>OY752135.1:12530000-13730000 GCA_963573275.1 Caenorhabditis uteleia | reverse complement strand
GAATCTATGAATCTATGAATCTATGAATCTATGAATCTATGAATCTATGAATCTATGAATCTATGAATCTATGAATCTATGAATCTATGAATCTATGAATCTATGAATCTATGAATCTATGAATCTATGAATCTATGAATCTATGAATCTATGAATCTATGAATCTATGAATCTATGAATCTATGAATCTATGAATCTATGAATCTATGAATCTATGAATCTATGAATCTATGAATCTATGAATCTATGAATCTATGAATCTATGAATCTATGAATCTATGAATCTATGAATCTATGAATCTATGAATCTATGAATCTATGAATCTATGAATCTATGAATCTATGAATCTATGAATCTATGAATCTATGAATCTATGAATCTATGAATCTATGAATCTATGAATCTATGAATCTATGAATCTATGAATCTATGAATCTATGAATCTATGAATCTATGAATCTATGAATCTATGAATCTATGAATCTATGAATCTATGAATCTATGAATCTATGAATCTATGAATCTATGATTCCCGTATAAGATGTCATTGTAGCCAAATTTCCGAATGTCTCTGATAGGGCGCATTCACAACATATTTCATTCAGACACCAAGGAATGGCATACAGTTGATTTCAAGAATAGAGACATGATTGAATATGACAACGAACTTGCGGAAAACATTAAAGATTTTGCTATTTGTTCATCGGATGGATTACTGTACATGTGGAGGGAACATTCTCGTAATAGTGTATTACTAAAATTCAATCCAATCACACTTGAATGGAAGCTATTGTTTGGATTCAATTGGAAGCCGGTCTCTTCAAATTTTCTAATATTGAACAATGAAGTATACGCGAGCACCGATAATCGAAAAATTAAAGTGCTTCCGCTTGATGCGCTAAGTGCAGATGTCTACAGTTATGTAAGTATTTCACATTGTTTCCGAACAGTTCTGAGAGAAAAAAAACAATTACAGCTGAGGGAAGGCGATGAACGGAGCAAACTGGATTTTTGTAAAATGGATGGGGTGACATATTTTATCCATATTGTTCAAAATGGCGGAAGAAATGTGGTGAAACTCATTAGAGAAACGGAGAAGATTTACAATGTTGATAATTATGATGAACCTCGAAGTTATTTGATGATTACTGATTCGGAAGAATATCACACAGCTACTTGTAAGTACTACAGTACTCTCTTGTCACATTGTATTACATTTCAGATGGATATAACAACAAAATATATCACGTAATTCAATCGAAGAATCGTATAATACTCGATTGTTTCGATACTGGAACAGTGAAGTATCACACAATATTCGATACAAAACACACTGATATCAATGTTATCAATATATTTGGAGATGATCAGAATGCATATTTAGTATATTCAAGAAATGGATGTATAGCAGTACGAGTGATTGATATGATACCAACATTGGAGACTTTATCACTTATCAAGGTAGCTGATAATGTGATAAAGAGTGATAACAGGGATATTATACCATATGGATTACGGTAAGTGTGTAGTTCAGTTATCATGTTGATAATAGAATATTATAGGTCGAGATTTGATAATATGGTCAAGTGGAAAATGGATGACTCAGAGAAGATGAATCCCAACAATGGTGCAGTTGTTCCAATGAATTCAAATTTAATTCAAATTCTAAATATTTGTCAATAATAAAACTTCAAGCCAACAGTTTGCCAAATACACTCTTATTATAGCATTTGCAAGTTCTATATTTAAAGTTATATGGTTCTATGAAGGTTGCATGAGCATAGAACTGTAGTCATAGATCTATGAAATTCTATAATTATAGAGAATCTTTATACTGTCAGATCTATGAATTTCAACTTTGGTTCTATGTAGTTTTGTGAAGTTCTATGCTAGTGTGCATATCGAGTGCACACTACACCCATAGCTCCATAAAAATGTAGTTCTATGCATAGATCCTAGACAGTCCTGTCACTTAGATTCGATTTGAAGACAATATTTCTAAATAATTACCCGCGCTTGCTTATTCGTTATCAAGATCATTATCAGATCGGGAAAAAATGTAGACACATCGCTACCAATGGAAGGCTCTTGGTTATGTAAGGCCGCGCTGGCAGTGGAGAGAAACAAGGTGGCTGTACTGGGTCCACACCCAATTTTAAGGACGAACTGGTACATAGTACAGGAAAAGACCTTGGGGTGACTTCCTCACCACAAAACCAACGTAAGACATACTCCAGGTGCAAGGGCAACATTGAATGAATGACGTCACAGCTGTACCACTGTGTAAGGTCAGTTATTCATTGACATACGTTGTTCCGTCGTATATTGCCAATCGATTCTACTATTTCAATGCAGACACCTAATAAAGTGAGTTATTTATTCTTTCATTAAAAAAAAAGGTTCGTTTTAGTTTCACAAGTACGCTGTTCTTGTCCCGGAGCTCAGAAAACATATGCTCACATATTTGAACCCAGGAACACTTCTGAGCTATTCACAATGCTCAAAGTACTGTGACTCCGAGATACAACAATTCAACACCAAACCACCATCAATCGTATCAATAGCTGAAAAAGACGATGGTGTCTTGGTGAAACTATCGTATAGCAATAGAGGTACTTGCGAGCATGAGCCCGGTGTGACATATTGTATGGAAAAACTGTTCCCAATTTCTGAATTTGTTGAGGCAATGGAAAAAATCAAAATGTACTTGTTGAAAGTTTACCGATATGTGAAAGATAGGAAAACTAAAGATTTGACGCTAAACCTGAAGAAATGGCCAACTGAAATCATGGAGATGCCGGGATTATCGGAGCTGCGTGTTTTGAAAATTCACATGCACAATTCAATGTTGGACAACTTCATCGAGTTTATCCAAACCAGTACGATTCAAGTCAAGAAGCTGTACCTGGATGATTTCAATGGACAAAACCAAATAGTTATCCATTCAGAAAAAGCGAAACAGATATTCCAATCTCAATTCTTTCAACAACTGGAAAACTTGAAAATTTATCTAGATTGTGAAGTTGATGATGAAGATTTACTCGGTTTCAATAATGAATTTACACTTTTAGCAGTGAAGAGTTTATCTATATCTGATGATGGAATTCGTCGAAAAGTTGCGCAATTGAACAATTCAGGATTGCGCGAAGTTGTTTGGATCGAAATATATATTCCTAGAGATTTCAATCACAGATTTGATCTTGAAGTATTATTTCCAAACAACAATCCAGATGTGGACATTGACGCAAATGATCATTATGTGATCGGAGATGTTGACTTTATGCTCATAGAAGATGGAACAACAACATTGTCTTTGATGTATTTTCCTCCTGATAATTGAATGTTTCTGTTTGTGAATTTTTATTATGTATATCTCGAACTTGTTCTGATTGTTTGATTTCAATTAATTCTTTTCAATAAATAATTACAATAGTGATGGTATTGTGTCGGAGGTATTCACGTGATTCTTGATAACCCGAGACTGCTCATAGAACCAACTTAATTGTTATAGTTTTTTCAATAAAATTCTTACGTTTACTGTTTATCAAATTAGATTGATCATTAACAAAATAACTTTGACATCGTTTTTGAATCAACTGTTGTTTTCAAGCTTGATTGTGTAAACCACGATATAATGTATAATGTATTGGTAATTACCTCACCACGTTCAACGCCATTTTATATTACACCACCAATGCCCACCAATGCCATGGGTCACGACATATAATTATAGTGGCCGCCCAGAAATGCCTACAAAAGAAAAGACTGTGTCAAGAATGGAGACGAAGAAAAAAAATCTAATGATGCGATACACAGAGGGTCATTCCTATCCCTTGTTGCGTTGAATAGCGGTGATCCAGTTGTCTACTACAATGAACTGTGAATTAGACACAAGTGATGATCAAGAGCTCAGTGAAAGCAATGTAAGTATTTCATCGTTCAATTCTATTTCAATTATGTACTTCAGTTTACCAATGACTCTGTATTAGTGCCGGAGCTCAGATTACATGCGTTATCATACCTCAATTGCAAAACTCTTCGGAATTACTCGAAGTGCTCCAGATACTGCAATTCTGAGATTCAGAAGTTCAACAAAAAGCCACCTACAATTGTGTCCATAATTGAAAAGGATGAAAGCATTTTGGTGAGGCATTCATACGCAAGAATCCAATTTGGTCGTTGTTTTATCGAACCATGCTATGTAAACATTCTCGAATTTCCCAAATCTGAAAATACAATGGAAAAAGTCAAGCAATATTTGATAAAATTGTATCGAAACGTGAAAGAAGGAATAGCTAAACATTTGGAGATCGATTGTGAAAAGTGGCCGACCGAAATTATGCAAATTGCCGACTTCTTCAAATTTGATAAGTTGATATGCTACATTCACAGCTCGATGTTGGACGAATTCGTCGAGTTCGCCCGAAACAACACATTTAAAGTCGATACACTGTATTTGAAAGACAAAAAAGAAGAAGATCAAATCAGAATTCCTAAAGAAACCTCCAAACAAATAATCAATTCACATTGGCTTCAACAAGTGCGAAATTTGACAATTGATCTAGATTGTGAAGTGGATGATGAAGATTTCCTTGGTCTCATGAATACACAAGTACACCTCAAATTGAAGCGACGTCACATAAGCAATGAAGCGATTCGTCAAAAAATTGTGGAAATGAGCGAGTCCGAAAAGCAAGATAGAATCACAGTTGAGCTCGACTGGAGAATTCAATTCGACGAGTTTGAATTTTATAGAATACTTGATTATAATAATCTGAGTCATAGTTACCACATCGGTAATGTTTATATGTCAAATGGTCACGATTGGAAATTATTAATATACCGTCGTCTTCCCTGATTGTTCGTTTTATATTTATTAATATTTGTTTTAATGAACTTTGAGTCTTTAATTTTTATGCAATTTACAATAAACTAATTATTTTTCCAATTGTTAAACTTCAAACAATGCCATCAAATAAAATTTTTGTTACTGACTTTCCTACATTTCACTTGCAAATCTATGAAATTTTATTGAATTTCAAACGGTAAAAAACATTTTTGTAATTCGATAAATTCAATCTACATACGTTTGGCGCCGACCTGGTTTCTGGCCTCCCCACATTCAAAACCATTATGTATTGCACCCTACGAATTCCAAGGTCACAGACATAACGTATGGTACAACGCATGGATGGCCAGCTGTACCACTTGCTGTCCACCAATCGCGGGTACACCATAGAAGATAAGGGGTCAGTAACCACACCGCAGTAGCCATTCGTTCAGTTCGTTGCGTCAGACACATTCGTAATCGATTTTCCAACTACAATATGCCCAGGACGATTTTCTACGTAAGTTTTCTGTAAACTTGCTCAAAGTCAATAGTAATTTACAGTTCACAAAATACTCCATCCTAGTGCCAGAGCTCAGGAAGCATGTGCTCACTTATACCAATTCCAAAATCCGAAAACAATACGCTCAATGCTCCCGATATTGCGACACGGAGATAAAAAAGTTCAACGCGAAACCACCAAGAATTTTGATCCTCACTGAAAACGATGAGGGTATATTGGTGAAATATTCGTATGATCTCAACGCTAGTTCCGAGTTTGAGCGCTATGTGCCAAATTCTGTTGAAAGATTGTTTCAATTTTCTGAGAACACAATGGAGCAAGTTAAGCAGTACTTGATGAGATTTTATCGGAATGGGAGAGAAGGAAAAACTCTCGATTTGACGATTGATATGAAGAAGTGGCCAGCTGAAATCATGGAAATCGAGGGATTGTCTGAGCTCCGTTTCTTGGCGGTTTACATGCACAACTCAATGTTGGATGGTTTTATTCAGTTTTGCCAATCCAGTGCGACTCGAGTTGAGAAATTGTATCTAAGCGATTGCGAGGGCAAGAATCAAATCGAAATCGACGCGGAAAAGGCAAAACGCATATTCGATACAAGTTTCTTCCAACAATTGCCAAAAGTGGAAATTGCTCTAGATTGTGAAGTCAACGATGAAATATTTCTTAATTTCAAAAATCCATTCATTTTCCTAATATTGAAGAAACGCCTGATAAGCGATGAAGCGATCCGTCGAAAAGCTGCGCAACTGACTGATTCGGCAAAAATGAACATCAAGATCAATATTCCTGCGGACAGTGATCCCACATTCGACCTGACAACGATATTTTCAGAAAATCGACTGATACGTTATTTGCGTCATCAAGAATGTAGAATCGGCAACAATGTTTTCGTTTCGCTGGGAAATCGTGGAACAAATCTGTCTATATTCAATAAAGTTTCATCTTGATTCCTTTTTTGTGTTTTTCTTGATATTCAGAAACAAAATGTTCTATTGTTTTTTTTTTGAAAATTATTACTTGAGCATTTTTCAAAAATAAATATTTTTCGCAGTTTCGATAGATTTGGAAATCTGATGAAATATAATTATTTCGTTATTACTGAAACCGCAAACATTTTGAATTGTATTCCATCTGCCCGCGAATCCTAATCAAAAACTATGTCGCCTTTCGCGTCGTATACCAGAGGTCCCAAACATCTCTAGGTCTCGATATACAAATCTTCATTGACCAGAGACAGAAAGAAATTGCGTAGAAAATGAATACGAGATAAAAATCGACAACCAGCTGTACCACTTACCATCGAATCATGGGCGAACACCTGAGATTGCCCACCAACTACGCGTTCATGGGTCCCGACAAACGAGGATGGTTAGAGACACAGAGAATGGAGACGGAAAAGGCCTAATGATGCAACACCCACATAGTCCACATATTCATACCTTTGCTTGCGTCGACTACGGTGATCAATAAATTTTGCTACAATCATGGACGACCGAGGACTTGAACGGAAAATTGACGAACTGGACGAAAGTGTACAGTACCGTGCATAAAGATACGAACACCTGATTTTTTGCGGTTTCGTGTAGATTTTTCGGGAACCAGGACACTGATCCATGTGAAAATTTTATAGAATGTTTCAATAGACTTGTTTTCACTATTTCATAAGTGATACCCTGTGGCCTTTGCCAGAAACTTCTAAACTCCATTTTCTGAAAACCTCGAAAAAGCCATTTTTTCAATTTTGATTATTTTCGGGATTTTCATCTTGATTGTGATAAATTTAGATAAATTTGGGGTTGGAAAAAACGCAGGAAAAAAATTTCTGAAGAATTCCAACATAGCTCGACAAACCACGACCGCAAAGTTTCAAAAAACAGGCCAAAATAGGCGGTGTTCGTATCTTTATGCACGGTACTGTAACTTAACCATTGCTTCTCCAAAATCAGTAATATATTTCAGATTGTCAAAATGTTTGCTGCTATGAACAATCCAGAACCTGGTAAAAACAAATTAAGTCACAAAATTTGTTTATTTCTGATTCGCATAATATTTCAGTTCAAAAAGTACTCTAAGTTAGTGTCAGAGCTTCGAAACCATGTACTCACATATCTCAACTCCAAAACTCTCTTCAACTACTCCCAATGCTCTAGATTCTGCAACACTGAGGTGCAGAATCTTAACACAAAAGCGCCTAGGCAGTTGATTCTAGTGGAAAGAAAGGATGATATAATGGTTCGCCGATGTTATCACATAAAATCCACAAATAAGCTCTGCAAGGTGAGGTGGAAAACGTTTTCAAGTTCTCAAAGTCGGAAAACACAATGGCAACAGTGGAAGCTTACTTGATGAAACTATACAGTAATGCCACAGGAGAAAAAACTGAACTTCTCATGATAGATTTGAAGAAATGGCCTGCCAGTGTCATGAAAATGAGATATTTTGAAGAACTCAGTTTTTTGACTTTGGTCATGCATAATTCAATGCTGGACGATTTCGTCAAGTTTGCTCAAACCACGAAAGTACAAGTAAAAAACACATTGCGGCTGACCGATTCATGTGGAAAAAATCAAATCGAAATTCCTAAAGAGAAAGCGAAACAAATATTTGATACAAAATGGTTTCAACAACTGTCACACGTGGAAATTGTTTTAGATTGTAAAATTGATGATGAACTTTTTCTTGGTCTCAGAAATAAGAGACTTATTTTGGATTTGAAGCATCGTCTTGTAAGCGACGATGCAATTCGTCAGAAAGTTGCTCAACTGAACAACTCGGAGAAAAAGCATCTGATTCAGTTCGCGATTCCTGCAGATTGTCATTCAAAGTTTGATCTGCAAACAATATTTTCAGAAAACAATCCACGAAGACGTACTATGCAGGATCAAGAATGTCAAATTGAAAATTATTGTGTGCTTTTAAGCTGTTCAGCAAGAATGTCTATTTACAAAAATAAGTTTTAACTTTGAGTGTATGAATTTACTTTAATAAAATTGTTGTTTGAAAAACAGTGTTGTCGCTTTTTCACGGTGATAAAATACTCACATATCCAATTTCCTAAACAGAAAAACCTGTACTTAGGAGTATACAAAAAACCTCGGTGAACATTGGCGGCAAATTATAATCCCTAATAACTGCATTTGAACATATTCTTCTCCACTCTCTAATCTCCAGATTTTATGTCAGCAATTTATGCAAAAAGTAATTATCCCTTTAATAACTGTTTTTTTCTGCCTGCTGCTTTCCTAACCATTTACCATCTATGCATATCGTGACCCATCCAAATGCAAATCTGCGGTGCCGTGAAAAGTCGATATCGCACCATTGGTGGGCTTATATCTGACAAGCGTAGGGGGGGGGGAGGGGCGATGCTAGTCCCATGGGTCACATCATACAAAGATGGAGAATGGTTAGAGACTCAGACATAAGAAAACAGTGTGTAAATATTAGAGACGAGAAATATGTATTGCTGCACAACACAGATGGTCATTCATTCGATTTGTAGCGTCGAATAGTCGTGATCTTATTTGCTGCCAACATGGACAATCGTAAGCGAAAAATCGGTGAAATGAGGGATCAAGAGACAGTTGGACATAATGTAAGTTGATTATTTCTTTTTTTTGATCAGTAGTATGTTTCAGTTTGCCAAGTACTCTGTGCTAGTGTCGGAGCTCAGACAACATGTGCTCACATATCTTGACAGCGCAACGCTTTGGAACTATTCACAATGTTCCAAGGTCTGTGACTCTGAAATTCAGAAGTATAATACAAAGCGACCTTCAGTTGTGTTCATCTCTGAAAACTCTCATGGTATTTTAGTGAAACTGTCTTATTCAAAAGTTATTGCTACTCTTCACTATTTCGACGGAAAACCTCCACGCTTTGTCGATCATTTTTTCAAATTTTCTGACTATGAAAACGCAATGGAACCGGTGGAAAAATTACTGATGAAAGTTTATCGATATGTAAAAATAGGTAGAACTGAAGAATTTGAGTTCAACCTGAAGAAATGGCCGACTAAAGTCATGAGTATTATTGGCTCATCCGAATTGTATATTTTGAAAATTTACATGCATTACTTAATGTTGGATGATTTCATCGAGTTTGCGGAAACTGGCAAAACTCGTGTCAACAAGCTTTCTCTCGGCAATTTTAATTTCCTGAATCATGCAGAAATTAAGAAAGAGCAAGCAAAACACTTATTCAGTTTAAAATGGTTCCAAAATCTTTCTGAAGTAATTTTTTATATGAACTGTGAAATTGACGATGACGACTTTCTCGGGTTCAAAAATACCACAAAATTTTTCGCTTTGAAGAAACGTGCGATAAGTGATGATGCGATTCGTCAGAAAGTTTCTCAAATGAGCACTTGGGCCGAACGTCATATCATCAGAATGGAAGTTCGAGGAGATCGCACTCCCAAATTTGATTTACAAGTGCTATTTCCACAGGCTGAACAACGGCCTTCTCAATACGGTCAATTTTGCCAAGTCGGCAATGTTGATCTTCGAATTGAAGATTATCGTGAAACTATTCATATGTGCAATAATGCTTAATCTCGACTGTGTGAATTTTATTCAATAAATAATTTAATTTTACATTTTATAACACGGTATCTGAGCTGTTCACTAAACCATCAATGTGTGTTGATTAAAATATAAACTTCACTGATATTCAAAATACACATGGGTTTTGCTGAATTATGAACAATCAATGTGGTAAATGTTTTGAAACATTTTGGGAGTATTATCAATTCTGATCTACCGATATATTATCACAGATTCATTTTTTCCGGATTTTGCCTACCGACATACGTTGGAGATGGACCATGAATGGTGGTAGATTTGAATGGAAAATCAGCATTTGATTTTTCACGTTCCGCCGCGCGGAATGGTAGCTGAGTTGTCTCCCTCTCGTTTTGCGCGTTGTTTCATGAACTGGCAGCGTGCCAAGGTACCACGCCCACCAGCCTGCCAACTCGATGGGTCACGACGCAACACCCCATACCTTTTGCTGCGTTGAATACTGGTGATGGCACCTTCTACAACAGAGTTGAACGATATAATGGACAATCAAGAGCCAACTGAACATAGTGTAAGTTCATCATCGCTTTTATCAGAATCGATAATATATTTCAGTTTGTCAAATACTCGGTCTTTGTGTCGGAGCTCAGAGAACATGTGCTCTCATATCTTGACAACGGAACTCTTTTTAACTATTCACAATGTTCTAAATACTGTGACTCCGAAATTCAAAAGTACAATACTAAGCGACCTTCAGTTGTGATTATCAAAGAAAGCGATGATGGTATTTTAGTGAGACTTTCTTATACAAACGTCGGAGATAGTCTTCACTATTACGACAACACTCCACGATTTGTGGATCGTCATTTCAAATTTTCGGAGCATGAAGATGAAATGAAAGCAGTGAAAAAGTATTTCAGGCAAGTGTATCGATATGTGAAAGAAGGGAAAACTGAAAAGATGGAGTTCTATCTGAAGAAATGGCCGGCTCAAGTTATGAAAATTGTTAATTCAACCGAGCTGAATGTGTTCGAGATTCACATGCATAACTCAATACTGGATGAATTAATCAAGTTTGCGGAGACTGGTAAAACGATTGTCAACAATCTGCACCTTCTCAACAAAAATAATGACGCTGAAATTAAAAAAGAGCAAGCAAAACACCTTTTCCGTTTGAAATGGTACCAACAACTCTCCGAAGCGGTACTGTTTCTGAATTGTGAAATTGATGATGAAGACTTTCTTGGTTTGAAAACGGATACCTTGTTTTATTCCTTGAAAACGCGACAGATTAGCAATGATGCGATTCGCCGGAAAGTTGATCAAATGATTGATCGAGGAGTGAGCCATACCCTTCGAATGGATATTCAAGGAGAATGTGATCCCAATTTTGATTTGAATTTGTTATTCCCGGACGCAGCTACAAGGAATTATCAAAGGTGTCAAGAATGCAAAGTCGGTAATGTTTATCTTCGAGTTGAAGATTGCGGTGCAACTATTGATATAACTACTTTTGGCAATTCTTGATTATGTGAATTCATTTCAATAAATTTTTTAATGTTTATATTTTTTTGCAACATGTTACTCAAGCCATCCATTGAAAAAGTGTGTCAAGTAAAAACTAAATATCAAAAAATGTTCAAAATACACCTGGGATTTGATGAGTTATGAACAATCAATGTGGTGAATGTTTTGAACCATTTTTGCAGTATTATCAATTCTGATCTACCGATACAGTATCAGAAATGCATTTTTCCGATTCTTTTTCTTCCGACGTACGTTGAAAATAAAACTGCTACTTGACCTAGGACGGTTATAGAAAAGAACGGAAAATTAGCATTTAACTTTTTACGATGGTAGTTGAGTTGTCTCTTTTTCATTTTGCCCACCTGTCCGTCAATTCCATGGGTCACGATGTACATAGATGGTGGATGGTTAGATAAACAGACAAAAGAAAATAGTGAGTTAAGAATAGAGACGGAGAAGATGCAATGGTTCACCAGGCAAGCAACAAACATATGTTCATTCATACCATTTGTTGTGTCGAATACTGGTCGTATCTGCCAAAACTGCCCTAACGGTAAAATGGACATTCAAGGATTGGTTTTGCATAATGTAAGTCTATCATTGGTTTATTGATATCAGTAGTATTTTTCAGTTCCACAACTTCTCTGTATTAATTCCGGAGCTCAGAGAACATGCTCTCACGTATGTAGACTCCGCAACGCGTTGGAATTATTCGCAATGTTCGCGATACTGCGATTCGGAGATTCAAAAGTTCAAAACTAAACGGCCTACAGTCGTTATCATCACAGAAAACAATGATGGTATTTCAGTGAAACTTTCTTATTTAAACTCCGTTGCCACTTTTTCCTGTTACGACCATAATCAACGCTTTGTGAAACATTTTTTCAAATTTTCCGAACATGAAGATGCAATGGAAGCAGTGGAAAAGTACTTGATAAAAGTTTATCGATATGTGAAAAAAGGAAAAACTGAGAAGTTGGAGCTAAATTTGAAAAAATGGCCGGCTAAAGTCATGCAAATTGTTGCATCATCAGAACTGAATATCTTGGAAGTTCGCATGCAAAACTCAATGTTGGACGAATTTATATCGTTTGCCGAAACTGGAAAAATTCGTGTTAACGACCTACGCTTTTGCAATATCGAACGACACAATCGCGTAGAAATCAAGAAAGAGCAAGCGAAACACATTTTCAGTTTGAAATGGTTTCAACAACTGCCCGAAGTACGGTTTTATATGAATTGTGAAATTGATGATGAAGACTTTCTTGGTTTCAAAACTACCACAAGATTTCACGGTTTGAAGACACGTCAAGTTAGCGATGATGCGATTCGCCGAAAAGTTGCTCAAATGAACAATTGGACAGTTCGTCATATCATCACAATGGATATCCAAAAAGATTGCCCTTCTAAATTTGATCTACAAGTGTTGTTTCCAGAGGCAGATATACAAAGTTTTCGACAGTTTGGAAAGTGCCAGATTGAAAATGTTGTTGTTGCAGTTGCGAATTATGGTGCAACTATTTACATATGCAATGAAGTTTGATATCAATTTTGTGACTTCAATTAAATAAATCTTTATCTCTTAAATTTGTTCTAGCATGACTTATAAACATAACAGAATATCAGCCTAACATTCTGATCTACCGATGTGGATTAATGGAGGTAAGCAAATTTTCAAAACACAAAGTAAGTTTATTTATGCTGTCCTTTGATAATATTCACATAATTAATGACATGCAACCATATTCATGTTTTCATCTAATATACTGCGCTGGTGGGTTACTGCACCATAGAAGCCCGCCAATTTCTTTTCACCCGATATGCTAAAACAAAATTCAGAGAAACAGAGACAAAACATAAACGCCACAAATAACAACCTCATGAAATAACAAATCCAGCTGCGTTGCATTGAAAAATCAATAGCACACCATTGGCGTGATCATGTCTGACGTAGGAGAGCAGCAGGTGGTCGTCAATTCGTTGGATCACAGTATGTGTGAATGACGAATGGTTAGAGAAGCAGACAAAAGAAAATAGTGTGTAAAGATGAGAGACAAAACAAATGTAATGGTGCAACACACATGCAACACACATGGTCATTCATACCATTCGTTGCGTTGAAGACTGGTGGTCGCATCTGCTACAACTGTGCCAAACGGTGAAATGGACAATCAAGGATCAATTTTGCATAATGTAAGTTTACAATCAGTTTTAACAATATCACTAATATGTTTCAGTTCCACAACTTCTCTGTATTAATTCCGGAGCTAAGAGAACACATGCTCACATACTTAAACTCCGCAACACTTTGGAACTACTCGCAATGTTCCCGATACTGCGACTCCGAGATTCAGAAGTATAACACAAGGCGACCTTCAATCGTGAAAATTACTGAAAACGATGATGGTATTTTAGTAAAACTTTCCTACACAAAAGTCGTTGCCACTCTTTATTATTACGACAAAACTCCACGACTTGTAGAGCATCATTTCAAATTTTCGGAGCATAAAAATGCAATGGAAGCAGTGGAAAAGTTTTTGATGAAAATGTATCGATATGTAAAAGTAGGAAAAACTGAAGAATTGGAGTTCAATCTGAAGAAATGGCCGACTAAAATAATGCAGATTGTTTGTTCATCAGAGTTGAATGTTTTGACAATTCGCATAGAACTCAATGTTGGACGAATTCATCCAGTTTGCCGAAACTGGCAAAACTCGTGTCAACAACCTTTATCTCGGCAATTCCAATGGCTGGAACGAAGTTGAAATCAAGAAGGAGCAAGCAAAACACATTTTCAGTTTGGAATGGTACCAAAAATTGTCGCATGTTATTTTCTATCTCAACTGCGATATTGATGATGAGGACTTTCTTAGTTTCAAAAATACCACAAAATTTTATGATTTGAAGGAACGTCAAGTTAGCAATGATGCGATTCGTCAAAAAATCGCTCAAATGAACACTTGGACTGAACGTCATATCTTCAGAATGGCAATCAGAGGAGATTGCACTCCTAAATTTGATCTACAAGTGTTGTTTCCACAGGCAGAGCCGCGATATACTTCGAGCTATCAATATTGTAATATCGGAAATGTTACTCTGCGAAATGAAAATGATGGTACAATTATTCATATGTGCAATGATGTTCGATTTTGATTGTGTAAATTCCATTCAATAAATCTTTTGTCTTGAACATGTATTTTCTTATAATCATAACAAAAAATCACTGTCTTACATGCTACTCCACCAATGTGTGTTGATCGAGCACTGCAAATTTTCAGAATAAGTTATCAGAGGTAATTAGAATATTATAATTTTTGTTGTTGTTATTCACATGAGTCTAGAAACAAAATGGCATCGGGCCACATTAGTGATCTGATCTGATTTTTTGGTTTGCTCATGCACACTCCGCATTGCACTACAGATGCTTGCCATTTCTTTTCTTCCCGACACCCGAAATGCCAACACGGTCGAACGTTGGAAAAACAGACGAAAAACATAACCGCAACAAACACCAGTCTCATACAATCACAAATCCACATTAGAGTTGCATTGAAAAATCGATAGCCCTCCGTTGATATGATTATACCTGACGTAAGTTAGGGTAGCAGCAGGTGTTCGTCAATTCGATGGATCACATTATGTGAAAATGGCAAATGGTTAGAGAAGCAAACATAAGAAAATAGTGTGTAAAGAGCAGAGAAGGAAAATATGTGATGGTGCAACACACATGCAACACACATATCGTCATTCATACCAATCGTTGCTTTGGAGACTGGTCGCATCTGCTAACACTGTGCTAAACGGTAAAATGGACAATCAAGGATTAATTTTGCATAATGTAAGTTTAGCATCGATTTTATCGATATCAATAGCTTTTTTTCAGTTTAATAACTTCTCTGTATTAATTCCGGAGCTCAGAGAACACATGCTCACATATCTAAACTCCGCAACACTTTGGAACTATTCGCAATGTTCCCGATACTGCGACTCTGAGATTCAGAAGTTTAACACAAAGCGACCGTCAGTTGTGATTATCAAGGAAAACGATGATGGTATTTTACTAAAACTTTCTTATACAAAAGTCGTTGCCACCATTTACCCTTTTTACGACAAAACTCCACGTTTTGTGGAACACTTTTTCAAGTTTTCTGACTATGAAAACGCAATGGTAGCGGTGGAAAAGTTATTGATGAAAGTGTATCGATATGTGAAAACAGGAAAGACTGAAAAGTTGGAGTTTGATTTGAAGAAATGGCCGACTCAAATCATGAAAATTATTCGCTCATCGGAGTTGAATGTTTTATGGATTCACATACAAGACCCAATATTGGACGAACTGATCGAGTTTGCTGAGACTGGTGAAGTTCGTGTTAACAATCTACGTCTGGGCAATATCGGTGGACCAAATCACGTTGAAATGAAGAAAGAGCAAGCAAAGCACATTTTCAGTTTGAAATGGTTCAAACAACTGTCGGGAGTAATATTTGATCTACATTGTGAAATCGATGATGAAGATTTTCTCGGTTTCCGAACTACTACAAAATTTTATGGCTTGAAAAAACGTCAAGTTAGCGGTGATGCGATTCGTCAAAAAGTGGCTCAAATTAACAATTGGACAGGAAAGCATATATTCACAATAGAAATTCTAGGCGATTGTATTCCTAAATTTGATTTACATGTGTTGTTCCCACAGGCAGAGTTTTTATGGAACCATCAATATTGTACAGTCGGTAATGTTCATCTTCGAAATGAAAATAATGGAACAATTATCAATATGTGCAATGTTGTTTGATTTTGATTGTGTAAATTACATTCAATAAAGCTTTTGTCTTCAATGTGTAATTTTTTATAAACATAACAAAATTCACAGTCTTACATGCTACTCCACCAATGTCTGCTGATCGAGCTTTGCAAATTTTCAAAATAAGTTATCAGAGTTAATTAGAATAATACAATTTTTGTTGTTGTTATTCACATTAGTCTAGAAGCGTAATGGCATCGGGCCACACTAGTGATCTGATCTGATTTTTTGGTTTGCCCATGTATATTCCGCATTCCACTACAGATGCTCGCCAATTCTTTTCTACCCGACACCCGATATGCAAAGACAGTCGAACGGTAGAGTAACAGACGATGAAAATAATTGCAATGCACAGACCTACTATACAACTACAAATTCACATTTGCGACGCAGTGAAAAATCGATACCACTCCATTGATTTTCTAATGCCCGACGTACGTCAGGGTAGCAGCAGGTGCTCATCAATTCGATGAATCACATTCGAAGGATGTAAATGACGAATGGTTAGAGAAGCTGACAGAACAAAAAACTGAGCAAGGAGTAGAGACGGACAATATATAATGGTGCAACACACATATGGTCATTCATACCATTCGTTGCGTTGACGACTGGTCGCACCTGCTACAACTGTGCCAAACGGTGAAATGGACAATCAAGCATTAATTTTGCATAATGTAAGTCTATTATCAACTTGGTCGATAAAAATAGTAGTATTTTTCAGTTTCCCAACTTCTCTGTATTAATTCCAGAGCTCAGACAACACGTGCTCACATATATAAACTCCGCAACACTTTGGAATTATTCGCAATGTTCTCGTTACTGTGACTCCGAGATTCAGAAGTATAAGACAAAGCGACCTTCAGTTCTGATTATCAAGGAAAACGACGATGGTATTTTGGTCAAACTTTCTTATTCGAAAGTCGTTGCCACTCTCAACTATTACGACACAGCTTCACAATTTGTGGAAAATGTTTTCAAATTTTCTGAGCATGAAGACGCGATGGAAGCAGTTGAAAAATACTTGATGAGAGTATATCGATATGTGAAAAAGGAAAAACTGAAAAGTTGGAGTTTGATTTGAAAAAATGGCCGACTAAAATCATTCAAATTGTTGGTTCAACAGAGTTGAATGTTTTGAAGATTCGCATGCAGAGCTCAATGTTGGACGAATTTATCCAGTTTGCCGAAACTGGCAAAACTCATGTCAAGAAGCTTTTTCTGGGCAACTCCGCACGCCAGAATCACGTTGAAATCAAGAAAGTGCAAGCAAAGCGCATTTTCAGCTTGGAATGGTACCAACAATTGTCGGAAGTAATTTTTTATCTTAACTGCGAAATCGATGATGAAGACCTTCTTAGTATTCAAAAGGATACTATGTTTTGGGATTTGAAAAATGTGCAGTTAAGCAACGATGCGATTCGCCGAAAAGTTGCTCAAATGAACACTTGGAGTGAAAGTCATATCATCAAAATGGATATTCGAAAAGATTGCAATTCCGAATTTGACCTATGTGTGTTATTTCCACAGGCAAATACACAATGCTTGCAAACTTGTCAATCTTCCCAAATCGGCAATGTTTTTCTTCAAGTTGAACATTATGGTAAAACTATTTATTTGTGCAATAATATTTGATTTAGATTGTATGAATTCAGTTCAATAAATCTTTTTCTTTAAAATTGGTTTTAACATGACTTATAAACATAACAGATTACCACAGTTTTACATTCCAATCCACCTATGTGGGTTAATGTGGGTTTACGCAAATTTTCAAAACACGCTATCTACGAGATAATTAACATTAAAGAAGGATAGACGTTTCAGGGGTTTTTCTGCTATCTAGGGTTCATTTTAAGTCGAATCTAGTCGAATAAAATTAAAAAATCGTCAAATTGTTTAAAACCGACAAAAACGACAAACCCGCAAAATTCCATGGCCGTTATTGTTAAGCCTATTTCGGGTTTCTAGGCCACTCAGCCACGGCCACGAGCCAAGAATAAAATAAAATCGCATCGCAAACTAGTTTTTGATACATTTGGATGGTTTGGATGAGTTTAATAAAAATTTCAAGCACAAAAAACCTTTTTTTAAAACAAAATTTCTAATTTCCAGCAGTTTCTGCTGATTTTCGGCTTATTTTCGGCTCGTGGCCGTGGCTGAGTGGCCTAGAAACCCGAAAAAGGCTTAACAATAACGGCCATGGAATTCTGCGGGTTTGTCGTTTTTGTCCGTTTTGAACAATTTGACGATTTTTTAATTTTATTCGACTAGATTCGACTTAAAATGAACCCTAGATAGCAGAAAAACCCCTGAAACGTCTATCCTTCTTTAAGATAGAAGAGAATATGTTCAATTCATTGTGAAGTTTTTTTTGTGTTGGACATATTTACATGAGTGATGCCGTTCGACCATATAAGTATTTTAATCTAACCTTCTGATCATATTATGCATATTCCATATAACATCATAGCTACCTTCCATATATTTTCATCACGTGAAAGATGGTGGCTCTGCAGAGAACCTAACACCTGGACATAAACGCAACAAACAGAAATCTTATACACCCACACCTGTGGTGCAGTGAAAAATCGATAGCACTCCGTTGGTGGGCTCATACCTGACAAACAGAGGGGGGGGGGGGCAGATGCGCGCCAATCCCATGGGTCATATCATACGGTTAGAGATACAGACATAAGAAAATAGTGTCTAAAGATTAGAGACGAAAAAGTGTAATGGTGCAACACCCAGATGGGTCATTCATACACCCAGATTGTCATTCATACCATTTGTTGCGTCAACTACTGGTGACCATATTTGCTGCAATCATGGACGGTCGTGGACGTAAGCGAAAAATCAATGAAGTTAGCGGTCAAGAGCCAACTGGACAAAATGTGAGTTGATTGTTTTTTTTTTCATGATCAATAGTATATTTCAGTTTACCAAATACTCGGTATTCGTGTCGGAACTCAGAGAACATGTGGTCACATATCTCAATTCCGCAACTCTATTCAACTACTCCCAGTGTTCCGAATACTGCAACGCTGAAGCACAAAAACTCAATATCAAAATGCCTGCACTGTTGTACATGAAAGAACAAAATGATGGGATTTCGGTGAAATATTCTTATGACGACCGGGAGCCAGTATATATTGACCAAATGTTCAAGTTTTCTCAAGTTGAAGGTACGACGAAAAAAGTGGAAGACTGCCTGTTGAAATTGTATCGAAATGCAAAAGTTGGAAAAACGCGACACTTTTCGATTGATCTACAAAAGTGGCCAATTATTTTTGGAAAGCACAAATATTTGAAAGAGCTCAGTTGTTTGTCTGTTACCATACGAAATACAATGCTCGACGATTTTATCGAGTTTGCTCGGACCTGTACAATTTACGTCATGGACCTACGTCTGTGCGATTCCAATGACCAAACCACTTGGATCGAAAAAGAGAAAACGAAGGAAATATTTGATACGGAATGGTTCCAGCAACAGGGCAGAGTGGAAATTGCTCTTGATTGTGACGTTGATAATGAGGATTTCCTCAATTTTAAAAATCGTTGCATTTCCTTGGATTTGAAAAACCGTCGAATAAGTGATGATACGATCCGACAGAAGCTTGCTCATATCAACAGATCGGCAGATACTTATCATATCAATATTAAGATTCCAGCAAGAATTGATGACAAATTCGATCTACTTGAAGTATTTCCAAATAATCATGTGCAGATAGGTTTGATGAATTTTCAATATTGTGAAGTCGGCAATTATCTGGTTGAAGTTGATACTTGGGGCAGAAAGATGTCGATTCACAGAACCCGTTTTTGACTTTGATTTTGTGAATTCGTTTCAATAAACTTTTTGTTCCTCGTTTTATCACAATTTACATTGGTTTTTGGTAAACCAAAAGTGCTACTCATACAGTTAATCTCTAAAAACTGTTGTTTGTGCTCCCACAGATATAGTAGAAAATCCATAGCATGCTATTGATGTGCTCATGCCCAACCAACATGTATTTGGGTTTTTGGGTCAGTAATTGTTCTTATGAACCGCTTTTTCATTGTATACAATACAAATCTGGAGTGCAGAAAAAAATCGATAACCCTTTATTGGTGAGCTACCTGACGAACGTTGAAGAGGGGGGGGGGGGGGCAGATGTGCGCAAATCTCATGGGTTATATTATACATAGAATGATTAGAGAAGCAGACATAAGAGAATAGTGTGTAAAGAATAGAGACGAAAAAAACGGAATGGTGCAACACCCAGATGGCCATTCAAATACCCAGATTGTCATTCATACATCTTGTTGCGTCGAATACTGGTGATCAATCGATGCAAACATGGACAGTCGTGGACAAAAGTGTAAAATTAGCGAAATGAACAATAAAAAGCCAATTGAACATAACGTAAGTTTATTAATGCTTTTTCATGACCGATGGTATATTTCAGTTCGTCAAGTATTCTGTGTTAGTTCCTGAGCTTAGAGACCATGTGCTCACATATCTTGCCTCTCAAACGTTGCTGAACTACTCTCAGAGCTCCAGATTATGCAATACGGAGACACAAAAGCTTAACACAAAAGCACCAAAAGACGTGTTTCTAATTGAAAATGATGATGGAATTTTGGTGGTATATTCTTATCACACCAATTCTCAAGAGCCATTCTATATAAGACGAATGTTTAAGTTTTTTCCAGACAAAGACATAATGGAAGAAGTTAGCCGATACTTGATAAAATTATATCAAAAGGCGAAAGTTGGCAAAACTCGCAATTTCACGATAAGTCTGAAGAAATGGCCTAACATCGAGAAACTCAAATATCTAGATGGGCTGGACTATTTGTGTGTGTTTTTGTATGATTCAATGCTGAACGATTTCATTCAATTTGCTCAAACCAGTACAATGAAAATATGGAAGTTGTATCTGAGAAATAACAAAGGTCCAGATCAGATTGAGATTCCGAAAAAGAAAGCAAAACTATTATTCAACACGGAATGGTTCAAACAACTGCAACACGTAGACATCAAGCTTGACTGTTATGTTGATGAGCAAGACTTTCTCGGTTTCCAAAATCCAATGATTAATTTAAAATTGAAAAATCGTTTGATAAGTGATGATACGGTTAATCAGAAAATTGCTCAATTCGAAAACAATCATACAATTCGTGTGACATTTACAAATGATGAACAATCCGTAATTTATATTTCCAGAGAACGCCACATACAGATTTTTTGAATCATGGATTGTGATTTAACTGTTCTAATTTTGATAATAGCTACTCTATCTTTATTCCGATTGTGTCAGTTTATTTTCATAAAATTTTTGTCTCGAAACTATTACGAACGATTAAAATTAGACAACGGTAAAAAGTAATCATTCTCATGAGGCTCTTTCTACACCGTGTACAAATACAAATCTGCGGTGCGTGAAAAATCGATAACACTCTATTAGTAGGTTCAAACCTGACGAAGGGAGGAAGAAGCAGATGCGCGCAAATTCCATGGCTCATGACATACATAGAATGGTTAGAGAAGCAGAAATAAAAAAAATAGTGTGTAAAGGGTAGAGGCGGTAAAGATCTAATTGTGAAACACGCATATGGTCATTCATACACCAAGATTGTCATTTATACCATTTGTTGCGTCGACTACTAGTGACCATATTTGCTGCCAACATGGACAGTCGTGAACGTAAGCGGAAAATCAGCGAAGTGAACAATCAAGAGCCTGCTGGTCTCAATGTTAGTTCATTATTTCTTTTTCATGATCAATAGTATTAGGTTGGTAAGAAAGTTTTTGCCTTTTTTCGAGGGTCGAACAGTTCGACCGTTTTCTCAGCAAAGAGATTGGTTTTCAAAGTGCTTGTTTTTCTATCAGAGGCAGTAACACCCATACACAAGTATACTATTTCCATTTTATTCTAGGGTCTTTTTTCGGACGAGAATGTGACATTTTCGCCGATGGACTTTGCTCGACTTTCGGAACTTCAATTGTCTTCCAGTTTTTCTGCCTTGAAGCATTGCGCTATTCATCAGTCGGTAGCAGTAATATATGACCAGGAGACCTCGCAACATAACGCCGGCTCAGTTTGGTTCAAATGTTGCACTCTGGTGATTTCTGTTTGGTTGAAGAACTTTATGGCCGTGACCAAATTCATCCAAACTCGAGTGCACTGCATACCTAGCTCGAAGCCCACCTATACCAAACTTAATGTGGATAATCAGTAGTTGTACGGGTACCGACTACGTATGTCTTCACGGTCTAGAAACATTCAGCGGAAGAAAAAAATGTGTTGCCTTGTAACTCACACTTTAATGGACTTTGGCAAAAATAAAAGGGTGGGGAGTAGTTTACATTTTTCTATCTCATACATGACTCATGGATGATCAGATAATATCACTATAGCATATGATGTGGGGGTCTATCACAAATATTTTGTGAGAGTGAGACAGTAGCGAATCGCTCGGATCAGTCAGTAGACTTTGAGAAGCCCGATAAATACCCGAAAAAGCCGATATTGAGGTTCTGGTCGTCAGTATCACCAAACGAATGGTGTGATCAGCTAGATGAGACCAAAACTGCAATTACCAATGTCTATACAAAGTATTCATAAAACATCATAATCGTAGTTCAATTCACTCGTGAAGCAAGCGCCCGAATGTACTCTACTTCTGGCAGCATCAGTCCACATTTTTTTCGAGATGCGTATTCTCCCCTCGCCGCATTTGGATGACCAATTCTTAGTTACTCATTGTATACCCAAGGTCTTCCCCTATCATACAATCAACCCATTTCTAATATCCAATGATGACTTAACCGTCAGAATTTCAATTATTGAACTGGTGTCAAAAAGGCATCTGTTCAGTTAACTCCTCCTAGCTCTCCACTTGTTGGTTGAGAGGGCCCCACCAATTGCCTGTGCGTTGGTGGAAGACTAACCATACTAATGGTAAATAGTTTTGGTTTCTCCTGATTCTCTGGTATTTCGAAGAATCGAATGAAAAAATTGTCAAAAAAGGCAAAAACTTTCTTACCAACCTAATACATTTCAGTTTACTAAGTACTCGGTATTAGTATCGGATCTTCGAGACCATGTGCTTACATACCTCAACCCTAGCACGCTCCTGAGCTATTCCCAGTGCTCCAAATACTGCAATTCGGAGGCGCAAAAGCTCAATTTCAAAGCTCCTACATATTTGTCCATAGAAGAACAAGATCATGGGATTTTGGTGAAACATTCTTATCACAATGACGCTACCACACGTGGTGAGCCACTTTATGTGGGACAGTTGTTCAAATTTTCTGAAAATGAAAACACAATGGAAGCTGTAGAAAAGTACTTGTTGAATGTATATCGAAACGCAAAGGAAGGAAAAACGCGACACTTTCTGATAAATCTAAAGAAGTGGTCATCAAAAATCATGAAAGTCAGAAATATGAAAGCTATCAAAGTTTTATGTGTGTACATGCACAATTCAATGTTGGATGATTTCATTGAGTTCGCTCGGACAAGTACCCTTCAAGTCAAGACACTACGTCTCAGCGATTCTTACGGAAAAAATCAGATTGAAATTCCCAGAGAGAAAGCAAAGCAAATTTTCAATACAGAATGGTTCAAGCAACTACCAAAATTGGACATCGCTTTAGACTGTTATGTTGATGATCAAGATTTCTTGAATTTCAACAATCGTGGCATTTTCTTGGATTTGAAGAATCGTCGAATAAGTGATGATGCGATTCGGCGGAAAAACATGAGCAACACTCAGAAAATCAGGTTGACATTTCCAGATGGAAATGGATATGTTAATATTTGTATTAACTGTGGCTTATTATAAATATTTTTCAATTGACTCTTTAATTCGATTGTGTTGATTTGTTTTATTAATAAAAAAAACTGTGTTCATAATTTTCTTCAAAATTTTATCAAAGTCAGTTACGATGTCAAGAGATCGTACTCAGGGGTTTTTCACGTCCCCATGAAATTGCTACGTTTTTTGTTTTAAGACCTCCTATAGGAATTCTGTATGACTATTTCGCATATCACCGGTATTATCGTTTCCATACAAATCGAGCCTTGTGGCTTAGAAAACCGAAAATGTCCCCCAAAGCAAAGAGGGTTTTAAAAATGTGTGCCTTCGAAAAATATTCAATTTTAGCCTTAACAACGGTTGAAAAGCCCATAAAGGGCTTCTTCTTCTTCTTGAATAGGCAACAGATGGCTCTCATCGTATGAAACCGATATTAAAAGAAATTAGCAGTCCACTGGTGTCTCCACGTTCAACTTTTTGAAGAAACTACATAATTCAAGTGAAAATCATTTATTTCAAGAAAATCAAACAGTATAATTCATAAACCGAATTACATAATATGATTTAAAACCATCTTAAATTTTTTTGCATTCTCAGAAAGGGCAAATTATTTATTTCGCTAGTCAATAAATGAACATCGCCAATTTTGCAAGAGCGACTATTACAGCGATCTTCTTGATAGTCTTCTGGATAAATTACACCGAGATCGAATTTGTGAGTTCTCCAAGTTGGTATGTATATCATTATATGAAATCGTTCCGAGCGACTGTTGATTTCGGTAACTTTCTGGCGAATCGCAACATCACTTATCTGACAGTTCTCTGGGTGTAAAACAATTTCAGGACTTTTGAAACCAAGAAAATCGTCATCATCGATTTCGCATCGTAGTTAAATTTTCATTTTTGGAATTTCTTGGAAGAATGCCGAATTAAAGATTTGTTTGGCTTTGTCTTTCGGAATGGTCTTCTGAGTTCCTTTGTGAAAAACAGTAAGACATTTGACGCGAGTATTGCTGATTTTCACAAACTCGACAAAATCTTCCAACATTGAGTCTTTGATGTGAACCGTCATAGTTTGTATTTCTGACAGATTTCTAAGTTGCATGATTCTCGATGGCCACTTTCGAAGATCAATCGTCAATTGTCCAGTTTTTCCTAGTTTTCCTCGATACAAGTCCAACTTTCTCGATTGTCTCCTCAAAAGTCGAAAACGAGAATTTCATATCTACACATTTTGGGAAAAAGATTGGATCTACTTGATCTTCGTACTCCTTTGAATACGACAGTTTCACGATTATACAGTCAGGCTGTTCGGTTATGAACAACAATGTAGGTGTTTTCGTGTTCACCCTTTTCGCCTCTGAGTTGCAGTAGTTGGAACATTGGGAGTAGCTCAGCAGTGTTTCGGAGTTGAGGTATGAGAGCACATGGTGCCTGAGCAACGGCACTAGGACTGAGTACTTGACGAACTGAAGAATAATATTGATCTTCACAAAAAAAAATTCAAAAACTTACTCTGTTTGGTTCCTGATTGTTCTGTTGTTGAATTTCACAGTCCACTTTGAAATCAAAATCGATCATCATTTCAAGTGCTTCTTGATTGTTTTTTTTCGAGTTGCAATTGATTTTCCAAAACAATTAGCCGTAAATCCAATACAGATCACAAGAGTACAACGTAACAAATGGTAAGAATGACCATCTGTGTGTAGTACCATTAGGTCGATTCTATCTCCATTCTTCCCTCTATCTCTCGTTTTGTCTGTTTTTCTAACCATCCACCATCTGTATGTCGTGACCCATGGAATAAGCGGGAATCTTCCCAACGATGCTATCGGTATGTGTACATGCCCAACACACATTCTCAGCCGTTGGTGGCTGACCAAAAACGCAGACAAAAGAAACAGGTTGAACGAATGCAGATCCGTGGATTTAGCGGGTGTGCCCAGGTGTTCTTTTGATTTATCGATTTTTTGTATTGTATAAGAGGAGACGCACCAATTCCGTTGGCCACATACAGGTGGATATCCAGAAACCGTTTGGAAGATTGTGTCTACAAATTTAATAAAAAAGTCAATGTATGAACTTTTCTCTGTCCGATGTCACCCTGCACAACCACGTGCCCCCACCTACCCTATCATGTCGGGTACCCAGTGGTGATCAACAGTCCAGTACTTCATTTTTCACCTAACCGCCTCCCAGCCGTGCAAAAAGTGACCAAAGATGTCATTTTGGCGGGAATTTGAATTTAGTTTTTTGTGTTTTCGTACCCCTACCACGGGGGACCAAGCCAATATATGATATCGTACCATGACATGCCTCAGAATATTCTAGAACATTGACGACCATTTTGGCGGCAATTTGAATTTAGTTTTTTCACTTTTCGTGCCTAATCGTGCCAGAACCAAACAACATTCGTCAACGTACCACAAAAAGTCATAGAATGTTCTCGAACAAAAATTTTCATTTGCGCGGCGATTCAAATTTTAGTTTTTCGAGTCGGAATAAAACAATACATGGCATGTACCAAACGTACCAAAAAGTTCCCAGCGCAGGTCCGGAGGGTGGCCGGAGGCCGCCCGACGGGCCTGAGCTGTTCTGACGATCATTTTGGCGGCAATTTGAATTTAGTTTTTGTGTTTTCTACCCTAATCGTACTCGGACAAAACAACATGTGACATCGTACCATAGAATGTTCTAGAATATTCTCGAACCAAAAATTTCATTTGCGCGGCAATTCAAATTTAGTTTTTCGAGTTCGAACAAAACAATACATGATCGTGTACCAAATGTACCAAATGTTCCCGGCGGAGGTCCGGAGCGTGGCCGAAGGCCGCGCGACGGGCCGCAGCTCCTAGTCTACAATTTTATTAAAAACCCAATACATGAAGTTTTCTCCGTCCGTCCGTCCGTAGCATGTCACAACTCACAACCATGAACCCCGACCTACCCTATCATGTCGGGTACCCAGTGCTGATCAACAGTCCAGTACTTCATTTTTCACCTAACCTCCTCCCAGCCGTGCAAAAAGTGACCAAATGTGTCATTTTGGCGGTAATTTGAATTCGAGTTTTTAGTGTTTTCGTACCCCACCCACGGGGGAACAAATCAATACATGATATCGTACCATGACACGCCTCAGAATATTCTAGAACATTGACGGTCATTTTGGCGGCAATTTGAATTTAGTTTTTTCACTTTTCGTGCCTAATCGTACCAGAACAAAACAACATGTGACAACGTACCACAAAAAGTCATAGAATGTTCTCGAACAAAAAATTTCATTTGCGCGGCAATTCAAATTTTAGTTTTTCGAGTCGGAACAAAACAATACATGATTCGTACCATACGTACCCAACTATACATGGCGCAGGTCCGGAGCGTCGCCGAAGGCGGCGCGACGGGCCGGAGCTCCTAGTCTACAATTTTATAAAAAACCCAATACATGCGTTTTGTCCGTCCGTCCGTCCGGTGTCACAACTCACAACCACGTACCCCGACCTACCCTATCATGTCAGTCATCCATCCCTGATCAACGTTGCCGTTGAGCGTTTTTCACCTAACCGCCTCCCAGCCGTGCAAAAAGTGACCAAATGTGTCATTTTGGCGGCAATTTGAATTCGAGTTTTTAGTGTTTTCGTACCCCTCCCACGGGGGAACAAATCAATACATGATATGGTACCATGACAAGCCTCAGAAAATTCTAGAACATTGACGATCATTTTGGCGGCAATTTGAATTTAGTTTTTTCACTTTTCGTGCCTAATCGTACCAGAACAAAACAACATGTGACAACGTACCAAAAAAAGTCATAGAATGTTCTCGAACAAAAATTTTCATTTGCGCGGCGATTCAAATTTTAGTTTTTCGAGTCGGAACAAAACATCACATGAACGTGTGCCAAACGTACCAAAATGTGCCTAGCCCGGACCGCGGCGCCCGGAGGGTGCCGCGGGCCGCTTGCTTTCAAAGTTTTGGCGGAAATTCAAATTTAGTTTTCGTACTTTTGTACCAAAATCGTACCAAAACAAAACAATACATGACCAAATGTCATGGAATGTTCCAGAATGTTCTCGAAACAAAATTTTTCAAAATTTAAATTTGCGCGGCGATTCAAATTTTAGTTTTTCGTGTCGGAACAAAACAATACATGACTCGTACCAAACGTACCAAACTATACATGGCGCAGGTCCGGAGCGTCGCCGAAGGCGGCGCGACGGGCCGGAGCTCCTAGTCACTATTTATATAGCAAACTAAAGTTATGTGGTTTTTTCTGAAGCCTGTCACAAATGAGAACCGTGTACCCCGACCTAGCCTATCATGTCAGTCATGTCATGGGGATCATCGTTGCCGTTGAGCGTTTTTTACCTAACCGCCTACCAACCGAGATAAAAACGACTAACGACGTCATTTTGGCGGGAATTCAAATTTAGTTTTTGTGTGTTCATAACCGAACGTCGACATGAAGTGTTTGTTGGATCGTGGGTACTGTAGAATGTTCTAGAATGTCATGGAATATTCTAGAACATTGACGACCATTTTGGCGGCAATTTGAATTTAGTTTTTTGTGTTTTCTAGCCTAATCGTACCCGGACAAAACAACATATGACAACGTACCAAGAAAAGTCATAGAATGTTCTCGAACAAAAATTTTCATTTGCGCGGCAATTCAAATTTCAGTTTTTCAAGGTCGAACCAAACAATATAGAATCATGTACCAAATGTACCAAAACGTTCCTGAGCCGGACCGCGGCGTCCGAAGGGCGCCGCGGGCCGCTTGCCATCAAAGTTTTGACGGAAATTCAAATTTAGTTTTCATACTTTCATAGTCTAAATCATCAAAACAATCGTTCTCAACGGCGGAGGTCCGGAGGGTGGCCGAAGGCCGCCCGACGGGCCGTAGCTCCTAGTCTACAAATTTAATAAAAAAGTCAATGTATGAACTTTTCTCTGTCCGATGTCACCCTGCACAACCACGTGCCCCCACCTACCCTATCATGTCGGGTACCCAGTGGTGATCAACAGTCCAGTACTTCATTTTTCACCTAACCGCCTCCCAGCCGTGCAAAAAGTGACCAAAGATGTCATTTTGGCGGGAATTTGAATTTAGTTTTTTGTGTTTTCGTACCCCTACCACGGGGGACCAAGCCAATATATGATATCGTACCATGACATGCCTCAGAATATTCTAGAACATTGACGACCATTTTGGCGGCAATTTGAATTTAGTTTTTTCACTTTTCGTGCCTAATCGTGCCAGAACCAAACAACATTCGTCAACGTACCACAAAAAGTCATAGAATGTTCTCGAACAAAAATTTTCATTTGCGCGGCGATTCAAATTTTAGTTTTTCGAGTCGGAATAAAACAATACATGGCATGTACCAAACGTACCAAAAAGTTCCCAGCGCAGGTCCGGAGGGTGGCCGGAGGCCGCCCGACGGGCCTGAGCTGTTCTGACGATCATTTTGGCGGCAATTTGAATTTAGTTTTTGTGTTTTCTACCCTAATCGTACTCGGACAAAACAACATGTGACATCGTACCATAGAATGTTCTAGAATATTCTCGAACCAAAAATTTCATTTGCGCGGCAATTCAAATTTAGTTTTTCGAGTTCGAACAAAACAATACATGATCGTGTACCAAATGTACCAAATGTTCCCGGCGGAGGTCCGGAGCGTGGCCGAAGGCCGCGCGACGGGCCGCAGCTCCTAGTCTACAATTTAATAAAAAACTCAATACATGCATTTTTGTCTGTCTGTCCGTCTGTAGCATGTCACAACTCACAACCATGAACCCTGACCTACCCTATCATGTCGGCTGGTCAATGCTGATCAACAGTCCAGTACTTCATTTTTCACCTAACCGCCTCCCAGCCGTGCAAAAATCGACCAAATGTGTCATTTTGGCGGCAATTTGAATTCGAGTTTTTAGTGTTTTCGTACCCCTCCCACGGGGGAACAAGTCAATACATGATATCGTACCATGACATGCCACAGAAAATTCTAGAACATTGACGACCGTTTTGGCGGCAATTTGAATTTAGTTTTTTGTGTTTTCTAACCTAATCGTACCAGAACCAAACAAAGTATGACAACGTACCACAAAAAGTCATAGAATGTTCTCGAACCAAAATTTTCATTTGCGCGGCAATTCAAATTTTAGTTTTTCGAGTCGGAACAAAACAATACATGAACATCTACCAAACGTACCAAAAAGTGCCTAGCCCGGACCGCGGCGCCCGAAGGGTGCCGCGGGCCGCTTGCTTTTAAAATTTTGGCGGAAATTCAAATTTAGTTTTTGTACTTTCATACCCAAATCGTACCAGAACAAAACAATACATGACCAAATGTCATCGAATGTTCCAGAATGTTCTCGAAACAAAATTTTTCAAAATTTGAATTTGCGCGGCGATTCAAATTTGAGTTTTTCGAGTCGGTACAAAACAATACATGACTCGTACCAAACGTACCCAACTATACATGGCGCAGGTCCGGAGCGTCGCCGAAGGCGGCGCGACGGGCCGGAGCTCCTAGTCTACAATTTTATTAAAAACCCAATACATGCGTTTTTGTCCGTCTGTCCGTCCATGTCACAACTCAGAACCATGAACCCCGACCTACCCTATCATGTCGGGTACCCAGTGCTGATCAACAGTCCAGTACTTCATTTTTCACCTAACCGCCTCCCAGCCGTGCAAAAAGTGACCAAATGTGTCATTTTGGCGGCAATTTGAATTTAGTTTTTTAATCATTTTGTACTGCTATCGTACCCGGCCAAATCAAGACATGATATCGTACCATGGAATGTTCCAGAATATTCTCGAACATTGACGACCATTTTGGCGGCAATTTGAATTTGGTTTTTTGTGTTTTCGTACCTAACTGTACCAGAACAAAACAACATGTGACAACGTACCGCAAAAAGTCATAGAATGTTCTCGAACAAAAATTTTCATTTGCGCGGCGATTCAAATTTTAGTTTTTCGAGTCGGAACAAAACAATACATGGACGTGTGCCAAACGTACCAAAAAGTACCTAGCCCGGACCGCGGCGCCCGGAGGGTGCCGCGGGCCGCTTGCTCTCAAAATTTGGCGCCAATTCAAATTTAGTTTTTGTACTTTCGTACCCAAATCGTACCAGAACAAAACAATACATGACCAAATGTCATGGAATGTTCCAGAATGTTCTCGAAACAAAATTTTTCAAAATTTAAAATTGCGCGGCGATTCAAATTTTAATTTTTCGAGTCGGAACAAAACATCACATGACTCGTACCAAACGTACCAAACTATACATGGCGCAGGTCCGGAGCGTCGCCGAAGGCGGCGCGACGGGCCGGAGCTCCTAGTCTACAATTTTATTAAAAACCCAATACATGCATTTTTCTCTGTCCATGTCACAACTCAGAACCATGAACCCTGACCTACCCTATCATGTCAGTCATCCATCCCTGATCAGCGTTGCCGTTGAGCGTTTTTCACCTAACCGCCTCCCAGCCGTGCAAAAAGTGACCAAATGTGTCATTTTGGCGGGAATTTGAATTTAGTTTTTAGTGTTTTCGTGCCCCTCCCACGGGGGAACAAATCAATACATGATATGGTACCATGACCAGCCTCAGAATATTCTAGAACATTGACGACCATTTTGGCGGCAATTTGAATTTAGTTTTTTTGTGTTTTCTACCCTAATCGTACCCGGACAAAACAACATGTGACAACGTACTACAAAAAGTCATAGAATGTTCTCGAACAAAAATTTTCATTTGCGCGGCGATTCAAATTTTAGTTTTTCAAGTCGGAACAAAACAATACATGACTCGTACCAAACGTACCAAACGTACCATGGCGCAGGTCCGGAGCTCCTAGTCACTATTTATATAGCAAACTAAAGTTATGTGGTTTTTTCTGAAGCCTGTCACAAATGAGAACCGTGTACCCCGACCTAGCCTATCATGTCAGTCATGTCATGGGGATCATCGTTGCCGTTGAGCGTTTTTTACCTAACCGCCTACCAACCGAGATAAAAACGACTAACGACGTCATTTTGGCGGGAATTCAAATTTAGTTTTTGTGTGTTCATAACCGAACGTCGACATGAAGTGTTTGTTGGATCGTGGGTACTGTAGAATGTTCTAGAATGTCATGGAATATTCTAGAACATTGACGACCATTTTGGCGGCAATTTGAATTTAGTTTTTTGTGTTTTCTAGCCTAATCGTACCCGGACAAAACAACATATGACAACGTACCAAGAAAAGTCATAGAATGTTCTCGAACAAAAATTTTCATTTGCGCGGCAATTCAAATTTCAGTTTTTCAAGGTCGAACCAAACAATATAGAATCATGTACCAAATGTACCAAAACGTTCCTGAGCCGGACCGCGGCGTCCGAAGGGCGCCGCGGGCCGCTTGCCATCAAAGTTTTGACGGAAATTCAAATTTAGTTTTCATACTTTCATAGTCTAAATCATCAAAACAATCGTTCTCAACGGCGGAGGTCCGGAGGGTGGCCGAAGGCCGCCCGACGGGCCGTAGCTCCTAGTAGAGAAAAAAAAAACAAAAAAATATGTGTTTTTAAACGCCGGTGGCAATTTGAATACTGTTGAACGACCTAATGTCCGGCATTTATCATAAATTGTGTCACGATTTGTATTTGAGAGAAACTACACGACATAGGTGAAAAATATTTATTCATAAATTCAAACGATATAATTCATAAAAAGAAACAACATAATCAAAAACCATCATACACTCAGCGTTTTAGCATTCTCAAAAAGTTATACTTATGTACTGTACTAGTCAATAAACTAACATTGCCGATTGTGCAATAACGCCCGGTAAGGTCATTTGTTACAACAACTCCTGGAAAAATCATATCGAGATCAAATTGGCGAATGGCCTGTTTTGGTATATAAATGTTGATGTTGAAGCGTTCCAAGCGCCAGTCGAATTGAGCAACTTTCTGGCGAATTGCATCATCACTTATTTGACAGTTTTCCAGATTTAAAAAGAGATCTGGATTTTTGAAACCAAGAAAGTCTTCATCATCCATGTCACATCTTAGATAAAGGCTCACGTCTGGAATTTGTTGGAAGAATGCCGAATTGAAGATTTCTTTGGCTTTGTCATTTGGAATGGCTTTCTGATTGTCTCTGAGACCAAGAGAGAAGCATTTGACGCAAATGTTGCTGGTTTTCGAAAACTCAACAAAATCTTCCAACATTGAGTCTTTGATTTGAACTGTCATGTTTTTTAATTCTGACAGACTTTTGAGTTGCATAACTCTTGTTGGCCATTTTCGCAGTTCAATACTCAATTGTCCAGTTTTTCCTTCTTTACCTCGATACAATGCTAACACGTACTGCTCAACTTTCTCGATAGTTTCCCCAAAAGTCGAAAACAAGAACGTCTTCTCTTCACATTTTGAAAAAGAAATTGGATTCTTGGGGGTGTCGTATTCTTTTGAATACGACAGTCTCACCAATATACCACCATCTTTTTCTAGTATGTGCAACAATGTTGGAGGTTTTGTGTTAAACTTTTTCACCTCCAGGTTACAGATTCTGGAGCACTGGGAGTAGTTGAGCAGAGTTGCAGAGATGAGATATGAGAGCACATGGTGTCTGAGCTCTGACGCTAAGACAGAGTACTTAATGAACTGAAGTATAATATTGATTTTTATAAAACAACAGAATACTTACTTTTTCGCCACTTGGTTCTTGGTCGTCCAGATTTTGAACTTCATGGTGAATTGTAGGATCATAATCGCTCACCATTTCACGTGGTTCTTGATTGTCCTTTTGGCAAAATGCGAATATTTTTCCGAACACATTCATAATAACCTAAATATAGAACACTAGTACTCAACGCAACAAATGGTATGAATGACCATCTGGGTGTAGTGCCATTAGGTAGATCCTATCTCCATTTTTCCCCCTATCTCTCGTTTTGTCTGCTTCCCTAATTATCCACCATCTATGTGTAACCCATGTAACAAGTAGGAATGACCATCTGGGTGTAGTACCATTAGGTAGATCCTATCTCCATTCTTCCCCAATCTCTCCTTCTATCTGCTTTTCTAATCGTCCACCGTGACACATGTGAATGACGGCAATCTGCCCAACGATACTAGGTATCCCACAGACATTCTTGGCCGTCCTTTCTATAGTATACCAGATGCCCACCAATTTTATGGACCGTAATTACACAAATCGTGGATGGGTAGAGACGCAGACAAGAACGAGAGGAGATGAAATGGATCTTGTGGTACGACACACATAGGACCATTCTTACTTCATATCGCGTTGAGTACTGGTGACCTAGCTTTTACCATGAATTGTTTTGAGTGTATATTTAAAAGTAGTAAAAAGAACAATCAAGCGCAAAGTGAAGTAGTGATCGATCTTGATCCTATTGGCAGTGTGATTCAAAAACAGGAAGATCAGGAGCATGGTCCAGACAAAGTAGGTTTTTTATTGCTTTTGTGAAGATCGATTGTATATTTCAGTTCATCAAGTATGCAATTTTAGCATCAGAACTTCGTAATCATGTGCTCTCATACCTCAACGAAAAAACGCTGTTGAACTACTCACAATGCTCAAACTACTGCAACTTGGAGGTGAAAAAGTTGAATGCCAAACCGCCTAGGATGTTACTCCTAGAAGAAGTTAATGATGGTGTTATGTTGCAAATGGCGTATCATAAAAACTTTTTAAAGAAACTCTTCTCATTTTCCTCTATGGAGGAAACAGTGGAGGATGTCGAACAATTCGTTTTGAGCTTCTGTCAACATGTAAAAGAAGGAAAAGTTGAAGAATTGAGGATTGATCTGCCAAAATGGCCATCTGAAATTATGCAACTCAGATGTATGGCAGAAATAGAAGAACTGACTGTCGTCATTAAAAAGTCAATGTCAGATGACTTCATCGAGTTTGTCAAAACCAGCAAAACTAGTGTCAGAAATTTCACTCTCTCCGGGGAGTCTATCCAAAAAGAGAAAGTCAAAGAAATCTTCAATTCAGAATTATTTCAACAATCATCAGAAGTGATGTTTTATCTTGACTGTGAAATCGATGATGAAGACTTTCTTAGTTTCGAGAATCCCAAAATGCGGTTAAGATCAACAATTTGTCAGATAAGTGATAATGCGATTCGTCAGAAAGTAGCTCAGATCAACGATCGCTCAGAAGGCTTCGATATCAATATAAGCGTACCAAGAGGGAACACCGACGAATATAAGATTGATGTGATGTTCCCAGGAGTCCTTATAGAAGAAGATGGACCTTTCAAAAACTCTTATCGAATTGGAAAAGTTGGTGTATCATTCGACAAAGATGATACCTTGCCATTTTTGAGAATATACAAATACAAAGATACCCTTTTTTTAAATAACGTTTTTTTCTGATAATGTATGTTGATTTTGATAATGAGAATTGATTTCCAATAAATAATTAATTTTTTAGTAACTTGATCGCTAACTTTTTTCTATATACTTCTTAACTAGTGACGTTTGCACAACTTCAAGCAGTGCAGATGGTAAACATGATTTGTATCACAGACCATCTGTTTACCTTTTTTCAATTGCAAATGGTACTAACACCTGCTGTTGCATAAGGACACGACACACCAAGATTACTATTAGTCCTCACCAGTTCCATGGAGCAAGGCAGATGGTGAAAATACAAGGTGACTAGAGAAACAGACACAACAAAATAGTAGCTAGAAAATGGATACAGTAAATGTCTAATGGTGCAACACCCAGATGGTCATTCATACCAATTGTTGCGTCAAATACTGGTGAACAATCTTGCGTCTACCATGAATTGTTTCGGTTGTATATTCAAATTTTGTGAAAAGGACAATCAAGAGCAAAGTGAAGAAGTGATCGATCTTGATCCTCTTGGCAGTGTAGTTCAAGAACAGGACAATCAGGAGCTTGGTGGAGACAAAGTGAGTTATTTAAAATTGTTTTGTGATGATCAATTGTATATTTCAGTTTATCAAGTATGCGGTGTTAGCTCTAGAGCTTCGTGATCACGTGCTCACATATCTCAGCCTAAAAACGCTGTTCAACTACTCCCAGTGCTCAAACTACTGCAACTTGGAGGTGAAAAATTTCAACACGAAAGCGCCTACAGTGCTGTACATAACAGAACATGGCGATGGTATATTTGTGGAAATATCGTATTCAAAAGATATTACTGATTCAAACAGCGTGAAGAAAATATTCCGTTGTCCGACTTTTGATGAGACAATGGTAAATGTTGAGCAATACGTTTTGGGCTTGTATCAATATGTTGAAGAAGGAAAAACTTGGCATTTGATTATTCATTTGCGAAAATGGCCATCCAAAATAATGAAACTCAGATGTATAGCAGAAATAGAGAACATGACTGTTGACATTCAAAAGTCAATGTTGGATGATTTTATCGAGTTTGTGACAACCAGCAAAGCTTGCGTTGCAAACCTAACTCTGTTTGGAGACTCAATCCAAAAAAATAAAGCCAAGCAAATCTTCGGCTCAGAATTATTCCAACAATCATCAAAAGTCAACCTTTATCTTGACTGTGGAATCGATGATGAAAGAAATAGATGATTTTTTAGGTAACACTTATTCTTGATAATGTATGTTGATTTTGATGAGGAACAATGATTTTCAATAAAGATTTTGAACTTTTATCTATTTCATTTTACTGCTGTGGATCATCGTTTGAATATTAGACAATTTTCCCAGACACCTCAGGATAGCTGAACTTCAAGCAGTTATATGGAATTTTGGCACCTGCTGTTGCATAGTGGAACAATACCACACCCGTACATAGATGGTGGATGGTTAGAGAAACAGATAAAAGAAAATAGTGCGTAAAGAATAGAGACAGTATATCTCTAATTGTGCAACACCCAGATGGTCATTCGTACCATTTCTTGTGTCAAATACGGGTTAACAATCTTGCGTTTACCATGAATTGTTTCGCCTGTTTATTCAAATCTCGTAAGAAAGGCAATCAAGAACGGAGTGAAGAAGTGATCCTTCTTGATTCTTTTAACCGTGAAATTCAACAACTGGACAATCAAGAACGTGGTATAAACAAAGTGAGTTTTTCAGTGATTGATCCTGATCCTCTTGGCAGTGTAATTCAAGAACAGGATAATGAGGAGCTTGGTGGAGACAAAGTGAGTTATTTAAAATTGTTTTGTGATGATCAATTGTATATTTCAGTTTGGCAAGTATGCGGTGTTAGCTCCAGAGCTTCGTGATCACGTGCTCACATATCTCAGCCTAAAAACGGTACTGAACTACTCCCAGTGCTCAAACTACTGCAATTTGGAGGTGAAAAAATTTAATACAAAAGCGCCTACAGTGCTGTACATAACAGAACATGACGATGGTATATTTGTGGAAATATCGTATTCAAAAGATATTACTGATTCAAACAGCGTGAAGAAAATATTCCGTTGTCCGACTTTTGATGAGACAATGGTGAATGTTGAGCAATACGTTTTGGGCTTGTATCAATATGTTGAAGAAGGAAAAACTTGGCATTTGATTATTCATTTGCGAAAATGGCCATCCAAAATAATGAAACTCAGATGTATAGCAGAAATAGAGAACATTACTGTTGACATTCAAAAGTCAATGTTGGATGATTTTATCGAGTTTGTGAAAACCAGCAAAGCTTGCGTTGCAAACCTAACTCTGTTTGGAGACTCAATCCAAAAAGACAAAGCCAAGCAAATCTTCGGCTCAGAATTCTTTCAACGATCATCAAAAGTCAACGTTTATGTTGACTGTGGAATAGATGATGAAAGAAATAGATGATTTTTTAGGTAACACTTATTTTTGATAATGTATGTTGATTTTGATGATCAACAATGATTTTCAATAAAGATTTTTGAACTTTTATCTATTTCATTTTACTGCTGTGGGTCATCATTTTAATATTTGACAATTTTCCCAGACACCTCAGGATAACTGGACTTCAAGCAGTTATATGGAATTTTTGCACCTGCTGCAGAAGTGATCTTTTATCTCGCCTGTGAAATCGATGATGAAGATTTTCTTGGATTCAATAATCCGAAAATGTGGTTAGAACCAATAAGATGTCCGATAACTGATCATTAGTTTCGTCAGAAAGTTGCTCAAATCAACGGTCGCTCAGAGAGCTTCGATATCCATATTAGCGTACCAAGAAGATACATTCACAAATACAATATTGAAGTGATGTTCCCAGGAACCGTTATAGAAGAAGACGGACCTTTCATGAATTTTTATCGAATTGGCAATGTTGGTGTGTCAATCAAGGAAGATAAGACTCTGTCATTTTTGAGAATATACAAACGCTCAGATGATTATTTAAATAACTTTCATTTTTGATAATGTATGTTAATTTTGTTGACAAACAATGATGTTCAATAAATATTTTCTTCTTCATTTATGTATGTTGCTAGATCGGAATTTTTTCTATATGTTTCATAACTGTGACAGTAAGACCTGCATAACTTGCATAAACATGAGGATGGGCCAGGTTCCCGCCATTTCCAGGGGTCACACCATTTAAAAGTGGTGAGAGACGCAGACAGGGCTGAAGATCGATTGGTACAACACCCAGATTGTCATTCATACCTCTTGCTACATTCAGTGCTCGTCGTTTATCCCCCACTATGTTACGTCGTATACTGGCGAGCGTATTTTCTACTGTCATGAATTGCTTCAAACGTCTATTTTTATCTCGCAAAAAGGACAAACATGATCCCAATGTAAGTTTCATTGACTTTTTCAACGATCATCATTATATTTCAGTTCATCAAGTTCCCTGTGTTAGTTCCGGAGCTCAGAGACCATGTGCTCACATATCTGGATGCCGCAACGCTGCTCAACTACTCCCAGTGCTCCACATTTTGCAACACGGAGATACAAAAGTTTCACAACAAAGCGCCAACAATGTTGTACATAATCGAAGATGAAGATGATGATTGTGCTATATTGGTGAAAGTATCGTATTCGAAAGTTTACGACGAAGAAAGTAAGACATTAATGTACCAAAAGAGTGAAAAGAGAGTGTTCTCGTTCTCAACGTTTGAGGAAACAATGGAGAATGTCGATGAGTACGTATTCGGCTTGTATCAATATGTGAAAGAAGGGAGAACAGAAGAATTTAGAATCGATCTGCCGAAGTGGCCAAAAATAGTTATGAATCACAAGAATATTTCAAGTATTGAAATTGAGAACATGTATATCCACGTTCGAAACTCGATGATAGATGGTTTTGTCGAATTTGCTAACAGTAGCGCGATACACGTCAAGAATCTCTTCTTGGTGCCACCCAACAAGCCGAGCAAGATTCAAAACAATATCAAACAAATCTTCAATTCAGGATTCTTCAAACAGCTGTCAGAAGTCAGCATTACTCTTTGTTTGGAAATTAATGATGACGACTTTCTTGGTTTCCAAAATCCCAAAATGTTCTTATGGTTGAAATCTTTTCATATAAGTGATCAAGCGATTCGTCAGAAGGTTACCCAGATCAACAATCGACCAGAAGCCACAAGTATCAGAATTCTTATACCACCACGTATTACTCGCGCGTTCGATCTCACTGTGCTGTTTGATGGTGTCGATCCGGAAAGGGGTGGTATCTTTAGGAATCACTGTCTGATTGGCAAAGTTGGTGTATCGACTAAGAAGTGGCGGTTTTTTGGAACGTGGTTAATCATAGAAAAAAACAAAACAGTTTCGAATTCTAAATAAACTTTGTTTTTCATGTTAGTTGTGTTAATTTGATCTAATGAGATTGCATGTAAAGATATTTTCTTGTTTAGAGATTGATTAATGTTGATGGGAGGCCCGCCAGCTGATCGTTGTAATTGTTCCCACCTGCAGCTGCATACTGGTTGAACACCAATTATCGATCATTATATGCAAAGATGATAGATCGTGGGAGAAAAAGACACAACAAAGGACTTTGTGGGCATCGGACAAGTGAACGACCTCCTAATTAATACCATGTGTTGGGCATAGACACGCTAAGAATGAATATAATCGACCCTACAACTATACGGGTCACGAGTTGCAAATGTTAGCTGACCAGTCAGAACAAGAGATTGTGTGAAGACTGGAGACGGTAAAGATTAATAGCCCTCTTTTGTTGTGTCCTTGCCCGACATATCTTCTTGGTTTTTAAATGGTCCGTTTAGAAGGGCAGGGACATTACACATGTTGCGACATACAGATGTTAGCTGACCAGACACGTAGACAGAACAAAAGATTGTGTAAAGAACGGAGACGGTCAAAACGTAATTCTACAACACACAGATTGTCATTCATATATCTTGCTGCATTCAGTTCTGATCGTCAGTTTCCCACTATGTTACGTCGTTTACTGGCAAGCGTATTTTCACCTGTTACAAATTGTTTGGGACGCCTTTTCCGATCTCGTAAGAACGGCAAGCAAGAATCAGATGGAGACAAAGTCAGTTTTAAAGAATTAATTTTATAAAAATAAAAATTATACTTCAGTTCATCCAGTACTCTGCGTTTGTGTCAGAGCTACGACACCATATGCTATCATATCTCAACTCCGAAACGCTGATTAACTACTCCCAGTGCTCCAAACGGTGCAACTCGGAGGTACGAAAGTTCAACACCATAGCGCCTAAACTGCTGACGATAATAGAAGGAGATAATGGTGGTATATTGGTAAAATTGTCCTATCCAAAAGCGTACGCAAAGGAGAGAGAGCTATGGACTTATCCAGACTGTATAGAGAAAAGGTTCTTGTTTTCGACTTTTGAAGAGGCTTTGGAGAATGCCGAACAGTACGTCTTGGGTATGTTTCGATATGTGAAAGAAGGAGAAACTGCACAGTTGAGCATTAATTTGCCAAAATGGCCAACCAAAATCATGAATATCAAGAATATTTCGAACATTGAGACCATGTCTGTCGACATTGAAAACTCGATGTTGGATGGTTTTGTCGAATTCACCAGAAACAGCAAAGCTGTTGTGAAAAATCTATTTTTGTATCAAAGAAATGAACAGGATGAAATCGATAACAAAATCAAACAAGCCTTCACTACGGCATTCTTTCGACAACTGTCAGAAGTGCATATGTATCTTCATTTGGATCTCAATGATGAGGATTTTCTTGCTCATAATGATAATTTATATCGTTGGATTATTTGAATAAATATTTTGCAGTTGGGTTGTATCGTTTTGGTTTAGGCATTTAGATTGATGATGTAATTTTTTTTCAAAAAATCAAACGTAATGTTGCTGAAACAACCATGGAAAAAAGTTGTTCTGAATTGTTTGACTTCAAAAAAAGTAACATGATGCTTGACAGATACATTATAATTCTATGAAATCAATGCGGAAACTTTGTTTGATTTTAAAATTGACCTCAGCTCGCCAAATTTTGCCGAACAGCAGATAAGTTATAACTTGCAACGTCAGAAATATAAGAGAATCGATAAATTGTTTGGGATTCTTGCAGCATACTGTGCGATACAGCCTGATATTCTGATATTTTAGTTCATATAGATTCACTTTAACGTTTCCAAATCGAACGTCCTATGTCAAAGCTCTAAATAAACATGGGTTCTCTTGTTTGGTAAAGGTTGAGGTAAGCCACGTCAGCTAACCGTTGTAATTGTTTTCACCTGCTGTTGCATACTGGAGGGACACCTTCCATTCGTCACGATATGCTAAGATGGTAGACTGCGAGAGAAGCAGGCAAAACAAAAGATAGTGTAAAGAATGGAGACGTAAAACCGCTAATGGTGGAACACCCACATTGCCATTCATACCTGCTGTTGTATTGCCTCCTAGTGAGCGTATTTTCTGCTGCGATGAATTGTTTTGGAAATCTATTCAAATCTCGTAAAAAGGAGAAACCAGAATCAGATGGACACAAAGTCAGTTTTTTGAAATTAATTCAAAAGATAGAAATTATATTTCAGTTCATCAAGTACGGTGTGTTGGTATCAGAGCTAAGACACCATATGCTCACATATCTCTATTCTGTAACATTGTTGAGTTACTCACAGTGCTCCAAGTTCTGCAACTTGGAAGTACGAAAGTTCAACACCAAAGCGCCCAAACTATTGATGCTAACAGAAAAAGATGATGGTGGTATATTGGTGGAATTCTCCTATTCAAAAGTTTACGAACAGGAAAGAGAGCGATGGACTTATCCAGACTGTATAGAAAAAAAGTTCTTGTTTTCGACTTTCGAGGAGACAATGGAGAAGGCCGAGGAATACGTCTTGGACTTGTATCGATATGTAAAAAAAGGAAAAACTGAAGAATTGAGGATCAAGCTTCCAACATGGCCAAAGAAAATCATGCAAACCATAAGTTTTTTGGATATTGGGAAAATGTTTGTTCATATTCAAAACTCGATGTTGGACGATTTTGTCGAATTTGCCAAAAACAGCACAACTTGCGTCAAAAGCCTTTCTCTGTTGCAAATCAACGAACCGAACCGAATTCAAAGCAAAATCAAACAAGTATTCAATACGGCCTTCTTCCAACAATTGACCGAATTGTATATTTCCCTAAATTTGGAAATTAATATTGACGACTTCCTTTGTTTCAAAGCACCCAAGACTACTGTGTTGTTAAAACATTGTCAAATAAGTGACGATGCTATCCGTCAGAAGGTCGCTCAAATCAACAATCGCCCAGAAAAACAGGAGATTTTGATCATCGTACCAAATTATAGAACTCGCGAGTTTGATCTCGCTGTGATGTTTCCCGGTGTCAATCCAGAAGAACAAGGCCTTTTCAGTGGCAGTTATGTAATTGGCAATGTTCGTATATCGACTTCGAATCGTGGCAAACATTTGAAAATACAAAAATTCACTGATGTTTTCATGAGATTGATTCGGATGGTGGATGGAGCTGTTGTTTGACTTTTTTGATAAATTGTTTTTATCTGAATTATGTTGCTTTGATCAAGTTAATAAAACCGTTTCGACTCTCATATCTAGACGTCATGAGAGACTGAGTCGCATCAGTAGATAATCCCTTGTGGAATTTTGAGCCTTTTTGAATAACCGTAAGCTTCTAATGCGTGAAATCAGAAAAATGTAGGAAAGGTTGTGAAAAAAAAGATAAATAAATCCTTGGTTTGAAATCCGTTGAAAAATCACAATCTGAGTAGAATCCATGTAGATTTTCATCGCTAGCTCCAAAAACAGCACTTCAGCTTTTGCAATTTAGTCTATCAATGTGAGACCTCAATAAACCGTTCTCACATACCTCGATTCATTATACTTATTAGAGCCCGCATATTGTTCCAATTCTTCACTGTAGTGAAAAATCAATAGCGCCTCACAGGACTATGTAGGACGTACGTTTTGGATAGGCCAGATGCGCGCCATTTTTATGGGTCACGATACAACGTGGATGGTTAGAGAGAAAACAAAACAGTGTGTAAAGAAGGGAGATGAAAAAGATGTAATGATGTAACAGCCACATTGCCATTCATACCTGCTGTTGTATTGAATACTAGTGAGCGTAATTTCTACTGCGATGAATTGTTTTGGGCGTCTATTCAAATTTCGTAAAACGGAAAAGCAAGAATCCGATCGAGACAAAGTCAGTTTTTTGAAATCAATTTTAAAAGGTCAATAGCATTCTTCAGTTCATCAAGTACTCTGCGTGCGTATCAGAGCTCAGACACCACGTGCTCACATATCTAAACTCGGAAACTCTGCTGAACTATTCCAAGTGCTCCAGATTGTGCAACACGGAGATACAAAAGTTCAACACCAAAGCTCCTAAATTTCTGATGATAACAGAAGAAGATGATGGCGCAATATCGGTGGAAGCGTCGTATTGTGCACAGTGTGTAACTAAAAGTTTCTCGTTTTCGACTTTCGATGAGACAATGGAGAAGGTTGAAAAACACTTGTTGAGCGTCTATCGATTTGTGAAAGTCGGAAAAACTGAAGAATTAAAAATTGATCTACCAAATTGGCCAACCAAAGTTTTGCAACTCAAAGTTCTTTCAAACGTTGAGAGAATGTCTGTTCATATTTATAACACTGTGTTGGACGATTTTGTCGAGTTTGCCAAAAACAACACAGCTCGTGTCAAAAGCCTTTCTCTGTTGCCAACGAAGGATCCGAGCGAAATACAAAACAAGATCAAGCAAGTCTTCACTACGACATTCTTTCAACAACTATCAGTAGTAAATATTTTTCTAAATTTGGAAATCAATGATGACGACTTTCTTGGTTTCCAAGCACCCGAAACTATGTTATGGTTGAAATCTTGTCACATTAGTGATGGTGCGATCCGAGAAAAAGTCGTCCAGTTTAAGAATCACCCAGAAGCCAAAATTATCAGGGTCATCATACCAAGAAGCCGCGAGTTCGATTTTGCTGTGATGTTTCCAGCTTCCAATCCGGAAGTACGTCATCCGTTCAATGGTTGCTGTTTAATTGGCACTGTTCGTATAGCGACTTTCAATACGCTTCTGGGAAAACATTTGAAGATACAAAAACACATTGAATGGAGATAAAATGATGATGTTGTTTGATTTTTTTTCAATAAAACTTTTTTATTTAGATTTTGTTGATTCGATCTGATCAGTGAGATAGATTTTCAAAAGATTTGATACTTAAACAATCTAAGTGGAATCTCTGCCTGCTTGTGAGTGATACCTATTCCATTCTAGTTTTCATTGCTGGTTCAATTTTTCAATTTTTCGTCTTTTAATAAAATATGAAATATGAGAAATATCACGTTCTCACATGTTTCAAATTGTTATTTTGATTAGAGTCTGCATACTAATCCAAATGTCTGGTGTAGTGAAAAATCAATAGGGTCCCACAGGAAAAAACGTATTTTGGGAGACAGGACCACATAAATTGAGCAGGTGCGCGCCATTTTTATGGGTTATGGTACAGAGACAGAACAAAATAGTGTGTAAAGAAGGGAGACGGAAAAAATGTGATGGCACAACACACACATATGGTCATTCGTACCTCTTGCTGCGGTGAAGACTGGTGACCATATTTTGCTGCTACGATGGATCGTGCAATTCGAGACCAGGATAATGAAATGCTCAGTGTAAGTTTTCACCAATATTTTTAACATCAATAGTATTTTTCAGTTTACCAAATACTCGGTGTTGGCGCCGGAGCTTAGAAATCACGCTCTAACATATCTCGACTCCAAAACAATGTGGAACTACTCGCAGTGTTCTAACTACTGCAACTTGGAGGTGAAAAAATTCAACATCAAAGCGCCCACAGTGTTGATTATAAGAGAACGATATGATGGTATTATTGTGGAGCTGTCTTATTCAAAAGTTTACGAAGATCCGGAAACTGATCCAAATTGGGTAGAGAAATTTTTCCCAATTTCGACTTCTGAAGAGAAGGTGGAAAAAGCGGAGCAGTACTTTTCCAGCTTGTATCAATATGTGAAGGAAGGAAAGACAAGAAATCTGAGTGTTAATCTGCAACAATGGTCATTCAACTTTATGAAACTCAAAAATGTGACGGAAATAGAAAATTTGACGGTTTTTGTTCAAAGCTCAACATTTGATGACTTTTTCGAGTTCTCCAACACCAACAAAACCCGCGTGAAAAGCTTAACTTTAATTGAAGTAGAAATTGGCTCAATCCAAAAAGAGGAAGCTAAGCAATTGTTCAAATCAGAATTCTTCCAACAAATGTCAAAAGTGTATATTGACTGGAGCTGTGAAATTGATGACAATGATTTTCTTGGATTCACATGTCCTAATATCTTTTTACGTTTGAAAAATCGTCACATTAGTGACGACGCAATTCACCAGAAAGTTGCTCAAATCAACAGTCGCTTCGGAGACGCTCACATCTCAGTTATCATATCAGAAGACTGCATTGACAAATTTGATCTTGGTTCAATGTTTCCAGAAGTCGATCCAATTGAACATGGTACTGTTCGTCAGTATAAAATTGGCGATGTTGATATTTCAACAGACGGTGAAGATGGGAAGTATTTGTGCATAAATAAACTCGATTTTGGTTTTTTTTATGGTATTGATTTTGATAATGTTGATCTCGAGGATCTCCTTTTGATTGATGATTTTCTTGATTTTGATATTGAGTAACAATTTTGTTTGATTTTCTTCAATAAATGTTTGTTGCCTACCTTATATTCTACTCTTACCTCAATAAGTCACCCGTGTTGTTTATCGTAAGGAAGTATCACAAACATTCATTTTGCGCAAAGTATTAAAAAAAAATCTCAATCGGATTGTGAGTGAATCGATGTAGTTTCTCATCGCTAACTCCAGCAGTTCAATTTGTCAAGTATTAGTTTCAGAGCTCGAAATTTTTGTGTGTATCTGGGGTTGTTTTCTTTCATAGAAACGTCATACAAATCCAAATTGTTCGTGAAAAATCGATGGCACCTCACAGGATCATTTACGACGTACAATTGGGGGAAGACCAGATGCTCGCCCACATCATATACAGCGTAGATGGTTAGAGACCGAACAAAATAGTGTGTAAAGAAGGGAGACGGTAAAGATGTAACGGTACAACATAAACATATGGTCATTCGTACCTCTTGTTGCGGTGAAGACTGGTGAACCATCTCTTTTTTCCACCATGAATTGTTTCGAGTGTATATTCAGATCTCGTAAAAAAGACAATCATGAGCAAAGCGAAGAAGTGATCCTTCTTGATTCTTTTAACCGTGAAATTCAACAACTGGACAATCAAGAACGTGGTCTAAAAAAAGTGAGTTTTTCAGTGATTGATCCTGATCCTCTTGGCAGTGTAGTTCAAGAACAGGATAATCAGGAGCTCAGGAGCAAAGTGAGTTATTTAAAATTGTTTTGTGATGATCAGTTGCATCTTTCAGTTTGTCAAGTATGCGGTGTTAGCACCAGAACTTCGTAATCACGTCCTCACATATCTCAATAAAAAAACGCTGCTGAACTACTCTCAGTGCTCTAACTACTGCAACTCGGAGGTGAAAAAGTTCAACACCAAAGCGCCCAGAGTATTGATGATAACAGAACGGTATAATGGTATTTTGGTGGAGCTGTCCTACTCAAAAGATCACGAAGATTCGGGAACTGATCCAAACTGGGTTGTGAAATTTTTCCCAAATTCGACTTCTGGGAAGGCAATAGGAAATGTTGAGAAGTACTTGTGGAGCTTGTATCGATATGTGAAGGAAGGAAGAGCTGAAACATTGAGTATTGATCTTCAACAATGGTCATTCAAGTTTATGCAGCTCAAAAACATGACGGAAATTGAAAATTTGACGGTTCTTGTTCGAAGCTCAACATTTGATGATTTTGTCGAGTTTGCCAAAACTACAGGGTGGCTATTAAGTATAGGACGTTTTTTTTCGTCGGTTTTTCTACCGTAGTTCTCAAAATAAGGCATGTATTACCGGATGAGCTTTATTTTTTGTCAAGGTAGACCACAATACGATAATCTGAACACATAGTTTGAGAAATTTGCGTTCCGGTAGAAATATGCAAGCGTTGGAAAATTTTGGAAAAATGACTGGTGCGCCGAGATACCTCACTCCTTTTGAAGCGTCATAACTGCCAATGTAGGAGATATGGAAAATAATTGTTTATGTGGCATAAAGTCCTAATATATACCAACATCTGATGGACAGCTTTTCATCTGTCCATCCATACTCACACGGAGCCATAGAACACATTCGAAGAAAATCTCAGAAAATTTCCTGAATTGCGATTTTCCAGCTTTTTGGTGGCTATTTCGGAAAATGGATCTTTTTCAAAAAGTTTTCATTGCCAAAATATGTTATTGCATTATATCTATCAGAAAAAACTGGCATCAAGGATTTTGAGCATCTATCCGAGCATCTACTGATAAGAAATTCAGAAATCAATGAAAATTGACATGTCCAAATATATTCAAATTTTTAAAAATTTTCAACTATTCGAAACCCCAAATATAAGTGGAATATTGATCTTAGGTATAGTATTGACCATTTTAGTAACTCAGACCCAACTTTTCGTAACTGGAAATTTCGTAAGTCATGAAGAAAGTTTTCATCGCAAAAGTGCGGCGCAAGGCAGTTTTTCAAATCATGCATTTTTGGTGCTCATGCTTGAAAGCAGGAAGTGAGTCAAAAAACCTCTGCTGATAATAAAATTTGATCGTCCATTATAACTTAAAATAAATCGCATTTGGTCATTCCTAGCTTAGTTTTTGAAAAATCGATATGCTGAAAACGTCCTATACTTAATAGCCACCCTGTAGTAATGTTCGCGTCAAAAGCCTAATGTTGATTCAAGTAGATCCCAACCCAATCGGAAAAGACAAAACTAAAAAAATTTTCGAATCCGATTTCTTTCAACAAATTCGAAAAGTGGATCTACACTTGAATTGTGAAATCGATGATGACGATTTTCTCGGTTTCAAAAATTCTAACATATGGTTAAATCTCAAAAATTGTCCAATCAGTGATAATGCGATTCGTGAGAAGGTTGCTCAAATCAACAATCGCTTGGGAAGCGTTGACATTAAAATCACATTGTCAGAAGAATGCACTAGCGAATTCAATTTTGGTTTGATGTTTCCAGGACTCAATTCAATTAAAGATATTTATTTACAAAGCGTGTACAGAATTGGCTCGGTTGACATATCAACTGAAGAAGGAGAAGAAGAAAATATAGGGAAGTCTTTGAGATTATACAAATTTGATCTTTCTCTTGCTGATTTTTTTTGATGATTCTGATGATGAACAATGATTTTGTTTGATTTTGTTCAATAAATGTTTGCTGCTTTTTTCAACCTCTTATTTTACTCATATCTCAATGAGTCACACGTGTTAAATTACGTACCCATATAAGTACGTAACCTATGGATTTGGTGGGCATCTGGTCTATTGGTGTGTCCCTCCCTCGTCTATCTCATCTATTGGTGGGTCCTTGCCCAACATAAGTACCTTCTTGGGTTTATGTCGGTCCGTTACAGGAGAAGGGCAGGGTGCCCACCAATTCCATGAGTCACGGTATACACATATAGTAAATGACTAGAGAAGCAGACAAAACGAAACAGTGCGTGTAGAATGGAGACGGAAAAGATCTAATGGTGCAACATACCCAGATGGTCATTCATACCTCTAGCTGCGTTAAAGACTGGTGATCAATTCTGTGCTACAATGGTCTTTGTATTTCAAGACCAGAACAATGATGAGTTCAAAGTAAGTTGATGTCAGTGTTTTCAATACCATTAGTGTTTTCAGTTTGTCAAGTACTCGATAGTAGCGCCGGAGCTCAGAAACCATGCTCTAACATATCTGAACCCCAAAACTCTGTTCAACTACTCCCAGTGCTCTAAGTACTGCAATTCGGAGGCGCAAAAGTTCAGAACCAAAGCTCCCACATTGCTGACAATAACAGAAGATCATGGTGGTATAATGGTAAAATTGTCCTATTCGAAGAATTTCAAATGGCTAGATTCTTACATTAACTGGGTAGAAAACTTTTTCCCGAATTCGCCTTCAAAGGAAACAATGGAAAACCTTGAAAAGTACTTGTTGGACTTGTATCAATATGTGAAGGAAGGAAAAACTGGAAAGTTGAGTATTAACCTGCAACAATGGCCATCCAAGTTTATGCAACTCAAAAACATGACGGAAATTGAGGATTTGACGGTTTTTGTTCGAAGCTCCACATTTGATGACTTTGTCGAGTTTGCCGAAACCAGTGAAGTTTGCGTCAATAGACTATCATTGTATGGGAAAGACAACGAGCACCGTATTCAAACTGGCAAAGCTGTACAATTGTTCAAATCAAAATTTTTCCAACAATTGTCAAACGTGTGTATTGATCTGAACTGTGAAGTTGATGACGGATGTCCCAATATCGATGCGATTCGCCAGGAAGTTTCTCAAATCAACTGTCGCTTGGCAAGCTTTGATATCACTCTCATCTTACCAGTAGATTGTACGCACAAATTCAATCTCGGTTTGATATTCCCAAGAGTCAATCCAATTGAGCGTCGTGGCGATTATAAAATTATGTATAAAATTGGCGATGTTGGTATTTCAACAGAAGAAGAAGGTGGAAAACGTTTAACCATAATCAAATTCGGATATGATTTTCTTGATGATATTGATTTACATAACGTTGGTTTTGAAGATCTCGATTTGATTGATGATGACCCTGATATTGATGATGAACTATAAATTTTTTTGAATTTTTTTCAATAAATATTTATTGCCAACTTCTTATTTCACTTATCTCGAAGGAAATCACACATATTGTGTGTCAAAACGAAGCATCACATACATACATATGTATGAGTTTTCACAAATCAATTATATATCAAAAAGTGTTTGACTCACCATAATGGCTCTGTGATTTTTCAAACCTTGTGAGATCAGAACATTAGTTCAGAGCATCTCCACTATCCAGAGAAACAAGAGGTATGACTGTCAATCTTTATGGAGTACCAATAAATCAATATTGCCACTATTATCTACACAAATCGGTGTTTTGTCTGCGGTTCTGGTCAGCCAACAGATATGTATGTCGTGATCCCATGTAATTGAAGGGCTTGTATACTGGTGTGTCCTTTCTCGTCTATCTCATCTATTGTTGTGCCCTTGCCTAACATATATACCTTCTTGGTTTTGGGTTGGTCCGTTGCAGGAGGTGGCCAGGGTGCCCATCAATTCCATGGGTCACGATATACATAAATGGTGAGTGAGTAGAGACACAGACAGAAAGAAAGACTGTGTGAAGAATGGAGACAGAAAAGATCTAATGAACACCCAGACGGTCATTCATACCGTTTGCTGCGTTGAAAACAAGTGACCAATTCTGCTGCTACAATGGACTGCGTAAATCGAAGTCACGACAATAAAGATCACAATGTATGTTTTACCAGTCTTTTCAATATGAATATAACTTTTCAGTTTACCAAGTACTCGATATTAGCGGCGGAGCTTAGAAATCACGCTCTCACATATCTGAACCCCAAAACTCTGCTCAATTACTCCCAGTGCTCTAACTACTGCAACTCAGAGGTGCAAAAGTTCAAAACCGTAGCCCCTACATCGTTGTTCATAGCTGAACTAAAAAATAATGCTATATTCGTGGAAGTATCATATTCAACAAATTCCGAGGACTTCTTTGACAAACTGTTTTCTTCTTCAACCTTCGAGGAAACAATGAAAAATGTTGAGCAGTATTTGCTGAGTTTGTTTCGATACGTAAAAAATGGGAGAATTCGAGAATTGGAAATTTGCCTGCGAAAATGGCCAATTACATTTATGCAACACAAAAGTATTGTGGCAATTGAAGATATGACGGTTGGAGTTCAAAACTCAATGTTAAACGATTTCACCGAATTTGTCAAAACAAGCAAAATCCGCGTCAAAAGCCTTAGACTAAACAGAGACAAAGAAGTAGACATAGTACGCAAAGACAAGGCTAAGCAAATGTTCAATTCAGAGTTTTTCCAACATTTGTCAAAAATGGATATCCGTCTTGAATTTGAAATTGATGATAGCGATTTTCTTGGTTTTAAAAGTACCGAAATCGCGTTATGGATGAACAATTGTGTCATAAGTGATGATGCGATTCGTCAGAAAATTGCTCAAATCAACAATTGCTCGGGGAACGTTAACATCACCATTAGCTTGTTAGGAAAATGTTCTCGCGAATTCAATGGAAGTGTGATGTTTCCAGAAGCAGTCAATCCAGAACAAACTGATTCCCTTGACAATTCATGGTTTATAGGCCGTGTGAGAATATTTATTGACAGGAGTAGAAAATATTTAACCCTAATAAAATTTGATTTTGTCAATGATGGTTTTGACGAAGAACAATGATTTCCAATAATTATTTTCAACCTGTTCTGTTTTTTGATTTGTTTGACCAGAATGAAACTGTTATTTTTTTAAGCTTGTTAAATCGGAACATTGCTTTAGACCGTCCCCACTGTACAAAAAAAAAGAAAAAATGAATGTCAGTTTTAGTGTTGTATCATTAAACCTAAAATGTCTCCATCATCTACACCAATATGTGTTATGTCTGATCTTTGATCAGCAAACAATTATGTATATCGTGATACATGGAATCGATGGGCATCTGGCCTATTGGTGTGTCCTTCCCTCCTCTATCTCGGTTAATGGTGTGTCCTTGCCCAACATATGTACCTTCTTGATTTTAGGTCACTCCGTTGCAGGAGAAGGACAGGGTGCCCGCCAGTATCATGAACCATAGATGGTGGTTGGTTAGAGAAAACGACAAAAGTAAATACTGTGTAATGAATGGAGACGGAAAATATTTAATGGTAAAACACACATACGGTCATTCATACCATTGGTTGTGTTGAGCGTTAGTGGTCGGATTTGTTGCAATCATGGATGGTCGTGGACGTAAGAGAAAAATTGACGAAGTGAAAAATCTAGAGCCAAGTGGGCTCAATGTAAGTTTATCTTTCCTTTTTTCATTATCAATGATATACTTCAGTTTGCCAAGTACTCGGTGTTAGTGCCGCTTCTAAGGAACCATGTGCTATCATATCTCAATCCCAAAACGATGCTCAACTACTCTCAGTGCTCTAACTACTGCAACTCGGAAGTGAAAATATTCAACACCAAAGCACCTACACGGTTGATCATAATAGAAAGAAATTGCAATAGTATATCAGTGGATGTTTCGTATTCGAAAAATTCCAAAAATGCAGCTTCTGCCTTCTTCCAAAAAACCTTCATGTTTCCCACTTTTGAAGAAACCATGAAAAGTGTTGAGCAGTACGTCTTTGGTTTGTATCGACACGTGAAAAATGGAAAAATGGGAGAATTGTTCATTTCTTTGCGAAAATGGCCAAAAACAATTGTGCAACACAAAAGTATTGCGGAAATTGAAGAAATGACGGTTTTCATTCGAAACTCGATGTTGGATGATTTCGTCAAATTTGTCAATACGAGCAATGTCCGAGTCAAACGTCTAGAGTTGTATAAAGCAAACGAACAGGACCGCATTCAAAAAGAAAATGCTAAACAAATATTCAGTTCAGCATTTTTTCAACAGTTGTCAAAAGTGGATATCAATTTGGAGTGTGAAATTGATGACGACGATTTTCTTGGATTCAAAAATCCCGGAATCGCGTTATGGATGAACAATTGTGTGATAAGTGATCATGCCATTCGTCAAAAAATTTCTCAACTCAACAATTTCTTGGAACGAATTGAAATCGAAATCCACTTACCGAGTGAAAGCACTCGTGAGTTCAATCTGTTTGCCTTGTTTCCAGAAATCAGCTCAGAACGGTTTGATCCTCTCAATCACGTTTGGTGTATTGGCCATGTTGTTATAATAGCTCATAACACAAATTATGGAAAACTCCTGAACTTGACCAAAGAGGAAACCGTTTTTGTTGATTTGGATAATTTATAATGACTTGCAATAAATATTTTTTTAGTAAAATTTATCTGTTTGATCTTAAATACAGAGTAGAACAAAACAGCTGTGTGTCAAAGTAGTATATCGCACAAATTTTTTGGATTGAAAACTGTAACCACTACTCAACAAAATAGAAACTATGAATTTCAATCTTTGTGTTGTATCATTGAATCTATATCGTCTTGTTTTTGCAGTCCAGTATACGTTTTTCATTTTGTGTTGGTCAATTGCAGGAGATGGACAGGGTGCCCGCCAATTATATGGGTCACGACAAACATACATATATAGTGAGTGATCAGAGACGCAGGCAGGTTGAAAGACTGTGTGGTTGATGGTACATCACCCAGATGATCATTCATACCATTTGCTGCGTCGACTGTTGGTTATCGAATTTGTTGCAATCATGGATGGACGTGGATGTGAGCAGAAAATTTGCGAAGAGAACAATCAAGAGCTAATTGGACATAAAGTGAGTTTATCCTTGCCTTTTTCAAGATAAACAGGATATTTCAGTTTACCAAGTACTCGGTGTTAGTTTCGGATCTAAGAGATCACGTGCTCACATATCTCAACTCCGCAACTCTTTTCAACTACTCCCAGTGCTCTAACTACTGCAACTCGGAGGTGAAAAAGTTCAACACCAAAGCACCCACAACTTTGACAATAAGAGAACGGAATGATGGTGAAATATTAGTGGATGTGTCATATGCGAAAAATCGAGAAAAAGCAGCTTCGAACTTTGTATGGAAAACATTCTTGTTTCCGAAATTCGAAGAGACATTGGAGAACGTTGAGCAATACGTCTCGAACTTGTATCGATATGTGAAAGAAGGGATAATTGGTGAGTTGAAGATTGCTCTGCGAAAATGGCCAAAAAGGATTCTGCAACACAAAAGTATTGCGGAAGTTGAAGAAATGATCATTTTTATTCAAAACTCGATGTTGGATGATTTTGTCGAATTTGTCAACTCGAGCAATCTTTGCGTCAAAAGCCTACACCTGTATAAAGAAAACAAACAGGACCGCATCCAAAAAGAAAATGCTAAACAAATATTCAATTCAGCATTTTTCCAACAACTGTCAAAAGTAGAATTCCATCTAGAATGTGAAATCGATGATGACGATTTTCTTAATTTCAAAAGCCACGAAATCGTGCTATATATGAACAATTGTCTTATAACTGATTTTGCGATTCGTCAAAAAATTGATCAATTCAACAGTCGCCGTGGAGAATTCAATATTACAATCAGCTTATCAAAAGAATGCACACGCAAGTTCAATCTTCCCGCGATGTTTCCTGACATCAACGACCCACAACGATGTAATCCTCGTAGCAACTCTTGGCTTATTGGTTATGTAGATGTATTCACTAGCAGATCGACTGGTAGAAGTTTTATTAACTTACTAAAATTTAAATTTCGTGAAATTTATATTGATTTTCAATAAATAGTTTTTTCTAAGTTACTTTTGATTGATCTTTCATATAATCTTTTGTAATGTCTACACCACTCGCCAGCCACCCCTCTAGGCACATTGCATTGATGGACATCTTGTTTGTTGGTGTGTCTAACATAGGTTCTTGGTTTGTTTGTTAGTACCTCTCCTGGGTCACCTCCTTTATAGTGAACCAAACGTTCGACATTCCGATGATACCATAGCTGTTGGGTGACTAGAGACGCAGACAGAACGACAGATGGTGTAACGAATCAGGACGGAGAAGAACTAGTGGTACAACACTCGAACAACCATTCATACCTGTTGTTGCGTTGAATAGTGGTAGTCGATTTGCTGCAATCATGGACGGTCGTGGACGTAAAAGGAAATTTGGCGAAATGATCAATCAAGAGCCAGTTGGGCAGAGCGTAAGTTTATTTATGTCTTTTTATTATCAATAGTATATTTCAGTTTGTCAAATACTCGGTATTAGTGTCGGATCTAAGAGATCATGTGCTGTCATATTCCAACTCCGCAACTCTGTTCAACTACTCCCAGTGCTCTCATTACTGCAATTCGGAAGTGAAAATTTTCAACACCAAAGCGCCTACACGGTTGGACATAACAGAATGTAATGATGGTAGTATATCGGTGAGAGTGTCATACTCAAAAGATCAAGAAGATGCTTTTTCTAACTGCGTAGAAAAAACGTTTTTGTCTTCCACCTTTGAAAAAACGGTGGAAAATGTTGAGCAGTACGTCTTAAACTTGTATCGATATGCGAAAAATGGAAAAATCGGAGAATTGAACATTTCTCTGCGAAAATGGCCAACAAAAATTTTGCAACACAAATGTATCGCGGAAGTTGAAGACATGACGGTTTATATTCAATATTCGATGTTAGATGATTTTGTCGAATTTGTCAAAACAAGCAATGTCCGCGTCAAAAGCCTTAGTCTGTATGGGGAGAGCGAACATGAAATGATCCAACAAGGTCATGCTAAACAAATATTCAACTCCAATTTTTTCCAACAGTTGTCAAAAGTGGAAATTCATCTAGAGTGTGAAATTGACGACGACGATTTTCTTGAATTCAAATGTCACGAAATCACGTTGTGGATGAACAATTGTTTGATAAGTAATCATGCGATTCTTCAAAAATGTGCTCAAATGAACAGTCGCTTGGGATACATTGGGATCAAAATTAGCTTATCAGAAAATTGCACTCGCGAATTCAATCTCAGTGTGATGTTTCCAGACATCATGATAGAAGAACGATTCAAACCATTCGACAACTTTTGGTTTATAGGCTATGTGAATGTATTCACGAGTAGAGCGACTGGTAGTAAATATTTGAGCCTAGAAAAGTTCGAATGCAGTGATGAATTTATTATGATGAACAATGATTAATAAAGTTTTTTTAATAAAGTTTTAATAAAGTTTTTCCTAAACTATGTTTCATCCACATGCCTTTGTGCGTTACATGCATTCATTGGTGGCAATATTTGTTTTGTACCATTACACCCATAAACAACCATACCTTTAACGTCTCAATTATTTACACAATTTTGTGTTATGCCTGGTCAGCCACCATTTAGGCACATTGCGTTGGTTGGCATCTTGTCTGTTGGTGTGTCCTCGCCATACACACCTTCTCAGTTTTGGGTCGGTCCGGTGCAGGAGGAGGACAGATTGCCCGTCAATTGCATGAGCCACGATATGTACATAGATGATGAGTGACCCGAAACGCAAGCAGAAGAAAAAGACTCTATGAAGAATGGAGACGAAACAAATCTTGTGGTACAACACATTTACTGTCATTCATACCTCTTGCTGCGTTGACGGTTGGTTATCGATTTTGTTGCAATCATGGACGGTCGTGGACGTAAGCGGAAAATTGACGAAGTGAAAAATCTAGAGCCAAGCGGACTCAATGTAAGTTGATCTTTGTCTTTTCATGATCAGCAGTATATTTCAGTTTGTGAAGTATTCGGTATTAGTATCGGATCTTAGAGATCATGTGCTCTCGTATTGCTACTCCGCAACTCTTTTCAACTACTCCCAGTGCTCTCACTACTGCAACTCCGAGGTGAAAAAGTTCAACACCAAAGCGCCCACAATTTTGCTGATAACAGAATGTGATGATGGTAGTATATTAGTTGAAGTGTCATATTCAAAAGATTACAAAACGGCAGCTCCTGATTACTTTGAAAAAACATTCTTGCTCTCAACTTTTAAGGAGACAATGGAAAATGTGCAGCAATACTTGTTCAGTTTGCATCGATATGTGAAAAATGGAAAAATCGGAAAATTAAGCATTTCTCTACAAAAATGGCCAACCAAATTCATGCAAAACAGGGGTATGACGGAAATTGGAGATATGACGGTTTATATTCAAAACTCGATGTTGGATGATTTTGTCGAATTTGGCAGAACAAGCAATGTTCGCGTCCAAAATCTAACCCTGGATGGAAAAAACGGACAAGAAATAATCCGGAAAGACGATGCTAAACAAATATTTAATTCAGCATTTTTCCAACAATTATCGAAATGGGAAATCAGTTTGGAGTGTGAAATAGATGACGACGATTTTCTTGGCTTCAAAAATCCCAAAATCGAGTTATGGATGAAAAATTGTATGATAAGTGATAATGCGATTCGTGAGAAAGTTGCTCAAATGAACAGTCGCTATGGAAACTTTGAAATCGTAATTGACGTATCACACGAAAGCACTCGCGTATTCGATCTCTATGTGATATTTCCAGATGTCAATTCAGGAAGATTCAATCCTCCCAGCACAGTATTGTTTCTGGGCGGTGTAGCTATAATCATGCCCAAAACAACAAAAGGAAAATATTTAACTTTACGAAAATTCGAAACGGTTAATAATGATATTGATGAAGAACAATGATTACAATAAAAATTTATTTATCTGCTATGTTCCTTGAAATTAAATCTCAATATAGGAAAGTGTTTCCGATATTTGATTGGCCAGAATGGCACTGTGGTTTTTCAAAACATGTCCGATTGGAACATTGGTTCAGATTATATTCAGTATTTCATAAAATCAAAGGTATAAAATCCAAACTTCCTGTTGTTTCATTGAACTTATATCTTCTCCATTATCTGAAATTCTTGTGTTCTGTCTGCAATTTTGGTCAGCCACCAATTCTTCATATTTTCACCCATAAAAATTGCGGCCATCTCGCCTATCGGTGTGCCCCTCTTTCGTCTATCTCGTCAATGGGGGTGTCCTTACCCGACATATGTATGTACCTTCTTGGTATTGGGTTGGTGTTTCGCAAAAGGGGGACAGGGTGCCCGCCAACTACATGGGTACATAGATGGTGGCTTTATGAAAGGTGTGCTTGGTGTGCTTTATGAAAATATTCACCTAATTTTGATCTGTCCATTATTTATACAAAACTGTGTTCTCTCTGCGTTTCTGGTCAGCCAAATGTATGTTGTGACTCAGGGAATTGGCGGAGATCTCGTCTATTGGTGTGCCCATACCCAACGTACATTCCTGGTTTTGGTTGGTCAGTTGTATGTGAAGACGAGCTGGGTCATGATACACATACGCGGTGCGTGGTTAGAGAAGAAGACAGAAAAAAGACTGTGTAACGAATGGAGACAAAAAAGATCTAATGGTACAACACACATATGGTCATTCTTACCATTTCCTGCGTAAAAGACTGGTTATCGATTTTGCTGCTACAATGGGCAATCAAGAACAGGACAATGGAGAGCACAATGTAAGTTTTCACCAATTGATTTCAGTATCCATAGTGATTTTCAGTTTGGCAAGTATTTCCTGTTAGCGCCGGAGCTGAGGAATCACGCTCTAACATATTTCAACTCCGAAACTCTGCTAAACTACTCTCAATGCTCCAAATTATGCAGTTTGGAGGTAGAAAAATTAAGAACCAAAGCGCCTACACTATTGTTCATAATAGAACAATATGATGGTATAATGGTAAAACTGTCGTATCCAAAAGATGACGAGACCGCAGCTGCTGATTCAAAAATCGTAGAAAATATCTTCTCTTTTTCCACTTTTGAGGAGACATTGGAGAGTGTTGCACAATACTTGTCGAGCTTGTATCGTTATGTGAAAAAAGGAAGAACTGAAGAATTGAAAATTGATTTACGTAAATGGCCAACGAAAGTTATGCAACTGGAACGAATGGTGGAAAGAAAATGATAGTTTTTCTTCAAACCTCGACACTTGATGAATTTGTCGAATTTGTCAAAACCAGTAAAGTTCGCGTCAAAAGTCTATCGATGTATGGCAAAGACAACCAGAACCGTATTCAACATGACAAAGCTAAACAAATCTTTGATTCGAGATTATTCCAACAACTGTCAGAAATGAAGATTTTCCTTGACTGCGAAATCGATAATGACGATTTTCTCTGCTTCCAAAGTCCCAATCTATCGTTATTTTTGAGCAATTGTGAAATAAGTAATCTTGCCATTCGTCAGAAAGTTGCTCAAATCAACAGTCGCCCGGAGCGCTTCAACATCACGATTTGCGTACCGGAACTATTAACTTACGAAATTGATATTCCTGTGATTTTCCCTGGTGTCAGTTCAGCCAGAAATGGTCCTTTCCGGGGCGAATATCAAATTGGTAATGTTGGTGTATCAACTAGTATTATGAATTCCGGAAGATATGTGACTATTCGAAAATACGAAGATGGTTTTTGGGATGGTTTTGATTTTGGTGATGAACAATGATTTTGTTCAATTTTGTTTAATATGTTTTCTGCAATAAACAATTATTTCTGATTCTGTAAACAAATTTTTTTCTGGTAAACTTCTTTATGGTCCAAAACTCTGCTAAACTACTCCCAATGCTCCAAATACTGCAGTTTGAAGGTAGAAAAATTAAGAACCAAAGCGCCTACACTATTGTACATAATAGAACAATATGATGGTATAATGGTGAAACTGGCGTATCCAAAAGATGACAAAAGAGCAGCTGCTGATCCAATAATTGTAGAGAATACCTTCTCGTTTCCCACTTTTGAGGAGACATTGGAGAATGTCGAACAATACTTGTCGAGCTTGTATCGTTATGTGAAAAAAGGAAGAACTGAAGAATTGAAAATTGATTTACGTAAATGGCCAACGAAAGTTATGCAACTGGAACGAATGGTGGAAAGAAAATGATAGTTTTTCTTCAAACCTCGACACTTGATGAATTTGTCGAATTTGTCAAAACCAGTAAAGTTCGCGTCAAAAGTCTATCACTGTATGGCAAAGACAACCAGAACCGTATTCAACGTGACAAAGCCAAACAAATCTTCGATTCAAGATTATTCCAACAACTGTCAGAAGTGAAGATTTTCCTTGACTGCGAAATCGATAATGACGATTTTCTCGGCTTCCAAAGTCCCAATCTATCGTTATTTTTGAGCAATTGTGAAATAAGTAATCTTGCCATTCGTCAGAAAGTTGCTCAAATCAATAGTTGCCCGGAACGCTTCAACATTACGATTTGCGTACCGGAACTATTAACTCACGAAATTGATATTCCTGTGATCTTCCCTGGTGTCAGTTCGGCTAGAAATGGCCCTTTCCGTGGCGAATATCAAATAGGTAATGTTGGTGTATCAACTAGTATTATGAATTCCGGAAGATATGTGACTATACGAAAATACGAAAATGGTTTTTGGGATGGTTTTGATATTGATGGTTATGAATAATTTTGTTTAATTTTGTTGAATTTGTTCTTTCAAATAAACAATTGTTTCTGATTCTGTGACACTAAATGTATAAACAAACTTTGGCACTCTTTTACAATCGAGGACGGAAAAAGAAAGTTGGGGACTGATAAAACTGATAAAATACTATACAAAAAATCCTTTCGGTCCTCGATTGTATTTTTCGGTCCTCGATTTTTTGTCGGTCTTCAAATATTCTGGTTCGGTCCTCGATTCTAAAACAGTGCCCAATTTTTTTCTGGTAAACTTTGTATGGCTCTTCAGCAAATCAACATATCAAGAAAGTCGAATCAATTTATTTTTAAATTATCAATAACAGTCTCATAATTTTGAATCACAAGGTCCCCAAGGTACTCTGCGTTTTGAAAAACATTGACCAAATCGATAATGGACCTACCAGAGGGTCGACATAGAACTAGTACCATGACGGTAGAGAAAAAATCGATATAAAATAAATACAGTGCATTCGACTATGTTGTTGCGTCAGTTGTTGGTCATCAGTTCTACTACAACCAAGCGGCTCCAAAATTCGACAATGTCCAGTCAATGCAATAAAACCGAGGAAGACATTTTTGAGGTTTGGCTTTTTTATTGAATCTTTTGTACAAATAAAACTTTTCAGCTAACCACTTTCTCAATCTATCCCAGTTTGCCACCAGAGCTCAAACACGATGTGCTCACTTGGCTCAACGCCAAAACTCTGCTCAACTACTCGCAATGCTCAGAAACTTGCAATTTGGAGATCAAGAGGTTTAATACAAGATTTCCCATGAAAATACTTTTGGACGAAAGGAGTGTCGGTATTAATGTCGATTTAGTATATTCAAAATTGGCATCTGTGCAAAAAACATTTCGGTTTTCCGATGGATCGAATATTTTTGATGATATTCATGAACATTTAGCAACTTTCCTGAGATATGCCAAAAAATATGGTGTTTTTTGTTTGTATATTAGTGTGAAGAAGTGGCCGAAGAAAATTATGGAAATGGAAAAATTCAAGGAGATTGATTGTCTGGATGTTGATTTTTTCGAGTCAATGTTGACTGATTTTGTGAAATTTGTCGAAACAACCGATATAAAATGTCCAAAGTTGAACATGTCGTGTGTTTACGATCGACCAAAAGTCATCAATAAGCGAATGATGAAACGAATTTTTGAATCAAAGTTCTTTGTCAAAACTTTGGAGTCTTCAGAAGTTTGATATTCATGATGACGCGTTTCTCAACTTCAGGCCTGTTGAGTGCGAACTACGAGTTGGCCGAATAAGTGATAAGGTTATCCGCCGGAAAGTTGATCAACTGAATGATAAATCTGAATCAGCGGATTTTAAATTTATTCTGCCAGTGAATAATCCATTTTTGTTTGATTTGGAGAGGTTATTTCCCATGGAAGCACAAGTCTCTGAAAATAATGGATGGACCGCGAGAATTGATAAAGTTTGGGCAGGCACTAGCAGAAAAGGGAAAGAGTTGTGGTTGCACAGGAATTGCGAGGATTGACCCATTTTTTTCTTGTTAATTTTTAAAATACTTCTTTTTTTTGTAATAAATTATTTTCATAATTTTCTCAATAAGTTTTTGCAAATGCTGTCTAAAATTCACAACCAAACTTACTTTTGCTCACCTGAAATTTAAAGATTCCTTGAGAAAAAGTAGGGCCGGCAACCGAATTAACATCAAAAACTAAATTCAATTCAGGCGCCGGTTCCACTTTCTGCACAAGGCCCAAATTTTTTAGCAGAGCCGCAGATTCTGACGACAATTTTCTTGTTGAATCTTTAGAATGTATGAATATATTTTTTCCTGGTGGGTAAAAATCTTCATAGAATTCCAGCAATTCAACATATCAACAGAGAAGTGAACAGTTATTTATTTAAAACAATAAAAAAGATACAAAAAAAGCGGTTCAAAATTATTCTTAGCGGAAATTTTGAGGAACAGAATTTGTCAAAAACAACGATCTTCCAAAAATATTGACCCTGACTTTGCCAATTTGAAAACTCAACACATTTCTCACAATTCTTGATGGATATTTTTCTGACGGAAATATTTCGTTTAAGCGGAGCGAACGAGTATCCTCATTCGATATTTTGATTTTACAAAGCTCTGTCACATCATTCATTTGTTCAACTTTCTGGCGAATTGCATCATCACTTGGAGAATAGTTGTATAAAGTGAGTTCAGAAATTTTTAGGGCGATAAAATCGGTATCCTGCAATTTATACTCAAAGCCGGCTAATGATAGGCTTTGCAGTTTTTGAACAAGCCTAGATTTGAACAGTCGTTGAGTCCTTTCCTTGTTTAGTGTAAGTTTTTGAAAACTTGTGCTGTGCAATTCCAAATATTTGATATTTGTGTTGCTCGTTTCAGCAAACTCTAAAAAATCAGCTAACATAGAGCTCCGCAGTTCAACAATCAGTTCACGAGTTTTCTCAAATTGCTTCATCTCAATAACGTCGTTCGGCCATTTGTTCAATTTTATGTGAATCCGACTAGCGGCTCCTTTCGTCGCGTACCGATATTTTTCCATCAAGTACTCTTGAATTTCATTCATAATGTTAGATCCGCTAGAATTTTTGGTCAAATGACCATTTTCTCTCCGCGTTTCATAAGCAAGAGTTACACTAATGTTTTTCTTTTCTTCGATTATCAACAAGTCGGTTGGTATCTCTGTGTTAAATCTCTTGACATCGAAATTGCAATTTTTCGAGCAAGCTGAGTAGTTCACTTTTGTTGCGCGGTCCGAATAAGTGAGCACATGGTGTCGGAGCTCCGATGGCAATATAGTGTATTTTGTAAAACTGACACCATGAGTTGTCTGATGACGGAGTTTTTCTGGTAAAGTGGAGAAGTTAGAGGAATGGGCAATTGAACCGGCTTTGAGCTCTTGGACACCCAAATTACAGCTTTTCGAGCAAGTTGAGTAGTTCAGAAGCGTTTCCGAGTCAAGATATGTAAGGACGTGGAGTGTCAGACCTGGTGACAATGTGGGGTATTTGGTGAATTTCTTGAGCTGAAATGTTTTGATAAAAAACTTTGAAATAGTTGTGCAAACCTGATTTTTTGCTTTGGGCATCAATTTTTTCCTAAACCACGTTAGCATCTTTGCAGCGTTAGGTTTATCGAAAAATAGCGATTGAATGTATGGGCAATACGCAACACGGCAATTCTGTCGAATGAGACAGACCAAAGTGGCGCACCTGTCTTTTCTCTGCTGTCTCATAGTTTCACACACTCTCTAGCGCTATGTTGCGCGGGAAAAAAACGATAAGTGCATTTTTGCGTCAGGTGAACTGCAGTCATTGCGAATGAAAAAGAGACGCTCCGAAAATTTTGAAAAGGAAAACTTTATTTGAAAATATTTAAAAATACACAAAAAAATACCGAAAAACATACTTTCAATATTTTACAAAAGAAATTACAATTAATATCAAAAACGATTGTCAATTATTATTTTCATTACACATTATCTGTATGAAACTTTTCCACTTCGTTTAATTGCTCAACTTTCCGGCGAATCGCTTCAACACTCGGAGAAAAGTGGAAAAATGAAAATCCGGGAATTCTCAATCCGACATAGTCGTTATCATCCAATTTGTGATCGATATAAAGAATGGCTAGGTGCCATAATTGTTGAACAAGCCTAGAATTCAATATTCGCCTTTTCATCTCCTTGTTCAATACAAAATGTTTTTCATATTTGCCAGAAATCTGTAATTCCGCTGGCCATGTATTGCTTGATTCAGCAAACTCCATGAAATCATCTATCATCGAATCACGCAGTTCGACTTCCAATGAATATGTCCCCTTCAACAACATCATCTTTATAATTTCATTTGGCCATTGTGACAGGCTGATTTTGATCCGATTTGTTTGTCCTTTTATTTTTATCGCATATCGATATTGTCTCATCAAATACTCGTAAATTTTATCCATGATATTGGCACCATTCGACCGCATGAACTTCTTCTTTACTAGAATTTTACGATACTTCGGTTTTTCATAAACAAGTGTTACATCAATGCAGTTCTTATTCTCTTTCATGTGCAAAAGGTCCGGTATCATTGTGTTAAACCTCTTGATCTCCAAGTTACGAACTTCGGAGCATGCGGAGTAGTTCACTTTTGTCGAAGGATCCAGATATGTGAGGACATGGTGTCGAAGTACCTCTGGTAATATTGGGAAGTTGTGGAAACGGACAACTGAGCCGGTTTTGAGCCTCTTGACATCCAAATTGCAGCTTATTGAGCAAGTTGAGTAGTTGAGGAGCGTTGCCGAGTCAAGATGTGTGAGGACATGGAGCCTCAGACTTTCCGACAATGTGGGAAATTTTGTGAACTGAAAATATTCTGTTAGATAACATTTGAGAAAGTTGTACAAACCTGAGGTTTCCTCATTGAATTTATCAGTTTCCTGAACCAATTTATCATCCTTGCGGCTTGAGGTTTAGCAAAAAAATAAAATAAACGGATAGCCAACACCCAATGCAGCAATCGAGTTAAATGAATAATCCATCTGTCGTGTATCTAGCATCTTGATCTCGATTGTCGGTATTCTAATAGGTGTAATTATGAATGCATGCAATGAGGCTAAGAGATAAACATCCGACAAAAGAGATCGTAATGGAGTAATTGATGGTAAAGCAATGACAGGTGGCACATTTGACCAATTAGATGTTGGACACCCATTCATTCCTTTTTTTTAATATTCGATCATGTCAAACATGTCTTGAAATGCGATCAATTTTAAAAAGCAGCGTCATCACATATCTTGACTTTGGACTTATTGTGAACTATAAAAAGAAAATAAAATCCGTGACAAATTTATTTTGAAAAAATCAAACAACACAAAAGTATAGCTCGGAAAATATTTGTGGAAAGAATAAAAAATAGCAAAATAGTGACCAGTACTTTTGAATTTTTAAAACAAATAGTTAATGTTAAAAAAGCGGTTGTCAATCATTCTGTATGTCTCTAATCTGCAATTGAAATGTTTCCATTTTGTCTTTGTGATACTGAATATTGCGCAAACTCAATGATCCTCCCAACGTACATATCCAAACTTTGCCGATTAGAAAACTATTTGACCTGTCCACAATTCGTAATGGATACTGTGTCACAGGAAATATCGCATCCAAGTTGAACACACGAGTATCTCCATCTGGCTCTAGAATTGAGACTGTATGAAACTTTTCCGCCTCGTTCAGTTGTTCAACTTTCTGGCGAATCGCTTCATCGCTTGGGTGAAAATGGAAAAATGAAAATCCGGGAACCCTCAATCCGATATAGTCGTTATCGTCTAATTTGTGATCGATATAAATAATGGCTAGGTGCCATAATTGTTGAACAAGTTTAGATTTCAATATTCGCCTTTTCATCTCCTTGTTCAATACAAAATGCTTTTCATATTTGCCAGAAATCTGTAACTCCGCTGGCCATGTATTGCTTGATTCAGCAAACTCCATGAAATCATCTATCATCGAATCGCGCAGTTCGATCTCCAATGAATATGTCCCCTTCAACTGCATCATCTTTATAATTTCCTTTGGCCATTGTGACAGGCTAATATTGATCCGATTTGTTTGTCCTTTCATTTTTATCGCATATCGATATTGTCTCATCAAATACTCGTAAATTTTTTCCATGATATTGGCACCATCCGACCGCATGAACGTTTTCTTCACTAGAATTCTACGATACTTCGGTTTTTCATAAACAAGTGTCACATCGATGCAGTTCCTATTCTCTTTCATGTGCAAAAGGTCCGGTATCATTGTGTTAAACCTCTTGATCTCCAGATTACAAAATTCGGAGCATGCGGAGTAGTTCACTTTTGTTAAAGGATCCGAATATGTGAGGACATGGTGTTTTAACTCGTTTGGTAACAAGGAATATTTGGTAAAACGTACGCCAGCATAAATTTTGTCTTCTGCATCTGCTAAGCCGGTTTTGAGTCTCTTGACATCCAAACTGCAGTTTATTGAGCAAGTTGAGTAGTTGAGAAGCGTTGTGGAGTCAAGGTATGTGAGCACTTGGAGCCTCAGACTTTCTGACAGTGTGGGGAATTTGATGAACTGTAAATGATTTTTTAGATAAGTTTTTTTTAAAATTGTGCAAACCTGAGGTTTCCTCATTAAGTTTATTAGTTCACAGATCCAATTTAGCATCCTTGCATACTAAATGAATAGGAGATTTATACCTAATTGGGTGAAAATACAATAAATGGATAGCCAACACTTAATGCAGCAATTGAGTCAAATAAATCTCCCACCTGTCAATTCTCTAGTATCTCGATCTCGTTTGTCGGTTTTCTAATTGACATAATTATGAATGCATGTAATTTGGCAAAGAGATAACCATCAACATCTGGTTTCGTAAAACCGATCACATATCTTGACTTCGGACTTATTGTGAACTACAAAAAAGGAAAATAAAAATCGTGACAAATTTATTTTTAAAAAATGAAATATATATATATATATAGCGTATATATATATATATATATATATAGCTCGGAAATATTTTTGGAAAGAGTAAAAAATAGCCAGTACTCCAGTACTTTTGTAGTAACCAGTACTTTTAAATTTTCAAAACAAATTGTTAATGTTAAAAAAGCGGTTTTCAATCATTCTGTACGTCTCTGATCTGCAATTGAAATGTTTCCATTTGGTCTTTGTGATGCAGAATATTGCGCAAACACAATGATCCTCCCCACGTCCATATCCAAACTTTGCCGATTAGAAAACTATTTGATTTGTTTACAATTCGTGATGGATACTGTTTCACAGGAAATATCGCATCTAAATTGACCACATGATCTCTTGTCCATCCCTCGATAGAGCTCCTATAAAAATCTTCCGCTTCGTTTAATTGATCAACTTTCCGGCGGATCGCTTCATCACTCGGAGAAAAGTTGTCTAAACCGAAGTCAAAAGCCAATAAATGGACGAAATCGTTATCATCCAATTTGTGTTTGATGTTCGTAATATGAAGGTCGCGTAATTGTTGAACAAGCTTAGAACTTATTATTTCTTTTGTCATCGCCTTGTTCAATTCGAATTCTCTGCAATGTGGGCGAAACAAGGTTAATTTGTTAGTTTGTGTATTGCTCGTTTTAGCATATTCCATAAAATCTTCTAACATCGAGTTGCGCAATTCCACCTCCAGCTTATTAACTTCCTCCAACTGCTTCATCTTCATGATTTCTTTTGGCCATTCGTTCAATGCGATATAGATACGGTCCTGTTTTCCTTCTTTCGCATATTGATATTGTGTCTTCAAGTACTCGTGAATTTTATCCATGACACTGGAACCATCGGACAACATAAACATTTTATGTATAAGAATCTCATGATTTTCCGATTTTTTATAACCAAGTGTTACTTCGATACAGTCATCTTTTTCGAATATAAAAACGTGAGCTGGTATTCTTGTGTGGAACCTCTTGATCTCCAAATTGCAACTTTCAGAGCATGCGGAATAGTTCACTTTTGTTGAAGCGTCCAAATAGGTAAGGACATGGTGTCTCAACTCTTTTGGCAATGTGGAGTATTTGGAAAATGTTATGAGCTGAAATGTGTTTGTTAGATAAGTTTTGAAAAAGTTGTGTCAACCTGATTTTTCCTCTCGAGGCCCATTTTACTCGATAAAAAGCAAATGAATTGATGGCCAACACCGAAGGCAGCAATTGAGTCAAATAAATCTCCCACCTGTCATCTTCTCTAGTATCTTGATCTCGTTTGTCGGTTTTTTAATTGGTATAATTATAAATGCATGCAAGACCGTTATGAGATAGACATCAACATCTGCAAATAGAAAACCGACAAGAGGAATCAGGATGGAGTAATTGATGGACAAAAACCGACAGGTGTCTCATTTGGCCAATTAGATATTGAACACCAATTCATTTATTATTTCTCTGGTATTTGATAAAAGCGCTATACAATTCAAGAGGAACGAGGAAACTGGGAATAATTTATTTTGAAACAAAGTTAAACACAGAAGAAATGCAAATAATTTTTATTGAAACAGTTTAATCTTAAAAGTGTTCTTTATGATAAAGATTATTTTTTGCTCAAAGTCAACTCATCTCCACAAGTCCAAATCCAAACTTTGCCAATATCAAAACTATTTGAATCGTTTACAATTCGGGTCGGATACTTGTCTGCAGGAAATATGTCTTCTAAGTTGAACGTATCTGGATCTGATACGTATAATGAAACTTCACGAGACTCTTCCGTTTCGTTCAATTGCTCAAATTTCCGCCGAATCGCTTCAACACTCGGAGAAAAGTTGTCTATAGAGAGTTTGGAAGCTCTGATGTTAAGAAAATCGTTATCGTTCAACTTATGTTCGATATCATGAATTGTTAAGTCCAATAACTGTTTAACGAGCTTAGATTTGATCAAACGATCGGTCATTTTTTTGTTCAGAATACATCGACGTGGGCTTCCCGACAAACAAAGTGTTTTGATTCTCGTATTGCACGTTTCAGCAAACTCCATGAAATCGTTTAAAATGGAATTGTGCAATTCAACGGCCAGATTCCTAGTATCCTTTATTTGTTCAATCTCCATTATTTGTTTTGGCCATTTTTTCACATCGATATGAATAAAATTCGATTTTCCTCTCGTCGCATATCGATATTTTGTCATCAAACACGCGTGAATTTTATCCATGAAATTGGGATCAGATAACAGGAACATTTTGTTTACTTCAGTAGTATCGTCTTCCGTTTCTTCATAACCAAGTATTACATCAATGTAGCCATATTCCTCTTTTATGTGTAAGGTGTTCGGAATTCTTATGTTGAATCTCTTAATCTCCCGATCACAAGATTCTGAGCATGCGGAGTAGTTCACTTTTGTCGAAAGATCCAGATATGTGAGGACATCGCGTTGAAGTTCTTCTGGTAATATTGAGAAATTGGGGAAACGGACAACTAAGCCGGTTTTGAGCCTCTTGACATCCAAATTGCAGCTTATTGAGCAAGTTGAGTAGTTGAGAAGAGTTGCCGAGTCAAGATATGTGAGGACATGGAGCCTTAGACTTTCTGACAGTGTGGGAAATTTGGTGAACTGAAAATATTCTGTTAGATAACATATGAGAAAGCTGCACAAACCTGAGGTTTCCTCATTAAATTTATCATTTTCCTGAGCCAATTTAGCATCCTAACCACTATAGTTTCATTTTCGTATGTGGTATTAGAAGATTTCATGGAATTGATAATAGATCTGATTACATTCAGAAAGATCATTTGTCGAATACGAAAGAAACAATAAATGAATAGAAGATTTATGCCTAATTGGGGGAGAATACAATGAATGGATAGCCAACACCTAAGGCAGCAATTGAGTCAAATAAATCTCCCACCTGTCATTTCTCTAGTATCTTGATCTCGTTTGTCGGTTTTTTAATTGGTATAATTATGAATGCATGCAAGGCGGTTATGAGAGGAACATCAACATCTGCATTCAAAAAAACCGACAAAAGAGGTCACGATGGAGCGATTGATGGAAAAGCAACGACAGGTGTCTCATTTGAGTCTCCTTCCTTCATTCATTATTTCCCTCGAATTCATTAGTTGTTTATTGTGAATTCAGGCATTGCCATTATCAGTTTCAATTTAAAAAATTAGCAAAACCACTGCAAGAATGCTGAGTTGGCTCAGAAGAAAAATAATGCTGAAGACGAAAAATAAGGTTAGAATAACTTTCACAAAACGCATCTAACAAAAAAATTTCAGTTCACAAAATTTCCCACATTGTCAGAAAATCTGAGGCTCTATATTTTGTCATATCTTGACTCCGCAACGCTTCTCAACTACTCAACTTGCTCTATAAACTGCAATTTGGATGTCAAGAGGCTCAAAACCGGCTTGGTTGTTCGTTTCCACAACTTCCCAATATTACCAGAAGAACTTCGACACCATGTCCTTACATATCTGGACCCTTCAACCAAAGTGAACTACTCCGCTTGTTCAGAAAATTGCAATTTGGAGATTAAGAGGTTCAACACAAGGATACCAGCTAAATTGGGGATGATCGAGAAAGATGGTTACATCGAAGTAATTCTTGTCTACGGAAAGTGGCCATATTGTACCGTTATCCGTAAAAAGTTCATGTTAACTCATCATCCCATTATTATGGATAATGTACTCAAGTATGTGACGACACAATATCAATATGGGAAGGATGGGAAATCTAGTTGGATCCATATTGAATTGAGCGTATGGCCAAAGGAAATCATGAAAATCAAGCAGTTGGAAGACACATATACACTAGAGGTGGAACTGCGGGACTCAATGATTGATGATTTCATGGAATTTGCTGTTACGAGCAACAGACGGATAAAAGAGTTATATTTGATTGGTGAGCAGTTCGAGTTGAACAAGGAGATGACAAAACGACTGTTCAATTCGAGGCTTGTTCAACAACTATCGAACTTATCTGTTTTGCGTATCAAACACGAATTGGACGATAGCGATTATATCGAAATGAGGATTCCGCGATTGTCATTAGACAATTTTTCTCCAAGTGTTGAAGCCATTCGCCGGAAAATTGATCAATTAAACGAAGCGGAAGAGTTTGATAGCGTCTGCGTCAGTGTTTCGGATCAAGATACTCGTATATTCGACTTAGATATGATATTCCCTGCGGAAATATATCCATCACGGATTGTAAAAAATTCAACTAATATTCTAATCGGTAAAGTTTGGATTTTTACGTGGAGGGGAGAGTTGTGTTTGCGCAATATTCTGTATCATAAAGAACAATATGATGCGTCCTATTCAGATTCAGACGGAGAATGATTGAAGACCGGTTTTTCTAAATTTAACAATTTGTAAATGTAATTCAAAGTACTCGCCACTATTTTTCGAAAATTATTGATGTGTTGTTTGAGTTTTTTCCAAATAAATTTGTCACGATTTCTATTTTCTTCTTTATTGAGCAGTTCATAATAGCCAAAGTGTATGACAACATCGCTTCTCAAACTTGGTGGCAGTTCGAGATAATTGGCATATTTTAAATTGTCGAATCTGAAATAAATAATAGAAGAATAAGAGCCCATCACCCAATAGGTCAAATGAGACAACCGTCATTTTTCTAGTATCGCAATCTTATTTGTCGGCTGTTTAATTGGTATAATTATGAATGCGTGCGAGGCGGCCATGAGATAAACATCAGCATATGCTTTTAGAAAACCGACAAAAGGGATCAGGACAGAGTAATTGATGAACAAGCAACGACAGGTGCCTTATTTGGCCAATTAAATTTCTCTGGTATTCGATAAAAGCGCTATATATGGAAGAGGAACAAGGAAATTGTGACGAATTTATTTTGAAAAAAAAGTTAAACACGAAAATAGTTGACGAAAAAGTAAAAAATTCAATTACTATACACAACATTATTTCCAATCTGAAACAAAGGGTGAAACTCTTCCAAGAGTTCCTTATTATGATAAACATTTCGCAAGCTCATTGATCCTTCTCTAGACAAGTGTACCCAAACTTTGCCAATTTGAAAGTTATTTGAATCGCTTACAATCCTTGACGGATACTGGTTTGCAGGAAATATCTCTTCTATGTTGAACACACGAGTATCTTCATCTGATACCCTGATTGAGACCCTACCAAACTCTTTTGCTTTATTCAATTGCTCTACTTTTCGGCGAATTGCATCATCACTTGGAGAAAAGTTGTACAAAGATAAGTTAGGAGCTCTTATATTGATGAAATCGTTATCGTCCAATGCATGTTCAAATCGGTGACAGGATAGGCGCCATAACTTTCGAACAAGTTTAGATTTGAGCAATCGTTTTGTCATTTCCTTGTTCAATACAACTCGCCAATATTCCATGCTGCCCAAATATAAATCACCTATCCTTATATTGCTTGTTTCAGCAAATTCCATAAAATCATCAATCATCGAGTTGCGCAATTCCACCTCCAGTGAATATGCCCCTTCCAACTGCGTCATCGCCATGATTTCCTTGGGCCATATACAAAATCTAATATGGATCCGATTTGATTTCCCATTTTTTGCATATTGATATTGTGTCATGACATATTTGGTTACATCATCCATAATATTTGGGTAATCAGATAACATGAACCTTTTATGGATATCGATACAGTTTGGCAACGTTCTATACGCAAGTGTTACTTCAATATAGCCATCCTCCTCAATCATGCACAAGTATATTGGTATCCTTGTGTTGAACCTCTTGATATCCAGATTACACGACTCCGAACATGCAGAGTAGTTAACTTTTGTTAATGGATCCAGATATGTGAGAACATGGTGTCGAAGTTCCTCTGGTACCATGGGGAAGTTGTGGAAACGGACAACTAAGCCGGTTTTGAGCCTCTTGACATCCAAATTGCAGCTTATTGAGCAAGTTGAGTAGTTGAGCAAAGTTTTGGAGTCAAGATATGTGAGGACATGGAGCCTCAAATCTTCTGGCAGTGTGGGGAATTTTGTGAACTGAAAATGTTTTGTTAGTTAAGTTTTGAAAAAGTTGTGCTAACCTGAGGTTTCCTCATTGAATTTATCAGTTTACGGATCCAATTTAGCATGTTTGCAGCTCTAGTTTCTCCGTTATTTGTCGTATCGAAAGGTTTAAAATCAATAATTGAAGCGACTAGATTCAGAAATAACATTATAGGAAGATATAAAAATTGAGTGTGAGTTCAAAACCTATGGGGCATGGGGCACCTGTCGTTGCTTGCCCATTAATTACGCCAAAACGATTCCTTTTGTCGGTTTTACGAAGCCAGATGGTGATGACCATCTCTTAGCTGTATTGCATCTATTTATAATTATACCAATTAAAAAACAGACAATCGAGATCGAGATACTAGAGAAATGACAGGTGGGTGATTCATTTGACTCAATTGCTGCCATAGACGTTGACCATCCATTCATTTGCTATTTATCAAGAAAAATGAATCGCAAAAGGAAAAATCAGGTTTGCACAATTTTTTCAAAACTTATCTAACAGATAAAATTCAGCTCACGAAATTGCTCAAATACCCCACACTGCCAAAAGAGCTGAAACACCATGTCCTGACCTATCTGGACCGTTCAACAAAAGTGAACTACTCCGCATGCTCAGAAGGTTGCAATTTGGAGATCAAGAGGTTTAACACAAGATTACCAGCTCATTTGTGGATAATGGAGAAAGATGACTGCATTGACGTAGAAGTTGCTTATAAAAAATATCCGGATATCCGTAAAAAGTTTTTATTGTCTGAGCCCAATGTTATGGATGATGTTACTAAATATGTCACGACGCAATATCAATATGCAAAAGGAGGAAAATCTGATCGTATCTATATAGCATTGAACGAATGGCCAAAAGAAATCATGAAGATGAAGCAGTTGGAGGAAATTGATATGCTGGAGGTGGAGTTGGACAACTCGATGTTAGAAGATTTTATGGAGTTTGCTAAAAATAGCAATATACGAATAAACAAGTTAACCCTGTCTGGCCCACTTCGCAGAGAATTCGAATTAAACAAGGAGATGACAAAACGAATCTTGAGTTCTAAGCTTGTTCAACAATTACGGGGCCTTTATGTTATTTACCTGAAACACAAATTGGATGATAACGATTTCGTTCATTCGAGGGCTCCTGGTTTCTCTTTATGCAACTTTCGCCCAAGCGATGAAGCGATTCGTTAGAAAGTTGAACAATTGAATGAAGCGGAAGTGTTTGATAGCATTTCAATCCGTGTATCAAATGAAGATACTCGTCTGTTCAATTTAGAAAAGATATTTCCTGCGACATGGTATCCGTCAAGAATTTTAAGCGGAACAAAAAATTTTCAAATTGGCAAAATTTGGGTGCACACGGGTGGAGAATCACTGTGCTTGCGCAGTATTCGTTACCATAAAAAATGGGTGAGAGAGTGTTGCCCTGAATTTCAGATTTGAAATGATGTTGTACAAAGATCAGAAATATTGTAAACTGTATATTATGTTTGTTTCATTTTTTGTATTTTTCACGTTTCACTTTGGTAATTTCTATTACTTTTGATGTGTAAAATTTTGTGAACTGCTCAATAAATAATTTTTTCAAAACTTGATTTTCGGTTCCCAAAAAATTATGAAACCTTTGACAGAGAGTGAAATAGCACCCCCCCCCCTGGCTTCCCAACATCAGAAACATAGATCCTTCTGCGAGAATTGTGGAAATAATGTTTGAATGAGAGTGCAATACCTAATTGGTCCAATGAAACACCTGTCGATCACTTGTACATCAATTACTCCGTCCTGATCCCTTTTGTCGGTTGTACGAATGCAGATGGTGATGATCATCTCTTAGCCGCATCGTGTGCATCTATAATTACACCGCAATTATATCAATCTACCAAGGCGTGTTCTTTAGAAAACCGACAATCAAGATCAAGATACTGCCGAAACGATAGGTAGGTGAATCATTTGATTCATTTTGCTGCCTAGGCGTTGACCATCCATTCATTTGCTATTTATCGCGAAAAATGGAGCTCGAAAGGGAAAATCAGGTTTGCACAACTTTTTCAAAACTTATCTAACAGAAAAATTTCAGCTCATATCATTTCCCAAATACTCCACAATGCCAAAAGAGCTGAAACACCACGCCCTCACTTATTTGGACGCTTCAACAAAAGTGAACTACTCCGCATGCTCTGAAAGTTGCAATTTGGAGGTCAAAAAGTTCAACACAAATATACCAGCTCACTTGTGGATAATCGAGAAAGATGATCACATCGAAGTAACACTTGGTTATAAAAAATCGGAAGATCATGATATTCTTATACATAAAATGTTTATGTTGCCTGATGATTCCAGTGTCATGGATAAAATTCACGAGTACTTGGTGACACAATATCAATATGCAAAACCAGGAAAACATGATCGTATCTATATAGCATTGAACGAATGGCCACAAGAAATCATGAAGATGAAGCAGTTGGAGGAAGTTAATAAGCTGGAGGTGGAATTGCGCAATTCGATGATTGATGATTTTATGGAATATGCTGAAACGAGCAATACACAGCCAAGAGGATTAGTGATTTTTGGCAAATATAACACGCATTTTGCATTGAACAAGGAGATGGCTAAACGAATATTGAATTCTAGACTTGTTCAACAACTGTGGTCTCTAGATATTCTTGATATCGACCACGAATTAGACGATAATGACTATATCGAACTGACGATTCCAGGATTTTCATTTTACAATTTTTCTCCAAGTGACGAAGCGATTCGCCGAAAAGTTGAGCAATTGAACGAAACAGAAAAGTTTGATATGGTCTCAATCGAAGTTTCGGATGGAGATACTCGTGTGTTCAACTTAGATGCGATATTTCCTGCGGAAAAGTATTCATCACGAATTGTGAGAAATTCAAGCAATTTTCAAATTGGCAAGGTTTGGATCTGTACGTTAGAAGGATCATTGTGCTTGCGTAATATTTTGTATCATAGGAGACGGTTCTCTTCCGGTTCAGACACAGAATGATTGAAACCCGCATTTTTGAACTATTGGTTTTTAAAAAATTTCAAAGTCATAGCCACTATTTAACTATTTTTCACCCATTTACAAATATTTTTTGAGAACTAATTGAGTTTTTTTTTTGAAATAAATATGACACGATTTTTATTTTCCTCTTTGTAGTTCAAAAAATTCAGGTATCAAGATGTGTGACGGTATCGCTTTTTGAACTAGGCAACAGTTTGGGAAGTTCGACATATTTGAAATCGTCGAATAGAAAAAACAAAAGGTGAACGAAAGTCCAATACCTAATTGGCCAAATGAGCCATATTTCGTTGCTTCTCCATCAATTACTCCATCCTGATCCCTTTTTTCGGTTTTACGAATCCAGTTGGTGGTGATAATCTCTAAGCCGCATTGCATGCATTCATAATTATACCATAATTATACCAATCTACCAAAGCGTGTTCTTTAGACAACCGACAATCAAGATCAAGAAACTGGCGAAACGACAGGTGAGTGATTCATTTGACTCACTTGCTGCCTTTCGTGATATTCATCCATTCATTTGCTATTTGTCGATAAACCTAAAATTGCGAAGGTGCTTAAGTGGTTTAGCAACTATCCTTCTTATCCTTTTTTTAGCTTCTCAACGTCAAAAACATATATCACTTCTGCGAAAATTGTGCACAATGATATTTCTCGATTTTCGATTCCTCCATACATCAGAACAACAACGAAATTCGTGGGAAAATGCTCGGAACAGTTGTCGCTTTCTGTATTTTGATTGAAATGATTCACAGCTTTTTTGTCAGACATCACCATTTTCTCCGAGTTTGAAGTTGCTCACAAACTTGAAGAAAAAAGAAAAGAAGATAACCTACAGTAATCCGGTTAGAGGGTACAGTATCCTAAAATGAGAAATTTAGGATTTTCAGAATATCATGTTTGGAGTACTGTAGTGGAGTACTGTAGTGGAGTGCTGTATAGGAATGATGATTTAGTGTAAAAATGTAACGTAGTTATATACTGTAGGCGGTACTGTAGTTAGCTACTGTAGTGAGGTACTGTAGTTGGCTACTGAAGTAAGATACTGTAGTAACATTTCACAGAGGAATACTGTAGTAAACTATTTTTATGAACTACTAAAGTTTGATACTGTAAAAGGATACTGTAATACTTTGAAATACTACAATGAGAAACTGTCATGCAGTACTGTAGTATAAGTCTATAGTTACATACGATAGGATACTGTAGCAAACTGGAAAATTATCATCATAGTTCGATGTGAAAATATGTCTGACATCAAAATTTCCTGCAAAAAATCTCCCATCATGATTCCCACCATTGTTGTTTGTTTTCCTCACTGATGAATAACACTAATCAAAAATTTTCATTTTTCGAAATTTCACTTCACTCCAAAAATGAACGTTTTCTTCACTCACGGCAGCATCCAAGCCAATCGTCTCTATAATTGTTCGGGTAAAACACCGGATCAATGGATCATAGCTGTCGGGGAGCACCGCCCTGTGCTCGGCTACTTGATGATGATATTTGGTAGTATTGCTGAAGTGATATATGTATTTTGCCTTTTGGCCATTTGGAAGTGTCACTTACTATCGCTTTCTGTTTATAGAATTATGTTTCTTTTGGGTATCATCGACATGGTTGGGAATGGTCTGATGCACCATAAAATTATTTTTTATGACATAAAATTTTATAGCAGTATGCACCATACTAGGCGGCTACCTATTTATAGTTGGTGCAGTTTTTTGCAGCCATCCTAATATAATTTATGTCAATGGATGTTTGGCAGCAGGTATAAAAGTTCCATAAAAGTACCATAAAATATTTTATTTTCAGTTTGTTGGGCCTGCTCCTGCGCTTTTACGATAACTTTGGTGATAAATAGAATTGTTGATATTTTATTTCCATTTAAGAATAAAATATTGTGAGTTACCAACCATAACATTTTTAAACCTCATAAAATATTTTTATAGCAACCATACTTGGCTCCTATGCATTTATCCGGTCATAACAACCACCTACTTTTTCTTCTTTGCCAATGCAATTTTATTCAACTCGAAAGTTATGGCATGGGTTGAGGATCCGAAAATATACCCAAATTCCACTCATTTATACTATAATCCGATTCATTTTACGCATAATGTCTCGTTTTCGGTTATTTCTGTGATATTGTATTCGATATATTTTGTGGCGGTGTTGAAGAAGCAGAAAAAGGGATGGACCACTTTGACGAGAAATGTGAGTGATATGATAGTGATATGGTATACTGATAGAGTAGTGATATGATAGTAATAAAGCTCTGATATGCTATATTGATATGGTGGAAATATAGTCTTGATATGGTATACATAGTGCTATGGTAGAGATATACATAGCTCTGATATGGTATACTGCTATGATAGTGATACAGTTCTGATATGGTATACTGATATAGTAGTGATATAGTTCTGATATGGTTTACTGCTATGATAGTCATATAGTTTTGATATAGTGTGCTGATACAGTAAGTATACAATTTTGATATGGTAGTGATATGATAGTAATATAGTTCTGATATGGTATACTGATATAGTAGTGATACAGTTCTGATATGGTATACTGCTATGATAGTGATATAGTTTTGATATAGTGTACTGATACAGTAAGTATACAATTTTGATATGGTAGTGATATGATAGTAATATAGTTCTGATATGGTATACTGATATAGTAGTGATACAGTCCTGATATGGTATACTGAAATGGTAGTTATATCGTTTTGATATACTAATATGGTAGGAATAAAGTGCTGATATGATAGCGTTAGGATAGAAATATACTTCTGATATGGTATACTGATATGCTGGTATAGTATAATTGTGATATCACACTGACATTGTCATGCTGTTATTAACATTGTACTGATATAGTAGGGATATAGTTCTGATATGGAACTGATAGGATATCAATATAGTTCTGATACGGTATAGTAGGGATAAAGTCCTGACATGATAGCGTTAGGATAAAAATATATATCTGATATGGTATACTGATATGCTGCTGGTATAATATGATCGGGATATCACACGGACATGGAAGTGGTATAGAAGCTGATAATGATAATAATTTGTTACTCTAATATGGTAGTTTATGATACTAATATGATACTGATATAGTAATGATAAAGTCCTATTTACATGATACTAATATGCTACTGATATGATATAATGATAAAAATATCAGATATTCATCCAGTCATCAATAATCTTTGTCATCAACTGTTCCGCTGCCCTAGTATACGCCTACCTGATATACTTCCCAACCAATGAGTATATCATCATGTTTGGTGAAGTTGATTGGTCACTAGCCCATGGTATCCCAGCGGTCACCTATGTGGTTATGAATCAGAAGATTCAGCGGAAAATATGGTTCTGGATTACTGGAAGGAAACCGCAAGTGGTAGGGAAAACTTATCTAATGTGGATTTTGCCATTTTTGATTTGCAGAGGAAGAATACACTGGTATCATCGGTTTTGGTGACGAGCAGTGTGATGCATTGATTTCAGGCGTTTTAATTTTTTGAATAAATCTTGAGCTCAAAAAAAATTTATTTGACATAAAAATAAAAAAGTTCATAAATAAAAATTATTAACAACAGTTAATCGCAAAGTTTTATGACCATTATGAAATTTTATTTCAATGCTTCCAATTCGAAGCTCTATTTTTCCAACATCGTCTTCCAAAAGAATCACTTGATCTGGAAATCTTTCTCGTGGAAATAACACATCCAAATCAAATACACGAAGATCCTCAGGTGGTAGCCAAATCGTAATATCTTGGAAATTTCGAGCTTCAACTTTTTCTCGGATAGCTTTGAAGTCGATAGAGCAAATTATATATAGGGATTGAATTTGAGACTGGACGAAATCGATTCTGTCGATTGAGCATCGACATTGAAAATGTGCTCTTTGCAGTTTCTGGACCGATGGGTACTTGAAAAATTGTGAAGGAATGGTCACTTCCGAATTTTCAATGCTCAAACTTTCAATGCTCATTCCATGCTGCTCAAAGTGATCCAAAAAGTCATCACCCATCGAGTTGTAGACTGTCACATGCCAATCCTTGATTCCTCTGATTCTATCAATGGTCAAAATATCCGTTGGCCATTGCTTCATATTGATGTATATGGAGAAAGTTTTTCCAGTTTTGGCATATTTGTAGCACTTCAATAAATGATTGTGAGCTTCTTGCATAGATACAGAGCCCGAAAATTTTTTCTCCATCGTGACAAACTTCAAATCCTTCCAAACTCCACATATCAACCGATAATCTCTCTTGACTATGAAACTATCATCATTTTCCGTCAAATATAATACATCTGGTGCAAAAACATTAAACTCCTGAATTTCCGAGTTAGAGCTCCTGGAGCATACTGCATACTGTGCCAGTGTTCGTTTATTAAGAAATAAGAGTATGTTTTTCTTCAATTCCGGCACCAGTTTAGGGTACTTGGTGAATTTCATGAGCTGAAATATTTTGATTAGATAAGTTGGTCGAAAATACGTCACAAACCTTGATTTTTGAAGTTCCGGGTCCCTGATGTTGTAGCGACATCGCAGCAGCGTCTAGCGTAGAAATGAGACGGTGCCACAGCGCGGTATTGATCTTTCCCTGGCGTCTCTCCATCTCCCACACTCTCTCATCCCTGTTTCGCGGGCGATTTCGATAGAGCGCGTTTGCTGACCTCGACTGGATTGGTAGACAGCGATGATTGTGGAGGAACATAAAAACGAATTGATCTATCGACAAATGGAAGCGAAATTTCAACTCTTCCCATTTGCAGACGTATTCTTCAATTTATAAACTGGTTTGGGAACAAGAATCGAACACTCAAAAATTACCATCTGAACCCTCTGGATCCCACCAATGACTATATATCGTCATGTTTAATGACATAAAAAATGACAAGTTCTAACACTGCCTTACTGTAGCTTCAACAAAAGTTGCAGAAAAGATTTATTGAGAAAAAAATTCAAAGAATTAAATAATACTTGGAAATTTCGCCACTATCAGATATGTTCCCATATCGAAGACAAACGCAGTAGTTCTTCCAAGGTTCATGGCCTCCGCATTCCGAAATTCTCGTTCAGGAAATCGGCTCACAGGAAAAATTTCATCCAAATTGAATCGAACACCATCCGAACGTTCTAAGCCGATAGAACATTCCGAATTGATCCGTGTATTGAATTGCTCCACTTTGGCCTGCAGTGCTTCATGACTAACTAGGTTTTCCATGGAAATCTTGTTGAAGTTAGCATCAACAAAATCTTGTGCCTCAATATCACATGGTACTCTAAAATAGGCTTGTTTTGCAGTTTGGAAAAACTGGGTTTTGAAAAAGTTTGATGGCATCGTGATTTCATCATCCCCCTTTTCAAGCATCATAGTTTTGTTGTTTGTGCTCCAAGTCTGAGCCAACTCTATGAAATCGTTCAAAATAGTCGGATACATTGTGACAGTCCAATGCTCAATATTCGACAAATGCCGAAGCTTTAAAATCTTCGCCGGCCATTGTCTCATATTCAGAGTGATTCTTCGAGTTTCTGGTTCTTTCACATACTTGTATCGATCCTTTACATACTGCTCAACTTGCTCCATTGTGTCGGCTCCATAAAACCTTTTCTCGACTGTCGGATCACCATCTGAGCAACCATAAACCATTTTCACCAATAAATGATCACCACAATCTGACAACTCCAAGCTCTGCGGAGCTCTTGTGTTAAACTTCTGAATCTCCAAGTTACAGTACTTGGAGCATAGAGAATATTCACCGAGAGTCGGTAACGGAACAATTGAAAGGCAATGGCTTCGCAGTTCTTTTGGTAACTTAGAATATTTGGTGAAATTAAAAGTCTGAAAATAGTTCTTAAAAATTAGTGAATTGAAAAATTTGAAAGCATACCTTCTCAGATTTTATTTCTGATTCGGATTCAGATGGTAGACGTCGTTTCATTGGTTTGAGATTCATTGAGTGGGTCACAATTCTCGCGTACTGAATGTGTTATCGAATGAATATGATCCAGATGCGTTATTAGAAATGCGCCTTGCGTAGAAATGTACCATAACACGGTATTGATCTTTCCCTGGTGTCTCTCTATTTCCCACACTGTCTCATTCTCATTTTCGCGGGCTATTTCGATAGAGCGCGTTTGCTGACCCATGGATTATTAAAGAAAGTTGGTTGTGACACTTTATTAAACAAATTAAACTTTACGTTTCATTTTCGGTGGAACACAAAAACGCAATGACTTATCAACAAACGGATACCAAATTTCAACTCGTCCCATTTGAAGACTTCTTCTCCAATTGATAAACTGATTTGGGAACCGTTCAAGTGGGAATAATACAGATAAATCGAAGATTCGCGAATCATCATCTGGTAGTCGGATGCTGAAATCTTGATATCCATAACTGGGGTCCGCATTGATTCGTTCCACTCGTTGACGGATTGCTTCAAAATCTATTGTAAATGTTCCTCGCAAACTAGAAGCATGTAAATCGACGAAGTCTTGAGTTTCGATCGAGCAAGGAACAAGAGCGGTAAACCTTTGTAAATTTTTCGAATTTGTAAAAAATTCCGAAGGAATCGCAACGTTTTCATCAGAACCTTTTTTAATAATAGCTTTCTCGATTCTTGCTCCATTTTGTCTCGAATGCTCCATAAAACCATCAAGTGTTGATTCGTGCATTGTCACAATCCAATAGTTGATATCTCTCAACACTTTGACATCCAAAATTTCCTTCGGCCAGTGTTTCATGTTGATATAAACCATTTGTGTTTTTCCAACTCTCACAAACTTGTAATATTTGAGCAGGAAGTTCTGAGCTTCTTGAAACCCATCAGCCAATAGAAACTTCCTCTCAACGGTTGGATGATGCGACTTATCGTAAGTACTAAGTCTCGGTTTCTTAGTCGGGTAAAGCAACTTGAAAATAACACCGTCATTCTGATCATCCAAATATAGTTCACATGGTGCGACTATATTGAACCTCTGAACTTCCGCGTTGCAAATTTTGGAGCATTCTGCATACTGGGCCAGTGTGGGCTTATGCAGGTATGAGAGGATGTGATCTTTCAATATAGGTACTAGTTTGGGGTACTTGATGAATTTCATGAGCTGCAAAAACTTTAACTTAGATAAGTTTGTTGAAAATGTGCCACAAACCTCAATTTCCGGAGTTTCGGGCTCGAGATGCTTCAATGCGACATTGTCTTGTTCGAGAGACATCCCAGCAGTAGATTTGATCGACAGTGAATGCGTAAAAATAAGACGGTACCACGACACCGTATTGATCTTTTCCTGGCGTCTCTCTTTTCTCCACACTCTCTCATTCCCGATTCGCGGGCGAATCTAACATGAAAACATTGTTGACAACATGCGTTCTATTTTCTTTGGAGTGAGCAAACGCGCTCTACCGAAATCGCCCGCGAAACGGGAATGAGAAAGTGTGGAAAAAAGAGAGACGCCAGGGAAAGATCAATACCGTCTCATTTCTACGCAAGGCACTGCTGAACAAATCTACTGCTGCGATGTCTAACGAACAAAACAAAGACACGTTGGATCATTTCGAGCCAAAAACTGAGGTTTGTGATAAATTTTTTACAACTTATCTAAGTACAGATTTTCAGCTCTTGAATTTCAGCAAGTATCCCAAACTAGTGCCTATATTGAAACATCACATTCTCTCATACCTGTATAAACTCACACTGGCCCAATATGCAGAATGCTCCGAAATTTGCAACACGGAAGTTCGGAGGTTCAATATAGTAGCACCATGTGAACTATATTTGGATGAGAAGAATGACAGTTTCAATGTCAAATTGCTCTACCCAACTAAAAAACCAATACTTAGTATTTCCGATAAGTCAATTCATCCAACCGTTGAGAACGAATTCCTATTTGCCGATGGATTTCAGGAAGCTCAAAATTTCCTTCTCCAATGTTACAAATTTGTGAGGATTGGGAAGACAGAAAAAGTTCATATCAACATGAAACGCTGGCCGAAGGAAAATGTCAGGGTGTTGAAAGATATCAACTATTGGATTGTGACAATGCATGAATCGACACTTGATGGTTTTATGGAGCACTCGAGGCGAAATAGAGCAAGAATAGAAAAAGTCATTCTCAAAAAAGGGGATGATGATAACGTTGCAATTCCATCAGAATTGTTTACAAATTTGAAAAATTTGCAAAGATTCACATCTCTGGTTCCTTGCTTGATTGAGGTGAAGGACTTCGTTGCGTTACAAGCTAATTTTTACGGAATATTCGCAATGGATTTCGAAACGATCCGGCAAAGAGTGTACCAAATCAATGCAAACCCAAGTTACAAATACCAAGATTTTAGCATAAGACTACCAGATAATGATCCTCGAATTTTCGATTTGTCTGTTTTGTTTCCACTGGACAAATTCCCAAATCAGTCTATCAACTGGAGAAGCAACCTTCAAATCGGAAGGGTTGAAGCTTGGTGTCCATTTGATAAGTTGTTGCGGTTTTTGGTTTCTTCGTAATGTGAAATTCTAATTACTTAATAAAGTGTTCTATCGAGTTTTTTCAATAATCCAGTCAGGGTCAGCCAACGCGCTCTATCGAAATCGAGCGCGAAAAAGGGATATAAAGACGTCAGGCAAAAATCAATAACGTGTTGGGTCACCGGATCATTTTTACGCAAGACACTGCGGATCAAATCTACTGTTGCGATGTCGCTCGAACGAGACAACATCATATTGGAGCATCTCAAGCCCGAAACTCAGGAAGTTGAGAAAAACCAAGAAAAGAGAATTTATCGAATTTTCAAACGGTGTCAAACGGAAAAAAGGAAAAGTTAAAAAAATCATTGTTTAATAGAAAGGTACAAACGATTAAAACGAGTGCAAATTGCGGCTTTGACTTTTCCGATTTGAATCTCTCCGCCTCTAGTTATGAATTGATTTGGGAATCGGTCCATTGGAAAGATCACATTAAAATCATACAGGCTGGTATTAGTAAATGGTTTCTCAATAATTATTGTTTGATCTATCGACTTTGAATCCGAGTTACTTTTCTCCACTTTTCGACGTATTGCTTCCAAGCTCACAGAACTTTTCGTACAGAGGTATGAAATTTGTGTGTCAATGAAATCTTGGTCATCAATTTCACAAGTTATCTCACACGTAGTAAAATCCCGGGCATTTTTGACCAAAGGCGATTTGAAAAACTCGGCAGGTAGTGTCAGTTGATAATCACCGGAAAGACGCACCCTAGTCATTTTCGACGCCTGGGTAGCATATTCCATAAAATTCTTCAACATGGAATTTTGGACGGTGACATACAAATCTTCAATTTCCGCTAGTCGATTGATATTCATCAATTCACTGGGCCATTTCTTCATATTGATAATCAAGCGTGCAGTCCGGCCATTTTTCACATACTTATAAGTTTTCAAAATAAAATTCCGCACATCGTCCATTGCATCAGAGCGTTTTGAGAACAAGAATTTTTTCGTATGAGAGTATGGATGAATAAATTCGTCTGGTGATGCTATTGGATAATACTGCAATCTAACCTCAATTCCATCACTTTCCTCGTCCAAAGTCACCATTTTCGGTGCAACTGTATTGAAACGCTGTATTTCAGAGTTACAATAGTTCGAGCATGCTGCGTATTTCTTCAGTGTTGGTCTTTGAACATAGGTGAGAGCATGGTCCCTTAATTCTGGCACCAATAAAGAATACTTGGTGAAAGACGTGAGCTGAAATTAGTCTATGAGACATGTTTTGGGGGACAGTACACTTACGTCAGTTTGGGCTGGTGCGTCATTTTCCTGGTCGATGGACATTGTTGCGAAGAAATCGATAGCGTGTGTCTTGCGTAGCAACGTGGTGGAGAATGAGGGTACATCAAATGATTCTGATGTATCTCTGATGACCTTGTATATGCCACCTGCTCAAGGTCAATTTATTTCGATAGAGCACATTTGCTGACCAGTCTTATATGGGGCATGTTGAGGTTCGGTAGAACAATGTCGTCAACGTGAACGCAATGGCAGTGACAAACAAAGAATTTGACTTTGCAATTCCGGGTCAGTTTCAAAAAAAGAACGAAATGAAAAAAGAAGTAACTACATCAATTTTTCCAATCTTTGTTATCAATATACTGATTTGGAAATGGTTTTTTTTCACACTGGCTGAAAAAAATAGTCGAAAATAGTGCACTAGATGCATTTTTGTTTTGCTATTTTCTCGTTTGAAACTTTTCTTGTCCAACATTGAGAATATTTTTTGCGTCAAAAAACGAGATGATAATGAAAAATCTATCGTAAAACTAATGCATGAACATAGTACCGCACTGCGATTGATGTTGATTAGACTTTTGAGCCTATTTCAACCACCAAATAGTACCGTCACATGTATATCACAAAGTAATAAAAGATTGAAGCAACAGAAACACTTTATCGAGAAAAAACATGAAAAAAAGTTATTGTCTAACAGTCAGTTGTAAACGATAATCATGGATTAATGCTTTGACTTTTCCAATTTGAACCTCATCTTCAGCAAGGATGTTCTGATTTGAAAAGCGATGTCTTGGAAATAAAAAATCAGCATCAATGAAACGAGTGTTGCTAAGCGGTAGGAATATAATTACATTTTGAGCAATGATTGTCTCGTCCGCGTTCAATCTCTCGACTTTCCGACGAATTGCTTCAAAACTTATCTGACTGGTAATGTAGATATATGAATGTTGTGTGTCAACAAAATCAATTTCATCAATATCACATGTGAGATAGGTTCTGAAAACACGCGCCATCTTGAACAATGTTGATTTAAAAAACTCGGATGTTATGGTGAATTTGTAATCCTCAGACGCCAAAAGACAAATCTTATTCACGCGCGTCTTGTTGGCATATGATATGAAATCCTTATACATGGATTTATGCATCGTCACGGTCAACTCATCAATTTCTGCTAGATGCTTGACATTCATGACTTCACTCGGCCAATTTTTCATATTGATATGAAGTTGTTTAGTCGGCACATTCTTCACATATTTGTAGCACTTCAAAATAAAACCGCGAATATCGTAGATCGTATTTGAGACTTCAGAATACATGAACTTCTTGTACAGTTCAGGCCATAAATAAAATGTACCTTTTCGGGGTTTTGTTCTCTTATATCTCAGTAACACAGAGACTCCATCACCTTCCTCTGTGAATTTCACTAATACCGGTGCAATTGTATTGAAACGCTGTATTTCAGAGTTACAATAGTTTGAGCATTCTGCGTATTTCTGCAGTGTTGGTCTTTGAACATAACTCAGAGCATGTTCCCTCAATAATGGTACCAATTTTGAATATTTGGTGAAAACCATGAGCTGAAGTCGGTCAGTTAAACAAATTTTACGAATTAGTGCACTTACGTCCGTTTGCGCTGATGCGTCATTTTCTTGGTCGAGCGACATTGTGGTGTAGCAATCGATGGCGTGTGTCTTGCGTAGCAAATGCGGTGTAGAATGAGGGTGTTGCATACAATTCTGTTGTATCTCTGTTGACCCCGTATTTGCCACCTGCTCAACGGTCGATATATTTCTGTAGAACGCATTTGCTGTACATTAAAAAGCAATACGACCTTATCTTTGAATTAGAATCATCACAACATATCGGTTTGAAAAGTTTTTATTATTGAAATAGTTGCGCAGAAAAATTAAAACTCACGAAAATGTGTTGGACAGAATCAGGCTCAAAAATCACAAAAAGCATAAATCAATGGTTAACAATCTGCAAACGTTTACCAGAATGATGGATTGATACGTGGACTTTTCCGACATTATAGTATTGTTCATCCAGGATATCCGCTCTTGGGAATAAAACATTCAAACCGAATCGACGTGTATCTTCTTCTGGCAGGTCGATAAATATTGTTTGAGCTTTTGCATTGACGTCGGCATTCATTTTGTCCACTTTTCCACGGATCGCTTCAAAACTTATTGAACTAATAATGGAGATGAACGAATTTTGTGTTTCAATAAAATCACAATCATCAATTTGACAATGTAAATTGTAAACATTGAAAAAATCAGCGTTTTTAAACAATTGTGACTTGAAGAACGCGGGAGGTACAGTCATTTGATTGATACAAGAACTGAGCAAACGTATGTTTCTTGGTTGATTCGCTTCATTGTTGGCATATACCATGAAATTTTCAAACATGGAATCATACATTGTCACGTTCAAATAATCAATTTCGACTAGATGTTCGATATTCATTAGTTCACTCGACCAATTCTTCATATTTATATGAATTCGTTCAGTCCATTCATTCTTAACATACTTGTAGCATTTCCAAATATACTTTTTAATGTCATCCATTATATTTGAGTGTTCAGAATACATGAACACTTTATCCTGTTCACGAGTCCACTCTGGGAGTTTTGTTGCATTTTTGTTATAAGTCAATAAGATACGAACTCCATTCTCTACGTCTTTGAAAGACACCATTTCCGGTGCAATTGTGTTGAACTTCTGGATTTCAGAATTACAATACGTAGAACACTCTGCGTAGTTTTTGAGGGTTGGGCCTTGGGCATAGCTCAAAGTATGTTCTCTCAATTATGGTACCAATTTAGAATACTTGGTGAATATCATGAGCTGAAATGAATCAATTAGAAAAGTTTCATGAAACAGTACACTTACGTCAGTTTGAACTGGTGCGTCATTTTCTTGGTCGAGGGACATTGTTGCGAAAAAAAAGAAATTGATCGCGTGTGTCTTGCGTAGCAATGTGGAGCAGAATGAAGGTATCTCATACCATTCTGATGTATCTTTGTTGACGTTATTTGCCACCTGCTCAACGGTCGATATATTTCAGTAGAGCGCATTTACTTTCCAGTGTTATACAGAGCGTTTCAGAAATCAATAAGACCTTGTCTTTGAATAAGACGCAAGACAGAACTGTGGTAAATAACGTTTATTAGAATCGAAAAAAGTTCACAATCAACGAAAATTAACATTTAGAAATCTGTGATGGGCAGAATCTGGCCCAAACATCACAAAGGGCAAAAATTACATTAAATTATTGTCGAACAATCAGTAACAATCTTTTACCAGAACGATGAATTGTTGCGTTGACTTTTCCAACTTGAAAATTTTTTTCTTCATGAAGTTCGTGATACGGGTACGGTAATCGCCTTCTTCGGAATAACACGTAAAAATCGAATAGGCGTGCATCACCACTTGGTAGGTCAATAATTATGGTTTGAGCTTTTGCATTGAGGTTCGCATTAATGTTATTTATTTTTTGGCGGATCGCTTCAAAACTAATTGAACTTTCGATGGAGATGTATGAATGTTGTGAATGAATAAAATCACTTTCATCAATTTGACAAGGTATACGAGAAGCATTGAAAACATCAGCATTGTTGAACAGATTTGATTTGAAAAACTCAGGAGTTAATGTCATTTTTTGGGCAGGAGAACTGAGGAAACGGATCTTGCTTGGTTGATTTTCTTCATTGTTGGCATATATCATGAAATCTTCAAGCATGGATTCATATATAATCACACTCAAATTGTCAATTTTAGCTAATTGATCGACATTCATCAGCTCACTTGGCCAACTCTTCATATTGACAATCAATCGTTCAGTTTGTCCCTTTCTCACATACTTGTACGTTTTCACAACAAATTTCCTGATTTCCTCCATTGTATCCGCATACTCCGAGAACAAAAATTTCTTCTTCTGATGGTAGGACCGAACGTGTTTTGTTCTTTCCAGTTGTTTTGCTTTATTGTACAACAATGAAACGTTCACTCCATCACCGTCTTCTTCAAAACGCACTTCCTCTGGTGCAACTGTATTGAATAGCTGTATTTCTGCGTTACAGTTTCCAGAGCATTCTGCGTAATTTTTTAGTGTTGATAGCTGAAGATAAGTCAGAACATGGTGTCGTAGCTCTGGCGGTAGCTTAGTATAGTTGGTGAATACCAGAAGCTGAAACAAACCAATCAGATAAATTCCATGAAACAGTACACTTACGTCAGTTAGACCCGATGAGTCATTTTCCTTGTTGAGAGACATAGTGGCGTAAAAATCGATAACGTGTGTCCTGCGTAGCAAATTTGGCGTAGAATGAGGATACGTCGTACGATTCTGACATTTCTAAGATGCTCCCGTATTTACCACCTGCTCTCTTGTCGATATATTTCGATAGAGCGCGTTTGCTGACCAGTGTAATACAAGACATATAAAACGATGTGGTAAAATTTATATGACATGACGGTGGTTTGATTATTATTACAAAAGTAAAATGATTTGAAACATTTATGAACAAAAGTGAACGAAACGACAGAAGAAACAGTTGAGGAGAAAACTTTAGTCATTATTTGCGAACAAACAATTCGATCATTCGTTTGAAACAAAAAGCTCGAATTACAACGTTACCAATTTTGAGCTCTCCGTCCACATCAACTGTTTGATTCGGGAATCGTTCTTTTGAGAATAACTCAACTAAATCAAAAGAGCGAGGATCACCATATGATAGTTCGATACGTATCAGTTGATCAGCAACATTTTCGTCCTCATTGATTTTCTCCACTTTTTGCCGAGTCGTCTCAAATTTCACTGCGGTTTGAATGAAGAGCATTGAGTGGTTCGTGTTGATGAAATTGTCGTCATCTATTTGACAATGAAGATAAAATCTGGCTTCCTACGCATATTTGTAGGCTTTCAAAATGAACTGTCGAATATCTTCCATTACATTCAAACTTTCCGAGAAAAAGAACTTTTTCTTTTGATGATAACAAGATATATATTCGGATTCTAAATGATTTGTTGGATCGTACATCAGTGACACCTTGATTCCATCATCTTCCTCTTTCAAAGTCACTGCTTCTGGTGCAATTGTATTGAACTTCTGAATTTCCGCATTACAATGAACAGAGCATTCAGCGTATTTTTTAAGTGTTGCTCTCCGAAGATAACTCAAAACATGTTCCCTCAATTTAGGTACCAATTCAGAGTACTTGGTAAATGATATGAGCTGAAATTGATCAATTAGATAAGTTTTACGGAGAGCACTTACGTCAGTTTGCGCTGATGCGTCGTTTTTCTGGTCGAGCGACATTGTTGCGTATCGATGGCGTATGTCTTGCGTGGCAAATGTGGTATAGAAAGAGGATACCTCGTACGATTCTGACCTTTCTAAAATGCCCTAGTATCTACCATCTGCTCTCCTGTCGATATGTTTCGATAGCGCGTTTGCTGTCCATTGTAAATACAAAAAATTTTGGCGATTGATGAGAGCTTGTGGTGGAATTCAAATGACACGGCTGTAGTTTGATTATTACGAAAGTTCAATGATTTGAAACATTTATTAACAAAAATGAATGAAGAGACAGCAGAAAGAAAACACATTGAAGAACACTGTAGTCATTATTTGCTAACAAGCAATTCAAGCGTTGAATTGAAGCAATACGTTACAGCTTGAACTTTTCCGATTTTGATCCTATCGTTCTCACCAATCGTTTGATTCGGGAATTGTTCTTTTGAGAACAACTCATTCAAATTAAAACGAGGATGACCGCCAACTGGTAAGTCAATCAAAATCATCTGATCAACTGCATTTTTGTCCTTATTGATTTTCTCCACTTTTTGGCGGATTGCCTCAAAACTTATTGGACTACTGATGGAAATGTGTGATTGTTGTGTGTCAATGAAATCGGAATCCTCAATTTCACATGTGAGCATGGTAGTGAACTCACTCGCAGTTTTGAACATATTTGATTTGAAGAACTCGGAAGGTACAGTCCCTCTGCGGCCACGAGAACCGAGGAAACGTATCTTGCTTGGTTTATGCTCTTTATTATTGGCATAAGCCATGAAACCTTGATACATGGAGTCATGCATGGTCACTCTCAACTCATCAATTTCTGCCAGTCGATTGATTTCCATCAGTTCGCTTGGCCATTTCTTCATATCGATAACAAGTCGTTCAGTCTTTCCTTTGTTCACATATTTGTAGCATTTCAAAATATATGTGCCAATTTCATCCATCATATTTTCGGCTTTGGATTTCTTCGACTTCTTGAACTTTTTTGTTTGTTTACGACGTGACCCATAGACCAGGGAAACGGAAACTCCATTCTTCTCGTCCGTGACATGCACTTCCGTTGGTGCAACTGTATTGAACTTTTGAACTTCGGAATTGCAATAGTTAGAACATTCCGCATAGTTTTTGAGTGTTGGACCTTGAGTATAACTCAAAATGTGATGTCTCAACAGTGGTGCCAGTTTAGAATACTTGGAGAATTCCGTGAGCTAAAATCGAACAATTAGATAAGTTTAATCAATAAGATAAGTTCAAGTACACTTACTTCAATTTGCTCTATTGCGTCATTTTTTTGGTCAAGCGACATTGTTGCGTAGAATCTGATGGCGGGTGCCTTGAAAATGTGGTGTAGAATGAGCGGTATCTTATACGATTCTGATGTATCACTGATGACTTTGTATTTGCCACCTGCTCAAGGTCAATATATTTCGATAGAGCGCATTTGCTGACCAGTGTTATACGGAGCATGATAAAAATCAATAATTCCCATTTTCGATTCAGACGCATTACAAAATTTCTGTTTAAAATTTTTTATTAGAGTTGAAACCATTAGAACATTAACTAAAGTAAAATTTCCCGAACCTGAGTTGGACAGAATCAAGTACAAACATCACAAAATCTAATGGACTATAAAAATTTGATGGGAAAAAAAACAAATTATTGTCGAACCTCCAATCGCAAACGATCACCACCACAATCGATTTCCATTACGACTTTTCCAATTTGTCGGATCCCATTTCTAGAAAATATTTGATCTGAAAACCGTTCTCCTACAAATAACTCATCAAAATCAAATTTGTTGGCAACACCAGCTGGCAAGGTAATCCATATAGTTTGATCAGTTATTTTTGCGTCCGCATTGATTTTCTCCACTTTTTGACGGATCGCCTCAAAGCTTATCGGACTTTTGATAAAGATGCGTGATTGTTGTATGTTAATGAAATCAATGTCATCAATTTCACAAGTGAGATGGCAATTGAAATGACGTGAAGTTTTGAAAAGTGATGACTTGAAAAATTCGGATGTTATGGTGAAGTTTTGATTTTCAGATTTGTAAAGATTTATCTTGTTGACTCGTTGATTTCCGTTGGCATATTTAACAAAATCCTGATAAATGGATTCATACATAACCACATTCAATTCATCGACTTTGGCCAATCTAGGGATACTCATCACTTTACTTGGCCATTTCTTCATATTAATAGAAAGCCATTCCGTCTCTCCTTGGTTCACATATTCATAGCATTTCAAAACATATGTGCAAAATTCGTTCATCGTATTTTTGGCTCTAGATTTCGTTGACTTCTTGAACTTTTTCTCCATGTGACTACGCCATTCAAAACCCTTCCATTTTTCAAGATTCTTTCCCCTATAGTACAGTGAAACGGACTCTTCATTGAAACGGACTTGAAAAGGTGCAACTGTATTGAACTTCTGGATTTCAGAGTTGCAATAGTTAGAGCATTCCGCATAGTTTTTGAGTGTTGGTTCTTTTGAATAACTCAAAATATGTTCCCTCAATATTGGTACCAATTTCGAGTACTTGGTGAATACCATGAGCTGAAATTGATGAATTAGATAAGTTTTATGAAACAATACACTTACGTCAGTTTGATCCATTGCGTTATTTTCCTTGAAGAAATCGATGGCGTGTGTCTTGCGTAGCAAATGTGATGTAAAATGAGGGCCCCTCACCAATTCTGATTCATGCCAGGTGGCACAGTATTTCCCACCTGTTTTCCTGTCGATATATTCCGATAGAGCGCATTTGCTGACCAGTGTTCTACGGAGCCTGATGAAAGTCAATAGAACCCAGTCTTTGATTAAGACGCATTACTACATTTCTGTTCGAAATATATTTATTAGAATTGAAAACTAGGAACAATAATATGAAAAAAGAACATTACCATTATAAGATGTACAAAATCAGGTTAAACATCACAAAAAGAAATAAACTTTGTGAAATGTTATTGGCGAAAACAAATAAATTACTGTTCAACAAACAGTGCCAAACGTTTACCATCACAATCAATTTCGATTTCGACTTTTCCGATTTTACGGTCCCCGTCTTCAAAAGTTATTTGATTTGGGAATCTTTCTCTTACGAATAACTCATTAAAATCGAATTTGTTGGCAACACCAGCTGGCAATTGGATCCATATTTTTTGATTAGTTGCATTTGCGTCAGCGTTGATTTTCTCCACTTTTTGACGAATTACCTCGAAACTTATAGGACTTTTGATGAAGATGCGTGATTGTTGTATGTTAATAAAATCACTGTCATCAATTTTACAAGTGAGATCGCAATGGAAATCACGCGAAGTTTTGAAGAGTGATGTCTTGAAAAACTCAGCTGTCAATGTAAATGTTTGATTACTAGATCCAAATGGTATGGTAAGTTTTTGATAACAAGGATTGGAAAGAATGATCCTTTTTCGTTGATTCCCGTTGGCATATTTCATAAAATCTTGATACATGGATTCATGGATTGTCACGCTCAAACAATCTATTTTTGCCAATTGATTGATATTCATCACTTCACTCGGCCATTTCTTCATATCGATAGAAAGAAGTGTTGTCTCTCCATCGTTCACATATTGATAACATTTCAAAATATATGCGCGAGTTTCATCCATCAAATTTTTGACTTTAGACTTCTTCGAATTCTTGAACCTTTTCTCCTGGCGACCATGCCATTCAAATATATGCCCTTCTTTAGGTTTTTTTCCTCTATAGATCAGTGAAACGGAAAATCCTCTTTTCTCGTCTCTAAAACACACTTCGTTTGGTGCGACTGTATTGAACTTTTGAATTTCAGAATTACAGTAGTTAGAGCATTCCGCATAGTTTTTGAGTGTTGCTCCTTGAGTATAACTTAAAATGTGGTGTCTCAATAATGATGCCAATTTAGTATACTTCTTGAATTCCGCGAGCTAAAATCAAACAATCAGATAAGTTTAATAATATAGTACCCTTACTTCAGTTCGCTTTGATGCGTCATTTTCCTGGTCAAGCGACATTGTTGCGAAGAAATCGATGACGTGTGCCTTGCGTAGCAAATGTGGTGTAGAATGAGGGTCTCTCACCAATTCTGATCCATGCCAGGTGGCATATTTCCCACCTGCTCTTTGTCGATATATTCCGATAGAGCACATTTGCTGACCAGTGTTATACGGAGCATACTAAAAATCAATAGAACCCAGTTTTTGAATCAGGCGCATGACAAGATTTCGTTTTTACAACTTTTTATTAGGATTGAAAAAATTAGAACATTAACAAACGAAGAACTTCAAAACTTTGTTGGACAAAAATCAGACTCAAACATTACAAATACCAATGAACTTTAAAAATTTTATCGGAAAAATTATTTTAAAAAAAACAATAAATTATCGTCTAACAAACAGTGCCAAACGTTCACCATCACAATCAATTTCGATTACGACTTTTCCGATTTGACGGTCCCCGTCTTCAAAAATTCTTTGATTTGGGAATCGTTCTCTTACGAATAACTCATTAAAATCAAATTTGTTGGTAGCACCAGCTGGCAATTGGATCCATATTTTTTGATTAGCTGCATTTGGGTCAGCGTTGACTTTCTCCACTATTTGACGGATCGCCTCGAAATTTATCTGACTCTTGATTGAGATGTACGACTGTTGTGTGTTAATAAAATCATTGTCATTAATTTCACATGTAAGATGGGAAGTGAAACCACGCGCAGTTTTGAAAAGTGATGACTTGAAAAACTCGGACGTTATGGTAAATTTTTGAGTACAAGGTTCGGAAAGATACATTCTTTCCCGTTGATTCCCGTTGGCATATTTCATAAAATCTTGATACATAGATTTATGGATTGTCACGCTCAATTCATCAATTCCGGACAGTCTAGGGATGCTCATCAGTTCACTCGGCCATTTCTTCATATCGATACCGAGTATTTTAGTTTCTTCTTTGTTCACATATTTGTAGCATTTCAAAATATACTTCCGAACGTCATCCATCAAATTTTTGGTTTCAGAATGCTTGAACTTTTTCTCCATGTGACCACGCCATGCAAACCCGCGCCCTTTTTGAAGTTGTCCTTTCCTATAGATCAGTGAAACGGAAACTCCTTTTTTCTCGTCTTTGAAACGCACTTCCGTTGGTGCAACTGTATTGAACTTCTGAATTTCGGAGTTGCAATAGTTAGAGCATTCTGCATAGTTTTTGAGTGTTGGTTCTTGTGAATAACTCAAAATATGTTCTCTCAATAATGGTACCAATTTAGAATATTTGGTGAATGCCATGAACTGGAATTAGTCAATTAGATAAGCTTTTTGAGACAGTACACTTACTTCAGTTTGTTCCGATGCGTCATTTTCCTGGTCGAGCGACATTGTTGCGCAGAATTGGATAGCGTATGGCTTGCGTAGTGATGTGGTGTAGAATGGGAGTACCTCGAACAATTCTTATCTACCTCTAATGTTTTACGTTTTGCACCTGTCGTTGATATATTTCGATAGAGCGCACTTGCTGACCAGTATTGAACTGGGTATATTAAAAATCAATACGACCTTGTCTTTGAATTAGATGCATCCCCTGTTTTCTTATTTTTCCATCTGTCCTACATCTATCGACATGTTTTATTAGTGCGCATTTGTTGACATTAGCACTAACTAATTTCGAACTAGCAATACACTTTTCAAATTTTTAGCAAGCGAACTTGACCCATTTTTTGGAATCAGCGCAGATTGGGTCTTAATCTAATTTCCATCTAATCTTTATCTAATCCCAACCTAATGTCTTTGACTTTTCCAGCGCTATTCGAGTTATTGTAGCTTTGGTTGCATGTTTTCGAAAATATTACAGAACAACAAAATTTGGAGAAACGTTTATTAATGAAAAAGAATGGAATGACAAAAAAAGAGGATTTTATTGTTTTATGGCCAGTTGCAAACGATTAAAATTGTTATTAATACTTGCGTAGACTTTTCCAATTTGAACAATTCCTTCTCCCTCGATTCGATTTGGGAACCGACGTCTTGGAAATATCTGATTCAAGTTATATGCCATATAAAAACTGCCTGGAAAGTCAATAATTATTGTTTGAGCCACACTTTGTTCGTCCGCATTGACTTTCTCCACTTTTCGGCGTATTGCTTCCAAAGTTATGTTACTTTTGATAAACAAGAATGTCTGTTTTGTTTCAATAAAGTCACTTTTATCGATTGAACAAAAGCCAATACGTGATGTTACAACACTGGCATTTTGGAAAAGTGTTGATTTGAAAAACTCGGGTGTTATTTTTTGATTATCAGAGCCGTAAATACGGATTTTATCTTGTTGATTCTTGTTCGCATACTTCATGAAGTCTTGATACATTGTTCTATTCATGGTCACGTTCAAATCATCAATTTCGGCCACATGCTTAATGTCCATCAGTTCACTTGGCCAATTCTTCATATTGACATAAAGTCGGTCAGTCCGTCCTTTCTTGACATACTTGAAGCACTTCAAAATATACTTCCGAATGTCATCCATCATATTCAAAGTTTCAGAATGCATGAAGTCTTTTTCCTGCTCCCGAGTCCATTTGATGCCCTTTTCCTCTGGGATTTTCGTTCCTTCATAGGTCAACGATACCCGAACTCCACCATTAAAATCTTTGAAAGTGACTATTTTTGGTGCAACCGTATTGAACCTTTGGATTTCAGTATTACAGTAGTTGGAGCATTCGGCGTAGTTTTTCAGTGTTGATTTTGGAAGATAACTCAAAGCATGTTCCCTCAATTCGGGTGCCAATTGGGAGTACGTGGGGAACTTCGACAGCTGAAACTAATCAATTTGCAAGTTTCCTGAAACAGTGCACTTACCTCAGTTTGTTTCAATACGACATTTCCCTGTTCAAGCGAAATTTTTGCGAAGCGATTTGATGCGTCATTTACTTGGTCCAGTGACATAGACATAGTCTTGCGTAGCAATATGATGTAGAATGAAAGGGTCACTAAACGATTCTGATTTTTCTCTACCGTCTTTCTATACTGTTTCTCTTTTTATCGATTTGGCGGATTAATTGCAGTAGAGCGCGTTTGCTGAGCTGAGAAAGAATGAGGGGGAGTACCTTATACAATCGAGACCTATTTCAAATGTCCCTGGGCGTTTCCCACCTGCTGTCGATATATTTTGGCGTATTGTCGATATATTACAGCGCATCACAGAGCATTTCGAAAACCTATCAGTGTGTGAATGAGACACATTTCGGTTAAAGTTTATTATTACTGGAAATATTAAAACAATGAAAAATTGTACTTCACAATTGGTTAAAACCACAATTTTGGTTCACGCATTGCAAAAGAAATGATTTCATGTTTTTGAAAATCTTACAGAACAACAGAATTTGGAAAAACGTTCATTAATTAAAACAAAAACAAAAAATGACAAAAAACGATGTTATTGTTTTATAGCTAGTTGCAAACGATTGTAATTGGAATCAATGGAAGCGTAGACTTTTCCGATTTGAACAATTCCTTCTGCCTCGACTCGACTTGGGAACCGTCCTCTAGGAAATATTACTTTCAAGTTATATGTATTATAAAAACTGCTCGAAAAGTCAATGATTATAGTTTGAGCAACACTGTCTCCGTCCGTGTTGACTTTCTCCACTTTTCGACGGATTGCTTCGATAATAAATGAACTTATATTACTTTTGATAGATAGGAATGACTGTTTTGTTTCAATAAAGTCACTTTTGTCGATTGAGCAAGTGACACAACGTGATTTAACGACGCTCGCGTGTTTGAAGAGTCTTGATTTGAAAAATTCGGAAGTCATTTTTTGATCATCCGAACCGAAAATACATATTTTGTTACGTTGATTCCTATAGGCAAACGCCATAAAATTCCGATACATGGATTTGTGCATGGTCACGTTCAAATCATCAATTTCGACTAGATGCTTGATGTTCATCAATTCACTTGGCCAATACTTCATATCGATATAAAGTCGCCCAGTTCGTCCTTTCTTGACATATTTGTAGCACTTCAAAATATACTCTCGAATGTCATTCGTTATATTTGAGGTTTCGGAATACAAAAACTCCTTTTCCTGTTTACGAGACCATTTAATGCCTAGCGGCAATTTCGCTCCTTTATAGGTTAATGAGACGTGAACTCCATTATCTTCGTCTTTGAAAAGAACTGTGGCTGGTGCCACTGTGTTATATTTTTGGATTTCCGCATTACAGTAGTTGAAGCATTCTGCGTAATTTTTCAGTGTTGACTTTGGAAGATATGTCAGAGCATGATCCCTCATTTCTGGTGCCAGTTTAGTATACTTGGTGAATGTCTTGAGCTGAAATTAATAAACTTGATAAATTGCATAAAACAGTGCACTCACTTCTGTTTGCTCCAATGCGTCATTTTTCTGGTCGAGCGATATTGTTGTGTAGCGATCAATTATTTGGTCCAGCGACATAGTTGGCAAAATATCTACTGCGTGTGCCTTGCGTAGCAAATGTGGTGTAAAATGAATGGATCACCAAACGATTCTAATCGTTCTGTAGCGTCTCCATTCTATACGCTCTCTCTTTATCGATTTGGCGGGTTTATTGCAGTAGAGCGCCTTTGCTGAGCTGATGAAGAATGGGGGTGTCTTTTACAATTTAGATCTACCTCAAATGAGCGCTTCCAACATGTACTCAATCTGTCTATATAATGCAGTAGAGCGCTGAACGGTGCAACACATTGCATAACGACCTGTATGTTTTTGAATGAGTCGCATTTCGGTTGAAAAAGTTTATTATTACTGGAAAAATTAGAACATTATTTAACAAAAATTGTACTTCATGACTGGTTAAAACAGAATTGCGGTTCACACACTGCAAAAAACAGATATAATTTAAATTTTTTATGAACAAAAGCTGTTCAAAAGGTGAACAAAAACATAATTATGGCCTTACAGTTATTTGTAAGCGCATCAATCGAGGAAAAATTTTTGTTTTGCATTTTCCAATTTGAACACTTCCATCGATATGAAAATCCTGATCCGGGAATCTTTCTCTCGAAAACAAGATGTTATAATTTAAAATTTGAGTACCGTTTCGCGGTAGATAAATTTCAAGTGTTTGAGAACTACTTTGCATGACCGAGTTGACTTTTTCCACTTTTCGTCGGATCGCTTCGATACTTATCGGGCTAAAAATAGAGACGTATGAATGTTGTGTATCAACAAAATCATCTTCCGATATTTCACAATTTATACTGTAGGTGGAGGAAAAAAGGCTCGCATTTTTGAACAAAGGTGTTTTGAAGAACTCGGGTGGCACAGTTATTACTTGATCATCGTCGCGAAGGCGTATAGTTTTCCGGTGACTCTTTGCGCTGTTCGCATACACGATGAAATCTTGATACAGGGATTCAAACATGGTCACATTTAATTCATCGATTTCGACCAGTCGATTGATATTCATTAATTCAGTCGGCCATTTTTTCATATTGATATGAAGTCGTTGAGATCTCCCATCTTTCACATATTGATAGGTTTTTGAAATATGTCTTCTAATATCATCCATAAAATTCGAAGTTTCAGAATATTTGAACAGCGTTCTCTGGAAACGTGGCAGGGCGATACTATAACCTGCTTCAATTTTATTTCCTTTATAGGCCAGTAACACGGAGACAACTCCATCATCCACTTCTGTGAGAAGTACTGTTTCTGGTGCAATTGTATTGAACGGCTGAATTTCAGTGTTACAGTACTTAGAGCATTCTGCGTAGTTTTTTAGTGTTGGACCTTGAAAATATGAAACAATATGGCGGCGTAGTTCTGGCACTAGTTTTGAATGTTTGAGGAATTCGGTTAACTGAAAATTTTCCAATCAGTTGCTTTAGATGAAGATGTGTACTTACCTCAATATCTTGTCGTTTTGCTTCGGAGCATTCCAACGAGTCGTTTTTACGTTTGAGAGGCATCACAGCAGGTGAACAGATCAGTGTCTTGCGTAGCAAATGTGGTGTAGAATGACGGTACATCGCATGGTTCAAATTTGTATCTGACCCCGTATGCCTCACGTGACGGCCATCTGTCGGTATATTGCAGTGGAGCGCGTTTGCGAACCAGTGTCTTGCGGAGTATATTGAAAATCGATAAAGGTGTTTTTGAATCAGATGCATTACAACATTTCGGTTTGAAATCAATTTATTTAAAAAAAACTGTACCTGCAAAAAGTGAAAATGGAATATTATTGACTAACGATCAACAGAGAATGATCACTAACTCAGAACAACTTGAAATATTTGAATCATTGAGGAACAAAAATTATTTTAAAAAATTAAATTCATCCAAACTTTTGAATAATGGTGAATCGAAGAACTCGCGAGGTAGAGTCGTTTTATGCCAGTCCGAACCGAAAATACGTAAATACTTTGGTCGGTGTTCTTTGTTATTCGCAAATGCCATGAAATCCGCATACATTGAGTCATGAATGTTAACACTCCAGTTCTCAACTTCCGATAATTGTTTGATATTGAAAATTTGAGCCGGCCAATTTTTCATGCCAATATGCACATGTTCAGTGCGTCCTTTCTTCACGTATTTGTAAGACTTCGCAATGTATTTCTGAATGTTCTCCATAATATTTGAGCATTTCGAAAACTCAAAAAGTTTTTCTTGATTGCGGGACTGACGATAATTGAAATTTGAATCAAACCGTGTTGATGGATCGTACGTCATGGAAACTCGAATTCCAGCTTTTATCTCCATAAGACCCACGCTTTCCGGTGCAACGGTATTAAACAACTGAACTTCGGCGTTACAGTAATTGGAGCACTCCGCGTAGTTCTTGAGAGTTGGACCTTGAAGATATGACAGTATATGATTACGTAGTTCGGGCGCTAACTTCGGATATTGGATGAATCCTGTGTGCTGAAAAATTGTTAATCAGATGTTTCGGATAGATATGTGGACTTACCTCAGTACTTTGTTGCCTTGATTCTGAGAATTCCAACGAATAGTTGAGCTGAAAATTCTGAGTTAAATAATTAATAAGATGACTTTTCACACTAACCTCAGTTTTTTGGCATTTTGGGTTGGAATATTCAGTAGCATCATTTTTCCGTTTGAAGAACAATTTTTTCTTAAGAAAAAACATTGCAGCAGAAGAATGGGTCGGTGGCGTGTCTTGCGTAGCAATGTGATGTAGAATGACTGGATTTCAAGCGATTCTGATTTTTTGCAAATGACCTCATGTTTTCCATCTGCCAAATCTTTCCCACCTGCGCCACTTCCATCTGTCCACATTTTTCAGAACGTTAGTCGAAGCAAAGCATCTGCCAAGACATTCAACACTGCGTGGGAACACATCTGTCCATCGCTTACAGTATTTACTGGCGTATACCATGTCCACCAAGCACAGCAAATGCGCTCTACCGCAAGAAAAAAACCCACCAAATCAATAAGACATGATGTGTAGAGAATGGAGACGCTAGAGGAAGACCATATCGTAGAGGTGTCCTTTCATTTCACCACAGCCCTACGCAAGATACTCACCACCAATATTTACGCTACCATGTCGCTTGATCAAATAAATGACGGATTGGCGCAACTTCGAGTAAGTATACTTTTTTATGAAAATTATTTAGTTCATCAATTTCAGCTCACAAGATTCACCAAGTATACTGAATTGGTACCAATTATGAGAGAACATATTTTGTCATATCTTCAAGAATCAACACTGAAAAATTATGCTCAATGCTCCAACTATTGTAACTCTGAAATTCAGAAGTTTATCACACCCGAGCTCGAATTCGTGCTTTTGGAAGAAGAAAACGGTGGAGTGAACGTAATCCTGATGTACGAACCGACCCAACAGCAAGATAAAACCAAGCGCGCTCGGCCATACTTCCAGAAGAAAAAGTTTATTTTCTCGAAATGCGCAAACATAATGGAAGATATTCATAATTATATATTGAAGTGTTTCAAAAATGTCAAGAAGGGAAAAACAATACAATTGGAAATCAATATGAAAAAATGGCCAACTGAATTGATGAGTGTCAAGAAATTGGTGGAAATCAAAGATTGGAGGATTTTTATTCATAAATCCATGTATGAGGATTTCATGAAATATGCCAAAAACGCAAAGAACCAATTGAACAGAATAAATATTCTGGATTCCTCCGATCGAATTTTTTTTTTCCTAATTTTTCGAAAACTGTCGGGCCTAACCAAGTGAACCAACTGAAGCCAAATATGTTCATAGCAACCGATACCAGCAAATGCGCTCTACCGAAAAAAACCCGCCGAAACGAGAAAAAGAGTGGAAATGCTAGAAAAAACCAAAACCGTTATCATAAGTGTCTAAACAACGGCTAGGAACCCAGTAAGTGCGCTCCGGGGTTTCGATATGTTTTTGAGTACATTATTTACGTTCAAAATAAAGTTTCGGAATGCAAAAACGTATCGAGATCCAGGGGCGCTCCTATTTCATTCCTAGCCTTAGTTTGGCACTTATAAGACGAGGCTTCCGCTATACCCTGTTACCAAATAAATGACGCATTGTCTTTTACGCAGTACAACAACTATTTCATCATTTTTTGTTTTAAAAGTAAATTCCTCGGTTGCAATTGTATTGAACCGCAAAAATTAGAGTATTTTTGGCGTACTTATGTGACAATACAAGTTTTGAAAAAAGTACGAAAATACGATTCAAAAACTGCACAATTTGAAAAACTTGAATTATTTTAAACATTTATTAACAAACAATGAGAAAAAACACAATGGTCAATATTATCCACCCACAATGATCTCCAATGTTTTGCCATTCTTACGAATTCTCACTTCAACTTTTCCGATTTGATGCCTTCCATCTTCAAGATTAATTCGATTTGGGAATTGTTCTATTGGAAATAACAAATCTGGATTATAAGTAAAAGGAGTACCAACTGGTATGTCGATTTTTATACATTGATGAATCTTACTAGTATCCGCGTTCACTTTTTCCACTTTTTGTCGAATCGCTTCGTAAGTTGTCGGTGCTTGAATACGAATAAGTACGTTTTTTGTGTCAATAAAATCACAATCGTCCATATTACATGGAAGAGAAATATTAGCTGTATGTGATTTTTTGAAAAGTGGTAACTTGAAGAACTCCGAAGGTATTGTGAATTCTTTAACATCTTCAAAAATAAAAATCTTCTTCAGCAATTTCTTCTCATTTTTGACATATGTTATAAAATCCTCGTAAATCGATTCAGACATGGTCAAACGCCAATCACCAATTGCAACCAGTTGTTTGATACTCATAAGTTCACTGGGCCATTTTTTCATGTAAATAAGTAGATGTTCGGTGCTTCCTTTCCTAACGTATTTATAGCACTTCAAAATATAATTATGGATGTCATCCATAATATTCGGACATTCGGAATACATGAACCTTTTACTTTGATGATGATAATAGGAAAAAACACTGTCTTCGAGTTTTTCTATTCTCTTATATGACAATTCTAGGATAACTCCGCCATCAATGTCTTGAAGACGTACTCTAGTTGGTGCGACTGTGTTAAACTTTTGAACTTCGGTGTTACAATAGTTGGAACATTCTGCATAGTTTTTGAGTGTTGATCCTTGAAGATATGTCAAAATATGATGTCTCAACTCTTGGACTAGTTTCGAATGTTTGTGAAACTTTGTGAGCTGAAATCAATCTATCAGTTACATTTCAAAATCGTTCACTTACTTCAACTTGCTCCACTGTGTCAGTTTTCTCGTCGAGCGACATGGTGGCATAAAAATCGATGACCAATGTCTTGCGTAGGATGGTTGTGAAATGAACAGTGTACCTCGTCACGGCATGGTCTTCATCTAGTGTCTCCAATTTCTATACACTCTCTCATTTTTCTATTGGCGGGTTTTTTTTCGGTAGAGCGCATTTGCTAGTATGGGTTACACTGAACCTATTCATACAGGAACAATTATGAGTTTCGAGCAAAACACCTGTAACGAACACAGAACTCATAATTTTTTGCAAGAAAGTCGAAATGAGCCATATATTTCCTTATGAAAGTTACTCGACACAAAGTTTGCCACATAATGTCTTTTTTCCAAAATTTTTGAAACAATCTTGTTTTTTTTTTGAGCCCTTGTCAATCGATTTGTTCTCATTTTCTGCAAGAACACATCAAAAATCGCGACTCTTACTCGAGCACCACAAAACCGACAAAATATGGAACATTTGAAACATTTATCCGCAAATATGAACAAAGGAATCAAAAAGTTTGAAAATTTTTGAATATTTCAAAGATTTATCAACAAACAATTAGAAAAAAAAAACACAGGAATTGTCAATATTATTTTAGAACAACCAACTCCACAGTTTTACCATACATACAAATTCTCAATTCAACTTTTCCGATCCGATGTCTTCCTTCTCCAAGATTTATTCTATTAGGGAATTGTTCTATTGGAAGTAACGAATCCATCTTATAATAGTAAGAAGTATCAAATGGGACGCTGATTTGTATACATTGATAAATGGCATTCGCATCCGCGTTGACTTTCTCCACTTTTTGTCGGATTTCCTCGTAAGTTATTGGGGCTTGAATGCAAATGAATGTGTTTTTTGTTTCAATAAAGTCGCAGTCATCCATTTGACAAGGAAGACAAAAGTTAGCTGTTCGAGACTTCTTGAAAATCGGTAACTTGAAAAACGCGGGAGGTATTGTCATCTTGTCATTTTCAAAAAGGGATATCTCGTTCAGCTGCTTCTTCTCATTTTTGACATATGTCACAAAATCCTCATACATCGATTCATGCATGCCCAAACTCCAATCGCCAATTTCTGCCAACGGCTTGAGACTCATAATCTCACCGGGCCATTTCTTCATATTGATATGCAAACTTTCGGTTTTTTCTTTTCTGACATACTTGTAACATTTCAAAAGATAGTTTTGGATGTCATCCATAACATTCGAGGCTTCAGAATACATGAACGATTTCTCTTGATAATGAGGCCATGCAACACTTTTTCCAAGTTTTTTTGTTCCTTTGTATGCCAATGATACCAAAACTCCGTCATTGTTGTCTAGAAGAAGAACTGCGTCTGGTGCGACTATATTCATTTTCTGAACTTCGGAATTGCAATAGTTGGAACATTCTGCGTAGTTCTTTAGCGTTGATCCTTGAAAATGTCAAAATAGGATGCCTCAATTCATCTACCAGTTTCGGATACTTGTGAAACTTTGTGAGCTGTAATAAATCGATAAGGTAGATTTCGAAATTGTTCACTTACTTCATTTTGCTCCACTGTGTCAGTTTTCTCGTCGAGCGACATGGTGGCATAAAAATCGATGACCAATGTCTTGCGTAGGATGGTTGTGAAATGAACAATGTACCTTGTCACGGTGAGGTCTTTCTCTTTCTTTGTCTCCAATTTCTATACACTCTCTCATTTTCATGTTGGCGGGTTTTTTTTCGGTAGAGCGCATTTGCTAGTATGGGTTACACTGAACCTATTCATACAGAAACAATTATGAGTTTCGAGCAAAACACCTGTAACAAACACAGAACTCATAATTTTTTGCAAGAAAGTCGAAATGAGCCATATATTTCCTCTTGAAAGGTACTCGGCACACAATTTGCTACATAATGCCGGTTTCCCAAAATTGTTTGAAACAATCTTGTTTTTTTTAGCTCTTGTCAGTCGATTTGTTCTCATTTTCTGCAAGAACACATCAAAAATCGCGACTCTTACTCGAGCACTACAAAACCGACACCATTTGGAATATTTGAAACATTTATCAGTAAATATGAACAAAGGAATCAAAAAAGTCGAAAGATTTTAATTATTTCAAACATTTATCAACAAACAGGTAGAAAAAACACAAGAAAAGTCAATATCATATACCAACAATCAACTCCAACGTTTTGCCATACTCACAAATTCTCACTTCAACTTTTCCAATTTGATGTCTTCCTTCTCCGAGATTAATTTTGTTTGGGAATTGCTCTACTGAGAATAACTCATCTAAATTATAATAGTACCCAGTATAAAATGGAATATCGATGTGAATGCATTGATAAACTGCATTCGCATCCGTGTTGACTTTCTCCACTTTTTGGCGGATCGCCTCGTAAGTTATCGGGCCTTGAATGCAGATCAATGAGTTTTTTGTCTCAATAAAATCACAGTCGTCTATTCGGCAAGGAAGAAAAAAGTTAGCTTCTTTTGATTCTTTAAAAAATGGCAGCTTAAAGAACTCGGGAGGTACTGTCATTTTGCCATCTTCAAAAAGACAAATTTTCTTCAACTGTGTTTTCTCATTTTTGACATATGTCATGAAATCCTCAAACATCGATTCATAGATAGTCAAACGCCAATCGTCAATTGCAGCCAATGGTTTGACATTCATAAGCTCACCGGGCCATTTCTTCATACTGATAAGCAAACTATTGGTGTTTCCTTTTCTCACATATTTGTAACACTTCAAAAAGTAGTTTTGAATGTCATCCATAACATTTGAGCATTCGGAATACATGAACGTTTTCTTTTGATGATGAGACCATGCAATGCTTTTTCCAAGTATTTTCGTTCCTTTATATGACAATGTTACGGAAACTCCGCCATTGGTGTCTTTAAGAATAACCGTTTCTGGTGCGACTGTGTTCAACTTTTGAACTTCCGAGTTACAATAGTTAGAACATTCTGCGTAGTTCTTTAGCGTTGATCCTTGGAAATATGCCAAAATATGTTTTCTCAATCCTTCAACCAGTTTTTGATATTTGTGAAATCTCGTAAGCTGAAATCAATCGATCAGATACGTTCCAAATTAATGCACTTACTTCAACTTGCTCCACTGAGCTAGTTTTCTCGTCGAGCGACATCGTGGCATGAAAATCGATAACCAGTGTCTTGCGTAGGATGGTTGTGAAATGAACAGTGAACCTTGTCACGGTGAGGTCTTTCTCTTGTGTCTCCAATTTCTACACACTCTCTCATTTTCCTGTTGGCGGGTTTTTTTCCAGTAGAGCGCGTTTTCTGATCTCTGTTATACCTGTTTATGCTGACACACCTGTAAACTTTAACCAAGGCACCTGTATCCCACGAGCGCATACATACACAGACAGACTTGAAATTGCGCGTCGAAGCAAAAATGATAAGTATTTATAGAACTTATCAAGCATACAATCACGAAATTGATGCATGAAAATAGCACAATATATGTTGATATATCATCAGTCCAGGAATAGAATGGGCATCGGATGTCTTAGCTTATAATTTTCTGGCAACAATACAAGTGCATAGAACACGAGAAAAATATAAACTAAGAAATAGAAAATGATCTAGATATAGTTAGGAAGATATGAAGTTGATGAATGAAAATGGCAATGTATATGTTGATATATCAGCAGTCTATGAAGAGAATTGGCATCAGATGAACTAGCTTATAATTTTCTGACAACAATACAAGTGCATAGAACACAAGAAAATTATAAGCTTAGGAATAAAGAACGACCTACGGCCTTTATAGAATCATGAAGTTAATGCATGAAAATGGCAATGTATATGTTGATATATCAGCAGTCTATGAATAGAATTGGCATCAGATGAACTAGCTTATAACTTTCTGACAACAATAGAAGTGCATAGAACACAAGAAAATTATAAGCTTAGGAATAGAGAACGACCTACGGCCTTTATAGAATCATGAAGTTAATGCATGAAAATGGCAATGTATATGTTGATATATCAGCAGTCTATGAATAGAATTGGCATCAGATGAACTAGCTTATAACTTTCTGACAACAATACAAGTGCATAGAACACAAGAAAATTATAAGCTTAGGAATAGAGAACGACCTACGGCCTTTATAGAATCATGAAGTTAATGCATGAAAATGGCAATGTATATGTTGATATATCAGCAGTCTATGAATAGAATTGGCATCAGATGAACTAGCTTATAATTTTCTGACAACAATACAAGTGCATAGAACACAAGAAAATTATAAGCTTAGGAATAGAGAACGACCTACGGCCTTTATAGAATCATGAAGTTAATGCATGAAAATGGCAATGTATATGTTGATATATCAGCAGTCTATGAATAGAATTGGCATCAGATGAACTAGCTTATAATTTTCTGACAACAATACAAGTGCATAGAACATAAGAAAATTATAAGCTTAGAAATAAAGAACGACCTACGTCCTTTATAGAATCATGAAGTTGATGCATGAAAATGGCAATGTATATGTTGATATATCAGCAGTCTATGAATAGAATTGGCATCAGATGAACTAGCTTATAACTTTCTGACAACAATACAAGTGCATAGAACACAAGAAAATTATAAGCTTAGGAATAGAGAACGACCTACGGCCTTTATAGAATCATGAAGTTAATGCATGAAAATGGCAATGTATATGTTGATATATCAGCAGTCTATGAATAGAATTGGCATCAGATGAACTAGCTTATAATTTTCTGACAACAATACAAGTGCATAGAACACAAGAAAATTATAAGCTTAGAAATAAAGAACGACCTACGTCCTTTATAGAATCATGAAGTTGATGCATGAAAATGGCAATGTATATGTTGATATATCATCAGTCTATGAATAGAATTGGCATCAGATGAACTAGCTTATAATTTTCTGACAACAATACAAGTGCATAGAACACTAGAAAATTATAAGCTTAGAAATAAAGAACGACCTACGTCCTTTATAGAATCATGAAGTTAATGCATGAAAATGGCAATGTATATGTTGATATATCAGCAGTCTATGAATAGAATTGGCATCAGATGAACTAGCTTATAATTTTCTGACAACAATACAAGTGCATAGAACACAAGAAAATTATAAGCTTAGGAATAGAGAACGACCTACGGCCTTTATAGAATCATGAAGTTAATGCATGAAAATGGCAATGTATATGTTGATATATCAGCAGTCTATGAATAGAATTGGCATCAGATGAACTAGCTTATAATTTTCTGACAACAATACAAGTGCATAGAACACAAGAAAATTATAAGCTTAGGAATAGAGAACGACCTACGGCCTTTATAGAATCATGAAGTTAATGCATGAAAATGGCAATGTATATGTTGATATATCAGCAGTCTATGAATAGAATTGGCATCAGATGAACTAGCTTATAACTTTCTGACAACAATAGAAGTGCATAGAACACAAGAAAATTATAAGCTTAGGAATAGAGAACGACCTACGGCCTTTATAGAATCATGAAGTTAATGCATGAAAATGGCAATGTATATGTTGATATATCAGCAGTCTATGAATAGAATTGGCATCAGATGGACTAGCTTATAATTTTCTGACAACAATACAAGTGCATAGAACACAAGAAAATTATAAGCTTAGGAATAGAGAACGACCTACGGCCTTTATAGAATCATGAAGTTAATGCATGAAAATGGCAATGTATATGTTGATATATCAGCAGTCTATGAATAGAATTGGCATCAGATGAACTAGCTTATAACTTTCTGACAACAATAGAAGTGCATAGAACACAAGAAAATTATAAGCTTAGGAATAGAGAACGACCTACGGCCTTTATAGAATCATGAAGTTAATGCATGAAAATGGCAATGTATATGTTGATATATCAGCAGTCTATGAATAGAATTGGCATCAGATGGACTAGCTTATAATTTTCTGACAACAATACAAGTGCATAGAACACAAGAAAATTATAAGCTTAGGAATAGAGAACGACCTACGGCCTTTATAGAATCATGAAGTTAATGCATGAAAATGGCAATGTATATGTTGATATATCAGCAGTCTATGAATAGAATTGGCATCAGATGAACTAGCTTATAATTTTCTGACAACAATACAAGTGCATAGAACACAAGAAAATTATAAGCTTAGAAATAAAGAACGACCTACGTCCTTTATAGAATCATGAAGTTGATGCATGAAAATGGCAATGTATATGTTGATATATCAGCAGTCTATGAATAGAATTGGCATCAGATGAACTAGCTTATAATTTTCTGACAACAATACAAGTGCATAGAACACTAGAAAATTATAAGCTTAGGAATAGAGAACGACCTACGGCCTTTATAGAATCATGAAGTTAATGCATGAAAATGGCAATGTATATGTTGATATATCAGCAGTCTATGAATAGAATTGGCATCAGATGAACTAGCTTATAATTTTCTGACAACAATACAAGTGCATAGAACACTAGAAAATTATAAGCTTAGAAATAAAGAACGACCTACGTCCTTTATAGAATCATGAAGTTAATGCATGAAAATGGCAATGTATATGTTGATATATCAGCAGTCTATGAATAGAATTGGCATCAGATGAACTAGCTTATAATTTTCTGACAACAATACAAGTGCATAGAACACAAGAAAATTATAAGCTTAGGAATAGAGAACGACCTACGGCCTTTATAGAATCATGAAGTTAATGCATGAAAATGGCAATGTATATGTTGATATATCATCACTCTAGGAATAGAATTGGCATCGGATCAACTAGCTTATAATTTTCTGACAACAATACAAGTGCATAGAACACAAGAAAATTATAAGCTTAGAAATAAAGAACGATCTACGTCCTTTATAAAATCATGAAGTTGATGCAATAAAATGACAATATATATATGTTGATATATCATCACTCTAGGAATAGAATTGGCATCGGATGTCTTAGCTTATAATTTTCCGACAACGATTCAAGTGCATAAAACACAAGAAAATTATAAGCTTAGAAATAAAGAACGACCTACGTCCTTTATAGAATCATGAAGTTGATGCATGAAAATGGCAATGTATATGTTGATATATCATCAGTCTATGAACAGAATTGGCATCGGATCAACTAGCTTATAATTTTCTGACAACAATACAAGTGCATAGAACACAAGAAAATTATAAGCTTAGAAATAAAGAACGACCTACGTCCTTTATAGAATCATGAAGTTGATGCAATAAAATGACAATATATATATGTTGATATACAGTACCGGACAAAAATCTATTATATTTTGTGTTTTTCAGTGTATTTTGCCTATATTTGGTCCTACAATGCTCGGATTCGAGTATAACATGAACTAAGATGATATTAAAATTAGAAACTACTTGTATTCATCTACTCAAAAACATACCAACTTAGATTTTATGATCACCCGAATCTAATATTTTATACATCTTTATGAACTGCACATCTTACAGTTTTGTGTTTTACTACATAACTACCATCGAAATGAGCTGTTTGAGCTGAAATTTTAGTACAGTATAAGCAGAAATACTCCTAATGTTTTCCTAATTTGGTTTTTCGATTTTCTAAAAAAAATTAATTTTTTACATTTTTTGTTAATTTGCGGAAAATCGGCTAACAATATACTGTATGTATACTTTATTCGGGAGATCATAAAATCTAAGTTGGTATGTTTTTGAGTAGGTGGATACAAGTAGTTTCTAATTTTAATAACATCTTAGTTCATGTTATACTCGAATCCGAGCATTGTAGGACCAAATATAGGCAAAATACACTGAAAAACACAAAATATAATAGATTTTTGTCCGGTACTGTATCATCACTCTAGGAATAGAATGGGCATCGGATGTCTTAGCTTATAATTTTCTGACAACAATACAAGTGCATAGAACACGAGAAAATTATAAGCGAAGAAATAGAGAATGATCTAGATATAGTTAGAATGATATGAAGTTAACGCATCAAAATGGCAGTATATATGTTGATATTTCATCAGTCTATGAATAGAATGGGCATCGGATGTCTTAGTTTATAATTTTCTGACAACAATACAAGTGCATTGAACACGAGAAAATTATAAGCGAAGAAATAGAGAATGATCTAGATATAGTTAGAATGATATGAAGTTAACGCATCAAAATGGCAGTATATATGTTGATATTTCATCAGTCTATGAATAGAATGGGCATCGGATGTCTTAGTTTATAATTTTCTGACAACAATACAAGTGCATTGAACACGAGAAAATTATAAGCGAAGAAATAGAGAATGATCTAGATATAGTTAGAATGATATGAAGTTAACGCATCAAAATGGCAGTATATATGTTGATATTTCATCAGTCTATGAATAGAATGGGCATCGGATGTCTTAGCTTATAATTTTCTGACAACAATACAAGTGCATAGAACACGAGAAAATTATAAGCGAAGAAATAGAGAATGATCTAGATATAGTTAGAATGATATGAAGTTAACGCATCAAAATGGCAGTATATTTGTTGATATTTCATCAGTCTATGAATAGAATGGGCATCGGATGTCTTAGTTTATAATTTTCTGACAACAATACAAGTGCATAGAACACGAGAAAATTATAAGCGAAGAAATAGAGAATGATCTAGATATAGTTAGAATGATATGAAGTTAACGCATCAAAATGGCAGTATATATGTTGATATTTCATCAGTCTATGAATAGAATGGGCATCGGATGTCTTAGTTTATAATTTTCTGACAACAATACAAGTGCATAGAACACGAGAAAATTATAAGCGAAGAAATAGAGAATGATCTAGATATAGTTAGAATGATATGAAGTTAACGCATCAAAATGGCAGTATATATGTTGATATTTCATCAGTCTATGAATAGAATGGGCATCGGATGTCTTAGCTTATAATTTTCTGACAACAATACAAGTGCATTGAACACGAGAAAATTATAAGCGAAGAAATAGAGAATGATCTAGATATAGTTAGAATGATATGAAGTTAACGCATCAAAATGGCAGTATATTTGTTGATATTTCATCAGTCTATGAATAGAATGGGCATCGGATGTCTTAGTTTATAATTTTCTGACAACAATACAAGTGCATAGAACACGAGAAAATTATAAGCGAAGAAATAGAGAATGATCTAGATATAGTTAGAATGATATGAAGTTAACGCATCAAAATGGCAGTATATATGTTGATATTTCATCAGTCTATGAATAGAATGGGCATCGGATGTCTTAGCTTATAATTTTCTGACAACAATACAAGTGCATAGAACACGAAAAAATTATAAGCGAAGAAATAGAGAATGATCTAGATATAGTTAGAATGATATGAAGTTAACGCATCGAAATGGCAGTATATTTGTTGATATTTCATCAGTCTATGAATAGAATGGGCATCGGATGTCTTAGTTTATAATTTTCTGACAACAATACAAGTGCATAGAACACGAGAAAATTATAAGCGAAGAAATAGAGAATGATCTAGATATAGTTAGAATGATATGAAGTTAACGCATCAAAATGGCAGTATATATGTTGATATTTCATCAGTCTATGAATAGAATGAGCATCGGACGTCTTAGCTTATAATTTTCTGACAACAATACAAGTGCATAGAACACGAGAAAATTATAAGCGAAGAAATAGAGAATGATCTAGATATAGTTAGAATGATATGAAGTTAACGCATCAAAATGGCAGTATATTTGTTGATATTTCATCAGTCTATGAATAGAATGAGCATCGGACGTCTTAGCTTATAATTTTCTGACAACAATACAAGTGCATAGAACACGAGAAAATTATAAGCGAAGAAATAGAGAATGATCTAGATATAGTTAGAATGATATGAAGTTAACGCATCAAAATGGCAGTATATATGTTGATATTTCATCAGTCTATGAATAGAATGGGCATCGGATGTCTTAGCTTATAATTTTCTGACAACAATACAAGTGCATAGAACACGAGAAAATTATAAGCGAAGAAATAGAGAATGATCTAGATATAGTTAGAATGATATGAAGTTAACGCATCAAAATGGCAGTATATTTGTTGATATTTCATCAGTCTATGAATAGAATGGGCATCGGATGTCTTAGTTTATAATTTTCTGACAACAATACAAGTGCATAGAACACGAGAAAATTATAAGCGAAGAAATAGAGAATGATCTAGATATAGTTAGAATGATATGAAGTTAACGCATCAAAATGGCAGTATATATGTTGATATTTCATCAGTCTATGAATAGAATGGGCATCGGATGTCTTAGTTTATAATTTTCTGACAACAATACAAGTGCATAGAACACGAGAAAATTATAAGCGAAGAAATAGAGAATGATCTAGATATAGTTAGAATGATATGAAGTTAACGCATCAAAATGGCAGTATATATGTTGATATTTCATCAGTCTATGAATAGAATGGGCATCGGATGTCTTAGCTTATAATTTTCTGACAACAATACAAGTGCATTGAACACGAGAAAATTATAAGCGAAGAAATAGAGAATGATCTAGATATAGTTAGAATGATATGAAGTTAACGCATCAAAATGGCAGTATATTTGTTGATATTTCATCAGTCTATGAATAGAATGGGCATCGGATGTCTTAGTTTATAATTTTCTGACAACAATACAAGTGCATAGAACACGAGAAAATTATAAGCGAAGAAATAGAGAATGATCTAGATATAGTTAGAATGATATGAAGTTAACGCATCGAAATGGCAGTATATTTGTTGATATTTCATCAGTCTATGAATAGAATGGGCATCGGATGTCTTAGTTTATAATTTTCTGACAACAATACAAGTGCATAGAACACGAGAAAATTATAAGCGAAGAAATAGAGAATGATCTAGATATAGTTAGAATGATATGAAGTTAACGCATCGAAATGGCAGTATATTTGTTGATATTTCATCAGTCTATGAATAGAATGGGCATCGGATGTCTTAGTTTATAATTTTCTGACAACAATACAAGTGCATAGAACACGAGAAAATTATAAGCGAAGAAATAGAGAATGATCTAGATATAGTTAGAATGATATGAAGTTAACGCATCAAAATGGCAGTATATATGTTGATATTTCATCAGTCTATGAATAGAATGGGCATCGGATGTCTTAGCTTATAATTTTCTGACAACAATACAAGTGCATAGAAAACGAAAAAATTATAAGCGAAGAAATAGAGAATGATCTAGATATAGTTAGAATGATATGAAGTTAACGCATCGAAATGGCAGTATATTTGTTGATATTTCATCAGTCTATGAATAGAATGGGCATCGGATGTCTTAGTTTATAATTTTCTGACAACAATACAAGTGCATAGAACACGAGAAAATTATAAGCGAAGAAATAGAGAATGATCTAGATATAGTTAGAATGATATGAAGTTAACGCATCAAAATGGCAGTATATATGTTGATATTTCATCAGTCTATGAATAGAATGAGCATCGGACGTCTTAGCTTATAATTTTCTGACAACAATACAAGTGCATAGAACACGAGAAAATTATAAGCGAAGAAATAGAGAATGATCTAGATATAGTTAGAATGATATGAAGTTAACGCATCAAAATGGCAGTATATTTGTTGATATTTCATCAGTCTATGAATAGAATGGGCATCGGATGTCTTAGCTTATAATTTTCTGACAACAATACAAGTGCATAGAACACGAGAAAATTATAAGCGAAGAAATAGAGAATGATCTAGATATAGTTAGAATGATATGAAGTTAACGCATCAAAATGGCAGTATATATGTTGATATTTCATCAGTCTATGAATAGAATGAGCATCGGACGTCTTAGCTTATAATTTTCTGACAACAATACAAGTGCATAGAACACGAGAAAATTATAAGCGAAGAAATAGAGAATGATCTAGATATAGTTAGAATGATATGAAGTTAACGCATCAAAATGGCAGTATATATGTTGATATTTCATCAGTCTATGAATAGAATGAGCATCGGACGTCTTAGCTTATAATTTTCTGACAACAATACAAGTGCATAGAACACGAGAAAATTATAAGCGAAGAAATAGAGAATGATCTAGATATAGTTAGAATGATATGAAGTTAACGCATCAAAATGGCAGTATATATGTTGATATTTCATCAGTCTATGAATAGAATGAGCATCGGACGTCTTAGCTTATAATTTTCTGACAACAATACAAGTGCATAGAACACGAGAAAATTATAAGCGAAGAAATAGAGAATGATCTAGATATAGTTAGAATGATATGAAGTTAACGCATCAAAATGGCAGTATATATGTTGATATTTCATCAGTCTATGAATAGAATGGGCATCGGATGTCTTAGTTTATAATTTTCTGACAACAATACAAGTGCATTGAACACGAGAAAATTATAAACTAAGAAATAGAGAATGATCTAGATATAGTTAGAATGATATGAAGTTAACGCATCAAAATGGCAGTATATATGTTGATATTTCATCAGTCTATGAATAGAATGGGCATCGGATGTCTTAGTTTATAATTTTCTGACAACAATACAAGTGCATAGAACACGAGAAAATTATAAGCGAAGAAATAGAGAATGATCTAGATATAGTTAGAATGATATGAAGTTAACGCATCAAAATGGCAGTATATATGTTGATATTTCATCAGTCTATGAATAGAATGAGCATCGGACGTCTTAGCTTATAATTTTCTGACAACAATACAAGTGCATAGAACACGAGAAAATTATAAGCGAAGAAATAGAGAATGATCTAGATATAGTTAGAATGATATGAAGTTAACGCATCAAAATGGCAGTATATATGTTGATATTTCATCAGTCTATGAATAGAATGAGCATCGGACGTCTTAGCTTATAATTTTCTGACAACAATACAAGTGCATAGAACACGAGAAAATTATAAGCGAAGAAATAGAGAATGATCTAGATATAGTTAGAATGATATGAAGTTAACGCATCAAAATGGCAGTATATATGTTGATATTTCATCAGTCTATGAATAGAATGAGCATCGGACGTCTTAGCTTATAATTTTCTGACAACAATACAAGTGCATAGAACACGAGAAAATTATAAGCGAAGAAATAGAGAATGATCTAGATATAGTTAGAATGATATGAAGTTAACGCATCAAAATGGCAGTATATATGTTGATATTTCATCAGTCTATGAATAGAATGGGCATCGGATGTCTTAGTTTATAATTTTCTGACAACAATACAAGTGCATTGAACACGAGAAAATTATAAACTAAGAAATAGAGAATGATCTAGATATAGTTAGAATGATATGAAGTTAACGCATCAAAATGGCAGTATATATGTTGATATTTCATCAGTCTATGAATAGAATGGGCATCGGATGTCTTAGTTTATAATTTTCTGACAACAATACAAGTGCATAGAACACGAGAAAATTATAAGCGAAGAAATAGAGAATGATCTAGATATAGTTAGAATGATATGAAGTTAACGCATCAAAATGGCAGTATATATGTTGATATTTCATCAGTCTATGAATAGAATGAGCATCGGACGTCTTAGCTTATAATTTTCTGACAACAATACAAGTGCATAGAACACGAGAAAATTATAAGCGAAGAAATAGAGAATGATCTAGATATAGTTAGAATGATATGAAGTTAACGCATCAAAATGGCAGTATATTTGTTGATATTTCATCAGTCTATGAATAGAATGGGCATCGGATGTCTTAGCTTATAATTTTCTGACAACAATACAAGTGCATAGAACACGAGAAAATTATAAGCGAAGAAATAGAGAATGATCTAGATATAGTTAGAATGATATGAAGTTAACGCATCAAAATGGCAGTATATATGTTGATATTTCATCAGTCTATGAATAGAATGAGCATCGGACGTCTTAGCTTATAATTTTCTGACAACAATACAAGTGCATAGAACACGAGAAAATTATAAGCGAAGAAATAGAGAATGATCTAGATATAGTTAGAATGATATGAAGTTAACGCATCAAAATGGCAGTATATATGTTGATATTTCATCAGTCTATGAATAGAATGAGCATCGGACGTCTTAGCTTATAATTTTCTGACAACAATACAAGTGCATAGAACACGAGAAAATTATAAGCGAAGAAATAGAGAATGATCTAGATATAGTTAGAATGATATGAAGTTAACGCATCAAAATGGCAGTATATATGTTGATATTTCATCAGTCTATGAATAGAATGAGCATCGGACGTCTTAGCTTATAATTTTCTGACAACAATACAAGTGCATAGAACACGAGAAAATTATAAGCGAAGAAATAGAGAATGATCTAGATATAGTTAGAATGATATGAAGTTAACGCATCAAAATGGCAGTATATATGTTGATATTTCATCAGTCTATGAATAGAATGGGCATCGGATGTCTTAGTTTATAATTTTCTGACAACAATACAAGTGCATTGAACACGAGAAAATTATAAACTAAGAAATAGAGAATGATCTAGATATAGTTAGAATGATATGAAGTTAACGCATCAAAATGGCAGTATATATGTTGATATTTCATCAGTCTATGAATAGAATGGGCATCGGATGTCTTAGTTTATAATTTTCTGACAACAATACAAGTGCATTGAACACGAGAAAATTATAAACTAAGAAATAGAGAATGATCTAGATATAGTTAGAATGATATGAAGTTAACGCATCAAAATGGCAGTATATATGTTGATATTTCATCAGTCTATGAATAGAATGAGCATCGGACGTCTTAGCTTATAATTTTCTGACAACAATACAAGTGCATAGAACACGAGAAAATTATAAGCGAAGAAATAGAGAATGATCTAGATATAGTTAGAATGATATGAAGTTAACGCATCAAAATGGCAGTATATATGTTGATATTTCATCAGTCTATGAATAGAATGAGCATCGGACGTCTTAGCTTATAATTTTCTGACAACAATACAAGTGCATAGAACACGAGAAAATTATAAGCGAAGAAATAGAGAATGATCTAGATATAGTTAGAATGATATGAAGTTAACGCATCAAAATGGCAGTATATATGTTGATATTTCATCAGTCTATGAATAGAATGAGCATCGGACGTCTTAGCTTATAATTTTCTGACAACAATACAAGTGCATAGAACACGAGAAAATTATAAGCGAAGAAATAGAGAATGATCTAGATATAGTTAGAATGATATGAAGTTAACGCATCAAAATGGCAGTATATATGTTGATATTTCATCAGTCTATGAATAGAATGGGCATCGGATGTCTTAGTTTATAATTTTCTGACAACAATACAAGTGCATTGAACACGAGAAAATTATAAACTAAGAAATAGAGAATGATCTAGATATAGTTAGAATGATATGAAGTTAACGCATCAAAATGGCAGTATATATGTTGATATTTCATCAGTCTATGAATAGAATGGGCATCGGATGTCTTAGTTTATAATTTTCTGACAACAATACAAGTGCATTGAACACGAGAAAATTATAAACTAAGAAATAGAGAATGATCTAGATATAGTTAGAATGATATGAAGTTAACGCATCAAAATGGCAGTATATATGTTGATATTTCATCAGTCTATGAATAGAATGAGCATCGGACGTCTTAGTTTATAATTTTCTGACAACAATACAAGTGCATAGAACACGAGAAAATTATAAGCGAAGAAATAGAGAATGATCTAGATATAGTTAGAATGATATGAAGTTAACGCATCAAAATGGCAGTATATATGTTGATATTTCATCAGTCTATGAATAGAATGGGCATCGGATGTCTTAGTATATAATTTTCTGACAACAATACAAGTGCATAGAACACGAGAAAATTATAAGCGAAGAAATAGAGAATGATCTAGATATAGTTAGAATGATATGAAGTTAACGCATCAAAATGGCAGTATATATGTTGATATTTCATCAGTCTATGAATAGAATGGGCATCGGATGTCTTAGCTTATAATTTTCTGACAACAATACAAGTGCATAGAACACGAGAAAATTATAAGCGAAGAAATAGAGAATGATCTAGATATAGTTAGAATGATATGAAGTTAACGCATCAAAATGGCAGTATATATGTTGATATTTCATCAGTCTATGAATAGAATGGGCATCGGATGTCTTAGTTTATAATTTTCTGACAACAATACAAGTGCATAGAACACGAGAAAATTATAAGCGAAGAAATAGAGAATGATCTAGATATAGTTAGAATGATATGAAGTTAACGCATCAAAATGGCAGTATATATGTTGATATTTCATCAGTCTATGAATAGAATGGGCATCGGATGTCTTAGCTTATAATTTTCTGACAACAATACAAGTGCATAGAACACGAGAAAATTATAAGCGAAGAAATAGAGAATGATCTAGATATAGTTAGAATGATATGAAGTTAACGCATCAAAATGGCAGTATATATGTTGATATTTCATCAGTCTATGAATAGAATGGGCATCGGATGTCTTAGTTTATAATTTTCTGACAACAATACAAGTGCATAGAACACGAGAAAATTATAAGCGAAGAAATAGAGAATGATCTAGATATAGTTAGAATGATATGAAGTTAACGCATCAAAATGGCAGTATATATGTTGATATTTCATCAGTCTATGAATAGAATGGGCATCGGATGTCTTAGTTTATAATTTTCTGACAACAATACAAGTGCATTGAACACGAGAAAATTATAAACTAAGAAATAGAGAATGATCTAGATATAGTTAGAATGATATGAAGTTAACGCATCAAAATGGCAGTATATATGTTGATATTTCATCAGTCTATGAATAGAATGAGCATCGGACGTCTTAGCTTATAATTTTCTGACAACAATACAAGTGCATAGAACACGAGAAAATTATAAGCGAAGAAATAGAGAATGATCTAGATATAGTTAGAATGATATGAAGTTAACGCATCAAAATGGCAGTATATATGTTGATATTTCATCAGTCTATGAATAGAATGGGCATCGGATGTCTTAGTTTATAATTTTCTGACAACAATACAAGTGCATTGAACACGAGAAAATTATAAACTAAGAAATAGAGAATGATCTAGATATAGTTAGAATGATATGAAGTTAACGCATCAAAATGGCAGTATATATGTTGATATTTCATCAGTCTATGAATAGAATGGGCATCGGATGTCTTAGTTTATAATTTTCTGACAACAATACAAGTGCATAGAACACGAGAAAATTATAAGCGAAGAAATAGAGAATGATCTAGATATAGTTAGAATGATATGAAGTTAACGCATCAAAATGGCAGTATATATGTTGATATTTCATCAGTCTATGAATAGAATGGGCATCGGATGTCTTAGCTTATAATTTTCTGACAACAATACAAGTGCATAGAACACGAGAAAATTATAAGCGAAGAAATAGAGAATGATCTAGATATAGTTAGAATGATATGAAGTTAACGCATCAAAATGGCAGTATATATGTTGATATTTCATCAGTCTATGAATAGAATGGGCATCGGATGTCTTAGTTTATAATTTTCTGACAACAATACAAGTGCATAGAACACGAGAAAATTATAAGCGAAGAAATAGAGAATGATCTAGATATAGTTAGAATGATATGAAGTTAACGCATCAAAATGGCAGTATATATGTTGATATTTCATCAGTCTATGAATAGAATGGGCATCGGATGTCTTAGCTTATAATTTTCTGACAACAATACAAGTGCATAGAACACGAGAAAATTATAAGCGAAGAAATAGAGAATGATCTAGATATAGTTAGAATGATATGAAGTTAACGCATCAAAATGGCAGTATATATGTTGATATTTCATCAGTCTATGAATAGAATGGGCATCGGATGTCTTAGTTTATAATTTTCTGACAACAATACAAGTGCATAGAACACGAGAAAATTATAAGCGAAGAAATAGAGAATGATCTAGATATAGTTAGAATGATATGAAGTTAACGCATCAAAATGGCAGTATATATGTTGATATTTCATCAGTCTATGAATAGAATGGGCATCGGATGTCTTAGTTTATAATTTTCTGACAACAATACAAGTGCATTGAACACGAGAAAATTATAAACTAAGAAATAGAGAATGATCTAGATATAGTTAGAATGATATGAAGTTAACGCATCAAAATGGCAGTATATATGTTGATATTTCATCAGTCTATGAATAGAATGGGCATCGGATGTCTTAGTTTATAATTTTCTGACAACAATACAAGTGCATAGAACACGAGAAAATTATAAGCGAAGAAATAGAGAATGATCTAGATATAGTTAGAATGATATGAAGTTAACGCATCAAAATGGCAGTATATATGTTGATATTTCATCAGTCTATGAATAGAATGGGCATCGGATGTCTTAGTTTATAATTTTCTGACAACAATACAAGTGCATTGAACACGAGAAAATTATAAACTAAGAAATAGAGAATGATCTAGATATAGTTAGAATGATATGAAGTTAACGCATCAAAATGGCAGTATATATGTTGATATTTCATCAGTCTATGAATAGAATGGGCATCGGATGTCTTAGTTTATAATTTTCTGACAACAATACAAGTGCATAGAACACGAGAAAATTATAAGCGAAGAAATAGAGAATGATCTAGATATAGTTAGAATGATATGAAGTTAACGCATCAAAATGGCAGTATATATGTTGATATTTCATCAGTCTATGAATAGAATGAGCATCGGACGTCTTAGCTTATAATTTTCTGACAACAATACAAGTGCATAGAACACGAGAAAATTATAAGCGAAGAAATAGAGAATGATCTAGATATAGTTAGAATGATATGAAGTTAACGCATCAAAATGGCAGTATATATGTTGATATTTCATCAGTCTATGAATAGAATGGGCATCGGATGTCTTAGTTTATAATTTTCTGACAACAATACAAGTGCATTGAACACGAGAAAATTATAAGCGAAGAAATAGAGAATGATCTAGATATAGTTAGAATGATATGAAGTTAACGCATCAAAATGGCAGTATATATGTTGATATTTCATCAGTCTATGAATAGAATGGGCATCGGATGTCTTAGTTTATAATTTTCTGACAACAATACAAGTGCATTGAACACGAGAAAATTATAAACTAAGAAATAGAGAATGATCTAGATATAGTTAGAATGATATGAAGTTAACGCATCAAAATGGCAGTATATATGTTGATATTTCATCAGTCTATGAATAGAATGAGCATCGGACGTCTTAGCTTATAATTTTCTGACAACAATACAAGTGCATAGAACACGAGAAAATTATAAGCGAAGAAATAGAGAATGATCTAGATATAGTTAGAATGATATGAAGTTAACGCATCAAAATGGCAGTATATATGTTGATATTTCATCAGTCTATGAATAGAATGAGCATCGGACGTCTTAGTTTATAATTTTCTGACAACAATACAAGTGCATTGAACACGAGAAAATTATAAACTAAGAAATAGAGAATGATCTAGATATAGTTAGAATGATATGAAGTTAACGCATCAAAATGGCAGTATATATGTTGATATTTCATCAGTCTATGAATAGAATGGGCATCGGATGTCTTAGTTTATAATTTTCTGACAACAATACAAGTGCATAGAACACGAGAAAATTATAAGCGAAGAAATAGAGAATGATCTAGATATAGTTAGAATGATATGAAGTTAACGCATCAAAATGGCAGTATATATGTTGATATTTCATCAGTCTATGAATAGAATGGGCATCGGATGTCTTAGCTTATAATTTTCTGACAACAATACAAGTGCATAGAACACGAGAAAATTATAAGCGAAGAAATAGAGAATGATCTAGATATAGTTAGAATGATATGAAGTTAACGCATCAAAATGGCAGTATATATGTTGATATTTCATCAGTCTATGAATAGAATGGGCATCGGATGTCTTAGTTTATAATTTTCTGACAACAATACAAGTGCATAGAACACGAGAAAATTATAAGCGAAGAAATAGAGAATGATCTAGATATAGTTAGAATGATATGAAGTTAACGCATCAAAATGGCAGTATATATGTTGATATTTCATCAGTCTATGAATAGAATGGGCATCGGATGTCTTAGCTTATAATTTTCTGACAACAATACAAGTGCATAGAACACGAGAAAATTATAAGCGAAGAAATAGAGAATGATCTAGATATAGTTAGAATGATATGAAGTTAACGCATCAAAATGGCAGTATATATGTTGATATTTCATCAGTCTATGAATAGAATGAGCATCGGACGTCTTAGCTTATAATTTTCTGACAACAATACAAGTGCATAGAACACGAGAAAATTATAAGCGAAGAAATAGAGAATGATCTAGATATAGTTAGAATGATATGAAGTTAACGCATCAAAATGGCAGTATATATGTTGATATTTCATCAGTCTATGAATAGAATGAGCATCGGACGTCTTAGCTTATAATTTTCTGACAACAATACAAGTGCATAGAACACGAGAAAATTATAAGCGAAGAAATAGAGAATGATCTAGATATAGTTAGAATGATATGAAGTTAACGCATCAAAATGGCAGTATATATGTTGATATTTCATCAGTCTATGAATAGAATGAGCATCGGACGTCTTAGCTTATAATTTTCTGACAACAATACAAGTGCATAGAACACGAGAAAATTATAAGCGAAGAAATAGAGAATGATCTAGATATAGTTAGAATGATATGAAGTTAACGCATCAAAATGGCAGTATATATGTTGATATTTCATCAGTCTATGAATAGAATGAGCATCGGACGTCTTAGTTTATAATTTTCTGACAACAATACAAGTGCATAGAACACGAGAAAATTATAAGCGAAGAAATAGAGAATGATCTAGATATAGTTAGAATGATATGAAGTTAACGCATCAAAATGGCAGTATATATGTTGATATTTCATCAGTCTATGAATAGAATGAGCATCGGACGTCTTAGCTTATAATTTTCTGACAACAATACAAGTGCATAGAACACGAGAAAATTATAAGCGAAGAAATAGAGAATGATCTAGATATAGTTAGAATGATATGAAGTTAACGCATCAAAATGGCAGTATATATGTTGATATTTCATCAGTCTATGAATAGAATGGGCATCGGATGTCTTAGTTTATAATTTTCTGACAACAATACAAGTGCATAGAACACGAGAAAATTATAAGCGAAGAAATAGAGAATGATCTAGATATAGTTAGAATGATATGAAGTTAACGCATCAAAATGGCAGTATATATGTTGATATTTCATCAGTCTATGAATAGAATGGGCATCGGATGTCTTAGTTTATAATTTTCTGACAACAATACAAGTGCATTGAACACGAGAAAATTATAAACTAAGAAATAGAGAATGATCTAGATATAGTTAGAATGATATGAAGTTAACGCATCAAAATGGCAGTATATATGTTGATATTTCATCAGTCTATGAATAGAATGGGCATCGGATGTCTTAGTTTATAATTTTCTGACAACAATACAAGTGCATAGAACACGAGAAAATTATAAGCGAAGAAATAGAGAATGATCTAGATATAGTTAGAATGATATGAAGTTAACGCATCAAAATGGCAGTATATATGTTGATATTTCATCAGTCTATGAATAGAATGAGCATCGGACGTCTTAGCTTATAATTTTCTGACAACAATACAAGTGCATAGAACACGAGAAAATTATAAGCGAAGAAATAGAGAATGATCTAGATATAGTTAGAATGATATGAAGTTAACGCATCAAAATGGCAGTATATATGTTGATATTTCATCAGTCTATGAATAGAATGGGCATCGGATGTCTTAGTTTATAATTTTCTGACAACAATACAAGTGCATTGAACACGAGAAAATTATAAGCGAAGAAATAGAGAATGATCTAGATATAGTTAGAATGATATGAAGTTAACGCATCAAAATGGCAGTATATATGTTGATATTTCATCAGTCTATGAATAGAATGGGCATCGGATGTCTTAGTTTATAATTTTCTGACAACAATACAAGTGCATTGAACACGAGAAAATTATAAACTAAGAAATAGAGAATGATCTAGATATAGTTAGAATGATATGAAGTTAACGCATCAAAATGGCAGTATATATGTTGATATTTCATCAGTCTATGAATAGAATGAGCATCGGACGTCTTAGCTTATAATTTTCTGACAACAATACAAGTGCATAGAACACGAGAAAATTATAAGCGAAGAAATAGAGAATGATCTAGATATAGTTAGAATGATATGAAGTTAACGCATCAAAATGGCAGTATATATGTTGATATTTCATCAGTCTATGAATAGAATGGGCATCGGATGTCTTAGCTTATAATTTTCTGACAACAATACAAGTGCATAGAACACGAAAAAATTATAAGCGAAGAAATAGAGAATGATCTAGATATAGTTAGAATGATATGAAGTTAACGCATCGAAATGGCAGTATATTTGTTGATATTTCATCAGTCTATGAATAGAATGGGCATCGGATGTCTTAGTTTATAATTTTCTGACAACAATACAAGTGCATAGAACACGAGAAAATTATAAGCGAAGAAATAGAGAATGATCTAGATATAGTTAGAATGATATGAAGTTAACGCATCAAAATGGCAGTATATATGTTGATATTTCATCAGTCTATGAATAGAATGAGCATCGGACGTCTTAGCTTATAATTTTCTGACAACAATACAAGTGCATAGAACACGAGAAAATTATAAGCGAAGAAATAGAGAATGATCTAGATATAGTTAGAATGATATGAAGTTAACGCATCAAAATGGCAGTATATTTGTTGATATTTCATCAGTCTATGAATAGAATGGGCATCGGATGTCTTAGCTTATAATTTTCTGACAACAATACAAGTGCATAGAACACGAGAAAATTATAAGCGAAGAAATAGAGAATGATCTAGATATAGTTAGAATGATATGAAGTTAACGCATCAAAATGGCAGTATATATGTTGATATTTCATCAGTCTATGAATAGAATGAGCATCGGACGTCTTAGCTTATAATTTTCTGACAACAATACAAGTGCATAGAACACGAGAAAATTATAAGCGAAGAAATAGAGAATGATCTAGATATAGTTAGAATGATATGAAGTTAACGCATCAAAATGGCAGTATATATGTTGATATTTCATCAGTCTATGAATAGAATGAGCATCGGACGTCTTAGCTTATAATTTTCTGACAACAATACAAGTGCATAGAACACGAGAAAATTATAAGCGAAGAAATAGAGAATGATCTAGATATAGTTAGAATGATATGAAGTTAACGCATCAAAATGGCAGTATATATGTTGATATTTCATCAGTCTATGAATAGAATGAGCATCGGACGTCTTAGCTTATAATTTTCTGACAACAATACAAGTGCATAGAACACGAGAAAATTATAAGCGAAGAAATAGAGAATGATCTAGATATAGTTAGAATGATATGAAGTTAACGCATCAAAATGGCAGTATATATGTTGATATTTCATCAGTCTATGAATAGAATGAGCATCGGACGTCTTAGCTTATAATTTTCTGACAACAATACAAGTGCATAGAACACGAGAAAATTATAAGCGAAGAAATAGAGAATGATCTAGATATAGTTAGAATGATATGAAGTTAACGCATCAAAATGGCAGTATATATGTTGATATTTCATCAGTCTATGAATAGAATGGGCATCGGATGTCTTAGTTTATAATTTTCTGACAACAATACAAGTGCATAGAACACGAGAAAATTATAAGCGAAGAAATAGAGAATGATCTAGATATAGTTAGAATGATATGAAGTTAACGCATCAAAATGGCAGTATATATGTTGATATTTCATCAGTCTATGAATAGAATGGGCATCGGATGTCTTAGTTTATAATTTTCTGACAACAATACAAGTGCATTGAACACGAGAAAATTATAAACTAAGAAATAGAGAATGATCTAGATATAGTTAGAATGATATGAAGTTAACGCATCAAAATGGCAGTATATATGTTGATATTTCATCAGTCTATGAATAGAATGGGCATCGGATGTCTTAGTTTATAATTTTCTGACAACAATACAAGTGCATAGAACACGAGAAAATTATAAGCGAAGAAATAGAGAATGATCTAGATATAGTTAGAATGATATGAAGTTAACGCATCAAAATGGCAGTATATATGTTGATATTTCATCAGTCTATGAATAGAATGAGCATCGGACGTCTTAGCTTATAATTTTCTGACAACAATACAAGTGCATAGAACACGAGAAAATTATAAGCGAAGAAATAGAGAATGATCTAGATATAGTTAGAATGATATGAAGTTAACGCATCAAAATGGCAGTATATATGTTGATATTTCATCAGTCTATGAATAGAATGGGCATCGGATGTCTTAGTTTATAATTTTCTGACAACAATACAAGTGCATTGAACACGAGAAAATTATAAGCGAAGAAATAGAGAATGATCTAGATATAGTTAGAATGATATGAAGTTAACGCATCAAAATGGCAGTATATATGTTGATATTTCATCAGTCTATGAATAGAATGGGCATCGGATGTCTTAGTTTATAATTTTCTGACAACAATACAAGTGCATTGAACACGAGAAAATTATAAACTAAGAAATAGAGAATGATCTAGATATAGTTAGAATGATATGAAGTTAACGCATCAAAATGGCAGTATATATGTTGATATTTCATCAGTCTATGAATAGAATGAGCATCGGACGTCTTAGCTTATAATTTTCTGACAACAATACAAGTGCATAGAACACGAGAAAATTATAAGCGAAGAAATAGAGAATGATCTAGATATAGTTAGAATGATATGAAGTTAACGCATCAAAATGGCAGTATATATGTTGATATTTCATCAGTCTATGAATAGAATGAGCATCGGACGTCTTAGTTTATAATTTTCTGACAACAATACAAGTGCATTGAACACGAGAAAATTATAAACTAAGAAATAGAGAATGATCTAGATATAGTTAGAATGATATGAAGTTAACGCATCAAAATGGCAGTATATATGTTGATATTTCATCAGTCTATGAATAGAATGGGCATCGGATGTCTTAGTTTATAATTTTCTGACAACAATACAAGTGCATAGAACACGAGAAAATTATAAGCGAAGAAATAGAGAATGATCTAGATATAGTTAGAATGATATGAAGTTAACGCATCAAAATGGCAGTATATTTGTTGATATTTCATCAGTCTATGAATAGAATGGGCATCGGATGTCTTAGTTTATAATTTTCTGACAACAATACAAGTGCATAGAACACGAGAAAATTATAAGCGAAGAAATAGAGAATGATCTAGATATAGTTAGAATGATATGAAGTTAACGCATCAAAATGGCAGTATATATGTTGATATTTCATCAGTCTATGAATAGAATGGGCATCGGATGTCTTAGTTTATAATTTTCTGACAACAATACAAGTGCATAGAACACGAGAAAATTATAAACTAAGAAATAGAGAATGATCTAGATATAGTTAGAATGATATGAAGTTAACGCATCAAAATGGCAGTATATATGTTGATATTTCATCAGTCTATGAATAGAATGGGCATCGGATGTCTTAGTTTATAATTTTCTGACAACAATACAAGTGCATAGAACACGAGAAAATTATAAGCGAAGAAATAGAGAATGATCTAGATATAGTTAGAATGATATGAAGTTAACGCATCAAAATGGCAGTATATATGTTGATATTTCATCAGTCTATGAATAGAATGAGCATCGGACGTCTTAGCTTATAATTTTCTGACAACAATACAAGTGCATTGAACACGAGAAAATTATAAGCGAAGAAATAGAGAATGATCTAGATATAGTTAGAATGATATGAAGTTAACGCATCAAAATGGCAGTATATTTGTTGATATTTCATCAGTCTATGAATAGAATGGGCATCGGACGTCTTAGCTTATAATTTTCTGACAACAATACAAGTGCATTGAACACGAGAAAATTATAAGCGAAGAAATAGAGAATGATCTAGATATAGTTAGAATGATATGAAGTTAACGCATCAAAATGGCAGTATATATGTTGATATTTCATCAGTCTATGAATAGAATGAGCATCGGACGTCTTAGCTTATAATTTTCTGACAACAATACAAGTGCATTGAACACGAGAAAATTATAAGCGAAGAAATAGAGAATGATCTAGATATAGTTAGAATGATATGAAGTTAACGCATCAAAATGGCAGTATATTTGTTGATATTTCATCAGTCTATGAATAGAATGGGCATCGGATGTCTTAGTTTATAATTTTCTGACAACAATACAAGTGCATAGAACACGAGAAAATTATAAGCGAAGAAATAGAGAATGATCTAGATATAGTTAGAATGATATGAAGTTAACGCATCAAAATGGCAGTATATATGTTGATATTTCATCAGTCTATGAATAGAATGGGCATCGGATGTCTTAGTTTATAATTTTCTGACAACAATACAAGTGCATAGAACACGAGAAAATTATAAACTAAGAAATAGAGAATGATCTAGATATAGTTAGAATGATATGAAGTTAACGCATCAAAATGGCAGTATATATGTTGATATTTCATCAGTCTATGAATAGAATGGGCATCGGATGTCTTAGTTTATAATTTTCTGACAACAATACAAGTGCATTGAACACGAGAAAATTATAAGCGAAGAAATAGAGAATGATCTAGATATAGTTAGAATGATATGAAGTTAACGCATCAAAATGGCAGTATATATGTTGATATTTCATCAGTCTATGAATAGAATGAGCATCGGACGTCTTAGCTTATAATTTTCTGACAACAATACAAGTGCATAGAACACGAGAAAATTATAAACTAAGAAATAGAGAATGATCTAGATATAGTTAGAATGATATGAAGTTAACGCATCAAAATGGCAGTATATATGTTGATATTTCATCAGTCTATGAATAGAATGGGCATCGGATGTCTTAGTTTATAATTTTCTGACAACAATACAAGTGCATTGAACACGAGAAAATTATAAGCGAAGAAATAGAGAATGATCTAGATATAGTTAGAATGATATGAAGTTAACGCATCAAAATGGCAGTATATATGTTGATATTTCATCAGTCTATGAATAGAATGAGCATCGGACGTCTTAGCTTATAATTTTCTGACAACAATACAAGTGCATAGAACACGAGAAAATTATAAACTAAGAAATAGAGAATGATCTAGATATAGTTAGAATGATATGAAGTTAACGCATCAAAATGGCAGTATATATGTTGATATTTCATCAGTCTATGAATAGAATGGGCATCGGATGTCTTAGTTTATAATTTTCTGACAACAATACAAGTGCATAGAACACGAGAAAATTATAAGCGAAGAAATAGAGAATGATCTAGATATAGTTAGAATGATATGAAGTTAACGCATCAAAATGGCAGTATATATGTTGATATTTCATCAGTCTAGGAATAGAATGAGCATCGGACGTCTTAGCTTATAATTTTCTGACAACAATACAAGTGCATAGAACACGAGAAAATTATAAGCGAAGAAATAGAGAATGATCTAGATATAGTTAGAATGATATGAAGTTAACGCATCAAAATGGCAGTATATATGTTGATATTTCATCAGTCTATGAATAGAATGAGCATCGGACGTCTTAGCTTATAATTTTCTGACAACAATACAAGTGCATTGAACACGAGAAAATTATAAGCGAAGAAATAGAGAATGATCTAGATATAGTTAGAATGATATGAAGTTAACGCATCAAAATGGCAGTATATATGTTGATATTTCATCAGTCTATGAATAGAATGGGCATCGGATGTCTTAGTTTATAATTTTCTGACAACAATACAAGTGCATAGAACACGAGAAAATTATAAGCGAAGAAATAGAGAATGATCTAGATATAGTTAGAATGATATGAAGTTAACGCATCAAAATGGCAGTATATATGTTGATATTTCATCAGTCTATGAATAGAATGAGCATCGGACGTCTTAGCTTATAATTTTCTGACAACAATACAAGTGCATTGAACACGAGAAAATTATAAGCGAAGAAATAGAGAATGATCTAGATATAGTTAGAATGATATGAAGTTAACGCATCAAAATGGCAGTATATATGTTGATATTTCATCAGTCTATGAATAGAATGGGCATCGGATGTCTTAGTTTATAATTTTCTGACAACAATACAAGTGCATAGAACACGAGAAAATTATAAGCGAAGAAATAGAGAATGATCTAGATATAGTTAGAATGATATGAAGTTAACGCATCAAAATGGCAGTATATATGTTGATATTTCATCAGTCTATGAATAGAATGGGCATCGGATGTCTTAGTTTATAATTTTCTGACAACAATACAAGTGCATAGAACACGAGAAAATTATAAGCGAAGAAATAGAGAATGATCTAGATATAGTTAGAATGATATGAAGTTAACGCATCAAAATGGCAGTATATTTGTTGATATTTCATCAGTCTATGAATAGAATGGGCATCGGACGTCTTAGCTTATAATTTTCTGACAACAATACAAGTGCATAGAACACGAGAAAATTATAAGCGAAGAAATAGGGAATGATCTAGATATAGTTAGAATGATATGAAGTTAACGCATCAAAATGGCAGTATATATGTTGATATTTCATCAGTCTATGAATAGAATGGGCATCGGATATCTTAGCTTATAATTTTCTGACAACAATACAAGTGCATTGAACACGAGAAAATTATAAGCGAAGAAATAGAGAATGATCTAGATATAGTTAGAATGATATGAAGTTAACGCATCAAAATGGCAGTATATATGTTGATATTTCATCAGTCTATGAATAGAATGGGCATCGGACGTCTTAGCTTATAATTTTCTGACAACAATACAAGTGCATAGAACACGAGAAAATTATAAGCGAAGAAATAGAGAATGATCTAGATATAGTTAGAATGATATGAAGTTAACGCATCAAAATGGCAGTATATATGTTGATATTTCATCAGTCTATGAATAGAATGGGCATCGGATGTCTTAGTTTATAATTTTCTGACAACAATACAAGTGCATAGAACACGAGAAAATTATAAGCGAAGAAATAGAGAATGATCTAGATATAGTTAGAATGATATGAAGTTAACGCATCAAAATGGCAGTATATATGTTGATATTTCATCAGTCTATGAATAGAATGGGCATCGGATGTCTTAGTTTATAATTTTCTGACAACAATACAAGTGCATTGAACACGAGAAAATGATAAACTAAGAAATAGAGAATGATCTAGATATAGTTAGAATGATATGAAGTTAACGCATCAAAATGGCAGTATATATGTTGATATTTCATCAGTCTATGAATAGAATGGGCATCGGATATCTTAGCTTATAATTTTCTGACAACAATACAAGTGCATTGAACACGAGAAAATTATAAGCGAAGAAATAGAGAATGATCTAGATATAGTTAGAATGATATGAAGTTAACGCATCAAAATGGCAGTATATATGTTGATATTTCATCAGTCTATGAATAGAATGAGCATCGGACGTCTTAGCTTATAATTTTCTGACAACAATACAAGTGCATAGAACACGAGAAAATTATAAGCGAAGAAATAGAGAATGATCTAGATATAGTTAGAATGATATGAAGTTAACGCATCAAAATGGCAGTATATATGTTGATATTTCATCAGTCTATGAATAGAATGGGCATCGGATGTCTTAGTTTATAATTTTCTGACAACAATACAAGTGCATAGAACACGAGAAAATTATAAGCGAAGAAATAGAGAATGATCTAGATATAGTTAGAATGATATGAAGTTAACGCATCAAAATGGCAGTATATATGTTGATATTTCATCAGTCTATGAATAGAATGGGCATCGGATGTCTTAGTTTATAATTTTCTGACAACAATACAAGTGCATTGAACACGAGAAAATGATAAACTAAGAAATAGAGAATGATCTAGATATAGTTAGAATGATATGAAGTTAACGCATCAAAATGGCAGTATATATGTTGATATTTCATCAGTCTATGAATAGAATGGGCATCGGATATCTTAGCTTATAATTTTCTGACAACAATACAAGTGCATTGAACACGAGAAAATTATAAGCGAAGAAATAGAGAATGATCTAGATATAGTTAGAATGATATGAAGTTAACGCATCAAAATGGCAGTATATATGTTGATATTTCATCAGTCTATGAATAGAATGAGCATCGGACGTCTTAGCTTATAATTTTCTGACAACAATACAAGTGCATTGAACACGAGAAAATTATAAGCGAAGAAATAGAGAATGATCTAGATATAGTTAGAATGATATGAAGTTAACGCATCAAAATGGCAGTATATATGTTGATATTTCATCAGTCTATGAATAGAATGAGCATCGGACGTCTTAGCTTATAATTTTCTGACAACAATACAAGTGCATTGAACACGAGAAAATTATAAGCGAAGAAATAGAGAATGATCTAGATATAGTTAGAATGATATGAAGTTAACGCATCAAAATGGCAGTATATATGTTGATATTTCATCAGTCTATGAATAGAATGGGCATCGGATGTCTTAGCTTATAATTTTCTGACAACAATACAAGTGCATAGAACACCAGAAAACTGTTGGCTAAGACATTTAGGATGATTTACGTACTTTCAGGGGATTTGAAGTTGATGCGTTGAAATGACAATAATTATGTTGATCAGTTTATGAATAAATACAATATTCTCATAAAGTATTACTATAATTCCATTATTCGTGTTTTTATCAATGTTTCTGTATTGTTTTGAGATGCATTAAAAACAGAGCGCTTTTTTTTCTAGATCATAAAATGGCGATCTTTCGAATGGCATTAACCGTTTGTAAGTGGGCTACAACACTGCGTTGAAAAATCCCCAAACCATAACAGCTGAGATTATTCGAAAATTTATTGTCAAAAATGAATCAGCCGACATAAAAAATAGACACAGTGTTATTCAATAATTTTCTCATTCGTCATGACAAATATACATATCCAATTGCCCGTAAAAAGTTTCCACTCTAACTTTTCCAATTGTGAATTTACCGTTCCAATCAATCGATTGATCCGGAAACCGTTCCATTGAAAATATCTCATTTTTCTTGAATCTGCGTCTATCCCCAACAGGTAACTTGATCATTATCGTTTGCTTAACGCTATGCGCTTCTGCGTTGACTTTCTCCACTTTTCGACGGATCGCTTCAAAACTTATTGAACTGACGATTGAAAGGAATGAATGTTGTGTATCGACAAAATCATTGTCATCAATTTCACAAGGTATGAAATAGGCAGTAAATTGTTTCGCATTTTTGAACAATGGTGTTTTGAAAAAATCAGATGTCAAAACTTCGTGGTTATCACGATAAAGGAATAACTTTTTCAGTTTTTTCTCTCCTTGATTGGCATATTTCAAAAAATCTTTATGCATGGATTCATTATAGGTCACAGCTAAATTGTCGATTTCAGCTAATCGATTTACATTCATTAACTCATTCGACCAATGTTTCATATCAATATCTAATCGTCTAGTTTTGCCTTTTTTCACATATTTGTAGCATTTTAATATAAATCGATGAATATCCTCCATTATATTTGGACATTCCGAAAACATAAACTTTTTCCTGTAAAAGTAGGACTGCGCCACGTCTGTTCCTTCGATTGCTTTTGTTGATTTGTACATTAGTGTCACGTCAACGCCATCATCTTCCTCTCTAAATTTCACTTCTTTTGGTGCAATTGTGTTAAACTTCTGAATTTCCGAGTTACAATAGCTGTTGCATTCCGCATAGTTTTTCAGTGTTGATTTTTGAAGATATGACAAAACATGCTCTCTCATATTTGGCACTGATTTATCATATTTTGTGTAGACAGTGAGCTGAAATTATTTAATAAAAGCAATCGATGAAATGATGTACTTACTTCAGTTTGCTCCAACTCATTTTTTTCCTGGTTGAAAGACATTGTTGCGTAGAAATTGATGGCGTGTGTCTAGCGTAGCAATGTGGGAGCAGAATGAGCGATCGATTTTCTCTCACTCGTTTTGGCGGGTTTTTTTCGATAGAGCGCATTTGCTAGTATGGGTTGTACTGATTGGTATGGGTTGTACTGAGTGGTACAACTTTGAATTTAAACCGGGATGCACGCGTCCGACAGACGCTTACATACGACACCCAAATGAGAACGCTCACCGAAGCGGTCCAGAAAACTCATTTTTCCGCATGAAAGATTCAAAATGGACCGTATACCGTCTTATTAAAGTTACTCAGCATACAATTTGCTACAAAATACCTCTTTCCCGAAGTTATTTGAGACAATTTTATTTTTTCAGCTTATTTGAGGCAAGTTGTGCTTATTTCTTGCGCCGACCTTTCAAAAAGTGCTTTGAAAACCAAGTTTATTTGAAACATTTATTAGCAAAATTAGATGTAACAAATAAAGAATATCATGGTTTTACGAGCAATTGTAAACGATTTTCAATCGAGTAAAATGTTGCTTCGACTTTTTCGATTTGAACCTTGTTTTTGGCAAGACCGACTTGATCTGGGAATCTTTATCTCGAAAAAAGCAAATCTTTTTTGAATTTGCGATCGTCACCATATGGTATTTTGATAAATATGTTTTGAGCAACATTTTGTGCTTCTGTATTGACTTTCTCCACTTTTTGGCGGATTGTCTCAAAACTGACCGAACAATCAAAAAAAGATGAATGAGTTTTGAGCCGCAATAAAATCGGATTTGGTCATTTTACAAGGAAGATGGGAAACTACTCTTTGCGCATTTTTGAAGAGTGGTGTTTTGAAGAACTCGGGTGTTATTGTCATTTCACTATGTAAAGAATTCACACTACATATGTTGTTCAACCGATTTTCTGCATTGGCATACTTGATGAAATCTTCATACATGGACTCGTAGATGGTAATATACCAATCCTTGATTTCCTCCAACTGTTTGATATTCATCAGTTCAGTTGGCGATTGCTTCATCTTGATATCCAATCTTTTAATTTGTCCCTTCTTAGCATATTTGAACCATTCCAGCACAAACTTTTCAATGTTCTCCATCATTGAGGCTTTCGAGAACATAAAGTTTTTCTTCTAAAAGTATGATCGAACGTTCTCTGTCTCTTTTCGTGGTTTCGTCGGTTTGTGAAACAGCAAAATGTTGACTCCATCATTATCCTCTTCCAAAATCACTTGTTCAAACGCAAATGTATTCAATTTCTGAATTTCTGAATTTCAGAATTACAATAATTAGAGCATTGAGCATAGTTCTTGTGTGTCGATCTTTGAAGATATGTCAAGTTATGCTCCCTCATACTCGGTATCAATATAGAATACTTGGTGAATACATTGAGCTGAAATTAATAATTTAGACATTTTTAATAAAATACTACATTTACCTGAAGTTGCGCCAATCCGTCATTTATCTCTTCAAGCGACATGGATGGTTGCGAAAATAATAGATGACGAGTGACTTGCGTAGGAATGTAGTGAAATGACCAAGGAACCTCCCCGAAATGATCTTTCTTTAGCGTCCCCATTCTCTACATACGCTCTCAATGTTGGTTTGGCGGGTTTTTTTGCGGTAGAGCGCACTTGCAGAGCTGTTTTTACGTAACACACTGTGGTATCGTTGCGACCCTACTTTTGATTGAAACAAATTCATGACTTTGAAAAAAAAACTCCATGATTCTCCGCAAGTATGAGTTGGAAAAATAGAAAACTGTGTTTGAACATGTTACAAAATGAGAAGGATGGAATATACTTATAATATTATTTTTAAAAAAAACTAAACGACAGAACGTCTCGTAACTCACCTAAGCTCAGAAAAAGAGATATCAAAAAATAGGATTTGCGGCGCTGTTCTAGGTTCGCGGACCGAGCAAGAATAATCGAGGACCACAAAAAATGAAGGACCGAAAAATACTCGAGGACCGAAAGGCTATTTTGTAAGGTATTTTATCCGTTTGATCCTTGATTTTTGTTCGGTCCGCAATTTTTTTCTTTCGGTCCTCGATTGTAAAAGTGTGCCGAATTTGCGCCATTTCGAAGAGTGGCAATTCAACAAAGAAGGCTCTTCTGGCAAAAAAAAGATTGAGAACGTTTTGAGTAGGCAGTGTGGATCTTGTTACCAACCTTTTTTTCAATCCCATCCGTTGAAATGTTGCAATTAATCGCTTTTGATAACGTTAAACAAAACGGTTTGTTTTTATCTTAATATTCTTTCAGAATTGTAATAGAGTGTATTTCAAAGTTTTATCAACGAAATCCATTTCACAATAATAACAAAAAAATGAAGAGAATCAGTGTAATAATTTAAGGACAGGTGAGAAGTTCTAAAGAGTAATTTAAATAAAGTAAACTGGCTTTGACTTTTCCAATTTGAAGCTTCCTATCCTCACAAACAAATTGATTTGGGAATCGTTCTTTTGGAAATAACACGTTCAAATCAAATGTAGGTGTATCTCGAGTAAAACCATTTACTGGTCTGATATTTATGGTTTGAGCAATGCAAAAATTTTCCGAGTTGATTTTCTCCACTTTCCGACGGATCGCCTCGAAACTTATCGAACTATTGATGGAAAGAAATGAATGTTGTGAGTCAACAAAATCGCTCTCTTCGATTTCACAATCTATTTGAGCAGTTGTGAAAGAATCCGCTTTTTTGAATAATGAAGACTTGAAAAACTCTGTGGGTATTGTCGTTTTGCCGGCACTATTTCTACAGAGAGTTATCTTGTTGATTTGACTCTTCTCATTATTAGCAAACGTCATGAAATCCTCATACATGGAGTCATACATATTCACATACCAATTGTCAATTTTGATCAACTGCTTGACATTCATCAGTTCACTTGGCCAGTTCTCCATATCGATATGTAATTTTTTGGTATTCACCTTTCTTACATATTGATAACTTTTCAATATGTATAATCGAATATCTTTCATCATATTCGAGGTCTTCATGAACTTTTTTTCTTGAGGATAAGGCAAACCAATGCCATTTGATAATACTTTAATTTTAATGATTTTCTTATAGATCAGTATAACGGACACTCCATCATGTACCTCTTTGAATTCCACTACTTCTGGTCCAACAGTATTAAACCTCTGCACTTCAGCATTACAATTAACAGAGCATTCTGCATAGTTTTTGAGTGCTGGGCTTTGCAGATAACTCAACATGTGGTACCTCAATTCAGAAGCCATACCGTTGTACTTTGTGAAAACCATGGGCTGAAATTAACAAATCAGAAAAGTTTAATAAAATAACACGCTTACTTCATCGTCGTTGAGCGACAACCTGGCGAAATCGTCGAAAAGCATCCTTCGGAGAAATGTGGTGAAATGGGCAAAGGACCTCTACGATATGGTATACGTCTTGCGGTCCAATACGGTGTAGAATGAGGATACACTCTTGCGATTCTAATTCTTCTCTAGCGTCTCTATTATCTACACAATCTCTCTTTCTTGATTTGGCGGGTTTTCTTTTCGATAGAGCGCATTTGCTGAGCTGTGGGTATTGAACACGTTGTGGATCAATACCACACCTTAACCGATTCGTTTTCTTGCGTCTTGTTCAAACACATGGTTTTATCGATTTTCTGTGTGATCGGTAAATAGAGATTAGCAATTGCGCTCTACTGTAATATATTAACGGGAGAGCAGGTGGGAAATATGGGGTCATTTGAGACAGACCACAATTGTTTGCGATACACTCATTCGACATGACATTGCAACGCAAGGTACACGACAACAAATTCTATGCAACAATGTTGCTCGACAAAAAAAACAATGCAACGGACCAAACTGAAGTAAGTTATATGTTTCATACAAAAATTTGATGGTTTCAATTTAGCTCAAGCTGTTCACAAAATATTCCGTAATGGTACAAGAATTGAGGAAACATGTTTTGACATATGCTCAAAAATCAACACTGAAAAAATACGCTGAATGCTCTGTTCATTGTAATGCTGAAATTCAAATGTTCAATACGATTGCACCAGAAGAAGTGACGTTCAAAGAGGAAGATGATGGAGTGAAGGTGACACTGGTGTACAATCCAACAAAGCATTCAGAATCCGAATATGTCTCTCGTTACGATCAAACAGAAAAATTCGTTTTTTCGGAATGATTGAATATGACGGAAAATATTCGGCAGTTCTTTTTTAAAACCTACAAATATGTGAAGAAAAATGACACTGAACGATTGATAGTCAATATGAAAAATTGGCCAAAAGAACTGATGAAGATCAATCGACTGGCCAAAATCGAAGTGCTGCATGTGACCATCTATAGATCGATGTATCAAGATTTCATGAAATTTGCCAATAATGAAAATCATCAACAAAAAAATATCATTTTTTCTGGTTCTCGTGATTTTGGAATGACAGTGACACCGGAGTTCTTCAAATCGCTACTCTTCAAAAATGCAAAAGAAGCCAGTTTCTACCTTCGTTGCCAAATAAATGACAATGATTTCATAAACTCAAACCACACAATGCTCTTCATTCAAACCTCAATTAGATTTGAGACGATCCGTCAGAAAGTGGAAAAAATCAATAAGGATGCGAATGTTGTTAATCAACATTTACGTATTCAACTGCCATATGGTGATTCTCGTTCTTTTGATTTAAACGCGTTGTTCTCAAGGGAACGATTCCCAAACCAAACTACTGATGTCGACGGACAGCTCAAAATTGGAAAAGTTGAAATTGGAACTTTTTATCTTGGCAAAATGATTGAATTGCTTGTTCGCGAATGAGGACTGCATTTTTTTTTCATTTTTAATTTTTCTGTTGTTTTGCTAATAAATGTTTCGAATCATTTTTCTTTTGTAATAATTATGAAAAAAAAGTAAAAAGGTGGCATCTGGTGGTCCTAACTCAAGATAACCGTAGAAAGTGCTTGTGTGGAATACCCTAAGGCGGAGATGGACTTTTTTGACAGACTGACAACAGAAAACGGTCTATGCGCTCTATTGAAAATTGACCTTAAGGAAGGTGTGAGCGTTGGGATCATTTGAGATAGGCCACAACTGTTTGCGGTACACTCATTCTACAACATATTGTTACGCAAGACACACAACATCAGTTGCTACGCCACTATGTCTCTTCACAAGGAAAAGGACGCATCGAAACAAACTGACGTAAGTGTACTGTTCATAAAGCTTATATGATTGATCAATTCCAGAACATAGTATTCACCAAATATTCCAAACTTGCACCCGAACTGAGACTTCACAGTTTACGTTATGCTCAAAAATCAGAACTCAAGAAGTATGCAGCATGCTCAGCATATTGTAACTCTGAAATACAGCGTTTCAATACAATTGCACCGAAATCAGTGAAATTCGATGAGGAAGATGGTCAAATTTCTGTTTCACTGACATATAAGAGTACTGAAAGTAACCTAAAACGATGTTACTCTCGCAAATTTTATCTTCAAAACAAAAAATTCAAGAATACCTTTATGGATGAAATTCAAGGATATATTTTGAAATGCCACAAATATGTGAGGGAAGGACGAACTGAAGAACTTTGGATCAAAATGAAGAATTGGCCGAGTGAATTGATGAATAGCAATGTTTTCGCAGAAGTTGACAGTTTGACGGTGACCATCTATGAATCCATGTATAAGGATTTCATGGTATATGCCAGCCAGAGCCAGCTAAAAAAGGTGTGTCTTTGGGGTGCTTATATGAACAAAATGACAGTACCCGCCGACTTTTTCAAATCAAAATTGTTCAAAACAGCGGATTCTTTTACTGCTTCTCGCATTACTTGCAAAATTGATGACAATGATTTCATAGATGCACAACATTCATACATTTCAATGGAAAGTTCGATAAGTTACGAAGCGATCCGTCAAAAAATCGAGAAAAGCAATGCGGACGCAAAGACCATAGATCAAGAAATTAGCATTCTACTTAATGATAATCATATACACGATATGACAGTGTTATTTCCGAGAGATAGATTTCCCAATCAATTCATTCTTGAAGAAGAAAACAAAAAACTTCGAATCGGCAAAGTCGAAGTTAGTATTAATTACGGTTGTGTTTTGCACTTTCGTGTTAGACAATAACGTATTCTTTGTTCGTTTCATTCATTCATTTCTGTTAATAAATGTTTCTGAGTAATTCTGTGCTTGCCATTAAAAACAAATTTAGAATTTTTTTGACGCGATTGTAAAATTCAAAGTGCGGAATTTCAAAGTCACAATACTCTTTTAAAAGCAATAGTAAATTCTCTTCAGAAATTTTAATCAAAAACCTGTGACCCTTACTCGTGGTTTAGTTGCTTTGTAAGCCAATGGTAGCTTTACTATATGTCCATCTTCATTCATATGCACTTGTTCTGGTGCGACTGTATCAATCCGTTAAATTTTCTAAATTGCATTTTTTGGAACATAATGCGTAGTTTTTGAGTGTTGAGCCTTGAAGGTATGTTAACACAGGATGCCTCAATTCTGGTACCAGTTTTGATTATTTATGAACTTCAGAGCGCGTTTGATGGGCGCTCGAATATGTTGTGGCTCGATACGGCATCTTGTTAACCAAAACATCCTCTTGCGTCTTGTTTAGACACATGATTCTATTGATTCTCGGTATGAATAGGAAAACAGCGATCAGCAAGTGTGCTCTGTTGAGATATATTGACGGGATAGCAGGTGGTGGATACATGGTCATTAGATATGATCAGAATTGTACGAGGTATCATTCATTCTACATCGTATTGCTACGCAACGCAGACACCATCGATTTCTACGCAACAATGTCTCTCCACAAGGAAAATAACGCATTGGAACGAACCGACGTAAGTGTACAGTCTCATAAAACTCGTCTATTTGAACAACTTCAGCTCACATCATTCACCAAATATTCCCAAATGGTACCCGAACTGAGATACCACATTTTGAATTATACTCAAGGATCAGAACTCAAACAGTACGCAGAATGTTCTTTATATTGTAACTCCGAAGTTCAACGCTTCAATACAGTTGCACCAAAAGCAGTGGAAATCAAAGAGGAAGATGATGAAGTTTCCGTTCTACTAACCTATAAAGGAACTAAAATCTCAAAAATCTATGGCTGTACTTTCCTTCGTGATCAGAAAAAGACGTTCAAAAAAGCATCTGATGTGATGGATGTCATTCGGAAGTATATTTTAAAATGCTACAAATATGTGAAGGAAGGACGGACTACACATTTTTATTCCAATATGAAGATTTGGCCAGAAGAATTGATGAATACCAATGTATTAGCAGAAATTGACTATTTGAATGTGGTCATGGACGAATCGATGTATAAGGATTTCATGGTATTTGCCGAACAGAGCCAGGTGGAAAAAATTTGTCTCCGTCCTCGTTCTTATGATCACGAAATGACACTACCCGCCGAATTCTTCAAATCAAGATTGTTCAAAAAAGCGGATGCTTTTAGTGCCTACATCGTGATTTGTGAAATGGATGACGATGATTTTATTGAAACACAACAGTCATATATTTTCATGAAAAGTTCGATAAGTTACGAAGCGATCCGTCAAAAGGTGGAGAAGATCAACGCGAACGAAAGTCCTAAAGATCAAAAAATTGAGCTTGTTACTAGAGATAACTATGTATACGATATGGAAGTTCTCTTTCCAAGAGACCGATTCCCAAATCAATTCATTGTTGAAGAACAAAACGAAAAACTTCATGTCGGCAGAGTGGAAGTTAGTATTAATTATGGTAACATTTTGCAACTTGTTGTCAGAAAATAATAATCATTTTTTTGTCATTTTTATCCTTTTCTCTGAATAAACGTTTCTCAGTAATTCTGCGTTTATAATTCATTAGCAGCATCAAAAAGAAGCTTCGTAATTTAATCATCTGTTGAAGAGCGAAGTATTTTGATTTTTTTCAGCATGGGTTATTGCTGGAAAATGGTGAACGGAACCTCAACGATACGGTTCTTCTCAAACGTCTCCATTTTCTACTCCCCCGTTAATTTGGCGGGTTTTCTTTTCAATAGAGCTCATTTGCGGAGCTGCGTTTTACTGAGCTTGTTCTTGCACCGTATCTAGACATATTTTATTATTGATTTTTAGTGGGATCAGTCAGCAAGTGCGCTCTATTGAAATCTATCCAGAGAGTAGCAGGTGAAGAACACATGGTCATTAGATAGGATCAGAATTGGACAAGGTGTATTCATTCTATTCCAAATTGCTACGCAAGACGCACGTCATCAATTACTACGCTACAATGTCGCTCAACAATGACAATGACGCATTGTTACAAACTGAAGTAAGTGTGCTGTTCTATAAACCTAATCTCATTGAGTTATTTCAGCTCACACTATTCACCAAGTACTCTAAATTAGTACCACTATTGAGAGAGAGCATTCTCAGCTATGCTCAAGGAACAGAACTCAAGAACTACGCAGAATGCTCTACATACTGTAACTCCGAAGTACAACGGTTCAATACAATTGCACCAAATTGGGTGAAAATAAAAGAAGAAGATGATGAAGTGTCCGTTATGAATATTTTCAAATGGCCACATCAACAAATCAAAAAATTCAAGAAGTCCGCTAATATGATGGATGACATTCGGAGATATATTATGAAATGCTACAAATATGTGAAGGAAGGACGAACTGAAAGCTTACATATCAATATGAAGCAATGGCCAACTGAACTGATAAATATCAATGTATTGGCAGAAATTGACGATTTTAAGGTAACGATCTATGACTCCATGTACAAGGACTTCATGGTATATGCCAACAAGAACAAGCTGAAAAAGATTCGTCTCTCCTATTTTGGCGATCACCAATTGACTCTTCCCGCCGACTTCTTCAAATCACAGCTGTTCAAAAATGCGGATGTTTTCGTTGCCGAAAACATTGTCTGTGTAATTGATGACGATGATTTCGTCGACCTACAACATTCATTCATTTCAATTGTTAGTTCAATAAGTTACGAAGCGATCCGTCGAAAAGTGGAGAAAATCAATGCGGACGCAAAAACGATAAACCAAAGGATTGAGTTTTTAAGTAGTGATGAACATATATTCGATATGGATGTGTTGTTACCCCTAGATCGATTCCCAAATCAATTCATTCTCGAAGAAGAAGAAAACAAAACATTTCAAATCGGCAAAGTCGGAGTCACTGTTTATTGTGATTGTATTTTAGAACTTCTTGTTGAAAAATAATTTTCTTTATCTGTCATTTTCTTTCATTTCTGTTAAAAAATGTTTTACAGGAGTTATGTGTTTGTGATATATTATGATCATCAAAAATTTTGTTTGTTTGATTTTAGCCGTTTGTTGAAGGGCGAAATGGAGAGCTGTTGTACACATTCAAAAAAACAACCTTTGAAAAACAACCTTTTTTTGGTAGCGGGTTTTCTTTTCGATTGAGCGAATTTGCTGCACTGCGTTTGAGTGAACAGGTCGTGGATCGATATGACACCTTGTTAATCGAAAAATTTTCTTGCGTCGTATCTACTCATTGTATTATCGATTTTCAGTGTGATTGGTAAATAGAGATCAGCAAGTGCGCTCTATTGAAAATTGACCTGAGGGCAGGTGTTAAATATGGGGTCATCTGTGACAGGCCACAATTGTTTGCGGTACACTCATTCTACACCACATTGCTACGCAAGACACACACCATCTGTTGCTACGCCATTATGTCTCTCCACAAGAAAAAGGACGCATTGCAACAAATTGCCGTAAGTGCACTGTTTTATAAAGCTCATTTAATTGAACAATTTCAGCTCACATCATTCACCAAGTATTCTAAATTGGCACCATTATTGAGGGAACATGTTCTCAGTTATTCTCAAGGGACAGAACTCAATAATTACGCAGAATGTTCTGCATATTGTAACTTGGAAGTTCAACGACGGTTCAAAACAATTGCCCCAGAAGTTGTTGCAATTAAAGAGGAAGATGGTGGAGTTTCCATTTTACTGACTTATGAAGGAACTAGGATCCGTAAAAAATCTTCTAATATGATGGATGACATTCGGAAATATGTTTTAAAATGCTACAAATATGTGAAGGAAGGACGAACTGAAGAACTTCATATCAATCTGAAAAATTGGCCGAGTGAATTGATGAATATCAATGGATTGGCAGAAATTAACGATTTGAAGGTGACCATCTATGAATCCATGTATAAGGATTTCATGGCATTTGCTAAGCAGAACCAGGTGAAAAAAATTTGCCTCCGGGGTTCTTATGGTAACGAAATGACCATAACCGCCGAGTTCTTCAAATCACGATTGTTTAAAAACGCGGAATTTTTTCATTCCGTCCTCATGACTTGTGAAATGGATGACGATGATTTTATTGAAACAAAACATTCATACATTTTCATGAAAGGTTCAATAAGTATCGAAGCGATCCGTCGAAAAGTCGAAAAAGTCAATGCGGACGAAGAAACAATAGATCAACAAATTGAAATTCTAATTAGGGAACTTCATATAATCGATATGGCAATGTTATTTCCCAAATATCGATTCCCCAATCAATTGATTTTTGGTTACGGGGACAGAAGGTGTCAGATCGGAAAAGTGGTAATAAGTAATAATCATGGTCGTTGGTTACAAATTCTTGTTAGAAAGTAATACTTTTTATTTGTCGTTTCCATTCATTAAAAGTAATAAATGTTCCTCAGTATTTCTGTGTTTGTTATATCTCATCAGCAAAACTATTGTCTTGTTTTCGCAAGCTGAGTCGATTCAACGCCTTGTTAACCGAAACCTCTTCTCGTGTCTTGTTTAGGCACATGGTTTTATCGATTTTCGGAATGAATAAAAAAATAGACATCAGCAAGTGCGCTCTAATGAAATATATCGACGGGAGAGCAGGTGGTAAATACATGTTCATAAGATATGATCAGAGCTGTATGAGGTACCCTCATTCTACATCAAACTGCTACCCAAGACACACACCATCGATTTCTGCGCAACAATGTCGCTCAACACTGAAAATGACGCATTGGAGAATATTGACGTAAGTGTATTGTTTCATAAAAATAATCAAATTGATCAATTACAGCTCATGATATTCACTAAACATTCTAAATTGGTACCACTTTTGAGAGAACATATTCTCAGATTTTCTCAAGGAACAGACCTCAAAAATTACGCTGAATGCTCTGCATATTGCAACTCTGAAGTTCAACGTTTCAATACAATTGCACCAGTAGGAGTTGCAATCAGAGAGGAAGATGATGACATTTCTGTTTTACTAACCTATAATGGAACTAAAATCTCGAAAATTCATGGTTATGCTGTGTGTCGTTATCAAGAAAAGACGTTCAAAAAACCATTAATATGATGGATGACATTCGGAAATATGTTTTAAAATGCTACAAATATGTGAAGGAAAGACGAACTGAAGAACTTCATATCAGTATGAAAAATTGGCCGAATGAATTGATGAATAGCAATGTTTTCGCAGAAATTAACGGTTTGACGGTGACCATCGATGAATCCATGTATAAGGATTTCATGGCATTTGCTAAGCAGAACCAGGTGAAAAAAATTTTTCTTCGCCCTCATTCTTATGATCACGAAATGACACTACCCGCCGAATTTTTCAAATCACGCTTGTTTAAAAACGCTGATTTTTTTACTGCCGTCATCATGACTTGTGAAATCGACGACAATGATTTTATTGAAACACAACATTCATATATCTATATGACTAGTTCGATAAGTTATGAAGCCATCCGTCGAAAAGTCGAGAAGGTCAATGCGGACGTAAAGACCATAGAACAAAAAATTGAGTTTGCCACTAGGGATAATTATTTATACGATATGGCAGTGTTATTTCCCAGAGACCGATTCCCCAATCAATTAATTATTGAAGAAATCGAAAACTGTCAAAAACTTCAAATTGGCAAAGTCGAAGTCAGTATTGATTATGGTCGCATTTTACAACTTGTTGTTAGAAAATAATAACCTTAATTTGTCATTTTCATTCTTTTCTTTTAATAAATGTTTCTCAGTAATTCTGCGTTCATGATATATTAGCAGCATCAAAGAAATTTTTTGTTGTGATTTAGAGAGGTGCACACATTCGAAAAAAAACAACCATTTTCTTTTTCTAACATGACTTTTGTAGTAATATAATGAACTGAACCTCAACGATACGATTATTCTCTAATTTTTTCATTTTAGAATTCTCTACTGCTTCGTTAGTTTGGCGGGTTTTCTTTTCGATAGAGCGCATTTGCTGATTGAACACGTTGTGGATCGATACGACACCTTGTTGATCAACAAATTTTCTTGCGTCGTTTTCACACATTGTATAATCGATTTCCAGTGTGTTCAGTCAAATAGAGATCAGCAAGTGCGCTCTATTGAAATCTATCCACGGGATAACAGGTGGACACATAGACATTAGATAGGATCAGAAATGTACCAGGTACCCTAATTCTATACCACATTGCTACGCAATACACACACCATCCAGCGCTACGCAACAATGTCTCTCAATAATGAAATTGACGCATCGAAGGAAACTGAAGTAAGTGTATTGCTTCATAAAACTTATAAAATTGATCAATTTCAGCTCATGATGTTTGCGAAGTATTCTAAATTGGTACCAGTATTGAGAGAACATATTCTCAGTTATGCTCAAAGAACAGAACTCAAGAATTATGCAGAATGCTCTTCATATTGTAACTCAGAAGTTCAACGGTTCAATACAGTTGCACCGAAATTGGTGACAATCAATGATCAATATGGTGATATTTCTGTTTCACTGGCTTATAAGAGTACTGAAAGAGGATCTAGCTATTTTAGACTTCAAAACAAGATGTTCAAGAAGACCTGGAATATGATGAATGAAATCCGAGGATATATTTTGAAATGCTACAAATACGTGAAGGAAGGACGGACTGAACAACTTGATATCAATATGATGACTTGGCCGAGTGAATTGATGAATAGCAATGTTTTCGCAGAATTTGACGATTTGAAAGTGACCATCTATGGTTCCATGTATAAGAATTTCATGATATATGCTAACAAAAACAAGCTGAAGAATATTCGACTTTGGGGTAATTTTGGTCACAAAATGACCGCCGAGTTTTTTAAATCACGATTGTTCAAAAACGCGGATGTTTTCACTACCAACCTCATGGTTTCCGAAATCGATGACATTGATTTCATAGATGCACAACATTCATACATCTCTTTGAACAGTTCGATAAGTGACGAAGCGATCCGCCAAAAAATCGAGAAAATCAACGCGGACGCAAAGACGATAGATCAAAGAATTGAAAATTTCGTTAGTGATAGTCATATATACGATATGGCAGTGTTATTCCCTAGAGATCGGTTTCCAAATCAAGTCATTCTCGAAGAAAACAAAAAACATAGAATCGGAAAAGTCGAAGTTAGTATTAATCATCATGGTCGTTGGTTGCAACTTCTTGTTAGGCAATAGTGATTATTTTTTGTCTTTTTTATTCATTTCTGTTGATGAATGTTTCTCAATAGCTCTGTGTTTGTGATAGTCGCAGTGTCAATAAAAAGTAAAAAACTTTTTGAAATGTGGACGTTGAAATTTTTTCCAAAATTTCATATTTCAGCTTTTTCCAGGCTGAAAATGGTCTGGAAACATGCTAGCTTGCATCAAATTTAATTTCAAAAAGTTTTTGTGAAAGCATATGGCACTTGTACAGTACCGATTATAAAGATACGAACACCTGATTTTTTGCGGTTTTATGTAGGTTTTTCGAGAACTAGGATGCCGATCCATGTGAAACTTTCACAAAATGTTTCAATAGACTTGTGTATCATTATTTCATGAGCGATACATTGTGATCGTCAAAAGAAACTTCTAAACTCCATTTTCGGAAAACTTCAAAAAACCCATTATTTTCAATTTGGATTATTTTCGAGATTTTCATCTTGATCGTGATAAATTTAGATAAATTTGGGGTTGGAAAAAATGCAGGAAAAAAATTTCTGAAGAATTGCAAGATAGCTCGACAAACCACGACCGCAAACTTTCAAAAAACAGGCCAAAATAGGCGGTGTTCGTATCATTATGCACGGTACTGTATCTGCTCCTTACTGTTCAAATTAACTATTTTCGGTGTCTAATTGAACTACGTGATAACTTAGCTGAGAGCGCCATCTCAGGTTGTCATTATGTTTTGTTGTTGACTTGAGTATACCCCTTATTAGGTTGGGTATAACCATAAGAAGAAAAAAGGGCACTACGTGCGATCTTTGTTTCTCCGCCGGCCTAAGCCTATTCCCTATCGAAGCACAGATGGTATCTCGTCCATAAGGATGGTCAGAGGTTCGTGACGTCACAAGGGGGTGGGGCATCAGATATGGCCCAAATTGTACGAGATACCCTCATTCTATACCACATTGCAATGCAAGGCACACACGCAACCATTTTCTACGCAACAATATCCCTCGACCAGGAAAATGATGCATCGGAGCAAACTGCCGTAAGTGTACTGTTTTACAAAACTTAACTGATTGAACAATTTGCAGCTCACCTCTTTCGCCTTGTATTCTAAACTGGTACCCGAACTAAGACACCACAGCTTGAGTTATTCTCAAAAATCAGAACTTAAAAATTACGCAGCATGTTCTACATATTGTAATTCTGAAGTACAGCGGTTTAATACAATTGCACCAGAAGCAGTGAAATTGTTCGAGAAAAATGATCAAGTTTCCGTTTTACTAGCCTATAAGCGTACTAAGCCCGAAACAGGATACAACCCCGTTTTGACTTTTCATCGCGAGAAGAAGTTCGAAAAAACCTCCAATACTATGGATGTCATTCGGGATTATATTTTGAAATGCTACAAATATGTGAAGGAAGGACAAACTGAACGAATTTTTATCAATATGATGAATTGGCCAACTGAACTGATGAACATCTTTGTGTTGGCAGAAGTCGAAGCATTAAGTGTAACTTTTCATGAATGCATGTATAAGGATTTTATGGCATATGCTAACCAGAACCAACCGAAAAAAATTCGTCTTTATCCTCGCTCGTCTGAAGATGAAATGAAAGTGCCCGCTGAGTTCTTCAAAACACGACTGTTCAAAAACGCGGATTACTTTACTGCCGTCCTCATGACTTGTGAAATTGATGACAATGATTTCCTGGAAACGCAACATTCCTACATATTCATAAAAAGTACAATAAGTTACGAAGCCATCCGTCGAAAAGTCGAGAAGATCAACGCGGACGCAGAAACGATAGATCAAATCATTCAGCTTTTAAGTAATGATGATCATAAATTCGATATGGCAGTGTTATTTCCCTTAGATCGATTCCCAAATATATTGCTTATTGAAGAAGAAAACCAAATTTATAAAATTGGCAAAGTCCAAGTTTGTACTGATAAAACTATTTTACAACTTCTTGTTAGAAAATAATTATCTTTATCTGTTATTTTCATTCATTTCTGTTAATAAATGTTTCCCATTAGTTCTGTGTTTGTAATATATCGTCAGCAGTTGGGAAAGTTTTCCGTACACGTTTAAAACAACAATCGTTTTTCACACTTTTTTCCAATTTCGAAGATTCCAAAAAAGTCAGGTTGTTGTGCTATTGTCCCAGTTCGAATATTCCACAATACCATCTCAGTTTGCCATTATGCATTGTAGTCGACTATACTCTTTATTAGGTGGTGTTCAGTCATAAAGAGAAAAGTGCGCAAGACTGTTGTCTTGTTTTTGCGAGGTGCATCGATGCAACACGTCGTTAACCGAAGGAGGACCATCTGGTTGATAGAATAAGATAGATACACGAATAATAATCTCTATACACGATGTCGTCCGTATGGCAAATAATATTTGGGGGCCAGATGTCAAGGACGTCACAGAGGGAGGGACCATAAGATATTGTCCAAAATGTACAACGTACCCTCATTCTATACCACATTGCAACGCGAAAGACACACGCAACCATTTGCTGCGCAACAATGTCCCTCGACCAGAAAAATGACGCAGCGGATCAAACTGATGTAAGTAGATTATTTTCTTAAATTTATCTCATTTAAATATTTCAGCTCACATCTTTCATCAAATATTCCAAAATGAATGATGTGATGAGACACCACATTCTTTCATATCTTCGAAATCTAACACTAAAAAACTACGCAGAATGCTCTACATATTGTAATTCTGAAATTCAACGGTTCAATACCATTGCACCAGAATATGTGAAATTGACCGAGGAAAATGATCAAATTTGCGTTTCACTGGCCTATAAGAGTACCAAACTTCAAAGTGGTCATGTAAATCTTTATCGTCAAGAAAAAATTTTCAAGAAGAACTTTAATACGATGAATGAAATTCAGAAACATATTTTAAAATGCTACAAATATGTGAAGGAGAAACAAACTAACCGACTTTATATCGATATGAAGAATTGGCCGACGGTACTGATGAATGTCAATGTATTGGCCAGAATTGACGATTTGCATGTATTTGTGTATGACTCCATGTATACGGATTTCATGGAATTCGCAAACAATAATCGGCTGCGAAAGATCGGCCTTTCCCGTTCGTTCGATAACGAAATGACTATTTCATCCGAGTTTTTTAAAACACAATTGTTCAAAAACGCGGATGTTTTCACCGCTTGTAAAATCACTTGTGAAATAGATGACAATGATTTTATTGAAACACAACATTCGCACATATTCATTGAAAGCTCTATAAGTTTCGAAGCGATCCGCCAAAAAGTGGAGAAGATCAATTGGGGCGTGAAGACCATGGATCAAAGAATTGAAATCCTATTTGGTGATAATGATGTATACGATATGGCAGTTTTATTTCCAAGAGCCCGATTTCCAGATCAATTCATTTTTGAAGAAGAAGAAAACGAAAAACGACAAATCGGTAAAGTCACGGTTAGTATTTGCGATGGTTGTTATTTGGAACTCCTTGTTAGGCAATAAAACATTTTATTTGTCATTTTCAATCATTTCTGTTAATAAATGACTCCTCCGTATTTCTTGAGATGTATTCGCGGTGTTTAGAAAAATGTGGCGTAAACGTTTTGAGAAACAAAAAATCATAACAAAGTAGAAGTTAGTGTTGCTTTTGGTAATCGGTTACTACTTCTTGTTAGACAATAACATTTTTATTTGTCATTTTCATTCATATCTGTTAATAAATTTTTCAGCGTTTGTGATATGTTGTGAACCCAGCTAAGTCATTCGAAAAATCGTAACTTTTGAACATCAGCAAACTTTGAAAACTTGATTCTAACTTAGCTTGATTGAATTCAATATATAATTCAGAATGTGATATATTTGGAATATATTTGTCAACCATAATTAAAACAATTTTCATCAAATCCACATTGGAACATATAAGAGAAAAAACAATAAATATACAGAAAAAAGTTATTGGATATATTAAGGCGATGTTGCTTCTAACTAGAGAAAAACTGTCTTATAGGTAGATGATTCCATCGCAAATCATTCAAAATCACTGATCTATTGGAGTAAGCAAGAACCAAGTGCGAATCATCAGCATTAACGTTGTTCCTCAATTCCTAACTTCAACTTTTCCAATAAGACGCTTGTTTTCATCGACAATTCCACTTTTTGATGGATCGCCTCGTAGTTTATGGAACTGGTGATGTGGATGTATGAATTTTGAACATTGATGAAATCACAATCGTCTATTTGACAAGAAATATGAAAATACGCACTTTATGCATTTTTGAGAAGTGGAAATTTGAAGAACTCGAAAGGCAACATTTTAAAATCATAAGAACCAAAAATGCTTATTTTGGTCTTCTTGAGCTCTTTTTTGTTAGCATATGACATGAAATCCTTGAACATTGCTGCATGCATTGTTACAGTATTTTCGATTTTCCGTTAGATTCGACTCCAACGCGTTCATTTTCTGGTCGAGCGACGTAGTAATAGAAAAATCGATCAGGAGTGTCTTGCGTAAGAATAGGACCGCATGACCCAATCTGTTCACTATTTGGCGGGCGATTTCGGTAGAGCACGTTTGCTGACTCGATGTTAGCTTGTGAAAACTGTTCACAAATTGGATGACATAACTCGTCAGCAACTTTCTGGGTTGCTTATTTTTAGGGCCTGAACGAACATGTGGGTCGTTTGGCATAATGTTTGGTCCTTTAACCTTAGAACCAATTGTTATTACGAATAGAATCCTTTGTTTTTACCATCCAATTTTTGTTAAACCGGATAAGTCGTTGAAGCACATTTAAACAAGATTTATCGAAACAGGAACAAAAAGGTAATATAAAATAACGAAATCAAACAAATTAATAAAATTTGGAGTAAACTTGAAAAAAAAAATTCACATGAAAAAAATTAGTTCAATTAATCGTATAATCCACATTTAACAGATAATTTCAGTTGACTGTATGTTCCATCAGTACGCACCATAACCCTAACTTCCCCAATTTGTCGAAAATCTCGATGGATTCCATCCTCCTGAGTAGGATAAAACTCCGGTTGAAAAATATCATTCACATCAAAAACAACTGGACTCCCCTCTGGCGCAATTATATAAATGCACTGTTTCTTTCCCGCCTCGTTCATCTTTTCAACTTTTTGGCGGATAGCAGCGTAACTGACTAATGCTACCAGGTAGACACTTTCACTTTCCAAGTTGATAAAATCGTCATCATCGATTTGACATTGCACATTGAAATGGAATCTTGTGATTCTTTTGAAGAAGTCTGTCTTGAAAAATTTGCGTGTAATCCTTGCTTCCCTATATCCTGTGATTCGCAGATAATCCAATTGGTGTTGGTTTTCTTTTACACATTTCATAAAATCTGCATACGTCTCTGGATACAGATCCACAATCCATTCTTTTGATTGAGCCAACTTTTTGATACTCATCACTTTCTTTGGCCATTCTTTCAGTGTGATATGCAGTCTTTCAGTTCTACCATTTTTCACATATTTGTAATGCTTCAAAATGTGTTCGTGCACATCTTTCATCACGTTTTCAGATTTTTCAAACTCCTTTCTCAAAATATGAAACTGCATCAATTCTGTACCATCGTGATGCTTAATCGCCGGAAAGGCAATTGTCACATGTACGTAATCCCTACCATTCTCAATAGCTACTTCATAAGGTGCTAGAGTACACTTTTTCACTTCGGCATTGCAGTATTTGGAGCATTCCCTGTAGTTTTTGAGTGTTGGTTCTTGAAGATATGAAACGATGTGCAGACGTAGCTCCGGTGCCAGTTCGGTATATTTTAGAAATTCTGTGAGCTAAATTTTTTTAGTTAGATAAGTTTTATTAAATACGTACTAACCTCAATTTTTGGGCATTTTGCATCGATAAGTTCCAGCAACAAATCAATTGGTCGTTTGAGAGACATCGCAGAAATGAGACCGGTTTGATGCGCAACAACGTAGTCGAATGAATAGGTCACCACAATCGATATGGTCTTTCTCTAGCATCTCCGTTCTCTACACACTCTCTCATTCCTATTTTGGCAAGTTTTTCGGCAAGGCAAATTGAACATCTGTCAAGGCAGCCAACACTGCGGCTGTCGTATCCACTGACATCTGTAGCAGTATCTAGAGGAGGGTTGAAATGTCTCACTAATTTTTTGAACCGCTATGCCATGTCAATAAAAAAGTCGACTGTTCACTATGAGGTAAATGATTAAAGATACAATGGATCAATGAGCCGATAATCTGAAGCCAGTTCAGAATCTTTTTCAAATTCGGTGCGCTGTGCAAAACTTTCTTTTCGATTCTGTACTTGTTTGAGTCAGCTAGACTGTGAATCAAAAATATAAAAACAGAACGACTGTGAGCTTTTGAAACATTTATTAACATTTATTTAAAAAAAAAATTAAACTTTGAATATCAACGCCGAATAGTCAGCATTAAACGATCAATAAAAGTCTCAATTATCACTTCGACTTTTCCAATTTGAAGTATTCCTTCTCTATCAATAGTTTTATCTGGGAATCGTTCTCTTGGAAATAGCTCAACTGAATCGAATCTAGGTGTTTCATCCGGTTGATCGATAGTTATTTGTTGATCAATGGAATTTTCATCATGATTGATTCTCTCAACTTTTTGACGGATCATCTCGTAACTTATAGTAGATCTGATGTGAAGACAAGGATTTGTAGCCTCCAGAAAATCGCAGTCGTCTATTTGACAAAGAATAGGCAAATATGCATTTTGTGCATTTTTGAAGAGTGGGGATTTGAAGAACTCGGAGGGCAGAATTTTGAACTCATAAGAATCAAAAATGCTTATTTCGGTCTTCTTGATCTCTTTTTTGTTAGCATATGTCATGAAATCCGTGAACATTGATGCATACATTTTCACAGTCAGATCATCAATTTCAGCCCATTTTTTGATATTAAAAATTTGAGCCGGCCATTGGTTCATGTCGATTTTCAATTGTTTGGTTCTTCCTTTGATTGCATACTTGTAAATCTTCAACATATAACTTTGGATACCCTCCATAAAATTTTCCGAATGCACAAACTTCCTATGTACATCACGATCTTCGTATCTACCGTTTCGTTGCATCACCGCATAGGTCAACTTCACAACAACTCCGTAAGTTTCATCGTTCAAACATACAGCAACTGGTGGAGTAGTATTGAATCTCTGCACGTCATCGTTGCAGATTTTGGAGCATGCGGCAAAACTTTTGAGTGTTGATCCTCGCAGGTACGACAAAGCATGATGTTGTAGCTCGGGAACCAGCTTCGGATATTTTTTGAACTCCATGAGCTGAAAATTTTAAATTGTTTTTGTTTGAAGAAACTGTAAACTAGCCTCAGATTTTTGATTTTCCGTTTGAAACGATTCCAAAGCGTTTATTTTCTGGTCGAGCGACGTAGTAATAGAAAAATCGATTAGGAGTATGTCGGGTAAAAATAGGGGCGCATTGGCGGGCGATTTCGGTAGAGCACGTTTGCTGACTCAAAGTCAACAGAAAGTAATACGAAAAATGAATATGATGTGCGTAGCTCAGCGAATTAAATTTATTTATTTCAAAAAAAATTTATTTCAGTAGAAAGAACAAGGAAATCTGATCTAAATAAACTTCGGCGCACATGGTATTGTATCAGCGAAAACCCGGAAAAAAAATGTTCCATAAAACGGCTAGTATTCGGATTTAAACTTGAAATTCAAAATCCAAAGAACTCAGAGATTCGCTAAGGACCCAAAAACTTTATCATAGCTGAGTTTCAAATGACAAGCGTGTACTCGGTAGTAAAATTTTTTTCCGCATCGTTCTCCATCTTTTTTTCAGACCGAATTAGTTGCTGCAACACATTTAAGCAAAATTTATCAAAGCATGAACAGATAATTCAGAAAACATGAAATAATAAAATCAAGAAAGAAGACTTTAAAAAAAGCAGAAACACAAGAAATGTCGTGAAGAATAAGGCAAAGTTCTAAAGAAGTTCACATTGAAAATTAGATATTGTAAAAACCACAGTTAACCGATAATTTCAGTTGATTTTTCTCTCCCCGTTCAGCAGAACGCACCGAGACGTCAACATTTCCGATTCTCCGATGATGGGGATCCCTGTACCTCTCGATAACAACCTCATCTTCTTCGATATGTTCATTGTCTTCGATTCTATCCTCATCCTCCTCGATGCCAACCCAATCCTCTTCCATTCCATTCCAATTATCCTCCTCATATGGATAATCCTCTGGATTGAAAATCACGTTCACATTAAGAACAACAGAGCGTTCTCGTGGCCAAGTAATACAGATACACTGTTTCCTCCCCGCTTCGTTCATTTTTTCAACTTTTCTGCGGATAGTAGCAAAACTGATGGATGTTACCAGATACACTTGTTCATTCTCCAAGTTGATAAAATCGTCATCATCGATTTGACATTGCACATTGAAATGGAAGTTTTCGATTCTTTTGAAGAACTCTGTCTTGAAAAATTCTGGTGCAAGCCTTGCTTCTCTGCCTACGATTCGCAAATAGTCCAATTGATGTTTACTCTTCTTGACAAAATCTATAAAATCCTCATACGCCGATGAATACAGTGCCACATTCCAGTCTTTCGCTTGAGCCAACTTTTTGATACTGATCAGTTCCTTCGGCCAATCTTTCAGCCCGATATGCAATCTTTCAGTTTTTCCTTTCTTCACTTTTTTGAATTGTTTCGAAACATATTCATACACATCGTTCATCATGCTTTCCGTATCTTCAAACTTTTCCTCCAAAATGCGAAACTCCATTACTTCTGTACCATCGTGATGTTTAATGGCCGAATATGCCAATGTCACAACTACACAATTCCTTATCTTCTCAATAGCAACTTCATACGGTGCTACAGTACACTGTTGTACTTCAGCGTTACAGTACTTGGAGCATTCTGCGTAGTTCTTGAGTGTTGGTCCTTCAAGATATGAGACGGTATGTTGACGTAGTTCCGATGGAAGTTCGGTATATTTTAGAAATTCTGTGAGCTAAATTTTTTTTAGTTAGATAAGTTTTATTAAATACGCACTAACCTCAGTTTTTGGCGTTTTTGCACCGAAAAGTTCAAACAACAATTCTTCAATTGGTCGTTTGAGAGACATCGCAGGAATGAGACCGGTTTTCAACAACGTAGTCGAATGAATAGGTCACCACGGTCGATATGGTCTTTCTGTAGCGTATCCATTCTCTACACACTCTCTCACTTGTGTTTTCGCGGGTTTTTTCGACGCGACACCTGCATACGCCATCAGAAAGAAAATGACCTGCGTAACATCTACAGTATCCACTGCTACTTACAGTACTCCACAGTAGCGATGAGAAAATAGCGTTCCTCCAGGGTTTCTGATGCGTTTCAACAAAATTTAGCTTGACAATCTTGATATTATTAGTCTTAAAGATTGAGCGGTAGTGATTTTGTTAAGAAGCTTTATTTCACAAAAAATTGTTAAAGAATTAAGAATAAGTTCAAGGCGATACTGATTTATGTTGAATATGTACCCATCCATTTGGCTTAAAAGGGGCATTTTCAGTTTTGATTCTAAGGTCTCCAATTCGACGTTGTCCAAGATTATCAACTGATCGATTCGGGAATCGTTCGCTTGGGAATAACTCATCAATATCGATATCGAAAAAGCGTGGATTATCCTTTGGTAGAATGAGTCTCAAAAATTGAAAATTGGTAGGTGTGTTCTCAACAATTTGGTGCATTTTTTGACGCACAACTTCGAAACTCTTCGAGCAACGCAAAGAAATGCCTGGATTCTGAAGATTGATAAAATCATCATCATCAATTTGATGTGGAAGAGTCAGATACACATTTTGCAGTTTTTTAAATTCTGAAGATTTGAAGAACTTTGCAGGAAGTATAAACTTGTGATTTGGTGGCTCACCTAGAGCCAGTTCGTTGGGCAAGTTAGATTTCTTGAGGTATTCCATGAAATCATCATATATTGATGCGTACATGGACACACGCAAACAGTCGATTCTAGACAAATATTCGTGCTCCAAAACTTTTGTTGGCCATTTTTTCATGTTGATTAATAGCTCTTTTGTGTTTCCGTGATTCACATATTTGTAGACTTTTGAAATAAATTGCTCCATCTCAAATTTCGGAATCTTTTTTGTAACAATGGAAAAACCACGTCTCAAACATTGAGATTCATAGTAGAGTGTCACATCAACTCCATCATCTACATCTCCAATCGAAACTATTTTTGGTGCAGTTGTATTAAACCGTTGTATTTCAGAATTGCAATACTTCGAGCATTCCGCGTAGTTTTCGAGTGTTGCTCCTCGAAGATACGTTAAAACGTGGTGATGAAGTTCGGGTGCCAGTTTCGGATACTTTTTGAACTCAGTGAGCTAGAGAGATTTGTTAGATGAAGGTATTCGAAAAAGTTGGACTAACCTTATCATTTTCCTGTTTGAGAGACATAGCAGTGAAATAATCGATGACGACAGTGTATCTTGCGTAACAATGTAGTCAAATGAAGGCTGCGACCCACAACGGTAACAATGTTTGCCTAGCGTTTCCATTCTTCACACACTCACTCATTCTCGTTTCGCGGGTTTTCTTTTCGGTGGAGCGCGTTTGCTTTGGTTCTCTCTTTTTGATGCGTCGGAACATCACAACGCTACCAGTAGGCGTAAATTTTTTTTTGTATAAATTGGCGACAAGGAGGTTTTACGTAAAAGTGAAAAATTTTTATAAGAAGTTGATCATATATATTCAGAGATTTATTGCAACACCATACAAAAAAGAACAAACATCAATTAGCAATAAACATTTCAAGTTTTCCTTTCATAGACGTACGAACAGTAACTTTCCCAATCTGAATACTATTTGTATCTTTCCATTTATTGGGAAAGTCTTCTATCGGAAACATTGCTCCTAAATCATACACATCCTCTAATACAAAAATTGTCAGGTTTCCAACGTTGTTAGCTGCATCACCGTTGATTTTCTCGATTTTCTTTTGAATTGCGTTGACACTGATACAACAAAATTCAGCTCGAATTCTTGAATTTTGGAGACAAACAAAATCCGAATCTTCAATCACCCAGTGAGCAAGTTGCATGCGTTTTGCCTTTTTTAGACAGTCCGTTTTGAAAAACTGAGATGGTAGCCTGATGTTGCGTTCGGGAAAAACATTGAGTGAGATATAGTCTATTGCAGCTTCTCTTTTTTCAAAATATTTGATGAAGTCGTCGCAAATTGTGCCGGAAATTACGACTCTCCAGCTCCGAACTTCAGTAAAGATCTTGTGACCGGGAGCTTCAGTTGGCCAATTCGTTATGCTGAAATCGGCTTCCTTCGTCTTATTTTCCTTCACATACTTATAATATTTGAAAATGTGCTTGTCAATTTCTTCCATAATATTAGAATGTTCCGAATAGTAGAAACTCTTACAAACCGATTTTCGAGAATAACCCAATGTCACTACAATTTCATCATCTGTTTCTCGCAAATGAAATTGTACTGGTGGAATGGTGTTAAACCTCTGAACTTCGGAATTACAATAATTGGAGATTTCGGCATAATTCCTAAGTGTTGATCCGTCCAGATATGATAAAATATGGTGTCTCATTTCGTCGACCAGTTTGGAAAACTTTTTGAAATCTGTGAGCTGAAAAAAGTTTATCAGATTGGTAAAAAATGAACTAACCTCGTTTTTTTACCTGTTCTGAAGACATGGTAGCAGAATAATCGATGATGTATCTTGCGTAACAATGTAGTCAAATGAGGGCTGCGACCCACAGCGGTGACAATGTTTGTCTAGCGTCTCCATCCTCTACATACTCACTTATTCCCGTTTCGCGGGTTTTTTTTTCGGTAGAGCGCGATTGCCAGCGTCACTCCTTGTCAAGGTAGCTGATTTGAAAATCAACAGCAGCAAACTAATATGTTTTGAATCTTGGACTTTTCTTTTTTTGTGAAACAAAGACAATATAAAAACAATTTAGTAAAATAACAAAAACAATCAGCATCAAATATCAATGAACATATGAAGACTTTTCTTTTTATAACCCGTGTTGAATGTAACTTTTCCAATTATAATCAAATTTCTATCGAAGATCATATTTGGAAAGCGCTCTCTCGAAAACATCACATCCAAATCATAAACACATGGATCTGCCTCTGGAATTGTGATATTTATACTTCCAACATTGTTAGTTGCATCCTCATTGATCTGTTCCATTTTCTCTATGATTGCTTCGACACTAATAAAACATCCAATCTCAATGCTTCGATTTTGTAAAGCAATGAAATCAGAATCTTCAACCACCCAAGAATCAAGGTTCATTCGCTTGATCCTTTTCAAAAAATCTGATTTGTAAAACTGCGAAGGTATCGTCATCTCTTGTTTTGGACGAGCTATGAGACAAAGGAAGTCTAGTTGGTCATTTCTATTTTCAAAGTAATTGATTAAGTTTGGACGTATTGGACCGGAAATTTGTACCTTCCAATCGAGAATTCCTTCAAACAGTTTGTGACCCAAAATACCAGTTGGCCATTTTTTGACGTTAATAATTGCTTCCTTTGTTTTTCCTTTTTTCACATACTTCAAACATTTGGTAATGTACTCATGAATTGCCTCCGTATGTTTCGAATTACGGAATCTCATACCAGTATGACGACAATTACGTGATCTTGGAGAATAAGTGAACATTACAATCAATCCACTATCTGATTCTGTCAAATGAATTTGTTTCGGTGCGACGGTATTGAATCGTTGAATTCCAGAATTACAGTATTTTGAGCACTGGGCGTATTCTTTAATGTTGATTCTTGAAGATATGTTAAGATATGGTGATGTAGTTCCGGTGGTAGATTAGGATACGTTTTGAACTCCGTGAGCTAAAAGTAAAACATAAAATAATGTTATGCGACAAAAATTGAACTAACCTGGTTGTTTTCCTTTTCGAGATGCATGGCTGTAGAGTAATCGATGACGATAATGTCTCTTGCAGTATGAAAATGACCAAATGTGAAAACGACGCAGAACAGTTATGACCTTTCTCTAGCGTCTCCATCCTCTACACGCTCTCTATTTTTCGCGGGACTTTTTTCGGTGGAGCACGATTGCTAGCGTCACTTATTGTCAAGGTGGCGGACTTGCACATCGTCAGTAGTGAAATAATCAGGCCGTATTTCCTGGGTGCCACTGCAAATGCTGCTGGAGAATGATAATATCTAGGGATCTAGAAGAGTTATCCAAAAATTATCAACTGCATTTTTGTAGATTAGAGCTTTTTCCACAACTTTGCTATTGCCAACTCTTCGATAACTTTACTAGATTCTGAGATATGCTCTTTCGCCGGCAGCAATAACAGTGCTGCACTTTTCAAGGAAATATGGTACTCAACATCAAATATCAATGGACATTTCAAGACTTTTTCCTGTAAAACAAGTACGGAAGGTAACTTTTTCAATTTTGAACCAATTTCTACCTCGCAATATATCCGGAAAACTTGTTCGTGGAAACACCTCGTCCAGATAATATTTACGCCGATCAAGGCTTGGAATTTCAAATCTTATATTTTCAATACTGTTAGTTGCATCCTCATTAATCTTTTTCGTTTTCTCTTGGACCGCGTTGACACTGACATCACAACGTTCAAATTTAATGTTTTGGTTTTGTAAAGCAACAAAACCACAATCTTTAATCAGAAAATAAACAAAATGCACAGATTTCGCTTTTCTCAAAAAGTTGGCTAACTGCAGAGTTAGAGTCGACCCGTTTTCGCAATCCGGTTTGAGATAGATATTACTTATTTGGGTTTCTCTATTTTCAAAGTATTCCATAAACTTCGCACTCATTCGCTCTGTATATTGGACTTTCCAATCGTGAACATCATCAAAAATCTGATTCGTCAAAATTCCTATTGGCCATCTCCTCATTAAGACAGTTGCGCTCTCTGTCTTTCCTTCTTTCACATACTTGTAGTATTGTGAAATGAGATTTTCCACGCTTTGCATTAAAGAATGCTCCGAAAAACGAAATCTCTTTTCAACCCTACGAAAAGCATCACTCCCTGATTTTGGCACATAACAAAATGTCACAACAAATAATCTACCGTCATAATCCTCAACCAAATGGACTTCTTTCGGAGCGACTGTATTAAAGTGTTGAATTTCAGAGTTACAGTAGTTGGAGCATTCGGCATAATTCAGGAGTGTTGATCCTTGGAGATATGTTAAAAAGTGATGACTAAGTTCGGGCGCAAGTTTTGGATATTTTTTGAATTCCATGAGCTAAAACCAAAAAGGATATTGTTATTTGACATAGATTGAACAAACCTGGTTGTTTTCCTGTTCGACAGACATGGTATCAGACAAACCAATGACGACAATGTGGCTTGCGTAGTAAAATTATCCAATGTGGAGAATGACCCGATACGACAACGATCTATCTCTAGCGTCTCCATTCTCTACACACTATCTGATTCTTGTTTCGCGGGCTTTCCTTCGGTAGAGCACGTTTGCTAGCGTTTAATCTTGCCATTGTGGCTATATTTTGCAAAAGTTACAGTAGCCATAACAAAAAGAGATTCAGTTTTTTTCTGATTGTTCAAAATGGACCTAAGAAGGTTTTAAGAAGCATTGACCAATTTTGAATATTGTGTTTTGCTGAATTTCTCAGTTGCGGTCAGAACATCCGTGTACGGTTTGTCACGTACCTTACGGAAAGTTTCGAAATTTTGACTATAATCTTTTTTGTTGAAAATTAAAATTGTAAAATCGATTTATTCAAAAAGTTACAATGAAGAATTATATATAAATTATTCAGCAGTTGACATTTCTACATAATGCGATTTCGTACGAACTTGAACATTGCCAATTTGCCAATACCCTTCCATATTTCTGCGTAGTTTCGGGAAACGTTCTCGATTGAACAATTCATCGAAGTTGAACACAAAAGGTGTGTTTTTTGGTAACATTATTTTTATATGCTGTTCATCGCCATTTTCATTCATTTTGTCAACTTTTTCTCGAATCGCATCAAAACTTACTGAGTTGCTGAACATATCAACATATTGGGTTTGTAAGTTGACGAAATCATCATTATCAATTTGACAGGTCAACTCGAAATCAGCAACTTGTAAGTTTTTGAACGTGGAAGTCTTGAAAAAACTTGGAGGAAGAGTCATGTTGGGATTTCCCCAACGAAAAAGCATGAGGTGGCGTATTTGATTTTCCCCTTTTTCGATAAAATTCAGAAAATCGTTGAACATGGAGTCGTACAAAATCACAAACCATTTCGGAATTTCAGTGAATGGTTTGAGACTCATAATTTCGGTCGGCCATTTTTTCATTTTCACGTCCAACTTGTGAGTTTTTCCACGTTTAACATGCTTGTAGAACTCTAAAACTCGCAATTCGTTGACTTTTGAGCTCTCAGAATGTGCAAACGTTAATTTTGCACTGCCCATGAATCTCTAAAAAGCTGAAAATTTTGAAGAATTTCGACTTCAACTTACTTCACTTTTTGGCCTATAATATCGAAACTCCATCTCATATCCATCAGGTACGTCTCGTAAATCAATTTCCCCTGGTGCGATTGTATTGTACTTTTGAATTTCCGAATTACACAACTTGGAGCATGCCGCGTAATTTTGCAGTGTTTTTTTATTCAGATAAGTCAGCACATGACTCCTCAATTCACGTGCTGTGTTCGGATATTTTGTGAATTTGTAAACCTGAACATTTTTTGAAAGTATTTTACCTAACTGACTGTTAGACAAAAAATTCAACAAACCTTAGGAATGTCCGGTTCGAGAGTCAATGAAGCCAAAAAATCGATCATGCTAAGGTATCATGCGTAGCAATATAGGAAAATGAGGAGACTGATCCACTACGATTGCGATATTTGACTAGCGTCTTCATTCTCTACACACTCTCTCATTCCAATTTCGCGGGTTCATTTTTCGGTAGAGCGCGTTTGCTAGCATTAGGTGGTGATGAAGACCTGTCAAGCCATACATTGCAGCAAACGTCTTGTCACAGTATCGAACAAAGGGATCTAATGGTCAATCAATTCATGCATCTACTAAAAATTCATCGATGATCCAAACTCAATTTTAATCAAACACGATCATGTACTACTTTGAAATATAGAAAAGAAAAAAATTTCGTATTAATTTTTATTCAAATTACAATGAAACACAAAGCAAATTCAAACGCGTGAGATTTGTAATACATAAGATGGTCTAAAATAAGAAAACACATTTAGTTTGAAATTTTCAATTTCACAATGTTGGTCGTCAATGATGAATTTGCTTGGGAATCGCTCAATTGGGAACAATACATTTAGATCAAACCGACGAAGATCATCATTTGGTAAACGAATCTTGAGCCAATTCGACTTGTTTGATGTGTCAGCAATCATCTTTTCAAATTTTTGTCGGATCACTTCGAAACTTATTGAACTTGTAATTTCCATAGACAGTATTTCCGAGTTAATGAAGTCATCATCCTCAATCTTGCAGTTAGCGGAAATAAAAACTTGTCGGAGCTGTTTGAAACCAGGGGACTTGAAAAATTGGGACGGAATTGTCACCACTTGTCCTGAATCGTTTTCAAGACTTATATTTAGGATTTTGCTGTTTTCAAAATATTGGATGAAATCTGCAGTCATGGACTCATACACTTCTACTTCCCAATCAGCAATTTGACCGAATAGATTAAGTTTCAAAATTTCAGTCGGCCATTTTTTCATATCGATGTACAATTTTTCCGTTTTCCCTTGCCTCACATATTTGTAGAACTTCAAAATATAACTCTTGATATCCTCCATTATATCCAAGTGCTCCAAATGAAGAAATTTTTTATGAACCGTAAAGCACGTTGCGTAGCCAACTCTAGGCTTGGACGGATACTCCAAGCTCACAAAAATGCCGTCATTTGTTTCTACCAGTGTTATATCTTTTGGGGCTACGTTATTGAACTTTTGAGCTTCGGAATTACACAATTTTGAGCATTCCGCATAATTTATAAGTGTTGATCGATGGAGATACGATTGGATATGATAACAAAGTTCGGGTGTCAGTTCAGAATACTTTTCGAACTTTGTGAGCTGGAAACCATAATACATTATTCTTCGAGGGCAAACAAATGGAATCACCTTACTGTATTCAAGACCAAAGTTCACAAATGAAAATAATAATTGGTAGAAAATGTGAACAAGAAAGTTGTCAAGCCACTCTATAAAGCGCCTCCATTCTATACGCATATTTAACGACGACAAGGTAGCTAACGTAGCAATGTAGGTAAATGGGGACAGCGACCCACAACGGTTACGACCTTTCTCTAGCGTTTCCATACACAAATGGCCGTGTGTGTAGAGAATGAATACGCTAGAGAAAGGTCGTAACCGTTGTGGTTCGCTGTCCCCATTTACCTACATTGCTACGTAAGGTACACACGTGGCGTTGATCAATAATTTCTTACTATGTCTCTCATTCTGGGAAATAATGAGGTTAGTCCCATTTTTTATCCAGAATGTATATTTGATAAAAAACCTTCAGCTCACGAAGCTCCTAAAGTATCCTAAATTAGTGCCCTTACTACGTCATCATGTCCTATCATATCTTAAAGGAAAAACACTCAAGAAATATGCCCAATGTTCGAAGTATTGTCACTCCGAAGTTCAAAAGCTCAATACAGAAGCACCAACATCTTTAAAATTGAGAAGTGCACATGATCGTATTAATGTTGAGTTATATTATACTGAAAAGTTTAATGGGAGCTCATTTCCGATTGTTACTAAGGAATTTTCGCCTTCTGAGCATATGATTGAGGATGTCAAGAATTATCTTTTGAAATGTTACAAATATGTGAAGAACAAAACGACGAAGGTGGATATTTGTATGAACAATTGGCCGATGGAGATTTTGAATCTCAAGCTATTTGGGCTAATTTCTAAGTGGGAAGTGAGCATGTTCAGGCCGATATACAATGATCTATTCGAATACTTTGAGAGAAACAAGACTGAGATAAAGCATCTCTACCTCCGAGATTTCACCAACCAAATGAGCATTCCTTCCAATTTTTTCAAAGCATCATTCTTCAAAAAATTGGACTACGCTCATATTTTTGTCAAATGCGATATTGAAGATCATGATTTTATTAATTCAGAAATACCGTCTTTCAATATCAAAAGTTCGACAAGTTATGAAGCGATTCGTGAAAAACTGGAAAGAATGATTGCCGACACAACAAACAAATTCAATTTGCTTGCGATTGAGTTATCAAGAGATGATTCTCGTCGATTTGATTTGGATGAACTTTTCCCGATTGAGCGATTCCCGAATAAAGTCATCCGTGATAACCGACATTGCCAAATTGGAAATTTCGAACTAACATTGTTTCATTGTTTTGGACCATCTAAGTTGCTTATATCACGCGTTTGAGTATTTTTATTATTCATTGTAATTCGAATAAATATATAACTTTGACAAATTTTAATGAAATTAGTTAATTTTCGAAATTCGCTCAGAAATGCCAAAAAGAATCAAGCGGTCCTAAATGTCGGACATTCATCCAGACCATCAGTTCAAAAAATGTAACTCATTAGGCAAACATCTTTTAGTACGAACTCGATCTTAATGGCGTTTTGCTGTGTATCACCTTGTTTCCTTGCAAAACAATACATGCCAGCAATTGCGCTCCACCGAAAAAAGACCCGCGAAATAGGAATGAGAGAGTATATAGAGAATGGAGTCGCTAGAGAAAAATCGATGTCGTAGCGGATCATCTCCTCATTTGTTTTTTTCCTACAAAATGGTGCTAACTAGAGGTGCAGTCAAACGACAGAATGATGGATCTCAACCGTATCCCAGTGCCAAGCAACTAAAGAAGATTGTGAAATCTGAAATAACTGTGAAATCTGACACAGAGGTAAATTTATTATTTTCTATCAAATATAAAATACAACCATTTTAGACCAAGTTTACAAAATACGTCAAGTTACCGGCCGAGCTACGCTTCCATGTTCTCACATATCTTCAATTCGGAACATTGAAAAATTACGCGGAGTGCTCAGGATACTGTAACACGGAAGTTCAAAAGTTCAACACAATTGCGCCAGTTGCTTTATGTTTGTTAGATACACATGATGGTGTTATTGTAAAATTGTATTATTCTGCAAACCATGGAAGTTTGTTGCTCAAGAAATTTGTGCACTTGGAGCATACTAATATGGTTGAGGATATCAAGAAGTTTATTTTGAAATGTTACAAGTATGTAAAGAACACAACAACAAAAGCAACAATCAGTATGAATAAATGGCCATCGGAAATTTTGAGTCTCGAGCTGTTTAGCCGTATTCCAAATTGGCGTGTGATGATGTTTCAACCAATTCATGCAGATATTTACCAGTACTTTGAAAGAAGCAAGACTGGAATAAGAAATCTCTGGCTCCAACAATTCATCAACCAAATTTTCATTCCTTCTGATTTTTTCAAAGCGCCATTCTTAAAACAGCTGCACTCTGTTGACATTTCTGCCCATTGCGATATTGACGTTGATGACTTCATCACTTTACAAATTCCGTCGCTCAAAATTGAAAGTTCAATAAGTTATGAAGCAATTCGAAAAAAACTGGAAAGAATGATTGCCGATACAGCAAACAAAGTCAGGACGATTGAAATCAGATTACCTACACAGTTTGATTTACACGAGCTTCTTCCAAGAGATCGTTTTCCGAATCAATTTATTAATGAGGATAGAAAACTACAAATTGGAAGTTTTGAAATCAAACAGTTGTCTTATTACGGTGTATTTCGACTTTTGAAAATAATTCGCATTTGATATTTGTTGTTTTTAAATAAATTTATTTTGTTATTGGCTTTGGTCTTAAAATATATACAAGGTTGCTTTTTATTCAAAATATTAAAAATTGGAAAGATTATGTAAAACAACAATCAAATGTAAAAAAAACCAGTCCCATATCACTGGGCGACATATTTTCCATAAAATGCTTTGCGAAACAATACATGTCAGCAATCGCGCTCTACCGAAAAAAAGACCCGCGAAATAGAGATGAGAGAATGCGTAGAGAATGGAGACGATAGAGAAAATCGATGTCGTTGCGAGTCATTCTCCTCATTTGCCTAATTTGCTACGCACGATACATACGTTGCGTTTATCAATTATTTTCCACTATGTCTCTCGATCTGAAAAACGATGAGGTTAGTTTACTTTTTTGTCCTACATGTCGTTTGGTGTATGAATTTTCAGCTCACGGAGTTTTTGAATTATCCTAAACTAGTGCCCTTACTACGTCATTATATCCTATCAAACCTTCAAGGATCAACAATGATGGATTACGCGGAATGTTCAGAATACTGTAACTCTGATATTCAAAGGTTCAACACAGTAGCACCAATATCTCTAAAACTAATAGATGCATATGACGGTATCACTGTGAAGTTATCTTATACAGAAAAACATGATGAGAATTCGACTATTCTTGTGCGCAAGAATTTTGTGCAAACGGATCATGCTAATATAATTGAAGATATCAAAAAGTATCTTTCAAAATGTTACAAGTATGTGAAGAACAAAACGACAGAAATAACTATTTGCACAAAAAAAAGGCCAACAGAAGTTTTGAGTCTCAAGCTATTTCGACAAATTTCCGATTGGTATGTAACGATGTTCAGGCCAATACACGCGGATGTTAACGAGTACTTTGAGAAAAGCGAGATTAAATTAAAACATCTCTGTCTTCAAAGTTCCGAACGAATGATCCTTCCTCCCGAGTTTTTCAAAGCTTCATTCTTCAGAAATTTGAATTCCGTTGTCAGTTCTATTAATTGCAACATTGACGAACATGACTTTGTAAGTTTACAAATCCCATCTTTCCGTGTTGAAAGTTCAATAAGTTATGAAGCGATTCGAAAAAAACTGGAAAGAATGATTGCCGACACAACAAACAAAGTCAGGATAATTCAAATTGGGTTGCCGCGAAGTGTTCCGCGAGGATGGAATTTAGACGTGTTGTTTCCAAAAAAAGATTCCCAGATCAATTTATCAATGAGGCTAAATTGTTACATATTGGGAGTTTTGTAATTGAAGATTTATCTAAATACAGTTCGTTTCGATATTTGAAAATCAAGCGTGTTTGATAATTGTTGTGTTTTTAATTTCCTCTGATGTTTGAATAAACTTAATTTTGCTCGTTTTTGTTACCTCACCCCAATAACGGTCTTTCTTTAGTGTCTCCAGGCTCTACACCCTCTCTTGTTTGCGTTTCGCGGGTTTCTTTCGGTAGAACGCATTTGCAAGTATTGTGTTGAAAAACATCTGCTCAAAACTCTCAGTATCCAATACAACTCACAAAATCTATACTATTTGGGACAAAAAAAACTTTTTATTTATTTTTTTTTCGAAATCTATATCTGGTCGGATGCACGACACGATGTGCATTACAGAAACCTATTCAGTCTTTGTTTCTTAACAAATTTTATTCGTAAAACTTTATTCAAACACAACAATTATCAAACACGCGAGATCAACAAAACTCGAGATGTATGACAAAAGACAACGAAATTCCCAATTACACGGTATCCATCACTCCCAAAACGTTGGTTCGGGAATCGTTCGATTGGAAAAATCACATTGAGATCCAATGCACGCGCATCATCCTCAGGAAAAGTAATTGCGATTCGTTTAGAATGGTTAGTTGTCTCGGCATTCAATTTCTCCAATTTCTCTTGAATTGCTTCAAAACTTATTGAACTTTTGATTTGCATTATTGGAATTTCTGAGTTGATAAAGTCTTGATCCTCAATGTTACAAGTAGCAAAACTGGTGAATCGTTCTAATTGTTTGAGCAATGGGATTTTGAAAAATTGGGAAGGAATGGTGACTTGTACTCCAAAATCTTGAAGAGAAATAAGCTTCATCTCGATTTTGCTGTTCTCGCAGAATTGGATAAAATCAGAAATCATGGACTCATAAATAACCACTTCCCAGTCAGGAATTCGTCTGATTAGTTGAAGACTCAAAATTCCAGTCGGCCACTTTTTCATATCGATGAATAATCGTTTGGTCGTTCCTTTCACATACTTGTACTGCTTCAAAATGTGCTTCTTGATATCCTTCTCTATATCCAAATGGTCCGAATACAAAAATGTTCTGTGGACAATTGGAATCCTATTTATAAGATCATCTATCTTCTTCATAGGATAGTTAAAAATCACAACTATGCCGTCATCTGCATTTAGCAAATTTATGAAATGTGGCGCAATTGTATTGAAACACTGAATTTCAGAGTTACAATACTTTGAGCATTCGGCGTATTTTTTGATTGTAAGAGCGTATTGATAAGTTAAGACATGATGATGAAGTTCGGGTGCCAACTTTGGCCACTTTTTGAAGTCTGTGAGCTAATATTTTTCATTGAGATAGGATTGAAAATAAGTTAAACATACCTCAGTATTTGGAAATTTTGCTTCGGGACAATCCAACGTATTATCTTGTCGTTTGAGAGACATTGCTTCAATTGAGCTTGTAAAGCTGAAAATTTCACATCTGGGTAGAATCATAAGAAAAAATAAAATTGCTCTAAATACATATAAATAACAAACAGCAATTATCGCTTCAGGTGACTGAAAATGGTCAAAATGAACTGGAAAAGACGAAAGTATGTAAATCAAATTTCGACCGCTACTGTATAATAAGTGAGCGCAACCCTTGTCGATGCGTCCCTTCGCGTCCGTCTTGCGTCCTCCCACTTTTCATAAAGACGCAGACGGACGCAAAGACGCGGAAAAACAGCTAAGACGCGGGACGGACGCATGGGACGCAGAGAGACGCACTGTGAACTTGCTCATTAACAAAAAGAATTTTTGTGGCCGAACTTTTGAAAATATTTTCCATAATATTGTCGTGACGCTATTTTCCAATTCAGAAGAACAAATAATAATTATGAAAAGGGTCGTCATTATCACTTTAGAAAACTGAAAAATCGTTTTGACCAAAAAAATCTTATTTTTCTTCTGCAACAATCATTTTACGAAAAATAGGTCAAGCAAAGCAATCGAATACTTGAACTCATTAGAAAAATATACTTCATTTTTGGACTCTTAAAACTTCTTGCGTCTAAGTGCGTCTCATGAAATCGTCCCGCGTCTTTGGACCTTGCGTCTTTTGGCGTCCGCGTCTTTACCGCGCCTGCGTCTTTAGCGCGTCCCTCCCGCGTCTACGCATACCATCGACAAGGCTTGAGTGAGCGCAACCATGTTCCGCAACCACGTGCGTGTTGGCAAATGAGGAGACTAACCAGCTACGTATGCAACCTTTCTCTGTGTCTCTATTTTCATAACACGCTCTCTCCATTGTGTTTCGCGGGTCTTTTTTTGGTAGAGCGCGTTTGCTTGCGATACTGAGTGGTGAAAAGGGCCGCTGTTAAGGTAGTCGACTTTTACAGTGTATATGGACGTCTATAGTATCTACATTAACTGGACAACGTAAGCTATGTAGGTCGTCAATCTACCTTTAGGTCTTCTTAGCCGAGTTCTCACACAGTCAGTCATAAAGTTGATAGTTGTATCGACATTGATTTGATAGTTTGTATCGACATTGAAATTTTTATTGAAACACAACAATTATCAAACACGTGAGATCAACAAAACTCGAGATGTACAGAAAGAGACAACAAAATTTCCAATCTTCCTTTGTCCATAGTTTTCAAAGACTTTATTCGGGAATCGTCGTTTTGGAAAAATTACATCTACATCCAATACACGAGTATCCGCCGCTGGAAAGATAATTTTAACCCTTTCGAATTTTTGGTTGGCGGCGTTCATCTTCTCCAATTTTTCTTGGATCGCTTCAAAACTTATCGAACTTTTGATTTCCATGATTGGAACTTCTGACTTGATGAAATCTAGATCCTCAATCTGGCAATCAGCAAAACTGGTGAATCGTTCTAATTGTTTGAGCAATGGAGTTTTGAAAAGTTGAGAAGGAATGTTCACTTGTATTCCAAAATCGTGAAGAGTGATACGTTGCAACTCGGTTTTGCTGTTCTCGCAGAATTGAATGAAATCAAAAGTCATGGAATCATGAATAACCACTTCCCAGACAGGAATTCGTCTGATTAATTCAAGACTCAATACTTCAATCGGCCACTTTTTCATATTGATGAATAAGCGTTTTGTCGTTCCTTTCACATACTTGTACTGCTTCAAAATGTGCTTCTTGATATCCTTCTCTATATCCAAATGGTCCGAATACAAAAATTTTCTGTGGACAGTTGGAGTCCTATATATATAGTCACTTATATGCTTCTGCGGATAGTTCAAGTTCACAGCAATTCCGCCAACTGCCTCAAACAAGCTTATGTACTTTGGCGCAACTGTGTTGAAACACTGAATTTCAGAGTTACAATAATGTGAGCATTCCGCATAATTCTTGAGTGTCTCTGCTAGAAGATATGATAGTGCATGGCGGCGGAGTTCGGGTATCAGCTCCGTGTACTTGGTGAGTTTTATTAGCTGAAAAATTTAAACCATATAAATATACTACCAAGACAAAAAAACAAACCTCGTTATTTTCTTGACCAGGAATCATTGTAGCACGTGAAGAGATAACCAATCCCAACGGCATAAAGGTATCGAATGAACCACTCACTCTGGTCGTTTCGACAAATCTCTAATGTCTCTACAATCGACACATTCTCTGAGAAGGTCATCCAGAAAAGGTCATTTCGGTAGGGCGCGTTTGCTGACATGGGGCCACCTGACGCCACATAACCGTAGCGACTGCTGTTTTCAACAGGAAAAAACCGGCAGAACACATTTGATGATTTCAGATATTTTGAAAGAAATCACTATCTAGGTAGATTTCTATATATTTTTATTGATAAAACGCGGAAATTCAGAGAAAATACAAAATACACATTAAAGTTGAAGAAAATACAATATTCAAGAAATAAAAAAGTAAAAATTGCACAAATTTAAAGAAATTGAAGATTGTAGAAACATCAATGATGTAAAAAAGCAAAGAATATACCAATTTAGGTAAAAATTAAAAAAAAAACATGGCGTTTAGAAAGTTGGGGATTAAAGAATTTGAAAGTATACACTTGTCGGAAATAATAAAATTTTTAGATTATACACTATTGAAAAATTCATAAATTCGAAGAAAAAACAAACACAATTTTTAAAAAACGCGAACAAGATTAAGCGCAAACAATTTGCAACTGTTGATTTTCCTTGAAGTAGACCCAGAACACAGGTGTCTCGATTTGAAGTTCTTTTCCCTCATCGTGATTTTTTAGGAACAGCACATCCACTTGAAAAATGCGAGAACAAGTCGCCGAAACTATCGATGTGCTATGATTTCTTGTGTCCGTATTCAATTGCTCCAATGTATCTCTGATCGCCTCAAAACTTATTGAGCAGTTGAATCCAATGCTTCGATATCGTGAGTTGAGAGAAGTACCATCAAGCAGATCGGTGGAGCAAAGTTGAGTACCTCGGACTTTTTTGAATGCTGTTGAGGTGAAAAATTTGGCAAGTTGGATCGTTTGATTGGAAAAATCTAGGAAACAAATTGGATCCGTATCGACTTTTTTATTTTTAAAATATCCAAGGAGATCTTCATAAATGGATTCGTATATGGTAACTTTATGATTGTTAATTTGATCGAAAAGGTCGAGGCTCAAAACTTCAGTTGGCCATTTCTTCATGTCAATGCTCAAGCAGTCTGATGTGTTCTTCACATACTGATAATACTTTGAAAGATGCTCCTTGACATCCTCTACGATATTAGTGTGCTCTGAAGGCACAAATTTCTTGTAAACAATGGCGAAAGATTCTTCTCCATGTTTTTCCGCATAAGTCAACTTCACAGCGACACCACCATCATTATCAAACAAACTTATAGTGGTTGGTGCAACTGTATTAAAATGCTGAATCTCGGAATTACAGATTTTTGAGCATTCTGCGTAGTTTTTGATTGTCAAAGCGTATTGATAAGTTAAGACATGATGATGAAGTTCGGGTGCCAGCTTTGGCCACTTTTTGAACTCCGTGAGCTGAAAGTTTTTAGTGAGGTTGGGTTAATCAAAGTTTGGGCAAACCTCAGGCTTTAGAACTTTTGCGTCAGGACATCCCAACGCACCATTTTGCTGTTTGAGAGACATTGTAGAAATGGTACCAGTAAGCTGAAATTTGCTTATCAATAAAAAAATTTTTTATATCGCGCGTTTTGCTCAAAATAAAACAATAGCAAAAAAATCAATCACGGTGTGTCTTGCGCACTAAAATAGAAAATGACCGAATGAGGAAGGCACCCTATCCTAATTACGGTCCTTTTCTACCGTCTCCATCCTTGATACACTCTCTCAGTCGCGTTTGGTGGGCCTTTTTCGATGAACACCTGTCATGGCATAGGTCGAGTATTCTTGCAGGGATTCTGGTAGGGGAGGCAGTGTGTAGAGGATGGAGACGTTCGAAAAAGGTAATTAGGGTGTGGAAGGCCACGTCATCTTGGAAAACCCCAAATGAAAATGAGAGAGTGTGTAGAGACAGGATACGCTGAAAACAGATCGCAATCGTTGCGGGTCCGTCTCTTCACTTTCTTCTATTGCTACGCAAGATACCGTGTCATGATCGATTTTTTGGGTTCATTGTCTTTGAGGAAAATAATCAGGTTGGATAGAAATGATAAGGTTAGCTGAGATTTTGTGAAACCGTTAATTTCAAGGAAAGTTTTCAGATTGATAAATTCAAGAAATATCCGAGATTAGCAGTTGAATTGAGGAGTCATGTGCTCACTTATCTGTCTTAAGAAACATTGCAAAATTACGCGACATGCTCAAAGTTGTGTAATTTGGAAATACAAAGATACAATACAATTGCTCCAACTGTGATTTATTTGCGAGATACAACCGATGGGTTCGAGATGCAACTTGGTTATTATATGTGGAACAATGGAGTAAGTTGAAATCGGAGTTCTCGAATATATGAACTTTTCAGAGATTCATTCTCAACCGTGCTACAAAAGCGTTTAAACATTGTGAAAGCCCAAAAGTCCAAGAAATGCGAGTTTTAGAGTATTTCAAGTATGTGAAGCGAGAAAAGACTCACAATATGCACGTGAATATGAGAAAATGGCCAACGGAAATAATGCGTCTCAAACTAGTTTATGAAATTCCGAACTGGAATGTGATTATGTACAAATCCATATTAGACGAATTCATGAAATTTCTCGAGAATGGTGAAAATCAAATATCCCACCTATCTCTCATAAATGACGAATATCCAAAACTGAATCTTCCTCCTGAATTTTTCAAAACTCCCACTTTCAAAAACTTACAATATGCTGATTTTGATTCAATCTGTCAAATCGACAATGCTGATTTTGTCAACTTACAAACCCGAGAGATTAAAATTATTAACAGCTCACTAAGTTTCGATGCAATCCGTGAGAAAGTGGACAAAATGAATGCAGTTGCCAATAATCAGCATATAACAATACAATTACCGGAAAATCATTTTTGGGTGTTCAGCATAGATGTGATATTCCATCATGAACGGTTTCCATATCAATTCAGAAATCAAAGTGGCAATTGTCAAATAGGTAAAGTCGTGGTTTGCACGCATTCCAAAGGGAATTTGCTAGAAATGTATACTGCTTATTGATTTTTATCGTTCTTCATTGTATTTGTTTCAATAAAATATTTTTTACATACGTTTATAACTTGTTGCAAAACCTAAACTAGAAGTATAAATAGATTTATTCGAAAAATGTGCAAGAAAACAATAGAGAAATTAATTTTAACCACAGACATGTAATTCTCGTGCTGGATGACTCAAATCCGTGGTAATATACAAATTCCTTCCAATATAAAGTTCATCCATAAAATGTTCATCTGTTGTATATTGATTCGGGAATCTTTGCCGTGGAAATAACACTTTCAAATTAAAGAAATTAGTATCGTCATCTGGTAGGCTAACCGCGAAAGAATGAAAATTGTCTGGACGAGCGATAATGAGTCGTTCCACTTTTTGTCGAATTGTTTCAAAACTCATCGAGCTTTGAATGAAAACTTCGGGAATTTGTAGATTGAGAAAATCATCATCATCAATTTGGCATGGGACATCACAATGTGATGGGAAAAAACTTTATTCACAAATAGCAAGATTTCTATATATTTTTATTGATAAAAAACAGAAATTTACAGGAAATACAAAATACAGAAGCACATAAGAGTTGAAGAAAATACATGATTTGAAAAAAAGTACAAAATTGATGATTACACAGATTGCAATATTACTGGAAAATATACAAACTCGAAAAAAATAGAAATTCACGAAATATATAAGATTTGAAAAATATTCGCACTTGAAGAAGATACAGAGTTAGAAAAAATACAAATCTAATTATGTTAGGAATTTGGAATATTGTATTAAAAATTAATTAGGCCCTTATAATTTTCAAATTGTGACTTCCCTTAAAGTACACCCAAAACACAGAATTTGCAACTCGGCGTTGTTTTTCCTCATCTGTGCTTGTTTGAAACAACACATCGATATCAAAAACGCGAGAACAAGTAATCGAAAACACTGATGTGCGATGATTTCCTGTGTTACGATTGCTTTGCTTTATTGCATATCTGATTGCGTCGAAACCTAATGCGCAGTTGATTCCAATGGTTGGATATATTGACCTGGGACAAACACCATCAATTCGGTCAGCAGAGCCGAGTTGGACACTATGGAACGTTTGGAAGGTGGGCGAGTTGAAGAAATGAGAGGGTGGAGTGGAAAAATCTAAAAAACAAATTGGATGCGTTTCAACTTTTTTGTTTTTAAAATATCCGAGGAGATCTTCATAAATGGATTCGTATATGGCCACTTTGTGATTCGGAATTTCAGCGAAAAAATCGAGGCTCAAAACTTCAGTTGGCCATTTCTTCATGTCAATGCTCAAACATTCTGATTTGTTCTTCACATACTGGAAATACTTCAACATATGTTCCTTGATACCTTCCACTATATTAGTGTGCTCCGAAGGCATAAATTCTTCATAAACAATTGGGCAATAATATCTTCCATGTTTTTGCAAATAAGTCAACTTCACAGCGATACCATCATCCTTATCGAACAAACTTATAGTGGTTGGTGCAACTGTATTAAAATTTTGGATCTCGGAGTTACAGAACTTTGAGCATTCTGCGTAGTTTTTGAGTGTGGAAGCTTGAAGATATGAGAGAGCATGGTGCCGAAGTTCGGGTGCTTGTTAACATATTTGGTGAATTCTATTAGCTGAAAATTTACGATTAGACAGTTTTGCTTGAAATAATGGCAAACCTCAGTTATTTGAAGTTTTGCTTCAGGACATTCTAACGCATTATTTTGACGTTTAACAGACATTGGAGTAATAGATGGCGTGCGCTGAAATTTTTTCATCATTCATAATTCATAAAATTTAGAGAAAAATAGAAAGAAAATGGTAGCAGAACTATAGAATAATAGATGTGTCTTGTTGGAGTATTGCCAAATGAGGAAGCCGCCTCCCCGTAATTACGGCTTATCTATAGCGTCTCCATTCTCTACACAATCCCTCAATCGCGTTTGGTGGGCCTATTTCGATGAACACCTGCCACGGCATGGGTCAAATATTCTTGCAGAATTGCGGTATGAAAACTCAAATAAAAAAATTATGAAGATTTTCCAGCGTTATATACAACCGTATAATCGATTTATAGGTCTTGGAACATAAAAAACACTATTTTTCAAACTTTCCATTAGATTTAGAAGATTAGTATGTAGGCTGAAATGAAATTCCTGGCAGGTTTCGCATAATCCGAAAAAGATGTGTATAGCCGGTTTCCGTAAATTTCTTGGTTTTATCGGAAACCCCTTGCCGCACGCCCTCCCAAACGGAACATACAAGTATTGGTCTCTCTCGGTTCTGCGTGATATTTCTCGAGTTGACCTGCTGATTTGCCTTTCGGGAGGTTGTGTACGAAAATGGTGCAGAAATATCCCACCTATGCCATGCCAGGTGTTCATCAAAGAAAAACCCGCCAAACACAAATGAGAGGGTCGGTAAAAGATTAAAACCGTAGATAAACGTAATTACCGTAATTAGCCTCGTCATGAAAACCACGAGAAATAAAAATGAGAGAGTGTGTAAAGACTGGAGACGATGAGAAAGGCTGCAATCGTAGCGGACTATTCTTCTCATTCTTCCATATTGCTACGCAGTGCTGTGTCATGATTGATTTTTTGGCATCATTGTCTCTCGAAGATTATTACGATCAGGTTAGTTGAGATTCTGTCGAAGAGTTACATCTGAGGAACATTTACAGCTCGAATAATTTGAGAAAAATTCCGAAAATGAAATAGTCAAATTTTCAGAGTGAAAAATTCACAAAATATCCGAAATTAGCCCGTGAATTGAGAAGTCATGTGCTGACCTATTTACCAAAAACAACACTGAGAAACTACTCTTCATGCTCAAAATTGTGTAATTTGGAAATTCAAAGATACAATACAATTGCACCAAACAAGATCTCTTTACGCGATGTTACTGATGGATATGAGATGGAGTTTCGATATCTGAGCTGGAAAACAGGAGTTAGTTGAGTTTCGAATTCTTGAAAATCTTTTGTTTTCAGATATTTACGGACAGTGCACCAATGACGTTTCTTCATTCTGAAAGCGCAAAAGTCAAAGTAATGCGAGTTCTAGAATATTTCAAATATGTGAAGAAAGGAAAACCTAACGAGATAAACGTGAACATGAGAAAATGGCCGACTGAAATTTTGAGTCTCAAACCATTTGCTCAAATTTGGACTTGGGATGTGACTGTGTACGGATCTACGTTGAGCGATTTTATAGACTTTTTCACAAAAGTTGAATTACGAATGAGTCGATTTTCTCTCAGAAATGACGAAAATCCAAATCTGACTCTTCCTCCTCAATTTTTCAAGACTTCCACTTTCAAAAAAATACCATTCGCTAAGATTTATATGCTCTGTGAAATTGATGATGTTGATTTCGTCAACTTACAAAACCGAGAGATTAGAATCACCAACAGCTCCCTAAGTTTTGATGCAATCAGAGAGAAAGTGGAAAAAATGAATGCAGCTGCCATGGCTCGATACATAACAATTTGTTTGCCGGATAATCATTCTTATGTGTTCAGCTTAGATGTGATATTCCATCGAGAACGGTTTCCAAATCAATTCATAAATAGACATGGCCATTGTCAAATTGGTCATGTCGTGGTTCGTACGTTTCGCGAAGGGAGTGTGCTAGTAATGTCTATTACTTGGTAATTTGTATCGTTTTTCATTGTACTTATTTTTTCCGCTACTGATGAGACATTATTCCTCATGTTTGTCTATATAAGAGTCGAAACGACCGCGCTCTAACCAATAACTTTTTTATTTTTTCTTCACAGTTTAACTTTTTAATTGATAAGTGAGCAGAACCAATGTAGATTAAAAGTGAAATGTTTTCTTTTTTTTCAAATTGTATTCCTATTGAAAAATTGTTCAAATATATCACATCCAACATTACAATCAAAATACAAACCAGCTTAGAATCAGTTACTGTTAATGTGGAACAGTTACAATTTTTTGAATTACTTGGCTGGGTCATAATATACAAACACAGGAGTATTGAGAAACATTTATTAACGGAGATGAAAAAATAGATAAGAAACATTAGTTTCGAACAAACAATTGTAATCGATGAGAAATACGATTAATAAGAACTTCGACTTTTCCGATTTGACGCCTTCTTCTTTCTTCTTCTGGCAGGAAGGTTTGGTTGGGAAATCGGTCGCTTGGAAATAAAACATCCAAATCAAGAGGAAGATGATCATTATGTCGTAGGTCAATATTGATATTTTGTGAAATGGCGTTTGCGTCCGCATTGGCATTTTCCACTTTTCGACGGATCGTTTCGAAACTTATTGGACTTTCAATAAAGAAGTATGAATTTTGTGCATTTAAGAAATCAATGTCATCGATTTCGCAATATAATCCCAACGCAGTGAAAGAAGGCACAGTTTTGAACAGTTGTGATTTGAAAAAATTTGGCGAAAGTGTCAGGTTGTGGACGCGAGAACGTGAAAGGCGGATGTTTCGCAAGCAATTATTGTTTCCAAATTCCATGAAAGCGTTATACATGGATTGATACAAGGTAACATGCAATTCATCAACTCTGGCCAACACATTGTCGTTGAGCAGTTCACTCGGCCATTCTTTTATATTGATATAAAATCGGTTAGTCCGTCCTTCCTTCACATGTCTGTAACATCTCGAAATGAAGTCTCGAAACTCTTCCATTGTATTTGAGGTCTTGTCGCACTTCTTTTCCACAAAACGAGGTAAAACAGGTCCTCTTTTAGGTTTAGTTTCTTTGTAGGTCAGCAAAATGGCAACTTCATCATACACTTCTTCGAGTCTCACTGTTTCTGGTGCAACTGTATTGAACCGCTGAACTTCAGAGTCGCAGTATCTAGAGCATTCTGCGTAGTTTTTAAGTTCTGATCCTTGAGAATAACTCAGAATGTGGTGTCTCATTTCGGGAGCCAATTTAGAATGCTTGGTGAATGTTGTGAGCTGAAATAACTTGAAGAGATGAGTCTCATGAAACATTATACTTACTTCAGTTCGACCCGTTGCGTCATTTTTTTGGTCGAGGGGCATTGTTGCGTAGAAAATGGTTGCGTGTGTCTTGCGTAGTGATTTGGTATAGAATGAGGATACCTTGTACAATCCTGGTCGTATCTGATGCCTCCACCCCTTGTGACGTCATTGACATCTGACCCTTCCCTAGTGTGTGTCATAAGAACGAGACACCATTTGTCAAACGTATGGGGATCATTAATTGCGTATCTATCTCATTGGTCGGCTTAGACAGATGGAGAGGAAAAAGTCTTCTTTTGAGAAATATCAGAAAATCAGTTTTTCAAATAGCTTTTTTCCCTGATCAATTTTTACCGTGCTCATTCGATTACAGTATCCAGGCAAATATACAGTAACCGCATCATAACAAAGTTTGATCACAAAAAAAAGGAAACTAAAAAAACGTTTTATTTTTAAAATAAGCAAAGAAAACAATAGAGAAATCAGAGAGGACAAAAATATAATTCTCGTATTGGTAGATTCATATCCGTCATAATATACAATCTCCCTGCAATATAAAGCTCTTCAATAATATCTTCATCTCTAGTAAATTGATTCGGGAAGCGTTCTCGTGGAAATAACACTCTCAAATTAAAGAAATTAGTATCGTCATCTGGTAGAGAAACCGCGAAAGAATGAAAATTGTCTGGGCGAGCGATAATGAGTCGTTCCACTTTTTGGCGGATCGTTTCAAAACTTATCGAGCTTCGAATGAAAACTTCGGGAATTTGTAGGTTGAGAAAATCATCATCATCAATTTGGCATGGGACATCACAATGAAAATGTTGTAGTCTTTGAAAGAAGGATGATTTGAAAAACTCGGGAGGAAACGTCATTCCGTGATTTCTTGACTCGCGCAGAGTCAAATATACCGGCAAATTTTTTTCTGTCAAGAAGTGATTCACAAAATCGTCATACATCGACTGATACATGGTTACCGACCATTCTGAGAGATGAGCAAAAATGTTAAGGCTCAAAATTTCAGCTGGCCATTTCTTCATGTCAATGCGCATATATTTTGTGTTGTTCCTCACATATTTGTAAGGCTTCGATAAATGCTCCTTGATATCCTCCACTAAATGCTCCGAGTGCCGAAATTCTTTTCGCACAAAAGGAGAATAAGTGTCCAAGTCCCACTTGTAGGCAAACTCCACGGCAATACCGTCTTCTGTATCAAGCAGGTGTATAACTTTTGGTGCAACCGTATTGAATCTCTGAACTTCTGAGCTACAATATTTTGAGCACTCCGCGTAGTTTTTGAGGGTTGCTCCTTGCAGATACGATAAAATATGTTTCCTCAATTCCTCGACAAGTGTTGGATATTTGACGAATTCTGTGAGCTAAAAAATTTTTTAGATATGTATATAAGTTTGAATAGAATAGAGACTAACCTCAGTTTTTCGAATTTTCGCCTCGGAACCTTCGGACTCGTCATTTGGTCGCTTGAGAGACATTGGACCAATATGAAATGTGAGCTGAAATTATTTCATTGAAAAAAAGGGTTTGAAAAAAATTGAGCGATAAAACAAAGTATAGCAAAAAATAATGGTTCACGATAAATATCTTGTAGAAAACAAGGCAAATGACCATTCCACGAAACCAAATGACGTACTCTCTGGCGTATTGATTTTGTACAATCTCTCATGAGAGGTGGTATCGAATGAGAGGCCCAATCTGGTCTTTCTATGGCGTCTCTGCAATCTACATACTCTCTCTCTCTCTCTTATGAGGCCAAATTGTGACGTCATCTGTGTATACATATGAACGTCCCCTTCATTATGGCAAGGCAGGTAGGATGGGCCTTGGCCCCTTTTTGCAACACACCTGTTCAGTCGGTTCTAACGAGGGACCGTTTTTCCAGGGGTACCCAGGTTTTGATGCCAGTTCACCAATATGCGTACTTTTGCATGTGGAATCCGATTCCCTAAACAGTTTTTGCTGAAAAAAATCAGGAGAACCTTGAAAATCGTGTTGGAAAATTTTGAAATAAGATTTTTTTTGAGTTAGAGGTTCAAATTTTTTTGAAAGACGCGGCTTGAAATTCTGTTTCTGAATATGCATGGGAAAACTTTTTTCACCAGCCGATGACCGGAAAAAAACTTGACAAACATGCTTGATTACTCAATTTTGCATAATCAGACACTTTTTTTCAGCAAATTTTGAATAAAGATTCGAAACCATCATGCAAAGTTACCTTCCGTGCACATTTTTGAAGAAAATTTTCTGTTTTTGAAATTACCGAAAAGTTTATGCTTCTAATATATCACAAACGCAAATGTAGTGAGTAACATTTATTAACATAAATAAACATTTAATAACATAAATTAATAGAAATGACAAACGATGAAACCTATTGTCTAACACGAAGTATTAAACCACTAACAATCTCAACTTTGACTTTTCCAATTTGACGGTGATCTGCCATAATCAATTGATTGGGGAATCGGTTGATTGGGAATATAACATTTAAGTCAAGATTAATATTACCATCTGGATACACAATATATATTAGTTGATCAACGGGATTCGCCTCCGCGTTTACTTTCTCCACTTTTCGACGGATTGCTTCGAAACTTAAAGAACTTTCAATGTAAAGCGTTGAATGTTGCGTGTCAATAAAATCGCAGTCATCGATTTCACATGTATTGCTTAAAGCAGTAAAAACACGAGCAGTTTTGAACAATTGCGATTTGAAGAACTCGGAAGTTACTAACATTTCAGGATCGTGATAACCGCCAAGGCCTATAATTCCCCGCTGATGATTGTTGGCATAGTTCATGAAATCCTCTTTCATGGATTCATACAAGATCACAAATAAATCGTCAATCTCCGCCAGTTGATTAACTGTCATCAAATCGCTTGGCCAATTTCTCATATCGATAATAAGTTTTTCAGTGCGTCCATTTGTTACATACTTATAGCAGTTCACAGCATATTTCCGAATAGCATCCATCATGTTTGAGGTTTTAGAATACTTGAATTTTTTGATCTGTTTACGATACCGAACGGTGTCATGTCCTCTTTCTCGTATTGTTCTCTTATGGATCATTTCAACGGAAACTCCACCATCAACTTCTTTGAATGTCACTTTTTCCGGTGCGACCGTATTGAAGCGCTGAATTTCAGCATTACAATAGTTGGAGCATTCCGCATAGTTTTTCAGTCTTATTTTCCAAACATAATTCAGAACATGCGCCCTCAGTTCAGGTGCCAGTTTTGCATACTTGGTGAATGATGTGAGCTGAAATAACGCGATTAGATAAGTTTTAAGAAAATATTCTTACTTCAGTTTGTTCCTCTGCGTCTTTTCCCTTGTTGCAACATAAAAAGAAAAACGACATATGGAAATTGATGGCGTGTGTCTTGCGTAGCAATTTGGAATAAAATGAGGACACCTTGTGCGATTCTGATCCTATCTAATGAACCGTGTCGCGGACACGACGAATACGACCGACCGAAACAGGCCGAAGGAATGAGTCATCGCAAAGATGCATACGAGACGGCATGGGCTCCCGAGAGGGAGAGGACCAGAGAAACGCCTCTAGTTTCTCTGACCCCGGAAACAGGCTCCGCCCTGTTTCAGAGGCCAATATAAGGCAGCTCCCGGCAAGGAGAATTCACTCTTCACACCTGGCAAGCTTGGAGAAGCCTGCCCAACACCACCTCCTTCGCCTACCTACGGATCCTGCGCCCTCAACACCCACGTGCCGATCCTCCAGTCTACAACTCCATCGCTGACCCTTATATTACTGATATCCTTTTATAACCAATAAATACTTATACTATCAGTCCATATCTCACACCACAAACACCACCCGGTGCCACAAACCGTGTCCCCACCAGCTGTCCTACCGCTGCGTTTGGATGGAACGCACTTTCTGAACTGACCTGACACAGAAAAATAGCCGATTGACCGAAAGGTTTAGCCAATTAGGACTTTATTTAGCGTCTCTTTGATCTACACACTCACTGACGAGGTGGATGACGTCACCTGTGCATCTAAACGACTCCATCATTATGGCAAGGCGGCTAGGATGGGCCTTGTCCCAACACACCTGTACCACCAATCAAAAAAAAATTCACCATTGTCCTTTTTTCAATCATAAAATGTACGTGTTGTCACAAAGTAACGGAATGGACCCAAACTTCAAAAAATAATTCACTAAGCAAGTTGGAGACCAATATCTAGGGAACTGAACTGTGTCCTAAACATAATGTATTTGAAAAAAACAGATAGGGTCAGTTCTAGCTTTTACATGCAAACAATTTTCATTTAAAAACAATTTATTCGCGGAAAAAAATGGAGAAACGGATATCAAGCAGTAAATTCGATATGTAATTTTGATGCTTGTGTTAAATAGTTAACATTAACTTTCCCAATGCGAGTGGAACGAGGATCCACAATTTCTTGAGTTGGAAACCGACTCATTGGAAACAATACATTTCTACCAGCTTCTCCTTGTACAGTACACAAAAGTTGAGAATTGTTAGTCGGGTCCGCATTGTATCGATCTACTTTCTCCTGAACCGCCTTGATTGTCACTGGGCTTTCAATTATTATGATTCGATTTTTCAAGCTCAAAAAAGCGTTGTCAGTCAATTTACAACGTTTGTGGAATATCAAGTTCTCCACACTTTTCATAAATGGGCATGTTGCAAAAGTTTTAGAAAAAGTGATACATCCGTCAAAGCTGATAAACTTGATCCGACCGATGCAAGTGTTAGCGTATTCCAGAAAATCCTTCAACATTGAATTGTAAATGGTAACGTCCCAATTAACAATTGCAGCTAACTGTCTGATATCGAAAAGTCTAGTCGGCCATTTCTTCAAGTCAATGGACAATTCAAAAGTTCTGCCTTGTCTCACATATTTGTACCGCTCCGATAAATACTGGCGGACTTCCTCCATGTCGTCCCGACTGGAGTTGAGACCCGCAAACGTCTTTGTCGAAATATTTTGCATTCCACGTGATTTATATTTTCTGCATTCCACGAGAATCCCATCTTCTGTATCCTTTACTGTGACATATTGTGGTGCTACTGTGTTGAATCTTTGAATCTCAGCGTTACAATACTCTGAGCACTCTGCGTAATTCTTCCGTGTATCTAACTGAAGATAAGTGAGAGCATGAAAGCGTAGTTCTGCCGGTAGTTTGCCATATTTTGTGAATTTGGTCTGAAATTTTTGTATGTTAAATTTGAATAGAAACTTAAACCTACCTCAGTATCACGTTTCACAGTCGTATCTATTGTCACATTCTTCTTTGATCGCTTGGCACTCGGATATGGTTGGGATCCATCATTCTGTCGTTTGACTGCACCTCTGGTGAGCACCATTTCATCATTTTGTTGTTTGCGGGCAGATCTGGTTAATACCATTTTGGCAGTTGAATTGGTCACCAGCACCTTAGGCAGCAAAGTAATCAAATGAACCGCTCGCTCTGATCGTTTCGACAAATCTCTAATGTCTCGTCAATGTACACATTCTCTGATAAGGTCATACACACTAAAGGTCAATTATGTATTAGAGCGCGTTTGCTGACGTGGCGATCAGATCAACCGCATGCGCAGAGAAACTGTCTAAGTCTCTTCAGATTCTATGCACTCTCATCTGGTAACGTGGAATGGTCATTGCCACATTCATGCATAACGATGAAAAATGGGCCATGTCTGGTACCTCCACGATCCACACACTATCTATAAACTTGGCATTATGCCAAGACCATCCTCTAGTCAAATGAGGGGAAAACATCAAAACCGTTACAACTGTTCTCTACGGTCTCCATCGCCACACCACACACGTTTCGCGGGAGTTTCTCGGTGCCGATCATGGTAGAAAAAAAATTCACAATTTTCATGACATAATCCTTTCTGGTTAACTACATTAGAGAAGCGTTCTCTCAAAACTGCTTCTTCGAAAAACAGGGACAACTTATTACTTTCCGCCCGATACTGTACAGTAAACTTTCCAAATTAATACAATTGATGTTTTTCAGTCAAAACAATTTAATCGTGTAAACGATAGTAGGACAACATTTATCAAGAAATCCTTTTAAAAACAGAGTCTAACCATATTTTTGACTTTTGTTGAAATGTGTTTTATCAGATTCCCCATATTCAGTTTTGTCAGTCATCATCAAGTTTTTTTTGAATTCGGGTCTCGGCCGCCGTACACACACATGCGCGCGCGCCAAAACTATGCCTTTCTGAAAATGGTGCGTGCCAATTTTGATTTTCGACGTGATTTTCTGACCAAACTGAACATGGGGTATCTGAAAAAAACATAGTTCAACAAAAGTCCAAAATATGATCAAACTCTGTCTTCAATCACCATACCAACACGATTTTCACGCACAATTGCAAAAACCCTTCCAATATAAATATAATTTCTTGAAACCAACTCTTGATTTGGAAATCGGCTTCTTGGAAACAATCTACCTCTAGTAACTCGACTATGATTATCAGCGAAGAAAATTTCAATAGTTTGTATATTATTAGTTGTGTCCGCATTGGCTTGATCCACTTTGTCCTGAATCGCCTTGGTCTTCAGTGGGCTGTGAATATTGACGTATCGGTTTTTTAAGCTCAAAAAAGCATTGTGAGGTAATACACAGAACTTTTGGAATGTCAAGTGCTCCACACTTTTGATAAATGGACAAGTTACGAAGTCGGGCTCCAAAATGATCTTTCCACCAAAACTGAGCTTCTTGATCCGACCGATGCAAGTGTTAACGTATTCCAAAAAATCTTTCAACATTGAATTGCAAATGGTGACATCCCAGTCATCAACTTCAGCCAACTGTCTGATATCGAAAATTCTAGCTGGCCATTTCTCCAAGTCAATGCACAACTTTTTTGTTTTGCCCTCTCTCACGTATTCGTAACACTTCAACAAATACTGTCGAACGTCCTCCATGTTGCTCCGACTTGAGGTGCGACCCACGAACATCTTTGTATAACTATTTTTTGAATAAGTGCACTCCACAACAATTCCATCTTCTGTATCCTTCACTTTGACATCTTTTGGAGCCACATTGTTGAATCGCTGAATCTCGCCGTTACAATACTCTGAGCACTCCGCGTAATTTTTCAATGTTCCTAATGGAAGATAAGTGAGAGCACGGAAGCGTAGCTCGGCTGGTAATTTAATATACTTTGTGAACCTCATCTGAAGTGTTTGTATTTTACATTTGATTAAAATAGTAAGCTTACTTCTTTATTAGATGTCACATTCTTCTTTGATCGCTTGGCATTTGGAATCGGCTGTGATCCATCATTCTGTCGTTTGACTGCACCTCTGGTTGATACCATTCCATCGTTTTGTTGTTTGCGGGCGGATCTGGTTAATACCATTTTGGCTGTTGAATTAGCCACCAACACCTAAGGCAGCAACGTAGTCAAATGAACCGCTCGCTCTGATCGTTTCGACAAATCTCTAATGCCTCGTCAATTTACACATTTTAATAAGGTCAATTATGTATTAGAGTGCAATTGCTGACATGACGATTAGATCGATCGCATGCGCCGAACAAGTGTCTAAATCTCTTCATATTCTATGCACTCTCATCAAACGTGCCAGATGGTCATTGCCACATTTATGCAACACGATGAAAGATGGACCATGTCTGATGCCTACATGGTCCAGACACTCTCTCTCAACTTGGCATTTTGCCAAGCCCATCCTGTAGTCTAACAAAGACGCTATTCCCCTATCGATTGTTGTCTACCGCCTCCAGACACTGGAGGCATCGGACATTGCCCATTCTTTGTCGTGTTGGGTCATGGGTATGCCCATTTTCAATGTCACCATCATGACCCGATGAAAGTGCACAGAATATGAAGAGATTTAGACACTCGTTCGGCGCATGCGTTCTACTTGACTGACCCGCCCCCAAATCGGGCAAAAAAGAGCGGCTACATCATTTGTCTACATTGCTGCCTCAAGTGTCGGTGACCGATTCAACCGCCAAAATGGTGTTAACCAGGGCCGCTCGCATACGACAAAATAATGAAATGGTATTAACTAGAGGTGCAGTCAAACGACAGAATGATGGATCACAACCATATCCCAGTGCCAAGCGATCAAAGAAAATTGTACCAACTGAGGCTATTCTGACACCTTGTACGGAGGTAGGTATAAGTTTCCATTCAGATGTAACATACAAAAATTTCAGATCAAGTTTACAAAATATGTCAGACTACCGGCAGAGCTACGCTTTCATGCTCTAACTTATTTGAAGTCAGGAACACTGAAAAATTACGCGGAGTGCGCAGGGTACTGTAACGCCGAGATTCAACGATTCAACAGAGTTGCTCCACGACATGTCAAAGTGAAGGATACAGAAGATGGAATTGTTGTGGAATTCATCTACGCAAAAAGTAGTCATTCAAAGACTTTTGTGGGTGTCAGCTCTTGTCAGAACAGTATGGAGGAAGTTCGAAAATATTTATTGGAGCGATACAAGTACGTGAGACAAGGTACAACCAGAAAACTGTGCATTGACGTAGAGAAGTGGCCGACTAGAATTTTCGATATTAAACAGTTGGCTGAAATTGATGAGTGGGACGTGACCATTTACAATTCGATGTTAAAGGATTTCTTGGAATACGCTAACACTTGCATCGGCCGGATCAAGTGGCTTAGTCTTGATGGAAATATCACTTTGGCTACCAACTTTGTAACTTGTTCATTCATAAGAAGTGTAAACAACCTGACATTCCACAAATTTTGTAAATTGACATACAACGCTTTTTTGAGCTTGAGAAACCGTACTGTTATTATTGAAAGTCCAGTGAAGATTAAGGCGATTCAGGAGAAAGTGGATCGAGCCAATTCGGACCCAACTAGCAATTTACAACGTTTCAAGATTTTACTAGGTGATAATGGTCAAGTTAGTAAAGATACGTTATGTCCCAGAAGTCGGTTCCCAAATCAGAACATGGTTGGAAGAACGTTCACATTCATTGGAAAAGTTTTTGTCTTTGTGCATGAAAATTATGTTCGTATGTCGATTAATTGTTTTTCTTGATGACTGTTTGTTGAAAATATTTTTTTACGAATAAAGGTTAAAAAAAATGTTTTTTTTGTTTGGTTGATTTTAGTTGCCCGTGCCGACCAACAAGTTCAGGGTACAATATTGTCAAACCACGTTGAAAAAGTGTGTAGAGAAAAAGTGTGCTGATCTGCATTTGTTGTGGAATTTAAATTTTATACTAAGCGCAATCTTCGAAAGAAGATCTAATTTTCAAACAATTTTCAAATTTCGAAACAAGTGTATTATATAAATTCGAAACATGGATGGAAAATTTAATAATTTATTAGGGCAGGAAAAAAATCAATTTAAAAAATTGTGAAGATTCAGTTTTCCACCTTCATGTGCAAAGAAGTTTGATAAGTAGAAACCGATACATTTCCAATTTGGAGGTATCCAGCGTTATTGATAAATTGATTCGGGAACCGTACCATTGGGAACAAATCGTCGAAACTGTATATAGTAAATGCATAACCAACTATATCAATATCAATATTTTTAATTGTATTAGCAGGATCCGCATTGATTTTTTCCATTTTTTCACGAATCGCTTCACAACTTATTGGGCTTTCGACACAGATAACTTGATTTTGAAGATCAACAAAATCAGGGTTGCTAATTTCACAAGATTTGTGGAAATAAACATGCTTCAAATTTTTAAAAGAAGATGACTCAAAAAGTTCGGAAGCTTGAGATATTTTACCAATCAAATTGAGGTGGCTTATTTGATGTTGACCATCTTCCAAAAATTTTACAAAATCCGAACACATAGAGTTGTAAAATGAAACTTTCCAAGTTTGAATTTCAGCCAACGGCTTTAGATCGAAAATTTGAGTCGGCCATTTCTTCATGTCAATGTACAACTGTTCCGAGTTTTCCTGTTTCACGTACTTGTAACACTTCAATATATGATTTTGAATGTCTTCCATTATATTTTCGCTTCTAGAATACATAAACTCCTTTGTTGAAAGTTGTTGACGTCGCGTCTTTGAATAGTCAAAATCCACAATAATTCCATCATCTGTATCCCCAATTTTCACTTTAGCTGGTGGTGTTGTATTGAACTCTTGAATTTCAGAGTTGCAAAATTTGGAAACTTGCGAATAATTGTGAAGTGTCGATTTTTCAGCATATGACAACGCATGACGACGTAACTCTGGTGGCAGTTGCGAATATTTTGTGAATCTGACCTGAAAATTTTTTTGGTTTTTTTAAAAAAATGTTTTCTAAATTGAACTCACCGCTGTACTCCGTCTTATAAAACATCTACATTGTTTAACAACACGGTATGGGTCATACCGTCGATCGATGTATTGTCTGAGTGTTGACGTGGGGAGCATGTTAAAGAGGTCACCAAGACCTAACGCAGGCACCTAATGAAATGAGTCATTTTCTGCAACAGTCAGCGGATCAGACAATTAGACATGCAGAGCACTCTACGCATCTAAACCTCTCTAAATACTGTGCACTCTTATCTGACGTTGCAGATGGACATTGCCCATTTATACATCACATCTGTTCTTGTGCAAACAATCGCTGGTTGTAAGACAATATGAAAAATTCAAACATGAAAAAAAAACTTTATTTGATTCACAGAACATTGAAAATACTTGTTACATGTTACTGAGGAAAATTAAAAAGGAACAAGTTTCCTAAATTCCAAACCAAAAGTTCACCAATCTGATAGCGCCCTCTTGCATTAAAAAACTGGTTTGGAAACCGTTCTCTAGGAAACAACACATTCCGATCAAGCTCCGGATGATAATAACCACGTGGCGCATAACAAATAGATCGAACAGTATTAGTTGGATCAGTTGTCATTTTTTCAATTTTGTCGCGAATCGCTTCCAAACTTATCGTGTTATTAATGAAGATGTTTAAATTTTGCAAGTTTACAAAATCGCTGTCAGAAATTTGACAAGACTCGTGGAAATGAACATGCTTCAAGTTTTTGAACGCTGGGGAGTTGAGGAGTTGAGACAGTTTGTAGGAGCCAGTAACGTTCAGATGATTTATCTGGTGTTTGCCGGTTTCGAAATATCTTATAAATTCTGTAAACATAGTATCGTAAAGTGTCACATTCAAATAAGTGATTTCAGCTAATAGTCTGATATTTACGATTTCAATCGGCCAATTTTTCATATTGATGTAAAATCGTTTGGTCTTCCCTTTCTTCACATTTGTGTAATGATCCAATAGGAATTTGCGGATCTCCAGCGCTATGTTTGAGGTTTCAGAATGAACAAACATTTTCGAAAATTCTCGTGCTCTTCTCTCCGGGTGAACAACTTTCACAACAGCTCCATTATCTGTATCTTGTAACTTCACTTCGGATGGTGCAACTGTATTCAGTCTTTTTTGAGCCTCAAAATTACAGTACTTGGAGCATTCAGCGTAGTTTTTGAGTGTTGGTTGCTCAACATATGAGAGAGCGTGATCTCGAAGTTCAGCTGGGAGTTTCACATACTTTTTGAACTCAATCTAAAAATTTTGTATCATATTTCTGATTCGAAAAAAATCTTACCACTGTGTTAAGTTCCACATCATTCTTTGCTCGTTTTGCACTTGGATCTAGTTCCGAACCATTGTTTTGTCGTTTGAGTGCCATAATTGCAGTTGAATCAGTAACGAGTGTCTTGCGCAGCTACGTAGTGAAATGAGTCGATTGTTTATTTTCCGCCCAAATTGACGGGTCAGGTATGATGTCCTGGACATTGCCTTTCGTTTTTTGTTTACATAACCTATACACCATCTGCTGTTTGTATTAATGCGTTATCTATTTCATTCTATTGCAGTGGGCAGTCGCAGAGCGATCGCACGCTGTGCGCCCTTCTCTCCTTATGAGTATTCCCCACTAATAAAGTATGTGCTACAAGTCTACAAGGCACACAATGATAACCTGAGATGGCGCTCTCAGCTGAGGTATCACAAAGGCAGGTAGAGCGCATTTGCATTTGCACAGCACACTTCTGACCGATAAATACTGCCTCTGCCAAAAGTCCTACAGTGCAAACACGCTAACGACATGAGGCACAATAACATTGCCAAAATACTTTATTACATCAGAAAAATGTGAAAACATGGATGAATATCAAGAAAATGATCAGAAAGAAAAAAATTACAATCATCAAAATCAATTTTCTACAATCAAGTGTAAATATCTGATAAAACAAAGAGCGGTAACTTTTTCAAAATTAACAACGCCGGGTTCATGATTTCGCAGCTGTTGTTCTTGGAAAAACCTACGTGGATTGAATTCACTTTGCTCATAACCTGGTGGTTGGATATGGATGCATTCAATTTTGTTAGCTGGGTTCCAATTGATTTGTTCGATTTTCTCTCGAATCGTTTCCAAACTAATCAGATTTTCGATTCTGACTCTTGGATTTTGCAAATTCAAAAAATCACTTGCGGTAATTTCACATCGTTTGTCAAAGTAGATGTGCGACAAGTTTTTGAAAAATGGAGATTCGAGAAAGTCGGAAGGAATAGTCATTTGGTACGAACTTTTGATATCGAGACGATCTATCTGGTGCTGGCCACTTTCGAAAAACTTGACGAAATTGGAAAACATAGATTTGTGAAGAGTCACGTTCCAGTTATTTATTCCAACCAACGGTTCGACATTCAAAATTTCAATTGGCCAATTTTGCATATCGATGTACAACCGTAGCGGTTTTCCATTCTTCACATATTTGAAGCATTTCAATATGTGCTTTCGAATCTCTTCCGAATTTCCAGAATGCGCAAATTTTTTTGAATAAGTTCGTTGAAGGATCCGAGGCTTTGCAAAATTTATCTCCACAAAAGCCTTTTCATCATCTTGCACTGTCACATAATCTGACTCGTAACGTCCGTCATAATTCTTCAAATAAGTTAGCGCTACAATTACTCCATTATGTCTGTCTTTCAATTCCACAAAAGCCGGAGCTTCTATATTGAACTCTTGAATTTCATAGTTGCAATATCTGGAGTTTTGCCCATATTTATACAGGGTCGATTTTTCAGCATATGACAACGCATGGCGACGTAGCTCTGGTGGCAGTTTTGAATATTTTGTGAACTTGTTCTGAAATTAAATGACCCTTCAAGTTTATTTCGATATGAACCTACCTCTGCAATCTTTTTCAAGCATCTCGATTTTTTGACAAAAGGGTATGGCTCATAGCGTCTGTCGATGTATAGTTTGAGTGTTGATATAGGGAGCATGATGAAGGGACCACCAATAGGTAACGCAGAAACGTAGTGAAATGAGTCGATCGCTCTATTTCAATTCTTGTTGGCGGGTCAGTTAGGTCGAGCGCATATGTATAACACACTATCTACCAGTGCATCTCTAAAAACGATAAATCATCTCATGACGTTGACATAGCAGATGGACATTGTTCCATTCATGCAAAACACCTGTCCACCTAAATCTAGGGTTTTCTGATGGGTGTATTGTTTGCGCTGGCAAACGTACAACACCTGCAGTCCTTATAATACATGAGAACAGATTTCTGTGAAAAAAGCTTTATTATGGGAAAAAAACATTCAAAAAAATAACAAAAAAAGTTAATACCAATCACAAAAAATGAAGGTTGATGCCAATATAATTCAACCTTCTATATAATGAGGACTGAAGAAAATTTTTTACGATACCGGATTCCGTTGCATCTGATAAACCAAGAAAGTCTATCTGTTTTCTGTCTGTCTCAAGGTATCTCATGAAATCGTCATAATTGGATACGTATAGGGCAAAAATCCAAGAACGAACACCAACAAACTGGCTCATATTTAGAACTTCAGTCGGCCATTTCTTCATATCGATAAACACTCCTTTGATGTTTCCACTTTTTACATATTTGAAACATTTCAATATATGCTTTTGAACCTCATCCATCGTATTTACAGAGTTTACAAACGTCTTCGAAAAAAAACGACAACTTTCATAACTATCCCACTCAGAAACCCAAAAATGTCGAACTTTGTAAGAAGGAGGTTTAGATTTTTGATGTGGCTTTTCCAAATAGCCTAACTCCACAACAACTCCATCATCGGTATCTTTAAATTTTACGGATGTTGGTGCAACGGAATTGTAGCTTTGTATTTCCGAGTTGCAATATTTGGAGCACTCTCCATAGTTTTTGAGTGTTCCAGGTTGAAGATAACTGATCACATGTTTTCTCAACTCCGAGACTAGCGTGGAGTATTTTGTAAATCCCATCTGAAATTTTTCTCTAACAATATTATTGAACCTCAATGGGAACCTACCTCTGTATTTGATCGTTTTACATCAGAATTTGGGTCAGGAGGTCCATGTCGTTTGAGCGAGCCAGAAGTCATTTCCATGAGAGCAGTTGAGTCGGTTACCAACACCTAACACAGCAATTTAGTCGAATGACCGATACACTCACAACGCAGTGTTCACCGTGTTTCAAGATTCTACACACTATTTCACACCGACTGCATGACAGGTGGGATGGGCAGATGTACCATGTTCATTTGGCCTTCTTTGCAGTCTGACCTTTTTGGCATGGATGATTGGGTAGCCTGTTGGAGATGACACAACAAGAGTGTTTTTAGAAGGTAGACCCACCTGACCAAGATTAATTTATTTGACAAATATTGTAAGCGAAATTCAAGAAATTTATTGAAAACATAACATTAGAAAATTATTTACAAGAAGGATCAACGAAAAATGAACATTTGCAAAGTTCTTGAACGATTTAAAATGATGATCTCCACTTTTCCAATTCTCAACGTCTTTCTCTGAGTCTTTGCTTGATTCGGGAATGCTCGTTTCGGAAACAAGTTTTCAAAATGAAATGTGCGAGTATCATCCTTTGGAAGCCGAATGGTGATGTCTTGAAAGTTGTTAACCGTTTTGATTGCGTTGATTCTCTGAACCTTCTTTCGAATCGCATCAAAACTTATTGAGCCCTCGATATCAATACTTGCATTCAACTTGGATTCAAGACTAATAAAATCAGAGTCGTTTATCTCACATGGCAAATGGAACCATGTTTTTTGAATTCTTTTGAAAAATGATGATTCAAAGAAAGTTGATGGCAGAGTCATTTGGTGATTGGGCGATTGTTTGAGGCAAAGATATGACAGTTGGGTCCCCCTTGTTTTCACGTGGTCCATAAATTCCTGATACATGGATTCGTACATGGTAATGAACCACGAACCAATTTCAGCCAATGGTTTGAGACTCATAACTTCAGATGGCCATTTCTTCATGTCAACATTCAATCGTACGGTTTTCCCCTGATTTGCATATCTGTAGTGCCTCCATATGTATTTTTGAATGTCCTTCACTACATTCGAGCCTTCAAACACTCTCTGCACAACATGAATCTTCTCAGTTCTCCTAATTGAATAGTTAAAGGCCACCAAAACACCATCTTCCGCATCTCGCAAGCTTACTGAACTTGGTGCGATTGTGTTAAACTTCTGAACCTCTGCATTACAGTATTTTGAGCATACCGCGTAGTTCTGCAGTGTTGATGCTTGAAGACAAGAGAGGACGTGATGGTGAAGTAATTGTGGTAGCTGCGGATACTTGGTGAATTTCACCAGCTGAAAATAAACTTTTCTTAACTCTGTATGATTTAAGTTCAAACTAACCTCAGTCTCGACCTGATCCGGTGCACCACTTTTCTGGTTAAGCGACATTGTAGCAGTAGGCCGGTTTGTAGCGTTGTAGATTGACGTAGGCGTAGTACGTTGTTGTATGCGTTGAGGGCTAACGAGGCGTTGTGGCTAGCATAGCGTTGCAGGCTAACGTAGCGTTGTAGGCTAACGAGGGCGTTGTAGGCTGACGTTGGCAATATAGCTGACGTGGCGTTGTGGGCTAACGTAGCGTTGTAGGCTGACGTAGGAAATGGAGCAGACGTGGCGTTGTAGGCTAACGAGGGCGTTGTAGGCTAGCGCAGTGTTGTAGGCAAATGAGGGCTTTGTAAGCTAACGTAGGTAATGTAGCTGACGTGGCGTTGTAGGCAAACGTAGCGTTGTAGGCTAACAAGGGCGTTGTAGGCTAACGAAAGCGTTGTAGGCTGACCTAGGTAATGTAGCTGACGTGGCGTTGTAGGCTAACGTAGCGTTGTAGGCTAAAGTCTCATTGTAGCCTAACGAGGGCGTTGTAGGCTAATGAGGGCGTTGTAGGCTGACCTAGGTAATGTAGCTGACGTGGCGTTGTAGGCTAACGTAACGTTGTAGACTGACGTAGGGGTTGTAGGATGACGTAGTACTATAGGCTAACGAGGGCGTTATAGGCGGACCTAGGCGTTGTAGGCTATTGTATCGTTGTAGGTTAACGTAGCGTTGTAGGCTAACGTCTCGTTGCAGGCTAACGAAGGCGTTGTAGGCGAACCTTCGCATTATTGATGGTGCGTGTTTGTGTACATGAGAGATTGTGAAAATTGTAGAGACCCCAGAAAAAGACGGGACGACCACCGGTTCGTTTGGTGAGGTCTTTCTCTAACGGTCTCTTCTGTCAACACACTCTGTCGTAATGTACCGTCCCAATCTGCCCTGGTCTCCTCTTCCCAAGCCATGTAGCAAACGATTGAAGTGACCCGTCAAACGAGGAATGAGAGAGTGTGGTAAACAGTGAGAGGTTAGAAACATCCCAGAACTGTACATTGTCCCGCTCATTCATCTCTTCTGCTACGCAAGATCAGCGTCGTCGATCTCCTATATTTCATGTCGCTCGTTCAAGAAATTAACGCAACGGACAACGTCCAGGCCAATAATGAGGTTAGTTTCATTATTTTTGAAAAAAACGATTGATAGATGACTTTCAGCTCACGGAATTCAAAAAGTATTCGAAGTTAGTACCCGCCCTCCGTGACCATGCACTAGCATATTCCACCAGGACAACGCTTAAAAATTACGCACAGTGCTCCAAATATTGTAACGAAGAAGTTCAGAAGTTTAATACAAAAGCTCCGAGAGAACTGGTTATGGAAGAAGACAATCGTGGACTTTTGGTGAAATTCCTATATATAATCTTCAGAGAAGTACAAAATGGCCATGCCATCATTCAGACTTGTGTCGCAAAAAGATTTTCACGAGTTGATGGTGAAATTCGTATGAACGATGCACAGGAGTATATAAAGAAGTTCTACAAGTATGTGAAAACTGGAAGAACTATTTCCATCACCATGAACATGAGGATTTGGCCAACTGACGTTATGAACATCCCACAGTTAGCAGAAATTGGTTCATGGAGAATAAAACTGTATGAGACAATGTATGCTGATTTTGTGAGGCACTTGGAACAAAGCAGTGAACCGCTCAGCTACCTCACTATCGATCCGTGTCACGAAGGCATGACTATTCCTGCCAGTTTTTTCAAGTCAGAGATATTAGCACGATTCAAAACTGCATTTTTGAAAGTTCCTTGTGAAATTTATCGCATTGATTTCGTCAACTTGCAATGTAGAGAGCTCATAATGAAAACGTCAATAGATTTTGAAGCGATTCGAGAGAGAGTGGAGAAAGTCAATGAGGAAGGAATTAAAAATCATAAGGCGATAAGCATTGAGTTACCAGAAAATGATCCTCGGCTATTTGACTTCGATGAGTTGTTCCCAAGCGAACGATTTCCAAATCAAGATATTTTCGAAGAAGATTCACGCCGAATTGGAGATGTGCTCATTAATATCTACCTTTCATCAAAAACTTTAACAATGCATTAATTTTTGTGGTGTTTCTTCATTTCTCGATGGTATCTCAATATCCAATTTGATTATTTGAATATAATATACATATTGTTTAAAAATATTTTGAATAAATAATTTAACTGAAAAATCCAAAATCTTCAAATTCAACTGATGATAACCATTCATCAAATGTCTTATCTAAAACAATCAATCAAATAAGTATCTAGAGAAGCGGTGTAGCAAAAAGAGGATGCCCTCTTCTAATCTGATCTTAATGCGGTGACCCATCACCGTTTTCTTCATATTTGGTAATGGTAAGCAACAATTGAGATCTTTCTCTAACGGTCTCAACTTCCAACACACTCTCTCATGATGAACCGTCCCATTTTGTCCCCGATCTTTTGTTTCCCAGCCATTAGGCAGCAAACGTGACCTTACCAAAAAGACCCGCCCAACGGCAAATGAAAAGGCGTGGTGAACCGCGAGAGATTAGATAAAATCCATAACTGTGTGTTGTCCCATTCATTTGTCTGTTCTTCTAAGATAGTCGTTGTCCGCCTTTCTTATTCCATGTCTCTCCATCAGGAAAACGATGCAACGAATCACGCCGAGGAGAATAAAAAGGTTAGTTCAACTATGAATCAAAGCTAGTATGACTGATACTTTTCAGCTCACGAAATTCAAAAAGTATTCGAAGTTGGTACCCTTACTACGTCACCATGTTCTTACATATTCCGATGGAGCAACACGCAAAGAATACGCCGAGTGCTCCAAATATTGCAACTCGGAAGTTCAAAAATTTAATACAAAAGCTCCAAGTGCACTGATTATGGAAGAAAACAATCATGGAATTGAGATGGAATTTATATATAAAATCAGCATAAAAAGAGGAAACGTCACCTACTATTACCGAAACTGTTTCGGGATAAGTTTTTCACAAGGAGATCGTTCCAATCGTATGAACGATGCACAAAAGTATATGGAGAAGTTCTACAAATATGTGGAAACTGGAAAAACTTGTTCTATCACTATGAACATGAGGACTTGGCCTACTGAAATTATGAATATTCCACAATTATCAGAAATCGCCAAATGGAAAATTAATTTGTATGAGACAATGTATGCTGAATTTGTACGTCACTTGGCCCCGATCAGAAAATTTTCTATTGATCCTTGTGACGGAAGTATGACTATTCCGACTAGTTTTTTCAAGTCAACTATATTAGCACAATGCGAAAATGCATTTTTAAGAGCTCCTTGTGAAATTGATCACATTGATTTTGTCAACTTACAATGTAAACAGCTCTTGATGAAAACTTCAATAGATTTTGAAGCAATTCGAGAGAAAGTGGAAAAAGTCAATGAAGACGGAATTAAAAATTTCAAAGAAATAAACCTTGAGTTATTAGATGATGATTCTTGTGTATTCGATTTAGATGAGTTATTCCCAATAGAACGATTTTCAAACCAAGATATCATCGTGGAAGATTTACGTCAAATTGGAAGTGTGCTTATTAGTACCTCATCTTCATCAAAAACTTTAATATTGCGTTAATTTTCGGGAATTGTTTTGTTTATCGAGTGTATCTAACCATTTTTACTATTTGAATATAATGTACATATTGTGTGAAAAGATTCTAAATAAATCATTTAACTGAAAAATCCGAAGTCTTCAAATTAAACTGATGATAAGCATTCATCAAATTTTGCCCGTTCCCTAGCCCGTTCCCTTGGCTGTGGTTTCGCTAGATAGTACTTATTTAAACCAATGAATGAAGTAAGCTTCTAGAGAAGCGGTGTAGCAAAAAGATGATGCCATCTTCTAATCTTATCTTATTGTGGTGACCCATCATTGTCGTATTTGCTAATGGTACGCAACGGTTGAGATCTTTCCCTTAAGGTCTCCACTTTTAACACATTCTTCCCATATGGACCATCCCAGCGTTATAGAATAACGTAACGTTGTGGGATAACGTAGCGTTGTAGGCTGACCTGGTCGTTGTTGCCTACGTATTATTGTAGTCTGACGTAGGCGTTGTAGACTAACGTAAGCGTTGTTAGCTGACGTAGGTGCTGTAGGCAAACGTAGGCGTCGTCGGTTAACAAGGTTGTCTCCTTCACAGTATTGATCGTGCGTGTTTCTGCGCACGAGAAATTGTGTGAAATGTAGAGATACTCGAGAAGGCCGAGACAATCACCGGGCCGTTCGGTGAGGTCTTTCTCTAACGGTCTCCACTTTTTACACACTCTTTCAATATGGACCATCCCGGTTTGCACCTGGTCTTCTATTTTTCAGCCATCAGACAAAAAACATGCCAAATAGGAAATGAGAGAATGTGGCAAACAGAGAAATTGGAAATCCGTCATAACTGTGGAAAAACAAGATATGTAAAATTTTATTGGCATACAAGTAAAAATTTATTACATCAATAATTAAGAATTCTCGTTTACGATCATACACAAGGTTTGTTCAAGAATGGAAATAATTATTTTTACTTTTCCGATTTGACGCGCTCTCTCCCGGAGAATGACTTGGTTTGGAAAACGTTCTCTAGGGAATAACACATCAAAATCAAATTTGCGAGGATCGTGATTGGGTATGGTAACAGAAATAGTTGAATCATTGTTAGAAGTATCATCATTCATTTTTTTGAGTTTCTCACGTATTGCCTCAAAATCTATCGAACAACAGATTCTTACATATCCACTCAGTTCAACAAAGTCAATACGTTCTATTTCGCATAAGGGTAAATGAACTTTTTTGAATCTTTTCAAGACGGATGATTTGATACAACTAGCAGATATAGTCATTGTTTCGACACCTGGTTTCATGATAAGTTGTTCCAGTTGAACACTACTACTTTGAAAATAGTCAGCAAATCCATTATACATCGTCTCGTACATAGTCACATGCCAATTAACGACTTCAGTCAATTGTCGAAGATTGAGAATTTCAGTTGGCCAACTTTTCATGTCAATAGAAATCCAGAGTGTTGTTCCAGTGTTAACATATTTGTAGCATCTTTCTACATGCATATGCACATCCGCCATAAGATTTGCACAATTTAACAACTCAAATCTCTTTTCGACGAAATATATAGTGTTTGTGATTCTTCCGAGAGTTCGTCTGATAACCGAATATTTGAGTTTCACCAAAAGTTCATCATTTTCTTCTCTCAAAACCAGTTCGACTGGGGCGTTTGTGTTGAATTTATGCACTTCAGAGTTGCAATTTTTGGAGCACTCGGCGTAATTTTTGAGTGTTGCTGCGCCCAGATAGGTGAGTGCATGACGACGAAGTTCTGGTAGTGTTGTAAAATATTTTTTGAACTCCATTAGCTAAAAATTTTCTATAAAATTGTGTTGTGAAAAATTATGGACTAACCTCCGTTTTTTGAGTTTCTGCCTCCATTGTGTTGTTTTTCACTCCGTGCGGTAAAGAATGCAAAAAAAAAGGATAATGTTCAGCTATTGTATCAGCGTGGACAAATGAATGGTGTACCTCGTCGATTCGGTCGTTTTCTCGTACCTTCTTGTTCCATACACTCACTCATTTTTGGTTTGGCGGGTCTTTTCGATAGAGCATGTTTGCTGAGTAAACATTTTCGGTAAGTAAGACATATTATAGATAGCTCGATAGGGGTTCACTTAAAATTTTCACAACATAGCATTTAAAAATTATGATTATATTTCAAATATTTATTTAATTCACAATAACAACATTAAATATGAAGATAGTATTCATTGAAGCACATCGTTAATAATTTTTGGCCATGAGTTATTTTAATTATTACCTTTCCAATTTTGCGTCTTCCGCCTTCCAAGATGATTTGATTTGGAAATCGGTTTCTTGGGAACAACACATCATAATCGAATACACGTGGGTCTTTATGGGGTAGCTCGAAGCTTGTCTTGTCAAAGCATTGAATCACATCATTATTGCATTTCTCAACTTTTTCTCGGATCGCATCAAAATCTATTGAACATATGATGTATATTGCCCTATTTTGTAAGTTAACAAAGTCAGTCCGATCAATCCCGCAAGTGGCGTACAAATAAACATGCGTGAAGCGTTTTAAAATGGTTGATTTGAAAAAACTGGCAGGAACGACTATTGATTGTGTGTAAAACATCATCGGCACCTCGAGATGAAGCTTTCCCAACTGGTTTTCACAACTTTCAAAGTGTTTTACGAAATCTTCATACATTGTATCATAAATGGTCACCTTCCAATTGCGGACACTATCCAATTGTTTAAGATTCACAATTTCGGTTGGCCAGTTTTTCATGTCAATGGCAATCGCACAAGTTGTTCCGGTTTTCACATATTTGTAGTATTTTTCTATATGGTTCGACACATCGGCCATAAGATTTACACGATTTGACAACTCAAAACTCTTTTCGACATAATAAGTTTTGTTTGAGCCATGTCTTCTGAGAAACTCATATCCCAGTTCTGTCAAAAGTGAACCATTATGCTCTTTCAATACCATATGCCATGGGGCCTTTGTATTAAACTTCTGGGCTTCTGTGTTACAATATTCAGAACACAATGAATAGTTTTTGAGCGTTGTTGGGTTAGAATATGTTAGAGCATGGTGATGTAGTTCGGGTGGTAACTTAGAATATTTTTTGAATTCCGTCAGCTGAAATTTGTTATTTAAATGGTTTCCGAGAAAAGTGTAGACTAACCTCCGTTTTTTGACTTCCAGCGCCGACGTGGTCCATTGTATCGTTTTTCTGTCCAATCGACAAAGAATTCAGAAAATCAATATCGTTCATCTAGTGTAGCAGCAAAGACAAATGTATGGGGTACCCCGTCAATTTGTTTGTTTTCTGGTACCTCTTTATCCCATATACTGTTTCATTTTCGGTTTGGCAGGTTCTTTTCAATAGAGCACGTTTGCTGACTAAACATCGATAGAGAGTGAACAGCACAAATGGTTCTTTTCGAAAATCTAATATGTTTCAACCAAAACTGTTCGTCAAGAAGCAAAAAAAAACTATCATATTTTGAAAGCGTTTATTCGATAAAAAATGACAACAACAGTAATTTGAAGAAATTAGTCATCAACGCTCATCATTAATGCTGTTTTCCGATAAGAAATTAGAACTTTCAGCTTCCCGATTTGGCGGCTTCCATCTTCGAGTATGATTTGATTCGGAAATCGATCTCTTGGGAACAGAACATTATAATCAAATACACGTGTGTCCTCATCTAGTAGCTGGATACTTGTATCACCAAAAAATTGAATTGAACCATTATTGTATTTTTCAACTTTTTCTCGGATTGCTTCAAAATCTATCGAACAGTAAATTTTTATAACCTCACATGGTAAATTGATGAAATCAATCGGATCAATTCTACAAGGAGCGTACAACATTACCATGGAGAATCGTCTTAAAACGGTTGTTTTGAAAAAACTTGCAGGAATGACCGTTGTTTGGCTAGGATCGACGAAAAGATTTTCCAAACGACTATCACATTTGTCTAAATGCTTCACAAATTCATCGTACATCGTCTGATACAATGTGACGTTCCAGTAGTGGACACCAGCCAATTGTCTAAGATTCACAATTTCGGTTGGCCAATTCCTCATGTTTATGCTGATCGTACGAGTTTTTCCGGTTTTTACATATTTGTAATAGTTCTCTATATACCTTTGCACATCGGCCATGAGATTTGCACGACCCGACCATGCGATGTTAGAGCATGGTGACGTAGTTCGGGTGCTAACTTAGGGTACTTTTTGAATTCCGTGAGCTGAAAGTTGCTATTAAAATGAAAATGTCATAAAAATTTTTGAACTAACCTCAGTTTTTTGACTTTTGTGCTTGACATTCGCAGATGCGGCATTTTGCTGCTGAACCGACATTGCAACACTAAAATCAATGGGTCCTCCTACCTTGCGTTTACCAATTTGGGTATCCTGCCGATCTGATCGTTGTCTGGTACCTCCTTGCTACCTACACTCTCTCATTTTTCTTTCGCGGGCTATTTCGCGTTTGCGGACCATCTGCGTTCAGTCGATATTAGCAAAACAGTGTGCTACAGTGAGAGAGTAGTGGGGATTGACCTTTTCTTTTCCATTCTTCTTTCTTTGTTGCGTATTAGTCATTCATAGTGTCTCTTGGAGAAATGGCAGCCCTCAACAACCGTCTCGTCAAGATCAAAACCTCTGACAAAGTAATTTTCGAGGTTCCGCGTGATATTGTTCGAATGATGGCCACATTCGAAACATTCATCGTTGATCTGGGACTCGATCATCACGAGATTCTGCATGACACCATCATCCCAATCGATACAGTCAAATCATCTGCTTTTCGTTTGGTTTTGGATTGGTGCTACCATCATCGAGACAATCCGCCAGAGCCAAGAACCAATAAATATGACAAGATGGATGAATGGGATGAGAATTTTCTATCGAGACTTACTGAGAATCAGCTTTTTGACATTTCTATGGTGAGTTTGTTTTAATTTAGATTTTTTATAACCGTATATTTTCAGGCCTCATGTCGACTAAATATTGAAGCATTGACATGTCTGGGAAGTGCAATCATTGCTAAGGTGATGAGTAGAGGAAATTTGTATGAATTACTTCAAGAACGAGACAGAATGTGGGGAGATTAATTTTTTATTTATACTCATCATGTTTTGAAAAATTTATTTTATAATTCAATTTGCATTTCAGTCACTTTTTAAAATGCATTTTTCGTTGTTTTTTCTGTGTTTCAATAAAAGTTGCATTGTAAACGTTTTGTTTGATTTGAAGAAACGACTTTGAAGGCACTGATGAGAAATCTGTAGTTCTATGTTTCTATGCTTCTATGCTTCAATAGTTCTATGGTTCTATGGTTCTATGGATCTATGTTTCTATGTTTCTATGGTTCTATGGTTCTATGGTTCTATGGTTCTATGGTTCTATGAAATTCGCACATTATCGAACAATTTCAATTTTAAAATAAAATTTATTGAGTCATCAAAAGAATAAAGTTTCATCAAAACAAAAATTTACAGAGGAAAAACAAAACATCAATCATACATTTGTTAATTCAAATTATCGCAGTAATCATAAATTACTAACAACGATATGCAAGTGTCTATCATTAGGATAATATGTAGTATCCACTCTTCCAATTCGACATGATCGACCTGCAGCATGTATTACTTTAGCAGGAAATCGGTCACTTGGAAATAACGTATCAAAACTGAAAGCACGCCAATCCTCCATTGTCATCTTCATAAGTATTATCTGATATTCATTAGTAGCATCTGTATTCTCTTTTTCAACTTTTTGACGAATAACCTCAAAATCTACTGAGGTATTTGTTTGTATGAAAGGGATTTGTAAATTAAGAAAATCAATAGTGTCTATTGAAAAGGGAACCCTCAAGGATAACTCAATCAACTGTTTGACCGAATTGAACTTGAAAAATTCCGATGGCAGGTGAACTTGATCTTCTTCAGATCTGCAGTTGTAGAGACAAAGTTTTCTAGTCACTGAGGTTCTTGTCTCTAAGAACTCAAGAAAGTGGTCCATCATTGATTTGTACATGGTCACATTCCATTTCTTAATTCCTACGATAAGTGTATCCTTCATCAATTCAATCGGCCATTTCTTCAGCTGGACATATATACGGTTAATCTTGCCAATTGTCACATATTTATTGCATTTGTGCAAGTATTGTCGAATATCTTGCACCAATGTCTCAGAGCTCGCAAATATTTTGCTTGTTTTCCCACCATTTCTATCTGAGACCTTATAGCTCAACTTCACTAAAATACCATCGTCCTCATCGAACAACCTCAAATTGTATGGGGCAACCGTGTTGAACTTCTGAACTTCTGAATTGCAAAACAGCGAACATTCCGCGTAGTTGCGGCGAGTATTATTGTCGAGGTACGAAAGCATATGGTGTCGGAGTGGAGGTACCAATTTACTATACTTGGTGAATTCGGTGGGCTAAAAAAAAATTATGATTCGCTAATTCTGACAAAAATGTCGGCTTACCTGAAGTTGTTGATTTGAAACTTCGACATTTCCTGGTGCATCATTTTCCTGATGGAGCGACATCTTAGCAATAAAATCAATAGACGGGTATCTAGCGTAGTAGCGGACACAAATCCATTGGGTATCTTACCTTATCGATCTTTCTCTGGTACCTCCATGCGACACACAGTCCCTCATTTCTATTTCGCGGGCTGTTGCACTGGAGCGCATATGCTGACTGCACTTCCACGAAGCTGGCCGAATTTGTTTGAATTGTGACACGGTATAAAGAGAAAAAATAGATCTTGTGTTGCGAGCAAAAGTGAAAATGTTGGAATTTAGACGTCATTTCTGTTTTTGTAGAATATCGTAGTGGTGGCTGACGTGACTAGTATATTATATGTTGAATGATTTGTCAATATATGTTTTTAAAATAAAACTAGCTGTGCATTGAGTTAACATCGATTACGTATAATTATGAATTTTATTGCATTACCAAAAAAAAGATTATGAAACATGTAAATAGTCAGAGCGAAAAAAATCATTAACCACGCATTTGATAACCATAGGCAACAGAACATAACTCAATAATTAAGGACGTGTTGTTGTAAGTGTAAGAAAGCATCTACCCGGAATATAAGCCTCCAACTCTAATTTAACTTTTCCAATACGACAACGCTCTCTCTCGTAAATCACTTCGTTAGAAAACCGATGGTTCGAAAATAACGCACGAAAACTGGTAATACTGGAACGCGGTACATCAAATTCAATGCTTTGATATTTGGCAGGCTTGTCGGCATTGATTTTCTCGATCTTTCGGTGAATAGCATCCACATCAAGTTCACATACTAGGCCGATAGTGGGACATTCTAAATTTGCAAACTCAATCGAGTCCATTGAGGCAGGAGCTTCCATGTTTAGTTCAATCAACTGTTTGACAGAGTTGTAATTGAAAAATTCGGATGGGATACGAACACCATCAACTTCAGACTTGCAGGGGTCGAGATACAGTCTTTGGATTTTCATGTCGGTTGTCTTAAAGTATTCCATAAAACCATCCATCATTGACTTGTACAGAACCACGTTCCAACAATTGGTTTCCGTCATAATACTCATATTCATCAGTTCATTCGACCACTTTCTCATATTTATGTTTACTCGTCCAGTAGATTCAGTCTTCACATATTTGTAGCATTTGAGCAGATACTGTTGAATATTCTGTTCTAAGGAGTCAGAAAATCCGAAATGTTTCGTGATCGAACGTTTCTTATTTTTTCTTCCATAATAGACCAACTTCACAGAAACACCATCATCTTGACCATCCAATTCCAAGAGGTCTGGTGCTGTTGTGTTAAACTTTTGCACTTCCGAATTGCAATACATTGAGCATTGTGCGTAGTTGCGAAGAGTATTCTTCTTCTTCTTGAGATATGAGAGGATGTGGTCTCGGAGTAAGGGCACCAATTGACCATACTTGGTGAATTTGGTTAGCTGAAATTTTTTGATTGGCTAGGGTTAATGTAAGAAAAAATACCTGCGATTGTTGATTTGCAACTTTGACACGGCCAGTGGCACCATTTCTTTTCCTGAGCGACATTGTAGAAACGGTATTTAGCGTAGCAGAATAGTAGCAAGAAATGAATCGCGAATGAACGCACCTGAATGAATGGCGAACCAAATGAATCGCACACCTGGCCTTATCGTATTTTTTCTGGTACCTCCTTTCTACACACACTGTCTCTCTTTTCTTTTTCGCGGGCTGTTGCAATGGAGCGCATTTGCTGACTGCACCTCCAGGTGGCTGGTCAGATTTGTATGCATTGTGACAGGACATGACATACGTGGAAAGAAAGATGAACCAGCAGTGTCTTGTGTTGTAATAATGAGTGCAAACATTGGAATGGTATGTAATTTCGCGTTTTTTTGAGGATCATTCCGATGTGCTTTCAAAGTTTATTGAAATAAAAGAGGTTTGTACATTATAAGAGAAACGCGAAACATTGTAACAATCAAAAATCTTTTAAACATCAGAAAAATAGTTTAATAAAATAAGTACTTATCATCGATTTGCAAACCTTTATAGTCCGAATCAAGCGAAATTCTCAATCTTCCAATTTGACACTTTCTTGCGTCAATCATGACTTGGTTTGGGAATCGTTCTTGTGGGCACAAAATAACCAGATCATATAAGTGAGGATTACCAGCTGGGAGTCTGATACATATTTGTTTCACCTTACTAGTGGAGTTGTCATTGATCATCTCAATTTTTTGACGAATAACTTCATAATCGATTGAGCATGTTATACTTAATGATACGTTTTGCAAATTAAGGAAATCACATGTGTCTACCGAGCAAGGTGTTGTAACTTGTAAAGTGTCGAGTGTTTTAACAAAATCATATTTGAAAAACTCGTTAGGAACAATTAAATTGGAAATGTATCCTCTGTTTTTGAGCCATAGGAATTTTAATTTAATGTCACTTGTCTTGAAAAATTTCATAACATCATCCATCATTGACTCATACAAGACAACTATCCAGCATTTGATGGCAGCCAAATGTTTGAAATTCATCATTTCAATTGGCCAGTCTTCCATGTCAATTTCAAGTTCTCCAGTTCTTTCAGTTTTGACGTATTTGTAGTAGTTGAGCAAATAGTCTTGAATATCTTGCATTACATCATCCGAAATTGTAAAACATTTCTCTATGTGTATTTGCTTCCGTTTTCTGTGACCATTGTTGATCATTGTAAGTATGTAAGACAATTTGACTAGAATTTGGTCATTAAATTTCTTCAAATATAATGTGCTTGGTGGTATCGTGTTAAACTTTTGAACTTCCGAGTTGGAGAAGTGGAAGCATTCCGCGTAGTTTCGTAGAGTATTTTTATCAAGGTATGAAAGAATGTCGTGTTTCAGTAATGGTACCATATTACCATACTTGGTAAATTCTGTGAGCTGAAATTTTTTGATTGGCTAGGGCTAATGCAACTGCAAACAAACTTGGAGATGTCGATTTGCAACTTCGACATGATCTAGTGCATCATTTTTCTGCTGGAGCGACATCGTAGAAATGAATCGAATAGACGGTATCTGGCGTAGCAGCAGGTTCAAATAAATCGCACACCTCACCTTATCGATCTTCCTTTGGTACCTCCTTACAACACACACTCTCTCGCTTTCACTTCGCGGGCTGTTGCACTGGAGCGCAATTGCTGACTGAACATCCACGTGGCTGGTCAGGTTTGTATGCACTGTGACAGGGCATGCGTAGAGAAAGGAGGATTAGTGGTGTCTTGTATTGCCAGAAAACGCAAAACTATTGAAATGTTAGCGTAAATCAACAATATTCAAACTTCTTACTAGTATATCATTTTTTGCGCCCTTTTTTGCGAGTTACTTGTTTGAAATTATTGTTACACAAACACATCGACAGCTTTTCTACGTTGTGAAACAACATTCAAAATACTCATAAAGTTTATTGAAATAATAGACAGCTCGTACATCAAAAGACAATAAAGATCAAGATTTGAAACGAAAAATATTGATTTCACTACAGAAATAGAAAGAACCAACTATTCAAAAATAAAGTTAATAATTCTCAACAATGTGCAAAACGTTAAGGTCTGAATAAATAAAAATTCTTAGTTTACCAATTTGACAAGTCCTTTCGCTATGCATTATTTGGTTTGGAAATCTGTCTCTTGGAAACAGAGTAGCTAAATCGAGAAACTGGGGAGTGTTATTTGGAAGTTGGATAATTATCTTTCTTTTCTTTCTAGTGGTGCTGGAATTGATCATCTCCACTTTCTGACGAATAACTTCATGATTGATGGAGCAGGTTATATCCAAGTATCCAATTTGCAGATTAATAAAATCACATGGGTCTATGAAGCAAAGTACATCGATGTACAACTTATTTAATTTTTTAACAAAATCATATCTGAAAAACTCGGGAGAAATGTGGGCTTCTTCGCTGTTTAGGAGCCACAGAAATTTCATCTTAATGTCACTTGTTTTGCAGTATTCCATTAAGTTATCCATCATTGATTTGTACAAGACAACTGTCCAGTTTTCGATGCCAGCTAGGTGTTTGATATTCATCACATCAATCGGCCAGTTTCTCATGGCAATGTGAATTTTTTCAGTTCTACCACTTTTCACGTATTTGTAGCACTCGAGCAAATATTGGTGAATATCTTGCATGACGACGTCCGATATTGCAAAGAACTTTTCTATGTGCACCCATTTGATGTAATTACTGTAGATAACTGTATAAGTCAACCTCATTGAAATTTTGTCATCATATTCCCTCAAATATATTCTGCTTGGTGGTATCGTGTTGAACTTTTGCACTTCCAAATTGCAATAGTTTGAACATTCGGCGTAGTCACAAAGTGTCACTTTTTTAAGGTAAGAAAGGATGTGATGTCTCAGTAAAGGAACCAATTCAGTGTACTTGGTGAATTTTGTGAGCTGAAATTCTATTATTATGAGAATATACAAAAAATGTTCACTTGCCTCAATTTCTTGATTAGCGCTCTTTCCCTTCTCGATGGATATCGAAGCAGTAGAGTCTCCTACCGGTTTTTTGCGTGTATAAAAATATGTTCGACATCTACCAAAAAAAGATTTCTTCTCAGTGTCTTTCCGATTCCCTGGCGGTTTGTTTTCTTGTTGAGGCATCGTTGCAAAAAATCAATAGGTGTGTTTCGGGTTGTGTCGAATCGAGGGGATCTTCTGCGTAATGCCCCAACTGGACAGAAAACGCAGCGATTCCGACCTTTTTCTAATACCTCCACAACATTCACACTCTCTCCTTTTGTTTTCGCGGGTCATTTCCATAAAACGCATTTGCATCAGATGAGCTGTTCTTTGGAATTTGTGGGTCTGCGCAAACCTAGTAAAAATTGAAATTTCGCGTTGTTCGAAACAAGCGCAACGGGTCTTTTCTGTAGAGGTCATGTTTGCATTAGATGATTCTCACATTAAATGTCCGTTGGTTTATAGAAAGACTTGTGGTTTGAAAGTTGTATTATTGTAAATGTTCATGACAAAAAAATACATTGATATTAACTTTATTCAAACAAAGAAAGCCTAACAGAAAGACAATAAAGGTTGAAGTTATTCCATTACCTAAACAGACAAACGTCTAAAGCGAGAATACACAGAGATTGTTACTTTCCCAATTATGAGCTCCTGTGAATCGTTAGCATTACGACGCTGATTTGGAAATCGTTCAGTTGGGAATAAAACATCCAGATCAAATGAACGAGGATCAGGATATGGTAGTACAAGTTTTATATCTCTAGTGTTGTTAGTTGTGTCTCTGATGATGGCTTCCACTTTTAGACGAATAGCTTCAAAATCGATTGAGCAAAACAAATAGATATCTCGATTTTGTAAGTTAACAAAATCGCTCATCTCGATCGAGCAAAGGATTCGAAAATGAATTTTTTGCATGTTTTGAATCGATGGATATCTAAAGAACTCGGTAGGAATGATGACTTTCTCATTTGGATCGGTGCAATATTTGATAATGAGAGTCTCTATATTTTTGCATGTCTTGGCGTATTCCGTGAAATCTTTCATCATTGACTGATAGACGATCACTTGCAGCCAATTAATATTTGCCAACTGTTTAATATTCATCAGTTCAGGAAGCCATTTTCTCAAATTGATTTCTGCACCTCGAGTTTTTCCAGTTTTCACATATTTATAACATTTGAGCAAATATTGTTGAATATCTTCCATCAAGACATCAGAATTTGTGAACAATTTCGTTACGTGTTTCAATTGGTACGATTCAACCCTATATGACAATCTCACAGAAATACTATCATCACATTCTTTGAATTCTAATTGGTTTGGCGCTGTTGTGTTGAACTTCTGAACTTCCGAATTGGAAAAGTTTGAGCATTCTGCGTAGTTCCGTAGAGTGTTTTTATCAAGGTATGAAAGAATGCCGTGTTTCAGTAATGGTGCCAATTTACCATATTTGGTAAAATCTGTGAGCTGAAATTTTCTGATTGGCAAATTTTGATAAAATGTAGTCATACCTGAAGTTGTTGATTTTCGGCTTCGACATGGTCTGGGGCATCATTTTCTTTCTGGAGAGACATCGTAGAAATGAATCGAATAGACGGTATCTGCCGTAGCAGCAGGCCCAAATTGATCGCACACCTTACCTTATCGATCTTTTTGTGGTACCTCCTTACAACACACACTCTCTCACTTTCATTTCGCGGGCTGTTGCACTGGATCGCATTTGATGACTAAACATCCACGTGGCTGGTCAGGTTTGTATGCACTGTGACAGGGCATGCGTGGAGAAAGGAGGACCAGTGGCTTGATGCAATTCGAGGAAGAGCGACAGCATTGGAATGTTGGCGTAATTCAACAAAATTCTAACTTCTAACTAACATTTCCGCGCTCTTTTTTTCGGGTGTTTTGGATAGATCAACAATCTTGTTCCACATTCTTGTTTCACAAAACTTCGAAAGTTTACTACATTGTCAAATAAAATTGAAAAATATTTATGCAGTTTATTTGAATAACACACAGTTTGAACATAATTGAAGAAGACAAAAAGCAGAGTTAAAAATAAACTTATTTTTAAAATTTGAAATCAAACGACAATCAAAAAATGTTGAAATCAAAACACCAAAGTTAGTATATCAAAGTCACCAATCCCTAATTTGCAGAACGTTGCAAGCAGTATTCATGGTAATTTTCAGCTTTCCAATTTGACAACACCTTACATCATGAATGGTTTGGTTTGGAAATCTGTCAACAGGAAACAAAGTTGGCATATTATATAAACGAGAAGCACCATTTGGGAGTCGAATAATTATGTTTTCTTCTTTTCTAGCAGTGTTATTACATAATATCTCCACTTTTTGACAAATAACTTCATAATCGATCGAGCAGGTTATATCTAGATGGTTATGTTGCAAATGTAGAAAATCACGTGTGTCTATCGAGCAGAGTACATCAACGTATAAATGGTCCAGCTTTCTAACAATGTCATATTTGAAAAACTCGGGAGAAATGGTTGCATTTCCTCCCTTTTCGAGCCATAGAAATTTCATAGCAATAGCACTTGTTTTGAAGTATTTCATGAAGTTAGCCATCATTGACTCATATAAGACAATTTTCCAGTTTTTAATGCCAGCTAGGTGTTTGAAATCCATCACTTCCATCGGCCATTTTTTTATGTTCATAGAAAAACTTATAGTACTTCCAGTCTTCACATACTTATAACATTTGAGCAAATATTGATGAATAGTTTCCATCAAAACATCAGAAAATGAGAAATCTTTTCTTACGTCTCTCCATTGGTCTGATTTAGCCTTATATGTTATTTTCACAGAAATACTATCATCACGTTCTTCTAAATATAAGTTACTAGGTGCTGTTGTGTTGAACTTCTGAATTTCCGAGTTGCAAAAATTGGAGCATTCTGCGTAATTACGTAGAGTGTTTTTATCTAGATAGGAAAGGATGTCATGCTTCTGTAAAGGTGCCAATTTGCCATACCTGGTGAATTCAGTAATCTAAAAAGTTTTAATCAGGTCATGAATCAGGTCAATATGTCATGAATATGTGAACTTACCCCAGGTTTTTGACTTGTGGCATTCGAGTGCTCTGAGGGTTCGTTTTCCTGTTTCTGAGACATCGTTGCAAAGAATCGATAGGTGTGTTACGAGTTGTGACGAATGAAAGAGATTTTCTGCGCAATGACCCAATTGACCAGAAAACGCAGCGATTCCGACCTTTTTCTGGTGCCTCCAACATATTCACACTCTCTCCTTCTGTTTTCGCGGGTCATTTTCATAAAAGCATATTTGCATCAGATGAACTGTTTTTTTTTTGGAATTTTTGGCGCTGTGCGAAAATTGTTAAAATCGTAATTCCGCATTGTTGGAAATAAGCGCAACGGGTCTTTTAGATAGAGGAAATGTTTGCATGAGATGATTGTCACATTGAACGTCCGTTGGTTTATTGAAAGACTTGTGTTTTAAAAATTATATTATTGTGAATGTTCATAACAAAAAAAGATACATTCATATTAACTTTATTCAAACAGAAAAAGCCAAACAAACAGACAATAATTGTTGAAATTCATTCCATTACCTGAACAGACAAACGTCTAAAGCGAGAATACACAGAGATTGTTACTCTCCCAATTGTGATCTCCTGTAAATCGTTAGTAGAACGGCGCTGATTTGGAAATCGTTCAGTTGGGAATAAAACATCCAGATCAAATGAACGAGGATCAGGATATGGTAGTACAAGTTTTATATCTTTAGTGTTGTTAGTTGTGTCTCTGATGATGGCTTCCACTTTTAGACGAATAGCTTCAAAATCGATTGAGCTTACCATATAGATGTAGCGATTTTGTAAGTTAACAAAATCGCTTATTTCGATCGAGCAACGGATTTGAAAATAAAGTGTTGGCAAGGTTTGAAGCGATGGATATCTAAAGAATTCGGTCGGAATGATGACTTTCTCATGTGGACCAATGCAGTTTTTAATCATGAGAGTCTCTCTAATATTTTTGCATGTCTTGGCGTATTCCGTGAATTCTTTCATCATCGACGGATAGACGATCACTTGCAGCCAGTCAATATTTGCCAACTGTTTGATATCCATCAGTTCAGGAAGCCATTTTCTCAAATTGATTTCTGCACCTCGAGTTTTTCCAGTCTTCACATATTTATAACATTTGAGCAAATATTGTTGAATATCTTCCATCAATGTATCAGAAATTGTGAACGATTTCGTAACGTGTTTCCTATGGTACGAACCATATGACAATCTCACAGAAATACTATCACCACATTCTTCGAAATCTAAATTTACCGGCGCTGTTGTGTTGAATTTCTGAACTTCCGAGTTGGAAAAATTGGAGCATTCGGCGTAGTTACGTAGAGTATTTTTATCGAGGTATGAAAGGATGTCGTGTTTCAGTAATGGTACCAATTTACCATACTTGGTGAATTCTGTGAGCTGAAATTTCGAAATTCTGTAAAAAATACATGTGTGTTGACTTACCCTGATTGAATTTGTTCCGTTTTCTTGTTCCGAACTTATTCCGATTTCTTGTTCCGAACTTGTTTCGTTTTCTTGTTCCGAACTTGTTTCGTTTTCTTGTTCCGAACTTATTCCGATTTCTTGTTCCGAACTTGTTTCGTTTTCTTGTTCCGAACTTGTTTCGTTTTCTTGTTCCGAACTTGTTCCGTTTTCTTGTTCCGAACTTGTTCCGTTTTCTTGTTCCGAACTTGTTCCGTTTTCCTGTTCCGAACTTGTTCCGTTTTCTTGTTCCGAACTTGTTCCGTTTTCTTGTTCCGAACTTGTTCCGTTTTCTTGTTCCGATCTTGTTCCGTTTTTGTTTTCTTCGTTTGTTCCATTTTCGTTTTTGATGGACATTGGAGCAGTTGAGTCCACTGTCGGTTTTTTGCGTAGCAGAGTATGAAAATATGCTCGACATCTACCAAAAAAAGATTTCTTGTTAGTGTCTTCCATATTCACTAATGGTTTGTATTTCTTTCGAGACATCGTTGCAAAGAATCAATAGGCGTGTTACGGGTTGTGTCGAATGAAGGGGATGTTCTGCGTAATGACCCAATTGACCAGAGAACGCAGCGATTTCAATCTTTTTCAAATGTCTCCTTGCTATACACACTCTCTCATTCTATTTTGGCGGGTCATTTCAATAGAGCACGTTTGCATTATATGACTGACACACGGAATGTGTAGCAGATGTTCTCAAGTGTTTTAAACATTGTGAAAAAAATGAAGAAAAGTCGATTGACGATAACTCTATTGAATCAGAATGTCAAACTCAAACAAAACTATTTTCATTGAAAAAGAACGACTTTCACTTAAAAATTTTATTGAAACATTGGAAAAGTGAAGTTAAAACACAAGAATCATCAAAATTAATTATTCACATAAATATGCAAGACCTTCGAGTCAGAAAACACGAGAATTTTCAGTTTTCCAATTTGACGATGATTTGTTCCATGAATGGTTTGCTTTGGGAATCGTTCCTTTGGAAACAACTCATCCAGATCGAATACACGTGGATCCTCATCTGGTTGTCGAATGATTATTTTTTGTTCCTTCTCACTGTCGCTGGAGCTGATCATCTCCACTTTTTGACGAATTGCCTCAAACTCAATTGAGCATCTTATTTCTAAGTAGATTTTTTGAGATTCGATAAAGTCACTTGTGTCAATAGTGCAAAGCACATCCGAGTATAAATATGGCAGTGCTTTAACAAAGTCATATTTGAAAAACTCGGAAGGAATAATAACTCTTTGCTCGTCACAGATACAGTTTTTGATCCAAAGGCGTTTGATATTTGTGTCGTTTGTGTCGAAGTATTCCATGAAGTCATCCATCATTGACTTGTACAAGACCACATTCCAGTCTTCAATTCCTGTCAACTCTTCAATTTCCAATAGTTCAGTTGGCCATTTCTTCATATCAATATGAATGGTACTAGTTTTTCCAATCTTCACGTATTTATAGCACTTGAGCAAATCATGCTGAATGTTTTGCATTACATCATCGCAAAATGCAAATTCTTTTTTCAAGTGTCTCCAATCAACGCAGCTTGTTTTGTCCAACCAAGCCAATTCCACAATAACTCTATCATCACATTCAGTCAAACGCAATTCGCTTGGTGCTATCGAATTGAGCTTCCGAATTTCGATCTTGCATGATCTTGAACATTGTGCGTAGTTACAACGAGATTTTTCATCAAAAAATGAAATCATGTGTCTTCTCATTAAAGGTGTCAATTTACTATACTTCGTGAATTTCGTGAGCTGAAATATTTTTATTAGATAAGTTTTATGTAAACATGAGGTTACCTTAGAGGTTTCTCTTGCGGACTCAACATGTTCCAATGCATCACTTGCATCATCGAGGGGCATGAATTCAGTGGGCTAAAAAATTTCAATTTGATAAGTTTTAGAATAGGTTTACCTCTGAGATTTCACTTGAAGCTTCAATAATTCCGAGTGTTTCATTTTCCCTCTTGAACGATACGACAACAGTGGACCGGTTTATAGGTCTTTTGAAGAGCAAACCTCTCAAAAAAGCAAGACAACCTACGGACATCGTAGCAAAGAATCGATAGGTGTATTTCGCGTACTGTTGATCTAAGAGGATCTCCTGCGTAATGACGTAATGACCAGAGAATGCCACAAAAGGCAATTTTTCTCTGGTACCTCTATGCTATCCACACTCTCTCCTTCTATTTTCGCGGGTCATTTCATTAGAGCGTATTTGCATCAGAAGATTGACGGACTGAATGTTTAGCCCTTGTATGTATCAAAGATGTGGCAGGCTGTGGCAAAATATCAAAAGTATCGGTTCCAATGAATCACAAAGTGTGAGGCGGTTTTTGAAAGCATTGTGTTTTGAAAATTGTATTATTGTAAACGTTCAAACCAAAAAAACATAAATCAATCAAATTTTTATTGAAACGGACGATGTCAAACAAAAAAGGTTAACAATTAATAATTAATGAAATCACTTAATAACACGAATATGCAAGAACTTAGACCCAGAGAAAGTATCAATTCTAACTTTTCCAATCTCGCAAATATTGTTGACATCAATGCGTTGTTGAGGAAATCGTTCAATCGGAAATAACTCATTGCATTCAAATAAACGAGTATCATTCTCTGGTAGTCGAATAGCTATAAATTCAACTTTGTTAGTACCACCTGCATTTATTCTTTCTACTTTCTGACAAATAGCTTCAAAATCCAATGAACTTCTTATGAAAATGTTGCGATTTGGTAAGTTAACAAAATCAGTCGGTCCAATTGAGCAAAGTACATCCACGTATAAATGGTCCAATGTTTTAACAAAGTCAGATTTGAAAAACATGGATGGGATCGTAACTCTTTCCGCAGCATTGTCGCAGTTTTCAAGACATAAACGCCTTATTTTCGTGTCGGTTGTCTTGAAGTAATCCATGAAGTCATTCAGCATTGACTTACACATGGTCACATTCCAAGAGTCAACTTGTCTTAACTGTGTAATATTCATAAGTTTCTTTGGCCATTTTTTCAATTTGATTGAAACACCTCTAGTTTTTCCGGTCTGCACATATCTATAAGTCTGATGCACAAAGTTTTGAATTTTCTTTTCTTTTGACTCGTCGGAAATTGGAAAATATTTTTTCACAGCTAGTAGCGGTCGGTAAATGGGTTCTTCTCCCTTGACGTAATAATTGGCCAAAACAGTAATACTATCAATATCTTCGTCGAAAAACATTGATATCGGTGCAACCGTATTGAACTTCTGAACTTCCAAATTGCAATAATTTGAGCATTCAGCGTAGTTACAAAGCGTGTTTTTACCAAGACATAAGAGAATATGATGTCTTAACTCAGGAGCCAAATTAGGATACTTGCTGAATTTCGTGAGCTGAAAAATTTCAACTAAGAAAAATAAGGAAAATAAAAACTGACCTTTGATTCTCCATTCGGGTCTCCAAGCTGTTCTGTTGTGTTATTTTCATGACGAAGCAACATTGCAGTAGTACATAGAATTAACCGTTTATGTTTAAATGAGGAGGATACCTATCCGTATTGATTCCTATTTTTTCTGGTACCTCCATGCCATTCACAGTCTCTCGTTTGGTTTTCGCGGGTCATTTCAATAGAGCACGTTTACATTGTCACAATGTCACAATGTCAGGTGGTTGCCTTGTATTTGGAAGCCTTGTATTTTGAACGTTTCGAAAATTGTATTTCCAGAAATATAAAAAAGGAGGCATTGATTATGTATAACTTTATTGGAACAAAAGAAGTGAAACACAAAAAGACCATACATTTTGAAATTACTTGATCACACGAATATGGAAAATATAGGAATTATACCTGGAGTATATAGTGACTATTACTTTTCCAATTCCGAGTTCAGGATAAGAAAATCTTGTTTCAAGGCGCTGATCAGGAAATCTTTCAATTGGGAATAACACTTGAAAATCGAACACACGAAGATCATCATATGGAATTAGTAAAATTATAGATTCAACTGTATTATTTTCATCTGCATTGATTTTGTTTACTTTTTGGCGGATAGCCTCAAAGTCGATAGAATTCTGAAGAACAATATCAGGATTTCGTAAATTGACAAAATCACTCAATTCGATTGAACAACGGTTTCCAAAATTCATTCGTTGCAAGTTTTTAATCGATGAGTATCTAAACAACTCGCTAGGAAGGATAACTTTTTCATCTGGATTGACGCAGCTCAGGATAGTAAGTTCCTTTGTAATACTGTCGTAGGTTTTGGCGTATTCCATAAAATCCTCTATCATAGATTTATACATGATTACTTGCAACCACTCAACTTTTGCCAACTGCACAATCTTCATTAGTTCACTCGGCCATTTCCGCAAACTGATTGATAAACCTTGAAATGTTGCAGTCTTCGCAAATTTAGAACATTCGAATAAATAAGGTTGATCATCCTCATCAGTGACAAAAAATTTCTTGTTAAATGTTTTAAACTTCGATAAAACATCCCCAGATGGTTCTCTTCTTGGAACAAGATAGCGAAATTGTACAATAATATCATCATCCTGTTGAAACAAATATAACTGGTATGGTGTTGTCGTGATGAGCTTCTGAACTTCCATATTGCAAAAATTCGAACATTCCGCGTAATTCTGACGTGTATTTTCATCAAGGCGTAAAAGTACGGCATGACGCAATTCAACGGGCAACTTGTTGTAACTGGTGAATTTGATGATCTGAAATAATTCAATGAGATACGTTTTCTAAATAATAAGCCTTACCTCCGAGTTTTCATCTCCGACTTCAACTACTTCTATTTCATCATTTTCCTTCTCGAGGTGTATCGGAGCAGTAGAGTCAGTTGGTGGTTTTCTGCGCAGCAATCTATGGAAATATGCCAGACACCTTCCAAAAAGAGATTTCTTCTTAGGCGCTTCCAAGTGGTTTGGTGGACTGTTTTCTTGTTTATGAGACATTATAACAGAGAATGAAGAGGTGTATTACGGGATGTGTTGAATGAGAGGAACCTTCTATGCAATGGACCAAATGGCAAGGGAAAGGCAATTAGAAGCAATTATTATATGGTACCTCTATTCTTTTCACACTCTCTCTTTTTTCTCGTCGGTCACTTCAATAGATTGCATCAGGAGTGTGCGCCCGTAAACGCGTAACACAAGCCTACCTCAAAGATATCACGCAGCATCTTTTCATTTCTTTGTGGCCAAGAGAAATCCTACATTCACTTTGTTCAAATATGGCATACGCGACGCGACACGCAAACGCGTTGACCTATAAGGGAAAATGATGGGAGAGGTGCCTCTGTCAAGACTGCCGACGGTGCATTCTTCAATTAACCTTTATGAATAAAAAATTGTTTCGTCTTTTCAGATACGTGTTTCTCTGCATATTCGTGCAGTTAACATTCAAATTTCAGATATCCAAAACCGATGCAAATAAGACTGTATATCGATTTTCAAGACAATGATGATGTTGTTCACAAAACGTATTCTTCTACATTTGACAGCACGGTAAAAGTTTTTGTGAATTCATACGGTAGCTCCTTACAAAAGGGTTCTAATCCTCAAAAAAGGACTTTAGAAAATAAAGTGGATGTCGTTTTTCAGGATACATTGCAGCAAGTAAAAGACAAAATCCAACCGGTGTTCAGAATCAGCCAAGAAAATCAACAACTATTTTCCGACTGTGGAGTTGAACTTGTTGAATTTGGCGAAACTCTGCAATCTAGAGGAGTGAAAGATGGCAGTAAAATAATTGTTGTAAGTTTTCAAACTATTATATTTTTAATTTGATAATTATCATGATTGAATCTATCAAGAGTCACAATAATTACAAAACTATTCGAGTTCTGAAATATTCCTAAATATATATTATACATATATGTTACTTTTCAGAAACATGCACATCTTCCACTGTGGGATGAATTCAAGGAATGTGCCAATTCAGTGATCATCAAGAAATTGGATAAAGTTGCAAATTCAAAAAGAGCAGTGGAACTCATTAAACGTTTGATCAATAGCAATTTCCTCGTTATCTACTCCTCATTCAACAACATTTGGAATGAGAGTGCTTCTGAAATCAATTTTTGGGCCGATGACAGTGAAGCAATGATCAGAGATGCGGCCAAGCACTATTTTCTCAAACTTCATAATGAACAAAAAGGCAATAGTAATTCCGAGTTTGTTTGTTATTTTGAAGAAAGAGGATGGGGATACGGAGGCTGGGCGCAAAACACTCTAGCGTTTGTTCAAATTCATGGAGAAAGTTCGGTTGTGAAATATAACGTCAAGTATGTTTATGATGTGACGATATGAACAACTTTTTTATTTTAAGATGTCATCGTAGTGATCTAAATGGTACAAAACCACACCGGGAGCCTGACATCAACGAATTGTACTGCTATACATTATTGTCATTGATCGGTGTCTGTCCCAAATTGCATATCATCCCTCCAACCATATCAACTGGATCGAAAACGAACACGTAAGGATTTAATAGAATCACGGGATCTGTACTAGTTTTGTGGCTCTTGAAGAAGTTGGCACTCTTCTACAATCGAGGACCGAAAAAAATCAAGGACCGAAAAATAAAATCGAGGACCGAACTGGTAAAATACCATACGAAAAAAGCCTTTCGGTCCCCTTGTGGTCCTTTGGATGTATTTTGGTCCTTATTGGTTTTTTCAGTCCCTTCTTTAGGCCTTACGACAACAAAATTTACCACGAACACAAAACCTTTTCAAAATCATTAAATTCGCTAAAAGACCACAAAACTAGAACAGAGAACGTATACATATTCCTCAACTTTTCTACTTTCAGTTACATTGCTACTCAATGGGATGATAATTTTGAACTTCTCAATAATGATGAAGATGATGAATTTGATAGAAAAAACCTTTGCGCTGACATTATTGTTCAATTGACAATGCTTGAAATCCTTTTGTTCACTTTTCCTTTATGTGAAGAGAGATACGGTTTGTTTCGAAATTTGATCAGCACAATTATTATTAGCTAACGTATTTAGGAAGATGGAAAGGAACAAATAACATTGCACTTGTAAGCGTTTCGGTGCAAGAAAATTTCAACATTTATCCCGATATCAAAAAAGACCTGCTTGAAAATATTGGATATTGGAAAGACGACAACGCTGCTGATAGACAATACAATGAAAATCACTGGTTAACCCTTGCAAAGGTGTATCTAGATAAATGGGATTTTTTAAGCAAAATCGAATTAGCTCGTGAACATCTGGAGTCAAATGATGTCTTTTCAATAAGCTATGAATTCTGTGATCGAGTCCTTGACGAATACATCGACACATTGAAAACAAATCTAGGAAATCTTGAAGTTGTTTTGAATCAAATCACTTAATAAACAGTAGCTTTTCAATTATTTTTCCGAATATGTCTAACCTCCAAATTAAATGAACCAAATTTTCATTTTTTGTGAAAAAGCAAAGGTATTTCGGGATCGTGAAAGTTTATTCTTCAGAAAGACAACCTTTATAATTTTATTAAAACAGACGTCGAACAAAAAATACAACAATTTTTTAATTTACTTAATTACACGGATATGCAACATCTTAGGTTTAAGAAACGTAGTGATTCTTACTCTTCCAATTTCAAGTTCATAATAAAAACAGCTAACATCAAGGCGTTGATTAGGAAATCTTTCAATCGGGAATAAAACATTGAGATTGAACCAGCGGTGTTCATCATTTGGTATGTGAACAGTTATACTTTCAGTTTTGTTAGATTGGTCTGTATTGATTGCTTCCACTTTTTGACGAATGGCTTCAAAATCGATCGAGCTAATAAGAACGATATGCCGATTTTTTAAATTAACAAAATCTCTCGTTTCGATTGAGCAACGGTTTTCAAAGTGAATGTGGTCCATGTTTTTAATCGATGAATATTTGAATAGTTCGGCAGGGAGGGTAACTGTCTCATCTGAGATATTGCAGCTTCTGATAGTGACACTCTTTTTAATATTATCGCATGTCTTGGTGTATTCCATGAAATCCTCCATCATTGATTTGTACATGGTTACTGCCATCCAGTCAAGGTTTGCAAAGTGAGAAATGTTCATGATCTCTCTTGGCCATTTTCTCAAATTTACTGCTACACCTCTAGTTGGTCCAGTTTTTACATCTTTGTAGCATTCAAGCAAGTAATGTTGAATATCTTGCATTATGTCATCAGAAGCGAAAAATTTCTTGTTCACTACAACGTGGAAATTTTTTCCAGAGAGTTGTTTTCGGATAACCCGATAGGAAATTTGAACAATGACATCATCATCTTCTTGATATAAATACAACTTGAAAGGTGATGTTCTGACGAGCTTCTGGACTTCCAAATTGCAATATTTAGAACATTCCATATAATTTCGGAGAGTATTCACATCAAGACAAAAAAGTATGTCATGCCGCAATTCGGTTGGTAATTTGAAATACCTGGTGAACTTTGTGACCTAAAATATTTCAATTAGATAAAATTCCTTTTAAAAAATAAGTTTTACCTCAGAATTTTCATTAGCGGCGTCAACTTTTTCCATTTCATGATTGGCATTCTCTGGTATAGCAGCGGTGAGGTCGATTGACGGTTTTTCGCGTATCAATGCATAAAAATATGCCAGACACCTACCAAAGAAAGATGGCATTGAGGAAAATATATATGTTGGTGTCTTACGGGTTGTGCCGAAAAAACGAGGTCTAATGCGTGATGAAGGCGAGGGACCGCAATTAGACCTCCATGTGCCTCACACTCTCGCATTCTGTTTTCGCGGGTCATTTCAATAGAGCACGTTTGCATCCCATCCCGTGTTTATCAACGAGAATTTCATTCAACAGATACCGAATGTCATTAAAAACCATATTCTTCAAAATTCAGTATTCACATGAATATTTGGCAAACATAAAGATTCTTGTTTTCCTGGCTTTGAACAAATTTCCTGCAAGAACTTTAGGAGACCGTTCAATTGAGAGACTTTGAAATCAACTTGAAAATTTTATTATTGTGAATGTAAAGAAAGAGACAACAATCATAAATTTATCAAAGCGAAGTCCAAACAAAATCAAGTATGAAAAAAATTCAAAATCAATCAAACATGCGAATATGCAAGGAAAAGTTGGAAACTGTATAGATTTCTACTCTCCCAATTATGACTGTCCGACAATCTCTAATATTAAAACGCTGAACAGGATATCTTTCAATTGGGAATATTACATCAAGATCAAGTGTTCGTGAATCATCATACGGTAGATGAATGGTTATTTCTTCAATTTTGTTGTTTTGTTCCATATTCATTGCTGCCACTTTCTGACGTATAGCTTCAAAATCGATCGCAAAATTCATATCGATATCGCGATTTTGTAAATTAACGAAATCGCTGATTTCGATTGAACAGGGGTTTTCAAACTTGAATTTTTCCAATTTTTTGATGAATGAATATCGAAAGAATTCGGTAGGAACGATGGCTTGCATATCTGCATCACAGCAGCTTCCAATGGTGAGTTTCTCTCTAATATTGTCGCAAGTCTTGGAATTGTTCCATGAAATCATCCATCATTGTTTTGAAGATGATTACATTCAGTGAATCAATTTTCGCTAACTGCGCAATGTTAAACAGTTCACTCGGCCATTTTTTCAGAGTGATTGATACAGTTTTAGTTTCTCCCGTCTTCGCACTTTTGTAGCACTCGAGTAAGTAACGTTGAACATTCTCCATTATGTCTTCAGAAAAAACAAATTCTTTTCTCACTCTAATTAGGAAATTCCCACTAGGAGGCAGTTTGTTGACAACCCGATAGTTAACTTCGACAATGACATCATCATTTAGTTGAAATAAATATAACTCGTATGGTGTTGTTCTGAGAATCTGCTGAACTTCCAAATCGCAATATTTTGAACATTGCATGTAATTGCAAAGAGTACTTCCATTGAGATACGAAAGTATGTGATGCCGTAATTCGGATGGCAACTTGATGTACCTGGTGAATTTTGTGGTCTAAAATAATTCAATTAGAAATAATCGAAAAATGTAACTCTAACTTCAGAACTTTGTGAGAAGAAGTATGCAAACAGTGAATAGAAGTATGCCAGGCACCAACTCAGGACCGATTTTTTCTTGGTAGCTTCCAAGGGGCCTGACGGATTGTCTTCCTGTTCCTGAGGCATCGTTGCAAAGAATCAATAGGTGTATTACGGGTTGCGTCGAAAGAAAGAGGTCTAATGCGTAAGGAACCAAATGACCAGATAAGGCAACGATTGCAATTTTTCTCTGGTACCTCCATGTTTCTCACACTCTCTCATTCTACCATTGCGGGTCTTTTCAATAGAGCACATTTGCATCATGCGCGTGCGTCCGTATTGCATGTAGACGAGGTTCTATTTAAATGACCCGCGAAAACAGATGGAGAGAGTGTGTGCAACATGGAGGTATCAGAGAAAATTGACGATCGTTGCGTTTTTTGGTCATTACGCAGAAGACCTCCATCATTCGACACAACCAGCACCACATCTATTGTTCTTGGCTACCATGTCCCAGGAACAGGAAAACAACCCGGAAGCCACTAAGAAACAATCTATCGTGAGAAGATGTCTGTCATATTTCAATACAAAGTTACGTAAACAACCAGTAGTGGAGTCAACTGCTCCGACTCCCCTCAAAAAGGAGAATGATGCATTGGAACTTGTTGAAGTCCAAACGGAAGATTCTGATGTGAAGCTTAATTTTTGTACAACTTATCTAATTAAAATATTTCAGACCACAAAGTTCCTCAAGTATCCCAATCTGCCAGCTGAATTACGGCACCATACTCTCTCATATCTCGATAAAAATACTCGACGCAACTACGCGGAATGCTCGAATTATTGCAACATGGAGGTTCAGAAGTTCAATACAACAGCACCACATGAGTTACTCATAACTCAGCAAAACGATGATATCAATATCCGATCCCGCTATTTTGTTAGAAGAAAACAACACTTCGGGGGAGTTGTACCGTGTTTTGTTGAAGTGAACAAGAAATTTGGTAATAGTGATGAGGATTATCAACATTACTTGCTCGATTGCTACAAACGTGTGAAAATTGGAACAACTAGAGGTCTATCAATTGATTTGAGACAATGGCCGAGTGAGCTGATGAATATCACACAGTTAGCAAATATTGACTGGCTGGAAGTGATCATGTATCAGTCAATGATGGATGATTTCATGGAATACGCCAAGACATCCAGTATTAAGAAAACTTTTACTATCAGAGGCTCATTTGAGACACCTATGATTCCTGCCGAGTTCTTCAAATATTCATCGATTCGAAACTTGCGAAGCATGAAAATTCACATTCCTTGCTCAATCGAATCGAGCGATTTTGTTAACTTACAAAATTCCAATATAACTGTGACAAGCTTGATCGATTTTGAAGCAATCCGTCAAAAAGTTGAAGCCATCAATGCAGGCCAACATAACAACTTTGAATATATAATTATTCACATTCCAAATTATGATCATCGGTGCTATAACTATGATGTGCTATTTCCAGCTGAAAGGTTCCTTGCTCGACGCATTGCTGGAGGTTCTTTAGTAATTGGAAGATTGAAAATCAGTATACTTCCTACATCTAAGACGTTGCATATGAGTTTGAATAATTAATTTAAACATTTTCTCCATGTTTTTTGTTTGGCCTCTGCTTTAATAAAGTTATAATTGATTTCTCCTTTTTATTATGAATATTTACTATTTTACGGACTTGTTACTGAAAATTTTTCGACAGCGCTACGGTATTTTAATTAACCTGATTTTAAAAGACAGTTCATCTAATCGCAAATTTTAAAAACTGGATACTCCTAGAAAAAACTTGTAAGGTTGTTCCTCTGGTATCTCCAAGTCCATCGAGGCATTTCAATAAAACATGTTTGTATCAGATATCTGTTGGCTTGCATCATTTCTTTGTGCCTACAGCCTACAGTCATGGAAAAAACACGGATCATTTTCGAAAAGGTTTATTAAATTCAATTGAACTCTGTAGATTATCTTTCTAAACAATTGACATATTCTAATAACTCACCAACAGCTGTGTTTTTTCACCTGCCAACTCCATGACCATACAGAGGTCAAAATTTACGCGCCTATGTTAATTGATGTTTGCTGATGGCCACTCACCCCATTCATTCGTTTCATAACCATGTGGACCTACAGCTATCCGCTTCCTATCGATTTGCGAAACACTGGAAATACTGAAACGTTTGCTTCGGCTATTAACTTTGGTAATGATATATGGACAACTGTTTCTTACAAACGCCGTCAAGAACCATTTGTAATGGAAATTTGGGTATTCAACACTGGTAAGTTGTGTTTTGTCATATTGGTCAATAGTACCATTTTTACAGAGACCTGTCAATATCGGAAGGTAAATTTCGAAACTCCGCCAAACTTTGGAGATTTCGTCTTTGCAACTAAAAAGGTCGAAGACCATATTTATATTTGGACGGCATGTGGAGTCGGAGTTGAGAATATTCTATTCAAACTGGATACCGAAACTTGCACAGTTTCATATATTCTAACGATTTCAGTAGAAAATCAAGATATTAACAAGGAGTGCGCAGTTATTGGTAATATTATGTATGTGTTGGAATATGAAGGAGACGAGATAGAAGGTGTGATATACTTGCATACAATCAATTTGGATACGAAGAAAGTTGAATCAAAACAACCAATTGTAAGTGATATAACTAATTGATACAATAATTATTGTCATTTACAGAAAAATGTCATGTTTTTTTCCGATGTTCAATTATTAGCCAATAATGATGAGTTGTATTTGTACGAATCTGTTTCAAAGATGAATAGGATAATATACAAGATCAACAATGGACAGTTGACGATTGTATCTGAAGATCAGTGGAACAATGAAGAAGATGAACTAATACAATGTAGTTGCTGTAAGTCAATACTGCGTAAGAATATTCAGGGATGAATGTATTTCAGGGGATGAGAATGGAATACTATACAGGAATTTGACTGGAGTGGTACCAATTGTATATCGGGATACATTCGATTACAAGGCTCATAAATGGATACGATCACTCGCTGTCAAACCATATTCATACCCATATGTGCTTGATATTCAAGGAAGTTGTCACATTAATGGCAATGTTTATACACTCATTGATAGATCACATTTGAGGAATGTCGGGTATGATATTCGGGTTTACGAGAAAGTTCCAAGATTGGATAGTTGCTGTATAATGCCGATTGTGGAAGAGTTGATGACGAACAATAATGTTGATTTGGCTCAGAATGTGAGGAACGCACTACCAATTACTTTAAGGATGCAACTAGATAATACGATGAATTGGAGAGTGTGGAAGGTGACGGAAATGACAGAGATGGAGATTATTGTTGTGGATAATGATTCAGAAGAAATGGAGTTGGAGGAAGAATAAAACAAAATGCAACCAATCTTTGTTTCACTTGTTGTCAATAAATACTTTTTTCATCAAATCGACCAGATATTCAAAAACAGATAAAACAAAAATAAACACGTAAATCATCTTTAATACACCTAAACGTTAACCCGTAATTCTATCATCCTGGAATTCAGGGGAGTTGAGATTTTCTCATTTCCAATACGACAACATCTCAAATGAACTGTCTTGTCATTAACCAGGACTGAGATTCGTTCCTGAGCATAATTGAGCATTTGGTAGACCAACGCCAAGTGTTTTGAACTTAGGCCGTTTAGTTTAAATTGCTAGCTTCTTCTTTTCGTTGAATTTCGCGGGCAACAGAATTATGGTGTTTTATCTTTTTTCGTTGTGTCGTTCAGGTCATCAAAAAAACACTAATCATTTTTGCAAAAGTTTATTAAATTCCACTGAAATAAATTTGTTCAAATGTTATCAGACATATGAAATCAGAAAAAAAGATACAAAGACAAATAAAACCAAAATAATTACGATAGTTCAAAACTCGAAATGTTAATCCATATTTCTATCTGCTTAGAATTGAAAATGAAGATTTTGACATTCCCAATACGATGACCCTCTGAATAACACTCTTCCTCAAAAATTTCCTGTTCTGGAAATCGTTCTCTTGGAAATAGCTCATCAAAATCAAACTCTCGTTGATCATCATATGGTAGACGAATTGTTATGTTTTGACTTTTGGCAGTAGGGTCCAAATTGCTAGCCTCCACTTTTAGACGAATAGCTTCGAAATCAATCGCACTAGTTATAGTGATCAAACGATTTCGCAAGTTTAGAAAATCGGCTGTATCGATTAAACAAGGAACCCAAATGTTGATGTTTTTCATGTTCATAATTGAGAAATATCTGAAGAATTCCGCAGGAATAATTACTCTCTCATCTTCATCTTGATCGACGTTTTCATCTTCATCTTGGCCCAGATTGATCGGTTTTTGCAATTGTTTGATTGAGAGAGCCAAATTTTCGACATCACCGGAGTAGGTACTAAAGTATTTCATAAAACCATCCATCATGGAACTTTGAACAAGCACATCCCAATTGGGAATGCGTTCTAACTGGGTAATCAATTCACTTGGCCATTTCTTCGTTTCAATATTAAGACGTTCAGTCTTTTCAATTTTAATGTATTTGTAGAACTTTTGCAAGTATTGTTGTAAATTCTGCATGAGATCGTCAGACAGCGCGAAATTTACATTAACTTGACTGAGGCCAAAAATATTTTCATAAATAAACTTCACATTGAAACGATCATCATGTTCCGTGAACCACAACTCAGTTGGTATAACCGTGTTGAATTTCTGAATTTCCGAGTTGCAATACTTTGAACATTTTGCGTAATGGAAACGTGTACCATTATCTAAGTATGAAAGAATATGGTCTCTCAGTAATGGTACCAATTTAGTATACTTGGTGAATTTGGTGAGCTAAAACTTGAAAATTAGATAATTTACAAAAACTTCAACTAACCTCCGTTTCTTGATGTTCGGATTGTTCCATTGGGTCATCATTTGGTTGGAGAGTCTTAACGGTAGAATCGGCAGGTGGTGTTACGTACCTGCGTAATGAACAGAATGACCAGAAAACGTATCGATCGCAGTTTGTCTAGGGTATTTTGATGCCCATTACACTCTGTCCGTCTGGTTTCGCGGGCAATTTCAATAGAGCATGTTTGCACCAGACGTCGAGTGGATTGCATTTTTTTGTTATGTCTTGAAGGCGTGTAGCCATGAAAGAAAACATGAATTAATTATGAAACATTTATTAAAATCAATTGAATCAAAACAGAAATCAGTAAAATGAGCACAGAATTATTTGATTGAAGGACAGTTTATTTATAAATAAAATAAATGTTGTGGTGAAATATGAAGGGTAAGATGATTGAAAAGAGGCTAGTAAAAAATTTAAACTTCTCGTGATAGGTTTATAGACATGTGAGCACAGATAGAAACAATATCGTTCAAAAAAATATGAACACCGCGTGTTTTGGCCTGTTTTTTGAAAAGTTTTCCGGAAAATGGGTTTTGAAACTCTAGCTGCTTATAGATAACAAGTCTTTTGAAACATTTTCTGGAAGTTTCGTTTAGATCGGAACTCTAGTTTTTGAAAAACCATCACGAAATCTGGTGTTCGTATCTTTATGCACGGTAATGTATTATATTTATTTTGTATATGCAAAGAAAAGAAAATTATATTCCAAAGAAGGAGGAAATCAAAACGAACGCCGTTAAAAAGGCTAAGTTCTCACATTTATCTCTAACTTCTTACCATTAGACTCTGCGTCAATGTACATTACGACATTCCCAATACGACGAATATCCCAATCAACTATAATCTGATTCGGGAATCGTTCCATTGGAAGCATCACATCCAAATCAAACAATTGTTGATCATCATCTGGCCGGTGAATTGTTATATATTGAGAATCGCCTGCTGGATCCGCATTGCTAGCTTCCACTTTTTGTCGAATAGACTCGAAATCTATTGTGCATCTTATGTATATAAAACTATTTTGTAAATTCACGAAGTCGATTGTGTTAATTGAGCAAGAAACGTCGAAATGAATGTTGAACATGTTTCTAATTGATGAACATTCGAAAAGCTTAGTAGGAATGGTTATTTCCTCATTCGAACCATTGGAGATACTGAGACCGGAATTTTTGGCATCGCCTTGGTATGTTTTAAAAAATTTCACAAAGTCATCCATCATTGATTTATGAACTTTCACATCCCAGTGTTTGACAAAGTTCCACTGGCTCAAATTGAGCAGTTCAATCGGCCATTTCTTCATGTTGATATGGATATCTTTTGTCTCTCCAGTCTTCACATATTTGTAGCATTTGACCAAGTATTGCTGGATATGTTGCAACACGTTGTCGGACAACAGAAAATCTTTTGTAATTTTGCCTTCCATAGAACGCTTTTCGAACCAATAAGCCAATTTAACAATAATCCGTTTTTTGTATTCTGTCAACCATAAATCAGTTGGTGCAACCGTGTTGTACTTCTGAATTTCCGAGTTGCAGTACTTTGAGCATCTTGCATAGTGAGAAAGTGTACGATTAGTTGAGTATGAAAGAATATGGTCTCTCAGTAAAGATGCCAAATCAGTATACTTGGTGAATGTGAGCTGAAACTTTACGTTTAGATACATTGAAAAAAAAACTTCAACTAACCTCTAATCTGTGATTATTGATTGGTGCCGTTGTGTTATCATTTGGTTTGAGGGACGACATCTTAACGATAGAAACGACCATTGGTGTTTCGGGTAGCGATAAATGAGGAGGATTGCCTGCGCAATGAACAGAATGACCGAATACGTATCGATCGCAGTGTCTCTGGTACCTCCATAACCAATACACTCCCTCCGTCTGGTTTCGCGGGTCATTTCAATAGAGCATGTTTGCACCAGACCTCGAGTGGATTGCATTTTTTCATTGGGTCGTAAAGGCGTGTTGTCATGAAAAACATGGATAATTTATGAAACGTTTATTAAAATCAATTGAATCGAAATGAAAGTCAGTAAGAAAAAGCACGAAATTATTAGATTAAACGAAATTCGATTGTAAACTACGAAGAGAAAAAGAGCAGTGGGGCTATTGTATGTATATAGAAGACTTCAGAGATAAAATCTTCTGAGAATATGAAGGAAAGTATTATAACTTCTGAAAAGTTGATAACAGAAGATGAAGTGTGTAAAAACAACGAAATTGAGCACATGAGAAGATGGGTGTAAAAAAATGACGGGGAGAACAAATATTAACACATCAGAAAAAGAATAAAGATATGAAAGAAAAAATGGAATGTAATCAAAAGCAATAAAGTGAACACGTTAAGCACAGATCTTCACCAAAATGTTCATTGCCTTACACTCAGAAAACGTAGAGATTACGACTTTTCCAATGTGACAATAACTTTCAGTAATGATTTGGTTTGGGAATCGTTCCCTTGGAAATATGGCTGCCAGATCAAATATCCTGTTATCACCATCCGGTAGTGTTATGGTTATAGACTTGACGTTGTCTCTTGAGTTCGAATTTATTGCTTCCACCTTTTGACGAACAGCTTCCCAATCAATCGAGCTTGTCATGATGATATAGGGGTTTTGTAAATTAACAAAAACACTTATGTCCATAGGATATGAAAGTTGGAAATTAACACTCTCAATGTTTTTAATCGATGAATATCCGAAAAATTTCGAAGGAATGGCTACTTTTTCACCTGGGCCGTTAAAGATTTCGAGAGCGGAATTTTTGGCATCACCGCGATATCTATTGAAGTATTCTACAAAATCGTCAACCATTGAGTTATAAATGATCACTGTCCAACTACAACATTCAACAAATACTTTGACACCCATCAGTTCAACTGGCCACTTTTTCATATTGATATGGATATTTTTTGTCTTTTCTGTTTTTACATATTTATAGCAGTTGACCAAGTATTCTCGAACATCATCCATCAAGGTTTCAGAATTTGCAAACTGTCTCTCAACTGATTCACATTCTCCTGATCGATTACGATACAGAAGCTCAACAGATATTCCGTCGCTTTGTTGACATACCAATAACTGGTATGGTGGTACCGTATTAAACTTCTGAACTTCCATGTGGCAGTATCTCGAACATTCGGCGTAGTTACGAAGCGTTGATTTATCTTGGTATGACAATATGTGATTTCTCAACAAAGATACTAATTCGATGTACTTGGTAAATTTTGTGAGCTGAAAAATTTTAATTGAATAGGTTTTGAAAAAAACTCAGGCTTACCTCAGAAGTTCCATTTGCGGCTTCAACATGATCCAGTATGTTGTCTTCTTTCTTGATGGACATCATAGTAGTAGAGTCGTATTGCGGTGGTACGGGTGGTGTCGAATGAGGAGGTACCTCTGCTTAATGAAACAGATGGTCAGGTATTGCATCGATCGAGTCTTTCTCTGGTACCTCACTGTTCTGCATTGTCTCTCCGTCTTTTTTCGCGGGTCATTTCGTTAGATCATGTTTGCATCAGATGACTGGCATACTGGATGTTTGGAACAATGAAGAACTAAACATACATTGATAGTAAATTTATTCAAACAAAAATACAAGGAACAAACACGATAATTGCTACGTTAGCTTAATTTTTCCGAGATGTCTAGTTTTAGTTTTTGAGTACGAGTATGTAAAGACTTTAAATTTCCCAATGTGCCATGAATTTCCATCGTCAATAAACTGCTAGTGAGTATGGCTCTCCTAAAGTTTGAGGGATTTTAGGAAAAAAGTAGGACCCAAAGCCGAAAATAAGGACCGGGCTCTGAAAAGTAGGACCCAAAGCTGAAAAGTAGGACCGGGTTCAGAAATGTGGGACCCAAAGCCGATAAGTAGGACCGGGCTCAGACAAGTAGGACCCAAAACCGATAGGTAGGACCGGGTTCAGAAAACTAGGACCGATCGCCGATAAGTAGGACCGAGCGCAGAAAAGTAGGACCCATGCAAAAGTCCACAATTTTCGCCAGTGCTAAAATGCCAACTGACGAGTATTTTTTTTTCCAATGAGGCTGCGCAGCAGCCGAAACGCCTAGAAGACGATTTCCATGCAAAAACCAATGAATAAAATAACTCTATGATAAGTGAAAATCGTGGGCTTTTGCATGGGTCCTACTTATCTGAAATAGGTCCTATTTTTCTAAGCCCGGTCCTACTTATCGGCTTTGGGTCCCACTTTTCAGAACCCGGTCCTACTTTTGGGCTTTGGGTCCTACTTATCTGAGCCCGGTCCTACTTATCGACGATCGGTCCCACTTTTCAGAACCCGGTCCCACTTTTCGGCTTTGGGTCCTACTTTTCAGAGCCCGGTCCTACTTTTTCGCTAAAATCCTCTAAACTTTAGGAGAGCCGTGAGTATAAACGAAACTTTTATTGAATTATCAGAGAAAATACAATAACCAAACAGACAATCAACAGCCATTGAATGTATTTTGGAGAGAAAGAAATGAAATAAATACGTTAAGAAACTCAATTTTTCACCCACATATGAATTGCCCTGGACTCGGAGAACGTAAAGATTCTGACTTTTCCAATGGTACAAGTACTTCTATCGTCGATAAATGTATTTGGGAATCGTTCCTTTGGAAATATAGCAACCAGATCGAATATAGTCCTATCACCATCTGGTAGTTGAATAGTTATGTTTTTGACACTGTTTGTGGTGCTTGAATTGATCGCTTCAACTTTTTGACGAATAGCTTCATAGTCAATCGAGCTTGTCATGACAATATTAGGATTTGGCAAGTTAACAAAATCACTAATATCAATCGAGCAAGGTGCATAAAAATTAGTAGTTTTGATGTTCTTGATTGATGACAATTTGAAGAAATCAGCCGGAATCGTTCCTTTCTCGATCAACGTGTTTCTGATAGTGAGCATTTTCAAATGATGACCATTTGTCTTGAAGTAATCCATAAAGTCATCCATCATTGATTGGTACACCGTCACATCCCAGTCTTCGATTTCTTCCATCTTTTTGATCTTCATCAGTTCAATCGGCCAATTTCGCAAGTTTATAAATAGATATTGCGTCTTTCCAGTCTTTTCGTAGTTATATCGATTTTGCAAATGTACTCGAATGTTTTCCATCATGTCTTCTCTGTAGGGAAACTGTTTCTCTACTTTTGCATAAAATCTCCACTCAGTTCGATAGTTCAATTTCACAGTAACACCATCGGAATCTTCATTAAAGAATACATCGCGCGGGACCATTTTGTTGAATTTCTGAATTTCTAAATTGCAGTTCTTCGAGCATTCTGCGTAGTTGCGAAGTGATTTTTTGTCCAGGTACGACAGTATATGATTGCTCAGTAGTGGTACCAATTTTGTATACTTGATGAATTTGATGAGCTGAAATATTTCAGTTAGATAAATTTTAAGATTTTTTAGTCGTACCTCAGGAATTCCGTTTGTCGCTTTAGCGTGTTCCAGCTTGTTGTTTTCTTTCCCAAAGAGCGTCATAGCAGAATAGTCGTTTTGCAATGGTAGTGTCAAATGAATGGACTCCTCAGCGTGATGAACCAAATGGTCACATCGATTGAATATTTTTTTGGTACCTCTATACCTTACACGTTTTCTCATTCTAGTTTCGCGGGCCATTTCAATAGAGCACGTTTGCAATGGAATTTGGGTACTGCATTTTTTGTTGATTCGTTAAAACGAGTAAAAGTGAAAAAAACACAAACCGATCTTGATGAGTTTATTAAATTTAATGGAAATTAATGTCTGACGAAAGTCTTTAAGACTATAACGCCAGGGGAAGAATAGCAATAGTTGTTAATTAAATAAATTGCAAGTTATCATGAATAATTTATAGAATTTATAATTGAAACAGAATGATGAAATTGACGCCAACCATGAAATAAACATGTTAAGCAGCCTCAATTACCAACAGTTTACCAGCGACCGTAATATATCCGCGGAACATGCCGATACAGAATGATATTGTCTCCTCATTAGCAATCAGATTTGGGAATCGTTCCCTTGGGAACAATACATTCAAATCAAATACACGTGGGTCATCTCTTGGTAGTTTAATGTGTATATAAAAATGTCTTACTGGTGCTGTTGTGTTTGCAATGAGCTTTTCCATTTTTTGACGAATTGCTTCAAAATTAATCGAGCATTGCACGTCTAACCGTTGATTGTCTAAATTGACAAAGTCCTCAATATTGAATGAGACGGTTCCAAGAATCCTCATTTTTTTCAAGCTTCTCACAAACAGGTGCCTGAAAAATTTGGAAGAAATTGGCACACGCCCGTTCAGACCGTCGAAGCTTCTGAGTGTAAGTTCTTTTATCATATTTCCTTTTGTTTCGATGAATTCCCAAAAATCATCTAGCATTGAGCTGTGTATGGTTACGTGCAAATTTTCAAATTCTGCCAACTTGTTGATTTTAAAGATATCGACGGGCCAATTTTTCATGCCGATTGAAACAATTTCCGTTTTTCCAGTCTTGACGTATTTGTAGCGGTCAAGCAAGTAATTTTGGATATCTTGCTTCGAGTGTTCAACAAGTGCAAACTTTTTCTCTACGCTCATTTGTTTTCTAACGCAATATATCAACTCTAGGGCAACGCCATCATCTTCATCAAGCAAACCCAAAAAATATGGTGCTGTCGTGTTGAATTTTTGAACTTCTGAATCGCAGTACTTAGAGCATTCTGCGTAGTTGCGAAGGGTATTTTTGTCGAGACATAAGAGCATGTGATGCCTCAATTCACGTGGTAACTTGGAATACCGGGTGAACTTCCTGAGCTGGAAAACTTCGTTGAGAAAAGTTTTATAAAAAGTCAGTCTTACCTCAGGGGTTTCACTTGCTGTTGCAACATGTTTCAGTTTGTTTTCTATCTCGATGGACATCACAATAGTAGAGTCGTTGTTGCTGGCAGTGTCGAATGTAGGGGAGATCTGCGTGATTAACCAAAATGTCGCATTGATTTTTTCTCTGTTAGCCTCCATACCATTCACACTATCTCTGTTGACCCTATTTTCTATAACACTCTCATTCCATTCTGCCCCATCTCTGACGTCATCAACTGACCATTGCTTTGCGCACGAACGTCTTTTATGCAACCCCTACACAACCACTGCGGTCCACTACATGTTTGACACGTCACATATGACGTTAGAAAAGGAAGGTAGAAAGATCATATTGACGGACTGCCTGTCCTCATTCCATCTCCCACACTTACATGATTCACCGTTATTACCAGCCTACCAGACTTGCTTGTCCAGCTGCGTTGTCCAATTATGAGGCTTTCTTCGCATCTAAAATTATTTGAAAATGTCTAGAGTGCACTTTTTTACCAACAACACTGACAAACCACTAACTATTGAATTATCAGAAAAAAAAACGTTGTCAAAGAGACAATCAAGAGCCATTGAAAACATTAAGACACGTTGTCCCAGATTTTCGAGAAGTAGAATGCACAATAAAAAAATAGTTGTCTTGGATATCGATGAAACTTTTTTTAGTGTGTTACTGGAATGAACAGAAACACGTTTTGAGCTTCTGAATGTGCCACGTGTATTTTGTCTGGAATTACAGATCTGCGAAGTTTTTAGGCAGATTTGTTTCCCGTTGCTGAAAATTCCCGGATCAAAAAGATTTTCGACGTAAAATCACATTCTGAGCAACTTTCCAGTTGTGAAATTTTTCCGTTTTCACCGTCTAAGGGCTGAAAATCACGTTTTTATGGCTGAAAGTGCACATTTTCAGCCATAGCGGATTTCTTATATACCCGTTTCTACCAGATTATTTCATTTTTGAATTCTACATAAAATTTCCCACAAAATGGCTTTTTGTATAAGTGTGCGTCTCGGTGGCCAGAAACCGTTCCAGCCGTCTGAAATTGTCTGAAAATCACAAAAGTCATCAAATCGAGTCAGGATAAATGTCATTCGATAGAGAATTTAATTCTGAACAACTTTTGTGAAGGCACTTATATTGTATTTTTACTCTTTCATGCTGAAATCGACAATTTCAGATAAATGATCTAAAAATTTGACAAAAGTCAAAGACGCATAACTCCGTTCATGTTGACAATACAAAAAAGTGAAGTATTACAAAAATGTAGTCTAAATCAAGACCTACACAATTCACTCCTCGATGTGCAATTTAAATTGATTTTGACAGTAGTTATAGCGTTTTGAATGTTGACCACTTTTAATGAACATTTTCAGATTTGGACTGTAAGACTCAAAATGATAAATTATTTCATCTTATAGGTCATGATTATAGCTACATTATTGGAGTTGATCATTTTCCGATACAACCATTTTCAGCCGACTTGTAGTCGTTTCTATCTGGTACAGCCATGCAGGCACACACACGCTCATGTGGAAATTCATTGACAGTGATCAATGTCTCATATGTCGGCTGAAAATGGTTGTATCGAAAAATGATCAACTGCAATAATGTAGCTATGATCATGACCTATAAGATGAAATAATTTATCATTTTGAGTCTTACAGTCCAAATCTGAAAATGTTCATTAAAAGTGGTCAACATTCAAAACGCTATAACTACTGTCAAAATCAATTTAAATTGCACATCGAGGAGTGAATTGTGTAGGTCTTGATTTAGACTACATTTTTGTAATACTTCACTTTTTTGTATTGTCAACATGAACGGAGTTATGCGTCTTTGACTTTTGTCAAATTTTTAGATCATTTATCTGAAATTGTCGATTTCAGCATGAAAGAGTAAAAATACAATATAAGTGCCTTCACAAAAGTTGTTCAGAATTAAATTCTTTATCGAATGACATTTATCCTGACTCGATTTGATGACTTTTGTGATTTTCAGACAATTTCAGACGGCTGGAACGGTTTCTGGCCACCGAGACGCACACTTATACAAAAAGTCATTTTGTGGGAAATTTTATGTAGAATTCAAAAATGAAATAATCTGGTAGAAACGGGTATATAAGAAATCCGCTATGGCTGAAAATGTGCACTTTCAGCCATAAAAACGTGATTTTCAGCCCTTAGACGGTGAAAACGGAAAAATTTCACAACTGGAAAGTTGCTCAGAATGTGATTTTACGTCGAAAATCTTTTTGATCCGGGAATTTTCAGCAACGGGAAACAAATCTGCCTAAAAACTTCGCAGATCTGTAATTCCAGACAAAATACACGTGGCACATTCAGAAGCTCAAAACGTGTTTCTGTTCATTCCAATAACACACTAAAAAAGTTTCATCGATTTCCGAGACAACTATTTTTTTATTGTGCACTTTTATCGGAAAAAATCCCGAAAACCTGGGACAACGTGTCTTAAAAGCAAAAATTGTTTATTAAATGAACTGCAAAATGTCATGGGGACAGATGAATCATGAGCGACAAAAAAGTAAAATTCACGCCAACATTAAAATAAACATGTTTAACAATCATCGAACATCAATCAACAAAATTTTACCAGCATCGGAAATATTCACGCGGAACTTGCCAATGTGAACTGATTCTCGCTCATTTGAAATCAGATTTGGGAATCGCTCCCTTGGGAACAATACATCCAAATCAAATACACGTGGGTCATCACTTGGTAGGTCAATGCGTATAGAAATATATCCTACTATGGCAGTTGCGTTTGCGATGAGCTTTTCCATTTTTTGACGAATGGCTTCAAAATCAATCGAGCAACGCACGTCTAACCATTTATTGTCTAAATTGACAAAGTCTTCAATATTGAATGAGATTGGTACAAGAATGCGAAGAGTTTTTGAACATCTCACAAATGGCATCTTGAAAAAACCTGAAGGAATTGATACACGCTCGTTTTGACCGTCGCAGCTTCTGAGAGTTAGATCTTGCAAGATATCTTCCCGTGCTTTGAAGCATTCCCAAAAGTCATCTAGCATTGAGTTGTATACGGTTACTTCCAAACGGAAAAATCCGGCCAACTTGTCAATGTTGAAGATATCGATGGGCCAATTTTTCATGTCGATTGAAACAGTTTCCGTTTTATCAGTCTTGACGTATTTGTAGCGGTCGATCAAGTAACTGTGGATGTCCTGCATTAGATTCGAGTGTTCATTGAGTGCAAATTTCTTCTCCGCAATCAGCTCATCCATATAATTGTAGCTGGAGTCACTTCTTTCCACCAAATATGTCAATCTTAAAACAACGTCATCATTTTGTTCAAACAGTTCCAATTCGTTTGGTGCTGTCGTGTTGAATATTTGAACTTCCGAATTGCAATAATTTGAACAATCGGCGTAGTTGCGACGGGTATTTTTATTGAGACATAAGAGCATGTGATGTCTCAGTTCACGTGGTAACTTGGAGTACCGGGTGAATTTCGTGAGCTGTAAAACGTTGAGTAGAGAAATATTGGAAAAGCTTATTCTTACCTCAGGGGTTTCACTTGCTGCTTCACCATGTTCCTCGTTGTCGTTTTCTAGCTCGATTGACATGACAATAGTAGAGTCGTTGTTGCGGGCAGTGTCGAATGTAGGGGATTTCTGCGGAATGAACCAAAATGTCGCATCGATTAGGTCTTTCTCTTTTACCTCCATTACTTTCACACTATTTCTAATGACCCTATTTTCTATAACCGTCTCATTCCATTCTGCCCCATCTGATGTCATCAAAGAGACCCTTGCCATGCGCAGGAACAATGTCAAACAAATTCAATCCCTACCCTACCACTATGGTCTACCACATGTCGAACACGTCACATATGACGGTAGAAAATGAAGGTACAAAGATCAAATTGACGGACTGCCTGGCCTCATACCATCTCACACACTGACATGATTCACTGTTATTATCTGCCTACCAAACTTGCTTGTTCAGCTGCGTTGCCCAATTATTAGGACTTGCATGTAATTTATTTTGGAAATGTCTGAAGTCACTGAAAACATTAAAAGCAATAAATGTTTATTAAATGAACTGCAATATTTTATGGGGACAGATAAATCATGAACAGAAAATAAACTAAATTCCCGCCAAAATCAAAATAAAAATTTTTAGTAATCATCAAACCTTAATCAACAGAAGTTTACCATTGTCAAAAATATTCACGCTGAACTTGCCAATATGAAAATCTCCATGCTCATCAGCAATCAGATTTGGAAATCGGTCTCTTGGGAACAACACATCTATATCGAATACACGCAGGTCATCACTTGGTAATTCAACGCTTATAGAAATATATTCTACTGTGGCAGTTGTGCTTGCAATGAGCTTTTCCATTTTTTGACGAATGGCATCGAAATCAATCGAGCAACGCACTTCTAAACACTGATTGTCTAAATTGACAAAGTCTTCAATATTGAATGGGACGGTTCCAAGAATGCTAATTTTTCTTAAACTTCTCACAAACGGATGTTTGAAGAACTTGGAAGGAATTGACACATGCCCGCTCCGACCGTCGCAACTTCTGAGTGTTAGTTCTTTTATTATATTTCCTTTGGTTTCGATGAATACCCAAAAATCATCTACTATGGAGTTGTGTACGGTTACATGCAAATTTTCAAATTCTGCCAACTTGTCAATGTTAAAGACATTGACGGGCCAATTTTTCATGTCGATTGAAACAGTTTCCGTTTTCCCAGTCTTGACGTATTTGTAGCGGTCGAGCAAGTAATTTTGAATTTCTTGCATCGAGTGTTCCAAAAGTGCAAACTTTTTCTCTGCTGTCAAGTTGTAGCTTAGCCTTCTCATTTTAACAAAATATACCAATTCTACGACAATGATATCATCTTGATGGCGCAAACGCAACAGATATGGTGCTGCCGTGTTGAACTTTTGAACTTCTGAATTGCAATGATTCGAGCATTCGGCGTAATTACGACGGGTATTTTTATCGAGACATAAAAGCATGTGATGCCTCAATTCGCCTGGTAACTTGGAGTACCGGGTGAATTTCGTGAGCTGGAAAATTTTAATGAGAAAATATTTATAAAAAGTCAGTCTTACATCAGGGGTTTCACTTGCTATTGCAATATGTTTCAGTTTGTTTCCTATCTCACTGGACATCACAATAGTAGCGTTGCTGTTGCGGGCAGTGTTGAATGTAGGGGATTACTGCGTAATGAACTAAAACGTCGCATCGATTAGGTCTTTCTCTGTTAGCCTCCATACCATTCACACTATTTCTGATAACCCTATTTTCTATACCCCTCTCAGTCCGATCTGCCCCATCTTTTCGTCATCAAAGTGACCTTTGTCTCGCGCAGAAACGTCGTTACACAAATACACTCCTTGCCCAATCACTATGGTCTTCCATATGTCTGGCACGTCACATATGACGGTAGAAAATGAAGGTACAAAGATCATATCGATGGAATGCCTGTTTCATGCCATCTTACACACTGACGGTACAGGTTGAGTTGAATGAATGGGATCTTTTGCGAATAAGATCTAAATGACTAGATAACGCAACGATTTAGGTTTTTCTCGAGTCTCATGTTTGTCAAACTTTTTTTTTCTCACGAGAAACTGAATTCTGGTGGTAGATTTTTCTACTTGGCGGTCTCGTTAAAGTCATGAAAAAACGGATCATCTTTGAAAAAGTTTATTAAAATCAATTAGAATAAATTTGTTAAAATAATATCAAAAATATAAAACCAGCGAAAAGATAGTGAAAAAAGTCAATCAAAGGATTTTTATGTATATTCAAAAACAGAGAGATAAGCATAATAATTATCAAAAGTCAAAATGTTAACCCATACTTCTGTTTAATCTGAGCTGCAAGGGGAGGAAAGATATTGCCTAATTGTCAAAATTTTACCACCAGCGGCAGTATCTCCGCTCAACTTGCCAATTTTAAACAATCTGTTTTTATTGACAATCAAGTTTGGGAATCGTTCCCTTGGAAACAATACATTCAAATCAAATACACGTGAGTCACCCCTTGGTAGTTCAATGTGTATAGAAAAAAATCTTTCTGGTGCATTTGCGTTTGCGATGAGCTTTTCCATTTTTTGACGAATTGCTTCAAAATCTATCGAGCAATATATTAGTAAATCTGGATTGTCCAAGTTGACAAAGTCCTCAATATCGAATGAAACGGGTACACGAATGCGAAGTGTCTTCAAACTTCTCAAAAATGAATTTTTGAAATATTCGGAAGGAATTGACACTTTCTCCTTACGAAATTCGCAGCTTTTGATAGTTAGTCCTTGTATCAAATTCCCATGTTTTTTGAAACAGTCCCAAAAATCTTCTATCATTGAATTGTATACGGTTACATTCAAGTAATCGAATCCTGACAATTTATAAATGTTAGAGATATCGATGGGCCATTTTTTCATGTCGATAACCACAGTCCGTGTTCTACCAGTCTTGACGTATTTGAAGCGGTCGAGCAAGTAATTTTGAATATCTTGATTCAAGTGTTCAACAAGTGCAAACTCTTTCACTGCGATGAGATCTTCGCGAAAGGTGCCGCTCTGTTTTTTTCTAAGAACCGAATATATCAATTCTAGGACAACGCAAATTCTAGGACAATCTTGCTCGAGCAAACGCAAAATATATGGTGCTGTTGTGTTGAATTTTTGAATTTCTGAGTTGCAATAATTGGAACATTCGGCGTAATTACGACGGGTATGTTTATCGAGGCATAAGAGCATGTGATGCCTTAATTCGCCTGGTAACTTTGAATACTTAGTGAACGTCATGAGCTGGAAAATTTTAATTGGAGATATTTTATAAAACATTTTTACCTCAGGGTTTTCATTTGCTGCTTCAACATCTTTCAGTTCGTTTTCTATCTCGATTGACATCACAAAAGAAGAGTCGTTGTTGCGGGCAGAGTCGAATGTAGGGGATTTCTGCGTAATGAACCAGAATGTCGCATCGATTTCACCTTTATACCTTTCACACTATCTCTGATGACCATATTTTCTATATCCATCTCGTTCCATTCTGCCCCATCTCTGACGTCATCAAAGTGACCATTGTCTTACGCAGGAACGTCGTTAAACAAATACAACCCCTACACAACCACTATGGTCTTCCATATGTCTGACACGTCCCATATGACGGTAGAAAATAAAAGTACAAAGATCATATCGATGGACTGCCTGTCTCATGCCATCTCACACACTGATGGTACAGGTTGAGTTGAATGAAGGGGATATTCTGCGAATAAGATCAAAATGACCAGATAACGCAACGATTTAGGTTTTTCTCGAGTTTCATTTTTGGCAAACTCTTCTCTTCATGAGAAACTAAAATCAGGCAGATTTTTCTACTTGGCTGTCTCGTTAAAGTCATGAAAAAACGGATCATTTTTGAAAAAGTTTATTAAGTTCAATTGGAATAAATTTGTTCGAATGTTATCAAAAATATAAAACCAGCGAAAAGATGGTGAAAAAAGTCAATCAAAGGATTTTTATGTATATTCAAAGACAGAGAGATAAGCATAATAATAATAATCAAAGCTCAAAATGTTAACCCAAAATGTTCTGTTTAATCGGAGCTGCAAGGGGAGGAAAGATATTGCTTAATTGTCAAAATTTTACCACCAGCGGCCGTATATCCGCTCAACTTGCCAATTTTAAATAATCTGTGTTTATTAACAATCAGATTTGGGAATCGCTCCCTTGGAAACAATACATTCAAATCAAATACACGTGAGTCACCCCTTGGTAGTTCAATGTGTATAGAAAAATATCTTTCTGGTGTATTTGCGTTTGCGATGAGCTTTTCCATTTTTTGACGAATTGCTTCAAAATTTATCGAGCAATATATTAGTAAATCTGGATTGTCCAAGTTGACAAAGTCTTCAATATCGAATGAAACGGGTGCACGAATGCGAAGTGTTTTCAAATTTCTCAAAAATGAATTTTTGAAATATTCGGAAGGAATTGACACTTTCTCCTTACGAAATTCGCAGCTTTTGATAGTTAGTCCTTGTATCAAATTCCCATGTTTTTTGAAACAGTCCCAAAAATCTTCTATCATTGAATTGTATACGGTTACATTCAAGTAATCGAATCCTGACAATTTATAAATGTTAGAGATATCGATGGGCCATTTTTTCATGTCGATAACCACAGTCCGTGTTCTACCAGTCTTGACGTATTTGAAGCGGTCGAGCAAGTAATTTTGAATATCTTCATTCAAGTGTTTAACAAGTTCGAATTCTTTCACTGCGATGAGATCTTCGCGAAAGGTGTCGTTCTGTTTTCTTCTAATAACCGAATAGAACAATTCTAGAACAACGCAAATTCTAGGAATATCTTGTTCGAGCAATCGCAAAATATATGGTGCTGTTGTGTTGAATTTTTGAACTTCCGAATTGCAATAATTTGAACATTCGGCGTATTTGCGACGGGTCCTTGTACCGAGATATGAAAGAGTGTGGTGCCTCAATTCGCCTGGTAACTTGGAATACTTAGTGAACGTCATGAGCTGGAAAATTTTAATGAGAAAAGTTTTTAAAAAAGTCAGTCTTACCTCAGGGGTTTCACGTGCTGCTTCAACATGTTTCAGTTCGTTTTCTATCTCGATGGACATCACAATAGAAGATTCGTTGTTGCGGACAGTGTCGAATGTAGGGGATTTCTGCGTAATGAACCAAATCGATCCGGTATTTCTCTGTCACCTCTTTTTCACTGTCTCTTATGACCCTATTTTCTATATATCTCTCATTTCATTCTGCCCCATCTTTGACGTCATCAAAGTGACCTTTGTCTCGCGCAGAAACGTCGTTACACAAATACACTCCTTGCCCAACCACTATGGTCTACCATATGCCTGACACGTCACATATGGCGGCAGAAGGGACATTGTAGCAGTAGAATCGGCCACAGGTGTGTTGCGTTGCAATAAGGTAGAATGAATAGCGCACCCTACCGATATTGATTTCAATCTGTTTAACCATCGCTGTTCGCATGTTTTTGTTTAATAATAGAGCACGTTTTCATCAAGTCTTTCACACTGAAAACATTACTTAACACAACTAAGGATACTGAAATTTGTGACAAATAAAAGAAGTGAGAACACTTTTTTTGTAATTGCCCATTCAAAAAACAGAAACATCAATTATTTATTTATCAAAATGTAAATAATCATTAGAAAAAACTTCGGACAGTAATTCGCAACACTTTTTTCTGGTCTGTCAATAAAATAGCAACCTTTCCAACTTGATGATGCTCATGATCATTGAAAACGTGATCCGGAAATCGTTCTCTCGGGAATAAGACGGTTAAATCAAAATAACGTGGATCATTATCTGGTAGCTCAATAGTTATTGCTCTGACCTTGTTAGTAGCATCTTCATTGATTGCTTCCACTTTTTGGCGAACAGCTTCAAAATCTATCGAGCATTTCATGTGCAGCGTCTCGTTTTGTAAATTAACAAAATCGATTATTTCAATTAAGCAAGGAACATCCGAGAATAAACTAGAGACCGTTTTGACAAAGTCACACTTGAAAAATTGCTTTGGAATCGTAACTTGCTCATTTGGGCTACCGCCGTTGAACAGTCTGACAGATTTAATTTTCGTGGCACTGCATGTCGGGAAATTTTTTATGAAGTCGTTCATCATCGTTTTATATAAGTAAACTGTCCAACAGCCATTGTCTGTGAGTCTTCTGACAGTCGTTAGGTCTTTTGGCCATTTTTTCAAATTGATCGAAGTGGATTGAGTTTCTCCAATCTTCACGTACTTGTAGCGATTGGACAAATAATGTCCAATATCGTGCATTAAGGTATCAGAGAATGGAAATACTTCATCCACGACAAAATGACGTGAGGGCTCCCTTTTTTGGAAGAAATAGTGGGACTCAACATTAACAACATTTTCCTCACGCTCATACAAACGCAGACCAAATGGCGCTTCCGTGTTGAACTTTTGAACTTCCAAGTTGCAATACTGTGAGCATTCACCATAGTTACGAAGTGTGCGTTTGTCTTGGTAGGAAAGAATGTCGTGCCTCAACAATGGTACCAACTTTGTGAACTTGTTGAAATCGATGAGCTAAAATATTTCATTAGATTAGTTATTTTATATTATATTATTAGACAAACCTCGGTACTTTGTTTCTTGGCTTCGAGAGCCTCCAACGTTTCATTTTTGCGTTTGAGAGACATACCAGCAGTGAAATTGACTACGTATACTAACCACTGTGGGCCAGTATGACGGACATGGTCACCGCTACCTCTGGAGTCTTGATATTCTGCGCATTCTTTCATTCCATCCTGACCTGCGACTGACGTCACCAAAATGCCCACCCTCTTATTAGTCTGTATGATTTGGTTGAATCTACGTTACCTAATTATAAGACTCTTTCAAGGTCATTAGATGGGTCTGACGTGGCGGAGAAAACCAACCGCGCAGCAGAAAACATCAGTGTCACGGGTAGGGTTTCTTTCTGTGGTTCTCTATGTATTACACATTCTCTCATGCCATTTTCATTGTATACATTTTGTTAACGTCATCAAAATGCCAACACTTTGATTTGCCCATCATGTTTGGTTGGCCATTTACGTTGGCCAATTATGGGACTTTATTGAGGGTCGTCAGATAGGGTCCAGCATAAGAGAAGACATCGAGCAGATCAAAGTGGTAAGGGTACCGACCTAATTCGAGGCGGGACCGATATGATGTGAACAAAATCAAAAAAAAAATTTTACTTGACCACGCTAGAAGTGATGCTTCTGTAAGCAAAACAGTATTGCTTGAAAATGTGAAACACGTTTTAAATAAAGCAGTTTATTCAAAAACCCAATAAATCCACTTTAAATCACATATGTCAGTCATCTTTTTCTCTAGACATTGTAAGAATTTTATCATATAAACCAACGTACAAAGCAACTTTACGGATATAACGACGTCCTTCGAATTGAAAAACATTCGGAAAAAATTCTCTTCCACGAAAATAACGATTATCATCACGAGGTAGACTGATACGAATAAAGCTCAATTTTGAGTAATGTGTGCTGTTCATTCTTTCCACTTTTGCACGAATTGCACCAAAACTTATTGTACTAGTCAACATGTGGAGATGTTGATGTTCGCATTCCAAAAAATCTACATCGTCGATCTCACAGCGTACCGTGTTTAAATCCGCTTTAGCTAGCTTTTTGAAAAATGCCGTTTTGAAAAACTCTCTTCCAAGTATCACTGTCTCCGATGTTGCGTTTTCCATAAACAACGTATTGACATTGTGCAATCCGGTTGAGATAGATTTGATAAAGCCGTCATAGGCAGATGCATGCAATGATACGTGCCAGTTTGGTATTCCAGTAATCTGCTCTATTTCCAAAAGTTTAGTTGGCCAAGTTTTCACCGTTATGCGGAGATTCTTAGTTTTGTCGTTTTTCACATATTTGTAATATCTCAACAAATGCTCGCGAATGACATCCATAGTATTGTCGTCAACAATGAAGGTTTTCGAAACTCGGTCTCGCACATAAGTCATGTTTACCCAAATGGAATCTTGATGTTCAAAAAACAGCAATTCTCTGGGTGGTTTTGTATTCAATGGTTGGATTTCCGAATTCGAAAGTTTCGAACATCGAGAGTATTTGAAGATTGTCGACAAATTGAGGTATGTGAGAATGTGTAGCCTTGATTCTGGTGGTAATGTGAAATACTTGGTAAATGTCAAAAGCTGAAAATTGTGAATTGAATGATTTTGATGAAAATTTTCAACAAACCTCCGGCTTTGGATTATTGACTCCCAAACATTCCAACGCGTCTTGCACCTGTTGAAGGGACATCGCAAGTGTGCTTTGCCAGAGAAGGAATGAATGAGGTCCCGCACTATTTCTAATCTTTTTCATTTTACACACTCTCTCATTCCATCTTTACCCAGTTTTGACGTCACCAAAATACACCCCCTCTCTTTAGCCCATGAGATTTGGATAGACCATATACGTCACCCAATTATGAGATTCTTTTCAAGGTCGGACAGGGTCGAAGGTAGTGTAGAAAACAAACCCAACAGCAGAAAACATCGGTGAGAAATGTAGGGGATTTCTCTGTTGGTCTTTATGTCTTAGACACTCTCTCATGCCATGATCGATCGTCGACGTCATCAAAATGCCTACGGTTTAGTTTGCCCATCAGGTTTGGTTAACCATCTGTGCTGCCCTATTGTGGAACCCTATTAGGGGTCATCAGATAAGGTCCAACATAAGTGAGGACAGCGATAGGGGTACCTACCTCATTCGACGGGGGTCTGATGAAGAGTCAACAACTCAGAAATTGTGAAGATTTATGATTGTTTAAAAACATGGAACAAGTTTTAAATAAATCCGTTTATTTAAATACCCAAGCAATCGAATTTAAATTATCTTTGTTGTTCATCGGTAAAAATTGAAAGCATTTTACCATATGAATGAACGTTCACAACAACTTCACGGATATTTCGACCTCCATCAAACTGACGAACATTCGGTAAAAATTTTCCTTGACGAAAAACACGATTATCATTATTAGGTAATGCGATTTCAATATTGCTTGATTTTGAGTAAGGTGTGCTGTTCATTTTGTCCACTTTTGCACGAATGGCATCAAAACTTATCGTGCTATTCATCATATATTTTGAACAAAATAATTTATTAATCAACCCAAAAACATATTCAAGGTGTATTTATACATATTCAAAATGTAACATATTGAAAACTCATCCATTAATTATCTCTCAATCTCACAATCACAAGTTCTTTCCCATTGATAGCAACGTCCATGTTAACTTTACCATATCTGTGATTTCCGCCAAACGGGGAATCCGGAAAAATTCCACAGCGACGAAAATCGCGAGTCGAATCATCAGGCAATGTAATACAAATGTGGATGTCTTTCTGTTGAGGGTTGGTCATTCTTCTCACTTTTCTTTGAATTGCATCGAAACTCAACGTATTAGTCACGATTTCGAGTCGTTGATGTTTGGATTCCATGAAGTCTACATCATCGATGTCACAACGGACCCTACTGAGGTCTGCCTCAGATAAATTTTTGAAAAACGCCGATTTGAAAAACTCTTGGCCTAGTGTCATTCCCGATGTCGCGTTTTCGATTTTTAGCTTTTCAACATTGTGTGATCCTATCGAAACGTATTCCATGAAGCCTTCATACATGGATGGATACAATGATACTTGCCAGTTCGGAATCCGAGATAAATGCTCGATTTCGAGAAGTTGAGTCGGCCAAGTCCACATATTGATCCAAAGTCGCTCAATTTTCCCCTTTTCGACATATTTGTAAAACTTCAACAAATACTCGCGGATATTCTCCAAGATATTGTCACATAAATCGAACTGTTTTTCAACTTCCTTGTTTTTGTACGTCATGTTTACCAAGACACCCGCATGATTTTTAATAAGAAACATCTCTGTGGGTGATTTTGTGTTGTTTGAAATAAATGGTTGAAAATCGGCGTTGGACATTTTCGAGCATTGGGAGTAGTTGAACAGTTCCGATGGATATGAATATGTTAGGATATGATGCCTCATTTCAGATGCCAATGTTGGAAATTTTTTGAATTTCATAACCTGAACTTTTGAGAATAAACATTAATATAATAGTCACTAACCACTTGCTGCTCATTAACTTCCATGGTTTCCAAATAAAAGTAGTTTTCCTTCTATGGCAAAATAGTAATAGAAAGAACGCAAGAATGGCAAGTGTGTGCACAGATTATAATCTTTCTTTTGGGTCTCAATCTCATCGCTAATCCCTCATTGTTTTTTGGAGGGCATATTTCGGTAGAGCGCGTTTGATGAGATGATTTACATTGACCTTGAGATCGTATAATGCGAGAGACTGTGTGAAAGTTTTTTGGTGGTTTATGTTTTTCAAACATGAAATCCAGAAGTTCAATGAATAATGAGTATAAAGAATGGAATGAATAATTTATTCAGAAAATTTCCCAGAATTCACAAATAAGTTATCTTTCTCTTTTAGCAACGTCAAATGCGGGAACGCTTGAATTTGAAAACGTTCGAAAAATTAGACAATATATAAATAAAAAAAATTTATTCACAAAATCAAGCAATCAACTCAAAATTATGCTTTAAAACAACTAAATCTTTTCAATATAAGCTCTTTACCATTTGAAGGTACGTGAGTAGCAACGCGACCAATGAGGCCGAATGCACCGTATGGAGGCTCCGGGAAATCTCCAATGTCACGAAAATTGCGATTATCATTATTTGGTAATGTGATATGAACGCGGATTCCTTTTGGACAGTGCAAGCTGTTCATTTTCTGCGCTTTCGCAAGAATTACATTGAAGCTTAGTGCACTAGTCTTCAATTCGAGTTGTTGATGTTGGGAGTCCATGAATTCTACATCATCGATGTCACATTGTATTTTTCCTAGATCCGCCACGGTGAGTTTTTTGAAAAATGCAGTTTTGAAAAACTTTTTGCCAAGGATCACTGTCTCCGATGGAACGTTCTCAATTCTCAACTTTTCAACATTGCGAAATCCAGTGGAAATGTATCGCTTGAAACCTTCATAGGTCGACGCATACATCTTCACTTGCCAGTCTTTGATGCGAGACAATTGTTCGAGCTCCAAAACCATGTTTTCATACAAATGTATAAGATCTCGGTTCCACCCTTTTTCACATATTTGTAATACTTCAACAAATGAGCTCGAATATTTTCCATCATGTTGCCATAACAATTGAACTGCTCCACAACTTTCCATCGCGAATACGTCATGCTCACTGAGATACCTGCACTATTTTCAACAAGCTCCAATTTTCTGGGTGGTTTTGTATTGAAAGACTGAATTTCCAAATTTGAAAGTTTCGAGCAAAGTGAGTAGTCAAGAATTGTCGATGGAGTGAGGTATGTCAGGGCATGATGTCTCAATTCCGATGGTAACGTAGGATATTTGGTGAATTTTGTGCCCTGAAATTTCAGATAAATCTAAAACATAAATTTTATAATGACTCACCACATATCTTAGATTCTTGGGAAAAAAGCGGAACCCGTGGAGCTGAAATTTCAAGTTGATTATAGAATTGTCAAGTACGTTAAGTTTCGGGTAGATTTTTCAGGGACTTACACCAGTTTTTAGGTTCAGCGCTTCCATTGATTTCCAAACGTCGTGTTTTGGTTTTCGGGACATTTTAGCACTGTATCTCACTAATATGTAGTTGTGTCGTCAAATGAATGACCTAGCGCACCGTCTCATTGAAGAAAAACTGTATTTGCTAGAGGTGGAGCACTCTTGATTGGATCTAATCTATCTCATCTGATCGATGACATTTGGTTTATACTACTGATCTATGATCTAGAGAAATCAAGATAGCCAATCTCCGATTGGTCCATTTGGTTTGGGATGACTATCTGCGCTGCTTAATTATGGAATGTACTGCGGGTCGACAGTGGGGTCCAACGAGATGTAAGGAAGATAATGGCCAGGGTTCACGGTCATGACCTTTCTCCTATGATTAATGCAAAAACAAGTGTACACAAAAACATTTTTTCAAAAGCACAGCAAAATTGACATGAATTTCAAAAATAGTTGTTTTTCTTTTTCCAATCTCCGGTTGCTTCTCTAGGAGAACTATCGGAAAATTCATTTGAAAAAAATTAAGAAAAAGTTTTCGATAAATTAATCGTCCTTCATTTTCGCAAGAGAGAGTGATTTTCCAGGATTATAATAAATCACTTTAACTTTTCCAATAGACGTGCAATGTAAACCATAAATATGAGGCGGGAGAAAAGTGTATGGAAAAAATGCACTGTAACGAAAATTTCGGTTGTCATCGGAAGGTAGCGTGATGCAAATGGTGCTGTCCTTTGAATAGTGTGTGTTGTTCATTTTATCAACTTTTGCTTGAATTGCGTCGAAACTTATCGTACTAGTCATCATTTCGAGATTTTGATGTTTGGCTTCCATAAAATCTGTTTCGTCAATGTCACAGTGAACCGAACTTAAATCTGCTTCCGGTAAATCCTTGAAGAATGTTGATTTGAAAAATTCCTTGCCAATTGTGATCTTCACAGCGTTTGGATCTTGAAAGCGAATATTCGGCATTCTGAGACATAGTTTTTTCACACAGTTTCTACAACTTTCAATATAACTCATGAATCCGTCATACATCGACGGAAACATGGTCACTCGCCAATCTGCAATTTCAGACAAATGCTCAAGCTCCAGAAGCTCAATTGGCCAAGTTTTCATAAAAATTCTCATGATGTCTGTTCTCCTGTTTTTCGAATATTTGTAATATTTCAACAAATGAGCTCGAATATCATCCATGGTTTTGTCAGAAAAACCAAACTTCTTTGATACAGAGTTTTGGTAATTTTGCATAGCTCCATATTTTATAAACACCGTTATTCCATCATCTCCCTCGTACAACACTAGCTCCTTAGGTGGATTTGTGTTCAACGGCTGAACTTCTAAATTGGCGATTTTCGAGCATTGGGAGTAATTGAGGAGTGTCGGCGACTCGAGGTATGTGAGGGCATGTTGTCTCAATTCAGGTGCCAACGTGGGATAGTTCGTGAATTTTGTGAGCTGAAATCTCAAAATAAATGGCAAACTATCAAGATCAATAAGACTAACCTCAGTATCTAGATTCATCGCTTCTTTTCGCTCCGAATCTTTGGTTTTTGTGTTGTGTGACATCGCGAAAGAAATTGAACAACAGTGATCCACGTAGCAGTGTAGTCGAATGAATGACCCATCTCACATTTTTTTTCTTGCAGTTCTTTTGGCGGGCCATGTCGATAGAGCGCAATTGCATATGGATCGTTGAGAAAATTTAATACGTCAATGCAGCGCACGTCTGTTTTAATTGCCACAATGCCATGTATTAGAGGGCCATGCTTCGAAAACGTTGTGTGAAAAATAGTGTTCTCAAATTATTGTCAAGAAAAACTTCATGAAGAAATGTATTTATTGGAAATTCAAAAAAATTAAACATTTCGAAAATTAAATATCCTTCTTTCTTATTATTTTGATTGCGTGTGGACCTCGATCATTAGTCACTTCAACTCTTCCAATCAATGTAAAAAGATCGCCATGAATTCGTTGCGGGAATCGATTTGCCGGAAATAAAACATACCGATGAACATGACGCATATTACTATGAATTGACGAAATTGTAACTTCACTATCTTTAGAATAGTGCGTGTTGTTCATGTTTTCCACTTTTGCTTGAATCGCATTGATACTAATGGTATTTGGCGCCATTGAAAGTAGTTGATGTTTGGCTTCCATGAAATCTATCTCATCGATTTCAGAACGTACGAATTGCAAATCCGCTTCAGATAAATTTTTGAAGAAAGATGACTTGAAAAACTCCTTGCCAATTTCTACTTTCTTGCACACAGTCTTTAGATCTTGAGAGCCTTTAGCAGGTTCTCCTAGACTCAGTTTTTTCACAATGTTTCTACAATTCTTAATGTTACTCATGAATCCATCATACATAGATGGAAACATGGTCACTTGCCAATCTGCAATTTCAGACAAATGCTCAAGCTCCAAAAGCTCAACTGGCCAAGTTTTCATGATAATTCTCATGCTGTCTGTTCTCTTGTTTCTCGAATATTTGTAATATTTCAACAAATGAGCTCGAATATCATCCATGGTTTTGTCAGAAAAACCAAACTTCTTTGATACAGTGTTTTGGTGATTTTGCATAGCTCCATATTTCATGACCACTGTTATTCCATTATCTCCCTCGATCAACATTAGTTCTCTGGGTGGATTTGTGTTCAACGGCTGAACTTCAAAATTGGCGATTTTCGAGCATTGGGAGTAATTGAGAAGTGTCGGCGACTCGAGGTATGTGAGGAAATGATGTTTTAATTCTGGTGCTAAGGTGGTTGTGAGCTGAAATTTCAAAATAAATGACAAACTATCAAGATCAATAAGACTCACCTCAGTATCTAGATTCATCTCTTCTTTTTGCTCTAAATCGTCGGTTCCTGAGTTGAGTGTCATCACAGCAGTATAATCGAGCAACAGTGTTCCACGTAGTAGTGTAGTCGAATGAGTGACCCATCTTAGTGTTTTGCAGTTTTTTTCGCGGGTCATTTCGATAGAGCACAATTGCATATGGATCGTTGAGAAAATCAATGCATCGATGCAGCCACGTCGTCTGTTCTAATTGCATTCAACATGGGGACTCAGCATCGCCACATTATCATAAATTAACAGGACATGTTTTGAAATAGTTGTGTGAAGAATAATGTTTTCTAAATAATTTCATGAAAAAAACTACCGTCATGAAAATATTTGTTTAAAGAAACTTAGAAGAATAAAGCATTCCAAAAAGTGAAACATCTTTCTTTCTCACTAATGCAATTACACCTTCAGTCTGATATTTTTTCGGTGGTGTTACAAGTACAAAACGAGTGAACAAAATGAAGCAAAACATTTATTTAAAAATGCAAAAATTCACACATGGACAAATTAATCATCTTTTTCTCTTAGAATTGCCACATGGCTTTCACTCGAGCAAGCCACTTTTACTTTCCCAATTTTTATGTGGCTTGAAAAATGAAGTTGCTCCGGAAATCGTGTGCTCGGAAACAATTCATCGCGACGAAAACGACGCGTATCATCTTTGGGTAAAAAGATACAAATGAAGCAATCTTTTGAGTAATGTTTTGAGTTCATTTTTTCAACTTTTGTTCCAATTGCATCGGAACTTATTCCGCTAGTCATCACGGTGAGTCTTTGATGTTCGGATTCCAAGAATTCTTCATCTCTCATGTCACAACATACCCAGCTTAATTCTGCGACGGATAGTTTTTTGAAAAACGCCGACTTGAAAAATGGAACTTCAAGTTTTGCGTCATAGATTGCCAAATTTTCAATGTTGTTTTCTCCAGTCAAAATGTAGTTGATAAAATCGTCATACGTTGATGGATACAACTTCACTCGCCATTCTACAATTTCGGACAAGCGATTGAGCTCCAGAAGTTGGGTCGGCCAAGTTTTCAAACAAATATATAGGCTCTGAGTACCTCTCTTCTTTACATATTTGTAATACTTCATCAAATGGGTTCTAATGTTATCCATGATATTGTCAGAAAAATAGAAATTTTTCTCTATTTGAGTACGTCTGTACTTGATGTTTACATAAATGCCATTCTGAACTTCAATTAACTTAATTTCTCTGGGTGGCTCCGTGTTGAAAGACTGGATTTCATCGTTTGAAATTTTCGAGCATTGGGAGTAGTTGAAGAGCGTCAAAGAATCAAGGTACGTGAGTGCATGTCGTTTGAGTTCAGGTACCAATGTGGGATAAATGGTGAACTCAGTGATCTGAAACATTTCTGATGAAGTTGAAAGTTGGAGTTCAATAGTACTCACCTCAGTTTGTAGATTCATTGATTCCATTTGCTTTGATATGTCAGTTTTGAGTATGCACGACATAACAGCAGTATTGTTCCACGTTGCAGTGTATTTAAATGAATGACCCAACGCAGCGTCATCGCCCATTTGGCGGGCTATTTCGATAGAGCGCATTTGCACACGAATGAAATCGATACGTAGTCGCAATGAACGCATGTTTGAATCATGTGCGATCTCGAAGGTTGGACGGGTTTTTAACAATAAATGTAAAGAAAGAAGCGTCAGGTCTTTTTTTAAAGATAATTTTAAAGCTCTTTTATGAATCATTTATTAGTAGGCCACAAAACACGACAAGTAAAGAAAAATCACAAAGTTAACAACCGAAACGTTTTGCCATCATCATCAATACGTCCACTGGCTCTTCTCATTTGAAACTCTCCAACTCTATCGTCTGCTACAAAGTGCTCAGTAGGAAACAGAACAGCTTTGCTAAACACGCGAGCATCACCAGCTAGTAGTTGAATCGTCATGTGACGAAACAATGCAGTTGGGTCATTACGAAGTTGCTCAACTTTTTCGGCAATTACCTCAAAGCTCAATGAGCTCTGAATGTTGATGTGCCAATTATTAGCGTTAAGAAAGTCAATGTCGTCAATTGAACAGGGAACATAAAACTGTGCAGTTTGCAGATTTTTAAATAACAATGACTTGACAAAAGTGGAAGGGATTGTAAGCAGCTCACTTGAAGAACTGCCTTTTTTTAATATCAGATGATGAATCCGACCATATGTGACTAGATCCTTGAAAAAGTTTTCATACATGGAATCATACAAGGTAACTTGGCAAGTTGCAACTTTCAGCAGTTGAATGATTTTCATCATTTCAGAAGACCAATTTTTGATGTTGATTTTCAATTTCAAGATAATTCTATTCTTCACATATTTAAATTTTTTCTCAAAGTGGTTTTGAATTCCATTCACCATAGCTTCATGAATTTCTTTTCAAAAATGCCAAAATTTTGCTCTTCTTCAGTTCGTGACTCCCTCAACGTCTGTCCGTACACAAATTTCACGACTACTCCATCATCGTCTTCCGTCAAAGCAACATTGAGTGGACCATACGTATTGAACTTCTGAATTTCACTGTTGCAATAGTTCGAGCATTTGGCATAATCGTGAAGAGTTCGATCATTGAGATAAGCAAGAATGGGCTCTCGCAGATCAGAAACCAATTTGGGATACTTGGTGAAAGTTGTGAGCTGAAAGTTGAATTTTTGACGCAGTTTTGGACAAAAAACCTTACCTCCGTGCTAGACATCGCACCAATTTAGTCAAACAAAAGTGTCTTGCGTGGACAATCAGTGGGCCGCGCAGCCGTTATGATGTGCCCCAAAATTACCCTCTCCATTCTCCATACTCTTTCAATACCGTTGTCTTTCATGAAAAACGTTTGCTGACGTGGGTCGCGCATTGCCTGCGGGGTACGTCAGGGTACATGGAACTCGCGAAATAGCGTGAAATAACAAGAGAGTCAGAAAACCGTCTTTCGGTTTAGCAGGCTACCTTTTTTTCCAAAGAACAAAACAAGTCCTGAAATTCATAAAACTACAGGTTAGAACATTTTTCATACTTATGACCGTTTTGGCGGTAAAGAAGGACTTGCATCCTTTACATTGCATTTTTTTAACTTTAGCCAAGACATTCTGTCAAAAAATAGAATCATGAGAAATTCATTTATTTTGAATTTAAAAAAATATGCATACAAAAAAAAGCATCAATAACAAACATCACACTGAAACACTAAAAGTAATCGTCCTCGCAGTATTACAAAATCTTAACCACACTTTTCCAATTTTGTAACCACCCAGATGACATTGTCCTTGAAACTGTCCTCCAGCTAGTATGTTTCCAAAACTAAGGACTCGTGTATCATCATCCGGTAGTTGGATTTTGATGAACCGAAACTTGATAACTCGCTGATCACGATATTGTTCCACTGTTCGGCGAATTGCATCGAAACTAACTGAACTTTTGATGCGGAGGGTTTCATAATCAGAATTGATGAAATCAGCGTCATCGATTTGGCAAAGAACGGAAATATTGGCACTTTGGCTTTTTTTGAATAATATTGATTTGAAAAACTCTGGAGGGAGTGTGACTTGCTCATCTGGTAAATCACAGTCGAGCATGTCCAAGTCCTTAGCATTTTCAACTGTTTTGATGTAAGCCATAAAGTCATTATACATAGATTGGTACATTGCCACAGTATATTCATTACCTCCACCGGCCATTGCCTCATGTCGACAATCAAATGCGCAATTTTATCGGGATTCATATATTTGTCATCCAAGTTGTCCGGGCCTCCATTCTTCACATATTTGTAGTTTTTCAACAAATGTTGTTGAACCTCATTCATCATTGTTGAGTTTGAGCTTTTTTCTCGAAAGCACGAGAAGTGTCGATAACCCTATTAGTATCCGGATCTAAACGCATGCGACGTCCTTTCCAATAAGTAAGCGTTACCAAAACCCCATCTTCGTCATCTTTCAATGATATTTCCGCTGGGGCGGTTGTATTGAACATTTGAATCTCGGAATGACAAAACTTTGAGATTTGCGCGTATTGGTTAAGTTCAGGTTTTTTGAGATACGTTAGGGCATGTTGTCTCAATTCAGGCGCCAATGTGGAGTACTTAGTGAACTGAATTATCTGAAAGTTGAACTACAGAAAACAATTCTGACGCAAAGATCTCACCTCAATTTTTGGATGCTTAGCTTGAGATTCTTCCACAGCGTCATTATTCTGTTCGAGAAACATCACAACAGTCGGATCGGCCACTAGTGTCTTGCGCAGCTAATAAACGGGGACGACCGAACGGTTATGACGGGTCCCAACGTATCATTCTTTTCTCAACACTCTCGAGGACAATTGCTGACGTACAAGGTCTGTGGTGTACACTGGGTTACATGGGATTGTCTACCTCTATATTCAACAGTCTCTCGTTATCGTTTGCGCAGGTTTATTTTTGACCGAGGCTAATTGCTGACGTGGATCACACAGCCTGCAGGGTACATCGGGGGGCCACATGGGATTTGCAAATGTAATGGAGATGTGTCAGCCTAAAGGTTATGACGTGGCCAAAATGGTGTTTTCCATTCTCCTCACTCTCTTGCTGTCTTTTCGCGGGGTTTTCTTAATAGGGATTAATTGTTGAGGTTGGTCACACATGGCCTGCGGGGTACACTGGAGGTACATAGGGATTCAGGGAATTATGTGAAACATTGAGGGTGTCCACCTCTTGGTTTGGCATGCTACAAAACTTTATTCAAAAACACATTTATTTTAAAATTTAGAAATGAACATACAAATTCAATAACATTAGATTTAATAATTGATAAGTCGATTAATTTCAATAACTCTTATCGTCCCAGCGATGGGATATCTTAAAAAGGCTTTTCCGATTCTGTAACCACCATAATGGCCATGTCCTTCAAAATCTCCACCAGCTAGTATGTTGCTAAAACTAAGTTCTCGCGTGTCATCATCGGGCAAAGTAATTTTTATCATACGATACTTCATAGTCGGATCATCACGAATTTGCTCCACTTTTTGACGAATCGCATCGAAACTCACCGAGCTTTTGATTTGGAGGCTTGCATATTCAGCATTGATGAAATCATTGTCATCGATATGACAAAGGACTGCGAATCTGGCATGTTTGCATTTTTTGAATAGTGAGGTCTTGAAAAATTCTGGGGGTATGGTAACTTTTTCTTCTGGTTCATCGCAGTCGAGCAGGTTAAAATCTTTTGAACTTTCGATTGTGTTGCAGTAAGCTATGAAGTCATCATACATAGATTTATACATTGTCACAGTGTAATGACCAACATTTGCTATTTGCTTTATAGTCATCACTTCCATTGGCCATATCCTCATGTCAATAATTAAATTATCGTTCCGATCGTATTTCAAAAAAGTTTCCTCCAAATCGTCTGGGCCTTTATTCTTCACATATTTGTAACTTTTCAACAAATATTCTTGAATCTCCTTCATCATTGTTGGGCTTTGAGTGAACTTTCGCTCCAAAACACGAGAAGTGTCTATAACCGTCTTGGTAACCGGATCACAACGTATGTAATCTTGTCCTCTATAAGTAAGCGTCACTAAAACACCATCTTCCACATCTTTGAGTGCAATCTCAGCTGGAGCAGTTGTATTGAACATTTGAATCTCCAAATTGCAATGGTTTGAAAGTTGTGCATACTGATAAAGTCCTGGTTTTGTGAGATAAGACAGAAGATGATGTCTACATTCTGGTGCCAAAATGGAGAACTTGGTGAACTGAGTTATCTGAAAGTTGAATTACAGAAAAAATATTCTAACGCAGAGTTCTTACCTCAATTTTTGAATGCTTGGATTGAAATTCTTCCACATCGTCACTATTCCGTTTGAGAGACATCACCACAGTCGAAGCGGTCCACACTGTCTTGCGTAGAAAACAAATGAGGGCGACCGAACGGTTATGACGTGTCCAAAATGTTTCTCTCTTTTCTCCACACTCTCTCACTGTCTTTTCGTGTGTTTTTCCTCAATTTGCTGATGGGGGTCACATACGGTCTATGGTACACCGGGGTACATGGGACTGTGTAGTGTCTTAGTAGTAGTGTCGTAGTCTTAGTAGTAGTAGTGTGTAGTAGTGTCTTGCGTAGCAAATCAATGGGGACGCTCTTCATGTTATGACGTGTCCAAAATGTTTCTTCGCATTTAACACATTCCCCCGTTTTCTTCCGCGGGTTTTTCCTCAACTGAGGCCTTTTACTGACGTGAGTCGCACACGACCTGCATGGTACATCGAGTGTACAAGCGACTTGCGAAAACAGCATACGAATGGCGACATGGGGACCCAAAGATTTTGACGTGCTCAAAATGTTTTTCTTCCTTCTCAACACTCTCGCTGTTTATTCGCGGGTTTTTTTCGATTGAGGCCACCTACAGACTTGGACCACACACGGCCTGCGAAATACATCAAGGGTACATTGAGACTGTCGAGCATGATGTGGTTTTGACGGGATACGAAATTTTATTGAAAAAAACGTGTTTTCTTTGAACTTAGAAATAAAACATACAAAAAAAACATACAAATTTGACAACATAGGAATTAATAGTGGACAACATCAATTTCAATATATCTTGTCGTCGCATCGTTGTTAAATCTCAACAAGACCTTTCCGATTTGGTAGCCACCCATATGACACTGTCCTTGAAATTGTCCTCCAGCTAGTATGTTGCCAAAACTAAGGACTCGTGTATCATCATTTGGCAGTTCAATTTTGATGTGACGAAACTTGATAGTTGGATCATCACGAATTTGCTCAATTTTCCGACGAATTGCGTCGAAACTTACAGAACTTTTGATTTGAAGGCTGGCATATTGAGAATTGATGAAGTCAGTGGCATCGATATGACAAAGAACGGAGAACTTGGCATGTTGGCACTTTTTGAATATTGGGAACTTGAAAAATATTGTTGGTAGGGTGACTTTGTCATTGGGAGAATCGCAGTCTAGAAGATCCAAGTCTTTAGCGTTTTGAAGCGTGTTGAGGTAAGTCATGAAGTCAGTATACATAGATTGGTACATCGTCACCGTGTAATGACCAGCGTTTGCTATCTGCTTGATAGTCATCAACTCCACCGGCCAACGCCTCATGTCAACAATCAAATGCTCAATTCTATCATATTTCCGAAACATGTAGTCCAAATTGTCCGAGCTCCCATTTTTCACATACTTGTAATTTTTTAGCAAATATTCTCGAATCTCTTCCATTATTGTTGAGCTTTGGACAAACTTTCGCTCCAAAGTACGAGAAGTATCCCTGATCGCTCCAGTATCCATATTGTAACGTAAGTAATCTCTTCCTCTATAAGTAAGCGTCACCAAAACACCATCTTCCAAATCTTTCAATGATATTTCAGCTGGAGCGGTTGTATTGAACAATTGAATCTCGGAGTTGCAAAACTTTGAGATTTGAGCATACTGGTAAAGTTCAGCTTTTTGGAGATAAGACAGGGCATGATGTCTCAATTCAGGTGCCAATGTGGAATATTTGGTGAATTGGGTCATCTGGAAAGAAAGTTACAGAAAAAAATTCTGACACAGAACTCTTACCTCAATTTTCGGATTCTTGGCTTCAGATTCCTCCACAACATCGTTATTCCGTTTGAGGGACATCACAACAATAGAACCGAATGTTGTGTCTACCGTAGCAAACGAATGGGGACGACCGAATGGTTGTGACTTGTTGACGTGTCCCAAATGTCTCTCTCCATATTACACACTCTCTCGTTACCGTTTCCGCGGCGTTTTTCTCGATAGAGGACAATTTCTGACGTGGATCACACACGACCTGCAGGGTACACTGAGGTACATGGGACTGTTTCTCTTCATTGTCCCCATTTTCTCGCAGTCTATTTGCCTGTTTTTCTCGATTGGCTGACATGGGCCACACACGACCTTTGGGGTTCACTTGGGTACATGGGACTGACGTTGGGTACATGGGACTAGCGTAGAAAAATGAAAGAATTAGACAAAACCGTTCGAGGTTCGCCAGGCCACAAAATTTTGTAGTAAACATAAAATTTTGTAGTAAACACAAAAGCGTAACCCAGAGTAAGCTACAGCGGTTACTGAGGTCAGAATTTTTTTAAAACTGTCATTTCTAACAATTTAGAGTACTTTAGTTGCAGTCCGAGATACTTTAGTTTGCAGTACTCGATTGCCGACACCTTGATGGAGTTTTTAACTTTTATGCCCAACGAACAAGATAACTTGAAAAAAAACGTTCACGAGATTAGTATGAATTATTTATATGAATCAAAAAAATAAGAAAAAAAGCCATTGCAACGTTAAACATTCTGTGAAACACGAGAAAAGTTCAGAAAAAAAATCAAAAAAATCTTTTCCCAAAAAAAAGTGTTTTCCCAGAATTGCTGATAACTGTGATAGAATCTCCATTCCGACAAAACACTCCAAGGTTGCATTTTAGAAAGCGCATTCCAGGAAACACATTACTATCAAATACACGAGTATCCTCCTTAGGGAGCTCAACGGTAAAAGAGCGGTAGATAATAGTGGTGTCATTCTGAATATTTCGTATTTTTTCGAAAATTGTATCAAAACTGATTGTAGCTTTGATATATAAATTGTAATTTGTGGCGTTGATAAAATCATTGTCATCGATTTCACAAGAAACGTAAAACTTGGCGAAGTCGTACTTTTTGAAAATGTCAGACTTGAAGAAATCTCGTGGAATTGTGATTTGCTCTTCTGGAGAATCACAATCCAAAAGATCCAAGTTCTTCTTATCCTCAAGTGAATTGAGGTGAGCCGTGAAATCATCATGCATAAATTTGTACATTATCACATACCAATGCCCAATTTTCGCAAACTGTTTGATGCTCAAAAGCTCTGAGCTCCACTTTCTCATGTTAATATATAGTTTTGAAGTTTTTCCTGTCTTCACATATTTGTAGTACTTCAGCATATGATTTTCCACTTCCTTTACCATAGTCGAACTTTGCACGAATTTCTTCTCCACAAAAATTGAATTTTTGTAAATGAGCACCACCATAACACCATCTTCTATATCTTCCAACAATATTTCCTTTGGCGCCACTGTATTAAACTTTTGTATTTCGGAATTGCAGTGTTCCGAACATTCCGCATAGTTCTTCAGTGTTGGTGCTTGAGTATACGACAGTATATGATTCCGGAGCTCAGGCGCCAAGTAAGAATGCTTGGTGAATTTTTTAAGCTGAAAAATTTACATTGAATAAAAATTGGTAGAAATGAAATCAAAAACTAACCTCCGATTTTGGATTTTTGACTCGATGCGACTTGGTCTTTTTCTTGTGCGCCATTTTTGCAGTAGAGTAGATCCTGAGCTCACCTCAGCTGCGTAGTCAAATGAACCGGGAAAACACAGCGCAACGTCGTATTTGGCGGGTCATTTCGATAGAGCGCGTATGCACATTGAATGTAGAGCGTCAATACGAAATCTGGGAACAGGTGTGATCGTAAAAATTGGAGTACTTTAAACAAAGATCAAACAGAGTAAGATTTATTGAAACAAAAAAAAATGGAGAGCACAATAATAATCAAAATCGAAATAATCATAAAAATAGAAATCGCTCTACACAATAAATTCCAAAAACATAACATTTATAATTCGACAGACATTCTAAGTATTTTCCCATTCGGGTACACATTGATCCTTCCCAGTATGTAAATTCCAGTGTCAAACAATTGTTCAACATGAAATCGTTCACTTGGAAACAAAGTTTCTATTTCAAATGTCCGTGGATCTTCCTCTGGTAGCTCAATAGCTATGTGACGACATTTGTTAGTCCCACCATCATTGATGTTTTCCACTTTTTTACGAATCGCCTCAAAACTAATCGAACTTTTGATATAGGTTTGATGATTTTGTAAGTTGATAAAATCATCATCGTCGATTTTACATGGGACAGTGAAATGGGCTCCGGTTTGTTTTCGGAAAAATGAGGTTTGGAAAAACTTGGCAGAGATCTTCACATTATCGGAACCATTAAGAGTCAGGTAGTTGATGTTGGTACCATACTTCTCAAGGTAAATCATAAAATCATCATACATATTTTCATACATGTTCACTTTCAATACTTCAACTTTTGCCAATTGTTGGACAGCCATAATCTCAGCTGGCCATTTTTTCATGTCAACTCTCAAAGTTTTAGTCTTTCCTTGTTTCACATACTTGTAATATCTCATCAAATAATTTTGAATATCCAAGTCTTCAAATTTTGAAAAAGTCTTCTCCACAAAACAATCATCATCAAAATTTGCCGTTTCAACCGAATAAATCATTTTGACAACAACATCATCGCTTTCTTTTTGTTTTAATTCCAAGTAACATGGTGCATCCGTGTTGAATTTTTGAGCACCTGAATTGCAAAACGCTGAACATTCCGCATATCGGCTAAGAGTACGTTTGTGAAGATATCTGAGAATGTGGTGTCTCAACTCCGGTACCAATCTCGGATATTTTGAGAATCTTGTGAGCTAAAATATTATGATAAGTTGATTTGATTCAAAACTTCTACTAACCTCGATTTTTGGTCTTTTGACTTTTGGGTAGTCCGATGTGTCATTTTTTCGTTTGAGCGTCATAGCAGTACAATAATCGATCCACTACGTTTTTTTTACGCATCTCTTCTGTTTTATTTGGTGGGTCGGTCATTTCGGTAGAGCGCGATTGCTCATCGAGTCCTAAAAAATCAATAACAACCTGTTCTGTTGGCGGGTATTCAGCAGTCGGTGCGTAGGTTTACCTCCATTCCTACTGTTGGTATGTCGCTCGAACAGAAAATTGAGGTAAGTCATTATTTTCTTTTACCTGAACTACAATTTTTCAGCTAACTAATTTCCCAAAGTATCCCTATATACCACCATTATTGAAACACGATGTTTTATCCTACCTCGATTCGTCAACACTTCTCAATTTCTCCCAATGCTCCAAAGAATCTAACATAGAAATTCAAAGATTCAACACAAAAGCACCAGCCTTATTGGAATTGGTCGAAAAGCATGATGGGATTTTGATACGGATGAACTATGCACGCAAGGTGGGCTCGAAAATTATTGTGTCGAAAAAGTTCAACACGATTGCTGAAGCTCGGGCTCATTTGGTGGAGTACTACAAATTTGTGAAAACTAGAAGAACTGAAGAACTACGTCTTTGGATGATGCTAACTTGGCCGGATCAACTTCTGGAACTCGAACATTTGTCTGGAATCGGAGAATGGAAAGTGACCATGTATCCGTTGATGTATAATGGTTTTATGCGTTATATTGAGAATGGTTGGAACAATGTTCAAAAACTGCGCCTTGACAATAACTATGATGGTTTTGGAACAGTAACGCTTGGCAGAAAATTTTTCAAGACATCATTCTTCAAAAAGTTGTCTGAGGCGATATTAAATGTGCAATGTGAAATCGACGATGAAGATTTTATGGAATGTTCACATCAGCATCTATACCTAACTCTCAAAAGTGCAATAAGTTATGAAACTATAAAAAACAAAGTTGAAAAAATTAACAATACAGATTACCCGGAAGGGTGTCTTATTCAAATTTCTTCTCGTCACGACTTTCGCTACCTTTTGAGTAACATTTTTCCAAATAGTGGATTAGAGCATTTTCAAAAAAATTATGTGATTGGAAATGTCAAAATTTCTGGTGGTTATGGAAAAAGTTTTGCGATTGAGAAAAAAAGGCTTTGAAATTATTACATTTTTCTGAACCACTTTCGTAAAATTTCATCAATTCTCTTGACAACTTCATATAAATATTCTTTTTTCTTTTCTTTTTTTTCTCCTATTTGTTTTTTTTTTCAAAACAAAAATTGCCATTTTTTCTCACTTCTTATTTTAGTAATTTCCGTCCTACTTATCACCTTTACTTTTCCTATTTATTTATTTTCATTTATTTTTCATTGATGATATTTGTTCTTGTTTTGTCCAATTTGATAAATATTTTTTATTATGATAACGTTGAAAACATTACTTTAAAAAATTAAAGATAAATCGAAGGAGATGAAAAACGATTGAGATAAAATTATATTGAGGTTATAAAAACTTGAATTGAGGCAATTATGAACTGAGTGTATTATGGCATATTGCATAAGAAAGGAAGACATTGCGGATAAAAGAATTCGGATAAAAGAAAAATAATTGAAAATGAGAGATGAGGAAACTTCAAGGATACAATAAAAAATTTGAAAAATAAATATATGTATGCAAGATTTTTCAAAATAAATTAATTTCATGACATTTGAGAATATAATAATAGTACCACAATACATATTACTATAAAGTTGGAAATATTACTTTACAAAAAAATTGAAGATATATTGAAGAAATGAAAAAAATTGAGATAAAAATATATGAAGGTAATCAGAATTCGAATTGAGGCAATCATAAAATGAGTGTATTATGGACTATAGAATAAGAAAGGGAAAAAATTGAGGATGAAAGAATTTAGATATATGCAAAAAAAATCGAGGACCCAAGATTTTTTTTGGTCCTCGATTGTAAAAGAGTGCCAAAAAACATTGTCGATAAAAAAAATTCGGAAAAAAATGGAAAAATACAATTGGGATAGTTATGTGCAAGTTTTCAAAATATAATATTTACATAATATTTGAGAAAGCAATGAAAAAATATAAATGATAGTTATAGGTTATTATAAATCATTTGAAAACAAGAAGGAGGAAAATAAGGATTAAGGATTTGGATATATGGAAAATGAATAAAACGGATCATCCCAATCCAAATCCGATGTATAAAAACCATCCTCCGAGTCGACATCACTATCAGATTCACTTGATTGGTCCATTATTGCCGGATCAAGATTCTCCAAGTTGTAATTTGATTCGCGGTCCCTCCTCCAAAACCAATAATTTTGATACGCACTGACTTTCAACTCCATCTGTTTTCCAAGTTTCGAAATTTCAACATCCACCAATCCGAGCCCTGGGTCGTATAATCCCAATATCCTGTTGATATCAAAAAAACTTTTGGTATCTTGTGGAAGCGATATTTCGATAGTGACGTCGGTATCACCATCATATCGGGTCAATTGTTGCATTCGCCATCTGATCACCTCATCGGTGACAGGAAAACTCAACTTCATATTCATACCAAGCGGAGCATCCAAAAAATCCTCCTCATCGATGTCGATCAGGCAGCGACTTAAATCCACGTTTTCAAGTTGCTTGAAAAAATCGGATTTGAAGAATTCCTTGGGCATGGTGCATATATCCTTCAAATCATCGGCGTTGGACACCGTGAGTGACTTGATATTGCTCTTTGTCACGGAATCCAAAAATTCATCGAGCATGCTCCCATACAAGCCCACCACCCAAGCATCAACTTCAGCGATGAATGGGAGCTTTAGAATTTCAGTCGGCCAAGTTCGCAGGCTTAGTTCCACCTCCTTCAATTTTCCTTCCTTGACATACTGGAACCAGTTCTTGAGATATTTGACAATATCAGCCATGCCAGTTTTTGAGACTTCAAACGATTCTTCGATGTCGTTCTTGGGATCATCGAAATAACAAATCGCGACGCAAATCGAAGTTCCATCCTCATTTTCAATCAGTGACAAGTGTTTCGGTGAATTTGGATTGAACATTTGGATGTCCTCATGACATTGGAATGAGCATTGGGAGAAAATTCGAAGCTCCGGTTTGTCCACAAAACTGAGCACATGACGTCTCAAAGTTGGTTTGAGATCGGGGAATTGTTGGAACTCGGTGAGCTGAAAATTATAGAATAATGATGAAAATATATTGCATAATACCATATTCAGTGTAGTGGGTAATATAAAAATTTTCCCGAAAAAATTTTGGAATTCCCAACATTTCAATTAGTCTGAATTTTTTATCAAGCAAGAGCGCAAATTCGTGCTCGCATATAAATTTTCTCGGAATAGGATACATAAGATTAAAAAAAACAAATATCTCGAAAATTTTTTAGAAAATTTCAGAGAAGCTTTTCAGTGGAATCACTAAAAATTCTCAGAAAAATGTTAGAAATTATCGGTAAAAATTTCGTGAAGAATTTTGGAAGAATTCTTGTAGTGATTTTAAAAAAATGGGTTCGACTAAAGTTTCAGACAGAAATTTAATAAAAACTTATACAGAATTTTTGAAAAAAATGTTGTGCAGAAAATTCAAAAAAGTTTCAATTCACTTGCTTCGCTTGCTGAAACAACCTTCGGAAAGCTTTATGCAAAAAAAATTAGATCAAAAAACTTTCAAATTATTTGACATTTCAAAAGTTTTCAGAAAAATATTATTGTGTCAAATTTTAGGTTATCCCAAAACTTTTACAATGATTTTTCAGACGTTCAAATTCTCTAATTCCCAAAAAATTTAGTTCCTTCTTCAAGAGTTCCAAAAGATTCTCAAATTTCCAACAAAAAAAATTCAAACCAACCTTCTCAACCTTCACAACCATCTCAACTTTTTGAACCTTCTTGCAATCCAAATCCTTGCTCTTATCGATCTTCCGTTTTTTCGTAATAATAGTAGTAGTAGAACTCATCTCACTTATAGCTAGTTATCACGAATCAACAAAAAATATCAAGTGGGGTGAGTGAAAAAAATAAGCCGGGTTGCTATGGGTGCACTTCCTCTGGTCTCTCTTTTTTGTTTTTCCAATCTCTCACAAAAAACTGATGGAAGTAGGTGGTAGAAGATTAGTGTTGTTTCAGGCCATCTGCTCTTTTTTTCTCATTTCCTCAATTCCGATCCCTGGACTTTGCCAAATCCGGCTTATCCTCCCTATATTGAGCAATATATATCCACATAAATATATACACTTTTAATATGGTGGTGTCTAATGAGAAAATGTATGCATTTTCCCCTCATTATCGGCGGATTAGGACGAGGTCGAATTTAACACCTGCCTCTATCTAGTAAATTGGAAATTGTGAGAGAAGGATATTTTGGGTATATACGAAATATAATACATAATTAAAAGTTCGGACCTTGATTCGGAAATTAATTGAAAGAGTTTGAGCCGGAAATGAGCTGATTTTGAGCCGGAACTGCTCAAAATGATAAAAATTTAGCTCACGTGTCCAAACATTAATCTTAAAAAGTCTATAATTTAATCTAGAGGCGGTTTTTTGACTTCGGTGTCGAATTTTTTTCGATCCAAACCGATCCGGAAGTTCCCAAGTTTTGATTTTAAAATATCCCTAACTTTTTCCAGAATTTCTCACATTTTGAAATAGAGGTGGGCGAATTTCTCACGGAAAATTCCCAGGTTTCGATAAAAATTGGTAGAATATCGATGAAAAATTTCCGAGTTCGGAAGATGAAGGGCTCAGAGTTGCATTCAGAAATTTTCAGATTCGAGTTCAAAATGACCTAATTTTCTTGGGAAATTGCCAAAATTAGATACCGAAAATTTCAAAATATTCATCCAAAAAGCTCCAAACTTGCTTGAATTCAGATTTTTTCTTCCAGAAATGACCAATTTTTATTTAAAACTCGCAAGTATTTTGATCCAAATCAACTTCCCAAAATGTTTCGATTTCAAACGTCGAAAAAATCTTGCAATCTTGATTCATTTTTTGAAATTTTTTGAAAAAATAACTGTTATTTTGCAGATATATGTTTATTGAATCGGATTGAAAAATATGCACTTGAGATTAGTAAGATATGGTCATAAATAATTTTTTCATAAAATATTCAGTTATCAAATATCAAGGAAATATCGTCTTTTTTCAGAATAAATAGTTGGAATTCGGAGAATTTTAAGATCACTGGTAAAATATTTTGCATAAAATATGTAGGAATAAAAAATTAATTGGAATGATATAAAAGTATTGGGAAGGTATCAAATATGGATATGGATCGATACAAAATTGTTGGGAATAAGTTAATTATTTTCCTCTTCCTCTTCTTCTTCTTCCTCATCTTCTTCCTCTTCATCCTCGTCACTCTCCGAGCTGTCGGATTCACTGCTATCATCGGAACTGCTCGATGTGGATGAATCCCGATCGTGACGCAGAACGTTAGGTCCAACTTCCAATCTCAAGCGTCTGCCTTGTTCCGAAACAGTTCCAATCAGCCGCTCAATTTCGAACATCTCTATCTGACCGAAAGTATGTCGGTCAGCTTCAAATCCCTCCAAAAGCGAGTCCAAGTTGACTGCATCCGGTAGATCAAGTTCGAGTTTTGCTTTCTCATCATTCGCCAATGCCCCGAATTGCCTCATTTTGGCTCGGAGAGCCTCGACGGTGATCGGCGCCTTCATTACTATATTCATACTTGGGGAGGTGTTTTTGAAATCTTCATAATCGATTTCGCAAGGATGCTCACACTTGAATTTCTCGAGTCCTCGAAAAACATTAGTTTTGAAGAAGTCCTCGCGAATCGGCACGTCTTGCTCGTCTTGCTTCAAAACCAAATTTTTGAGGTGCTCCAGATTTCCAATATACTCCATAACATTATCATAGATCGGTGGATACATCGTGATATTCAATTGTTCCACTTCCGTCAATCTTGGAATGGTTTGAAGGGCTTGATTTGGCCAGTGGGCCTGTTGGTTGATACTGATTTTTTTGACTTGACCATTTTGAACATGTCGAAATTGATCCGTCAAGTACTCAGCAATTTTTTGAACCTTGTCTGGCAGATTGTTGTCAAAATGTTTTTTGGCCCAATTGTAGTTGTATTTCAGATTCACGAGGGTTTGGTTATCATCGTAGACTATTTTCAACTCGGATGGTGCAGTGACGTTCATCCGCTTGATATCCTTGTTGCTCTGAGCCGAACACTGCGAGAACTCGAACAATGTTGGATTGTCGTTGTAGGAGAGCACATGCTCACGCAATGTTGCAACTAGGCCAGGGAATTTCGTGAACTTTGTGAGCTGAAAAATATTGCTTATTATTTGATCTTGTGAAATTTTTCAGCTGAAAAAAGTTTTAACCACATAAATCCGTAACTTTCTATCAAAATTCGTACTTTTAGAGCAAAAACAACCGTTTTTAGATTTAATTTTGAGAAAAATGACAGAATTATGATATATTTTTAAAATTTTGTGCAATGTTTTTCATCAAAATATGTATTTTAGTAAAAAAAAAACCACCATTATTTGTCCGAAAGAGGCAATATTTTAAAATGTTTCACAAAACTCTTACTTTCGGGTGTCAGGATCATATTTATCTCCAATCAAGCATTATTTTTGCCAGAAGTTTCAGGTTTTTGAAAAAACTGACTTGAATTTTTGTTTCATCCTGGAATTTTTGACACCAAAAACTTGTTCACTTTTTTAGAAATCTTTCTAAAATTATCGAATCTTTGAATTTTTCCGACTCTTCAAAAGGGAGAAATTGGCCTTTTTTGTCCATTTTTTCCTTCAATCTTTTATAAATTGGCTCAAATCATATTTTTTCATACATTCTGGACATAAAAATTCAAACACAAAGTTTTCAAATCATCCAAAACAAACCTAATTTTTGGTTGGATAAGTATTTTTTTAGTCGATTATTATTGAGAAATAATGAAATTAGTGTTTTTTTGGTAATTTTGGCTATAAAAATTTTGGCTATAGCTATGACATTGTTTGCAAGTTTTGTGGCAAAATCGACGAAGATAAGGTTTAGAAACCAGTTTTATAGACAAATGAAAGTTTAATTTTTTATATGTTTCGGAGTAAACATTTTTGAGGCAGTTAATTTTTCCTTTTTTATAAAATATTTTAAAAAAGAACTTACAGGTGTCTCTTTGTCTTCTTCCGGTTTCTCCTTCTTCGCATCACTTCCATTGTCATCACCATCATTTCTTCGTTTTCTCGCAGACGAATCCATCACCGGCTATAAATATTAGTTTTGTATATTAGTTTGAGCTTTAAAAATTTTTTATTTAGAAAATTGTTTTGTCTTCATGAATTTGCACAAAACATTTTTAATCGAAATTCCATTTTTTGGAGCAAAATTCCATTTTTACGTTTGACATAAACCAAAATTAGAGAAATGTACAATTTTCATACAAAACAACATTTCCTGACATAATTTTGCGCATTATTTTTCATCAAAATTCATATTTTAAGAGGAAAAACGATCATTTTGAAATCAAATTTTCCACGAAACTCGTACTTTCAGGCTCATAATTTTGAAACTTTTCAAACAATTGCAAAAAACAATTGCAAGTTTCAGCTCGAAATTTTCAACCCAAAAACTTATTCCACTTTCTATTTATCTTTCAGAAGTTATGAAGTCTCTAAATTTTTTCTTTTTCGACTTTTAAATGTGAAAATAGGCCTATTTTTCCCTTTTCCTTCCACTAATCACTTTGAAATTGGCTCAAATCATTTTTTCCATACATTCTGAACATAAATATTCAAATATGAAGTATCAAAGACTTCCCAAGCTTTCTAGCAACGCAAATTTTCTGTTAGATAAATATTTTCAACTTATTAGGCCGAAATATTGCGAAATAATCAACTTAATGGTATTTTTAGTGATTTTGGCTAAAAAAAACTTGGGCTTTATAGATTCATCTCAAAGAAACTGATACTTCATAATTAAATGAATGATTCAAAAATTATTTTGTCAACTTTCGGAGCAAAATAATATTATTTTAGCAATTTTGAGAAGAAAAATAGGTTTGTAGGCCATTTTAGGGCGAAATTATACTTTTAAGAAGTTTTTTATGCTATAAATATGAGAAAATCTATTTGTATTTTTTTTAGCTATGACAAAATTTCCCGATTTTCAAACAATTTCGGTGAATTTTTTTTCTTTATATTTTTTAAGTAAAATAAAAAAACTTACTTCAGGTTCCTCCGGTTTCTCCTTCTTCGCATCACTTCCGTTGTCCTCCCCATCATTTGGACGTTTTCTCGAGGACGAATTCATCACTGGCTATATATCGCAATAACGGCTTCGTTGAAATGAATGAAAACTGCCAAAGTTGCAACATCATCTGGTTGTCTCTCCTCATTTCATGTACTATCTCGCTTTCTCTCGCTCGCTTGCCCAAATCGATTGGGACGGAGAGAAAAGAGAGACGAGAGATGGAGAGGAAAAAGGGCCCCACTAAGAGTCGCATATTCATATTTTTTGGCCCCCATTTCCCTCGTTATGACGTAAGAGTGGAGGGGGCTCTATGCAGTCTCGCCCTAATGCCATGTAATACACTTGGCAATTCATCTCGCTGGACTAAAAGAGGGAAAGTGGGGGGATATGTGTATAATTCCTATTTTATAGAAATATTGTTTTCCGACTTGGTGAAAGGGGGATTTTGATGAATATATATATAGATATATATATTACGAAATGTACTTTGACACGCTGAATCCGAATTTGAGAATGGTTTTCGCTGGAAATGTCTGAAAAATCTTGGAAAATTTCGAGCGGAGAATCCACATTTTTTCAGGAAGATGTTGCCATTTTGATGAAATTTTATTTGCAGACGCAGTTTTTCACGAAGATTCCGAAAATCAAAATAAGTTAGTCAAAAAACATCTGAAAGACATCGAAAAATGCAGTTGGAAAAGTTTCAGTAATTAATTTCAGAAAAAGAAAATTGATTGGACAGTTTTTGATGGAAAATCACGACGGAAGAAAACTTTTTCAAAGCATGATATAAATTTCAGAGTAGTTTTTTTGCTGAAAAAATATGTAATAGATCGAAAATTCAGTTTAGATATTTTCAGTAGATACTGGCAGGTTTTCATCGAAATACCACGAAACAACGCAGTTTTTGCATGCAGAAGTAGAACTTTTTTTCCAGAAATATCTGAAAAAAATTCGTATCTCACTTTCTGGAGCGAAATAATTTTTAACAATGGAAGTTGCTCTAAAACTTATTTGAACTTTTGATTCTACATTTACAGGCATTTTCTCGACATTTCTGAAAATTTGGTTGACATTTTCATGAAATAATTTTGCCACTCTGAGAAAATTTCTAGATTTGTCAAAAAAATTTTATTTTTGAAAAATTTGAATGAAAAAAAATCAAATAACAAAGATTTATTGTTAAACAAGATAATGAATCTGCAATTGTCTCCCATCTGCCGACAAGTTTCCACTAACTTTTCCAATATTGAAAAATGTACGATCAATATTCTTATCATCCACACGATTTGGAAATTTATCTAACGGGAAAAGTTCATCCAACTCAAATCTAGCTTCGTCTTTTGGTAGATTGACCAAAAAAGTCATGTGATCCCTTTTGTTGCCTTCGTTGCTTTTCCGAACTTTTTCTTGAATCGCTTCAACATTCACTCGACATTGGATTTTCATCACTCTCAGCTTCAAAGCTATGAAATCATTGTCTTCGATTTCAATTTTTTTGGCATAAAAATACTGAAGCCGTTGATTTGGAATTTTGAAGAAATCCGAGCCAATGACGATTTGATTCTCACTATTTCGAGCATCGAGATGTTTTATCTGATTCGATTTGACATATTCCATAAAATCAGGCATCATAGATTCATAAAGTTTGATCTCCCACCATTCGATTTTTTTGATATGCACCATGTTCATCACGTTTGTCGGCCATTGTCGCATTTTTAGGTTTAACCATCGTGTAGGTCCCTTCACTATATACTTGTGATATTTGATCATATACTGCTCAACGTCTTCCATGACATTTTCAGATTTCGCGAAAAATTTCTTCACAAACTTTTGATATGAGATTTGAAATTTCACCAAAATTCCATCTTCTTGCTCAATCAACTCGATTTTGTATGGTGCCACTGTATTGAACTTCTGAATCTCCAAATTACAGTAGCTTGAGCATTGAGCATAGTTGAAACGGGTCGATTGATCCAGATAAGAGACAATATGGGATCGGAGCTCCGCAGGAAGTTTGTCGTATGTTTTGGGCTGGAAAATAGTAGTTTTGATGAGAATTGATGTAACTTGAAGACAATTTTTACATTTTTTTAGGTTCAAATAACAATTTTTTGAAAAGTTTTGTCTTGAAAAATTTTCAGCATATTTGGGAATTTTCTATTTTTTTAAATATATGTTGCTTCTAAAATTTACCGAAATTCGAATTTTTTGTGAAAAAATCACTCTCAACTTTGACTTGTGTGAAAAACTAACCAGACTTTGTCAAAAATGTATTAAAAATCATGTGTTTTGTGAAAAATTCTACGAAAAATTGAAAAATTGCCCAATTTTTAACATTTTTAAGACTTTTCTCATTTTTTCGACATAAAATTGATTGAAAATCGTATTTTTATGCAGAAATATGCCCAAGTTCGGGGAATTTCAGCAAAATGTGGAAATCTGGAACTCGAAAACAAAATGTTGCGAAATTGAAAATTCCACCATGTTAAAGTTATTTTTAGTCTTTTTCTTGATTTTCTAAGTTAAAAACTGAATTGAAATGTTTTTGCTGCGCTAAATTACGAAAAATCGCAAATAATTTCTTAAAATATTTCGAAATAAATAAATTTTTCAAACTCACAGTTTTCTTGACATCCAACTTCTTAGTTTCATCAAGTTTTTGTTTCATTTTGTTCTCCATCGCAAATGCCTCCACTTTCGATTGCCACCAAATTGCGTAATACCTCCACAGCGTATTGATTCTCATCTAACGAGGTATTTCTGTTCAAATCATTCACTATGGCGGGTCATTTCGCTAGGGCGCGTTTGCAACCTTGTAAACAGCAATGGGGAGAAAATGACATTTTTTCTCATGTATAATTATTTTTTTGAAAAATCACGGAATTATGTTTATATTTTTTGAGACGCCTGCAAAAATGATGATTTTCTGCAATTTTTTGCAAACAAAAATATAAAATTTACCTTATAATTTTCTTCAAAAACTGTTTTCTTTGTTAATTTCCTTCATCCCGTCAATTTCCCCGGAATTCTGAAAAAATTTGTATCTCCAAAAAAATATGATCAAAATTTTCCTGAAAATACCGCATGGACCAGCAAAAAATTCTTCGAGAAGGAAGAGATACCGATTTCCCACCGAATCAATAAATATCTTTCTCTGACTACTCTCTCCAATAACCACACTATTTCCATCCCACCATCCCCTTTCTGTGGTGGGCACCCATCACACCACAATCCGTGTAGAAGGGAAGGGCTAATGTTTTGTCAGGCACTCTCTTCAATCAACACACTCTCTCATAGGTGCCCACATTTGAGAGAAAGGGTCCGACATGCTAAAAGGTCTTTTGTCCAGGACATAATGATTGGTAGTCGCTATTAGGTAATGAACCGAGTGGAGGTAGGGCAGGTATTAGGAAGGCCATGGGTTTTTTATTGGCATGCGATGAGGGAAAGGGGGTCATGGGGTAATGGCCTAGTGTATTAATTGTGCATTGGCAGGGTACCTCTATATGGTGCATCGACACATGTTTTTTGAAAGGGGCCTGGGTTGGGATAAAAATTGTCACTTTGATAAGAATATTACCAAATAAGCTGAAAAACTAATGAAAAAACATTTGAAGAACCTATTTTTCTGACTGAGAAGGTCGATTTTTTTCGAAAAAAGCGTTTTGAATATCTACAGCAAGCTTCTTTGCCCTGAAAATTGCTCAAAAAAGGAAAACAAAACTTCAAAAAAAAATTCCCGAAGACATTTTCCTGATCACAATCTCGCAGGCTCGTGTATTGGCCACATGGTGCATCGCGATCATTTTTTAAAAGAAACCGGAACAAAAGTAACCAATGAATTAATGGCACAAAAATTTATTATTATGTGAAATATTATGTTAAAAAATTATTTTTAAAAATTATGTTAAAAATTATGTTAAATTATTATGTTTAAAAAAAGTCTCATTCCTCATGAACATTCATCCACAATACTTTCCTATCACGATTTGTCGATATATGAACTTTTCCAATTGTTGCAGATCGAATGTCTTGATTCTCTTCCAAAGGTTCCACGAGCAGGTCACTAAACAAATCTTCGAAATCGAAAACTCGGTGATCGAAAACTGGCAGTTTGATTTTGATTTGCCGATTCTTCGTTTTTTCCATATTGTTCCATTGCTTGACTTTCTCACGGATCACATAGAAATCAATTGAGCAACTTATTTTGATCATTGGATTATCGAGCTCGAGAAATTTAGCCATCTCAATTTCCCAAATTGCATGATTTCGGATCATAAAATTGCAGATTTCGATTTTTTTCAGCTAATCGGATGAACTCAGTATCAAGTAGTCTTTTGCTGATAATTATTAGCTGCTCTTCTTGCACAGATTTGGTGATTTGAAGATTTTTGCATCGGAAATTTGTGGTTTCGACTTCTTTCCAAAAGTCTTTATACATTGTCTGATACATGACCACTTTGAAGTTTTGAACTTTTTTTTACAACTTTCATCACATCCTTTGGCCAAAATTTTAAATCCACAGTCATCCAGGTAGTTTCTCCATATTTCACATATTTATACTTTCTCAGGATATAATCCCGTACTTCTTCAATATTCAGATTATGGAAAATTTTTTGGATAATTCCACGATCGTGTAGATCAAAATAATATGCCCTTTGAGGTATCGGATACACCAACTTGACAAATGTTCCGTTAGTCATTCGCTCGATTTCCAAACGAATTGGTGCTCTGGTGTTGAAGCGTTGAATTTCAGAATCACACTGGCTGGAGCATCGAGAATATTTGAGACGGGTCGAGGCGGTCAGGTATTCGAGTATCGCGAATCGGAGTTCGGGGACCAAATCAGAGTACTTGGCGAATTTTGGAGGCTGAAAAAATATCTATGAATCAATGAATCTATGAATCTATGAATCTATGAATCTATGAATCTATGAATCTATGAATCTATGAATCTATGAATCTATGAATCTATGAATCTATGAATCTATGAATCTATGAATCTATGAATCTATGAATCTATGAATCTATGAATCTATGAATCTATGAATCTATGAATCTATGAATCTATGAATCTATGAATCTATGAATCTATGAATCTATGAATCTATGAATCTATGAATCTATGAATCTATGAATCTATGAATCTATGAATCTATGAATCTATGAATCTATGAATCTATGAATCTATGAATCTATGAATCTATGAATCTATGAATCTATGAATCTATGAATCTATGAATCTATGAATCTATGAATCTATGAATCTATGAATCTATGAATCTATGAATCTATGAATCTATGAATCTATGAATCTATGAATCTATGAATCTATGAATCTATGAATCTATGAATCTATGAATCTATGAATCTATGAATCTATGAATCTATGAATCTATGAATCTATGAATCTATGAATCTATGAATCTATGAATCTATGAATCTATGAATCTATGCAAAATGAGGCGAGGACCTGGCAACCTCTAATTTCTCTGATCACCCTCCTAATCTGACACGCTCTTTTCATCTCATTGATTTTGGCATGATCCACCTGTTGGTCCCTCTTCTTGCGCATTTTGCGGTCTCTCTTACTTTAGATCTCTACACATTTCGCATGGGTTTTTTGGCATTCGATGAGGGAAAGGGGGATCATGGGATAATGGCATAGTGTATTGTCATAGTACCTCTATATGATGCATCGACACATTTTTTTTTCGATGGGGGCCTGGATTAGGATACAAATTGTCACTTTGATGAAAATATTGGATTCCAAAAGAAGCCTTTGCCGAAAAATATTCTGAAAACCAATTTTTCTGACTGAGAAGCTCGAATTTTTATGGCAAAAGTGTGCTCTGAGTGTCTACAGCAAACTTCTTTATCCTAAAAACTGTTCAAAATGGAAAAATTTCCAAAAAAATCCCCGGAAAAATTTCTTCCAATCATAATCTCACAAGCTCGTGTAGGTAACATGGTGCATCGCGACCATTTTTTCGACCAAAACGGAAAAAAAGAAAAACAATGAATAAATGACACAAATATTTATTATTATGTAAAAAAGATGTACAATTATTATGTGAAAAATTATGTTAAAAAATTATTATGTTAAAAATTTGTTAAAAAATTATTATGTTAAAAATTTGTTAAAAAATTATTATGTTAAAAATTTGTTAAAAAATTATTATGTTAAAAATTTGTTAAAAAATTATTATGTTAAAAATTATGTAACATTATTCTGTTAAAAATTTGAATAATTTCAATCTTCATGAACATTCATCCACAATACTTTCTTATCCCAATTTGTCGATATCCGAACTTTTCCAATTGTAACAAATCGAACGCCGTCACTTCCTTCCAAATTTGACACAATCTGCTCACCAAATAAATTTTCAAGATCAAAAACTCGTCGATCAGAAAATGGCATTTTGATTTTGATTTGCCGTTTCTTCGTTTTTTCCATATCGTTCCATTGCTTGACTTTCTCACGGATCGCATCAAAATCAATCGAGCTGGTTATTTTGATCATCGTATTATCAAGCTCGAGAAATTGAGCCGTCTCAATTTCACAAATCACCTGATTCCGGAAAAATGTTCCAAGTTCGACTACTTCAGCTAGTCGGATCAACTCGGAATCAAATAATTTTTTGCTGATATCGATTTGCTGTTCTTCTAGCGCAGAATTTTTGATATAAAGATTCTTGCACTGGAAATTCGTCGTTTCGGCTTCTTCTAAGAAATCCTCATACATTGACGGATACAATCTAACATTGAAGATTCGAGCTTTTTTCACAACTTTCATCACATCCTTTGGCCAATTTTTCAAATCAACAATCATCCAGGTGGCTTCTCCATTTTTCACATATTCGTATTTTTTCAGGATATAATCCCTCACTTCATCGATTTCTGGATTATGGAAAAATTTTCGGATAGTTCCACATTGGTCGTGGGGATTGAAATATTGTCCCAACAACCTCCATTTATCATGTATCGGATACACCAATTTGACAAATGATCCATTTGTCGTTCGCTCAATTTCCAAACGATATGGTGCTCTGGTGTTGAAGCGTTGAATTTCGGAATCACACTGACTGGAGCATTGAGAGTACTTGAGACGGGTCGAGGCGGTCAGATATTCGAGTATCGCGAATCGGAGTTCGGGGGCCAAATCAGGGTACTTGGTGAATTTTGGAGCCTGAAAAAATATCTATGAATCTATGAATCTATGAATCTATGAATCTATGAATCTATGAATCTATGAATCTATGAATCTATGAATCTATGAATCTACTTCAATATAAACATTGGACTCTTCAGATACTGGCTCCTCCACATTCTGTCTTCGAAGACATCCACCAATACGTCCGAAAAATCTGGACCACCATCCCATGTTGCAGTCGAGGCAGTCGATTGCAAAATGAGGCGAGGACCTGGCAACCTCTAATTTCTCTGATCACCCTCCTAATCTGACATGCTCTTTTCATTTCATTGATTTTGGCATGATCCACCTGTTGGTCCCCTTTTTGCGCATTTCTCGGTGTCTCTCAGATCTCTACACATCTCGCTGGGCGGTCCTAACAAAAAAGGGGATCATATGGTGCATAGCGACCAAGATTCGGGTATTTTCCGGCTCAAAAATTTTTATTTAGAAATTTTTGAAAAAAAAGGCGAAAAAAATGATAAAATGACACAAAATTTGTTATATTGACAGAAACTAAAAATTCAAAAAAAAATCAAATATTCTCATGACATAAGCTATTATTTTCGAGTTCCGGTAATTCAAATTTTATATAAGATCTAAAATCAAATTCAATCCTAGTCGGATTTGGCGCAGAATTATCTTTTATATCAACATCAAATTTCAAGTTGTTATAGATTTGACAGAATTGGTGAAAAAATGGGGACTTCAGAAATTTTTTACCAATTTCAGAGGCTTCATCAGATTTTTTCAGGATAAATCTCGGGGTACTACATCTGGGCCTTCTCATGAAATTCAAAAATTCGGGGATCATCGACTGTCGGATGGTCACTTTCCACGTGTCAACTGCTGTCAATTGTCGGATCCCGAAAATTTCAGTCGGCCAGCTTCTCATATCAATTTTCAGCAATTTTGTTTTTCCATGCTTCACATATTTATAGCATTCCAGCAAAAATTTTTGAATCTCCGCCATGCCACCATTTGCCAAAAATTTTCTTTCCACCACTCGCCGGCTCACTCCATTCATATACACCAATTTCACCAAAACACCATCTGTATCTTCCAGTAGTGCCAAAATTTCCGGTGCTTTGGTGTTGAAGCTTTGAACTTCGGAGTTACAAAAATTAGAGCATTGGGAGTAATTGAACATTGTTGAAGGGTCAAGAAATTTTATTACATGGTTCCGCAATTCATTTGGTAAATTGGTATATTGTTTCTTGAAAGTCTGCAAAATTTTTTTGTACAAAAATTTTTTTAATCACTCACCATAAGCTTCAATTTTTTGTGATCCACATCTTCCAACTCGAAAATCCTTCTTTCTCGACAACAAGCAAAAGTCAACACGACCATCTGTCCTATCGGAGTGTTACAATGCGATGGAATGGGGCAGGACTGTTGCCGGCCCCGTTTGTCTGCGTCTATATGTATTGTAGGCTCTCTAGTCATTATTGATTTGTCATATCATTGGTGTCGCTTCGTAGGCGGATCAGAAGGTTTTTTTTGCGCATTCGACTATCAAAGGGGTATTTCTAATAATTTATTAGCACATCAAATTGCATTTCCAAAAAAATTTAACGTATTGTCGAAAAAAAATCGAGAACAAAAAAAATTTTGAAATATGTCAAAAACGTTCAAAATTTATTGGATATTTATTGGCATAAGGCAATACTCAAGAAGTAATCAAATATTTGTGAGCTCCGCATCTTTTGGCAAGAATTACAGACACGAAAATTCAATAATCAAGAAAAAATTTCGTTTTGACAAAAATTATCAAAAATCTGGAAGTTCAACTTTTGTGAATTTTTTGAGCAATATTGAAAAATAGGTCGGAAATTTTCGTGGAAAGAACTTTATTCAAATATAAGAAATCCAAAAAAAAAAATCATTGATCTTTTTCAAAAGATAACTCCAACTCTTTTCCATAAAAAATCCGCACAATAACTTTCCCAACTTTGAATTGTTCGAACCGACTTTCGCGTCTCATCGGTTGAATGTGAAATTGATCCGTTGGAAAAATGGTGAATTTATCCAACACTCGATCATCATCATCTGGTAGTATTATTTCAATACAGGAGCTCTCCGATTGAGGCTCACTATTCCATTTGTTGACTTTCGCTCGAATATCGTCATAACTTATTGAAGATATCAAACGGATATATACACCGTTCAAACTCATAAAGTCTTCACTGTCAATTTCGCATTTTTGAAAAAAGGCGAGTTCGTTGAAATATCGGTGGGCCGGAGACTTGAAGAAAGCAGCAGGGATAACGATTTGATCCACTTTTTCGAAACAATCGAAGAAACTAAAATGTTTGTCACGGATTTCAATACATTTGAAGTTTTCAATGAAATCACTGCACATGGATCTGTTAAAAGTCACAGTCCAATCTACAATATTTGTTATACACTTCATCTTCATCACATCGGTAGGCCATTGTTTTACATCAATTTCCAAATGAATCGTGTTTTTTGATCCGACATATTTGTAATACTTCATCAGATACTTCTGCATTTCTTCCATCATATCCTCAGAAAAGATAAATTCCTTGTCAATATGATTTTCTACTTTGTTGATCCAGCCGTGTTTAAGGTTCTTGACGTACAACATTTTCACCAGAACACCATTCGTTTTTTCTATGATTTCTAGTTTTCTAGGTGGTTCTGTGTTGAACCTTTGCACTTCCGAGTTACAAAATTTTGAACATTCTGCGTAGTTGAAAAAAGTGGATCCACTACAATATGTCAGAATAGGATGTCGCAACTCGGAGACTAACTTTGAATATTTGGTGAAATCGGTGAGCTAAACACACATTTTTTAAAGGAGATTAATATAGTTTCGATTACCCTAATTCCTTCCGGCTGGACTTCTCTATTCTCAATATCATTAATTAGTAGTTTTGTTGGGATTGCCTTCACGCGCATAGTGGCAGTAAAATCGATGATGGTCCGTGTGTACCACAGAAGAAACGTTAAATGGGGTTCTCCCGCGTTTTATCCTGTTGGCGGGTCGTTTCGGTAGAGCGCATTTGCTAACAGATTAAGAGCGCAAGTTTAATGTTCCATCAATAGAATCAATAGTAGTGTAAAATTTAAAATCGGGAAAGTTGTTGTTGGCATTGAAGAAGAGGTAATATCATTGGAGTTGTCTTTCCAGAGAGATACATAATATTGGTAACTTTGCTTCGTTTGGAGAAAAATTTGTTAACAAACCATTTTTATCGTTTCTGGATACTTTACTCGCAAGCCTACTCAAATTTTTCCACCGTCTCCTGCAAATTAAAAATTGAGAGTAGTAGTCTGTGGGTCCAATTTTCGAGCACGTATCGCAAAATGATCTTATCATCGTATAATATAACTTTGAAACAGTCTTCGCCTTGATCCTGCTTCTAACAAAAACTAGCGTTATTTTAGTGGAAGGTCGAAATTTTTTGTGAAAAGACTTTATTAAAATATAAAAAATCCAAAAACAAAAAACAATGAATCATGTCTAATCTTTTTCAAATGATAATTCCAACTCTTTCCCATCGGAAACTGTCACAACAACCTTCCCAACTCTGAACTCTTGAAACCATATTTCTTGTCTCATCGGTAGAATATCAAATTGATCCGTTGGAAAAATTGTGAATATATCCAATTCTCGATCATCATCTTTTGGTAGTTCAATTGTAATGAGTGATTCCTCAAAATGTGTTTCATTATTCCATCTTCTAACTTTTTCGCGAATATCATCGAAGCTTATCGATGATTTCAAACAGATAAATGACCCGTTTAGATTCATAAAATCTTCACTTTCAATCTCACATTTCTGAAAAAGGCAGAGTGCTTCGGAAGATCTGCAGCCAAGAGATTTGAAGAAAGCAGCGGGGATAACAATTTGATCGACTTCTTCCACAGAATCAAAAAAATTGAACATTTTGTCGCCGACATCAATACTTTTAAAATATTCTATGAAATCACTGCACATGGATCTGTTAAAAGTCACAGCCCAATTTTCAATGTTTGTTATATATTTCATCTTTATCACATCGGTTGGCCATTGTTTCACATTGATTTCCAAGTATTTTGTGTTTTTTGATCCGACATACTTGTAAAACTTCATCAGGTACTTTTGAATCTCATTTATCACATCTTCAGAAAAGTCAAATTTTCGGTCGATGTTCTTTTCTAATCTATAGAACCAGACTCGGTCAACATGCTTGACGTACAACATGTTCACCAAAACACCATCAGTTTTTTCTATGATCTTTAGTATTTTTGGTGGCTCCGTGTTAAATCTTTGCACTTCGGAGTTACACAGTTCTGAACATTCTGCATAATTAACAAGAGTTGAATCATTACAGTATGTCAGAATATGGTGTCGCAACTCGGAGACGAATTTTGAATATTTGGTGAAATTGGTGAGCTAAACACATATATTTTTCGGAACATTAATATAATATTGATTACCTCAAGTTTTTGCGGCTGGACTTCTTCATGCTCCACATCGTTGATCATTAGTTTTGTTGTGATTGCCTTCACGCGCATAGCGGCAGTAAAATCGATAATGACCAGTACGTATCGCCGAAGAAACGTTGAAAGGGGTTACCCCGCGTTTTTATTCCGTTGGCGGGTCGTTTCAGTAGAGCGCGTTTGCCAACATGTTCGTCAATACCGAGAAAATCAACAAAAATTTTCGGATCGTCTCAACCCGCAACAGGCCTCATTTAACAATTTTGATAGGTCTTCCTGTGAAGTGCATATGCAACGATTCGTTCATTTTTTGAAACAATACATATATCAAAAGTCCACAAAAAAATATTAAAATTATGTATCTTATGTGTCTTCACCGTATAATATAACTTTGAAACAGTCTCAACCTAGATCCTGCTTCTAACAGAGGCACGTTATTTTAATAAAGATTCGAGATTTTTTGTGAAAAAACTTTATTCAAATGTAAAAAATCCAAAAATAAAAAACGATGAATCTTGTCTAATCTTTTTCAAAAAATAATTCCAACTCTTTTTCAGGACAAATTGTCACAACCACCTTCCCAACTTTTAAACCTTGTCCGATCGGTTGAATATCAAATTGAGCAGCCGGGAAAATTGTGAATATATCCAATACTCGATCATCATCTTTCGGTAGTTCAATTGTCATAAATAAGCTATTCAAATGAGGCTCACTATTCCATTTTCTGACTTTTGCACGGATATCATCGAAACTTACAGAAGATATCAAATAGATATTTTTACCGTTCAAATTCAAAAAATCTTCACTGTCAATCTCACACTTCAGATAAAACCAGAGTGCTTTGAAACATTGGCAGGCGTGAGATTTGAAGAAATCAGCAGGGATAACGACTCGATTGACTTCTTCATCACAATCAAACAATGTGAACTGTTTTTCGCGGACATCGATACATTTGAAATATTCTATGAAGTCGTTGCACATGGACCTGTTGAAAGTCACAGTCCAATCTACAATATTTGTTATATATTTCATCTTCATCACACCGGTTGGCCATTGTTTCACATTGATTCTCAATTTATTTGTCGTTTTTGATCCGACATACTTGTAAAACTTCATCAGGTAAATCTGAATCGCTTCTAGCATATCCTCAGAGAAGACAAATTTTTCGTCGATATTTTTTGTTGGGCCAGTTTTCTTGTCGTAATACATTTTCACCAGAACACCGTCACTTTCCTCTATAATTTCCAGGATTCTTGGTGGTTCTGTATTGAACCTCGGCACTTCCGAATTACAAAGTTTTGAACATTGCGAATAATTAACAAGAGTTGAACCATCATTATAAGTCAGAATAGGGTGTCGCAACTCCGGGATTAATACATCGAATTTAGTGAATTTGGTGAGCTGAAATATATGACGAGTGAACAAAATTCAATATTTCTAATACCTCAATTTCTTCCGGCTGGACTGTTTGATCACCAACATCGTTGATTTGTAGTTTTACGGGAATTTCATTCACTCGCATGACGGCACAATAATCGATGATGACCCGTGTGTATCGCAAAAGAAACGTTGAATGACGTTTTCATGTTGTCGCGTTGGCGGATGATTTCGGTAGAGCGCGTTTGCCAACGGCTAACAGAAACAACGACAAAATGGTGCAACGATATGTACACCGAATGAACAAAGAACAGGGTTCAGTAGATTATATACTTGTACATATGTATGATTCTTCATATACTTTAGACGAAATCAAGTTTTTTTTTTTAATCTTATAAAATTGCAAAAACGACACACTACGATTATTATAAAAGTTTATTTATTGAGTAAGACACAAACAAAAACAAATAATATTCAGTCCTTTTTGAAAAATAAACCTAATATTCTCGCATCGAATCCCTTAACAACAACTTTTCCGAAGCGGAACGCCAAACCGAATACATCATGTTGTGGAGTAACATCGAACTGATCGGGAGGGAAAATTGTGAGTACTTCCAATCTTTGCTCATCATTTGGTAGTTCAATAAAGAGGAGTGATCTTGTCAAATGTGATTCACTATTCCATTTTCTGACTTTCGCACTAATATCATCAAAGTTTATCGAACATTTCAAATGGATATACTCATTCTCCAAGTTGATAAAATCTTCACTGTCGATTTCACATCTCGCAGAAAATTTTGCTAATCGGACAGTTCGGAAACCCTCTGCTTTGAAAATCTCAGCAGGTATAACGAGTTGATCAGCTTCTTCGACGCTGCAGAGAAAAGTAAAACTTTTGTCGCGAAGATCAATACTTTTGAAGTATTTTATGAAATCACTGCACATTGCATTGTAAAAAGTCACAGTCCAATCTTCAATATTTGTTATATATTTCATCTTCATCAATACAGTCGGCCATTGTTTCACATTGATTCTCAATTTAATTGTATTTTTTATCCCGACATACTTGTAAAACTTCATCAGGTAATTCTGCATTGATTCTAGCATACCTTCAGAGAAGACAAATTTTTCGTCAATATTTTTTGTTGCGCAAGTTTTCTTGCCGTAACACATTTTCACTAAAACACCATCACTTTCCTCTATAATTTCAAGAATTCTCGGTGGTTCTGTATTGAACCTCTGCGCTTCGGAGTTACAAAATTTTGAACATTGCGAATAACTAACAAGAGTTGAACCATTACTATATGTCAGGGCATGATAACGCATTTCCGGGACTAACACCGCAAATTTGGTGAATTTGGTAAGCTGAAAATATAGGACAAGTGAACAAAAATCACTTTTTCAATTACCTCAAAGTCTTGTTGCTGTACTTCCTCATCACCAAGATCGTTGATTTGTAGTTTTACTGGAATTTCATTCACTTGCATGACGGCACGAAAATCAATGATGACCAGTGTGTATCGCAGAAGAAACGTTGAATTGGGTTCTCCCGCGTTGTTGTCTTGTTGGCGGGTTATTTCGGTAGAGCGCGTTTACCAACATGTTTGACAAACCCACTACAATTATCACGGATACACGTGGTTTTTTTTGAAAAGTAGATTATTGAACTTTTGTAAAAAAGCTTTATTCGAACATAAAAATCTCGAAAACAAATTTATAGTTGATTCATTTCATTTGATATTCATTTTTTATTCGATTTATTATCAAAAGACAGTTCCAATATTTTATCATCGGAAACGTTCACAACAACGTTCCCTATTTTGAAGGCGTCACCCATATATTTGCGTCTAAACGGTTGAATATCAAATTGCTCTGTTGGAAAAATCGTGAATAGATCCAATACTCGATCATCATCTTTCGGTAGTTCAATTCTTATGCATGAGCTATCCAAAGGAGGCTCACTATTCCATTTTCTGACTTTTGCACGGATATCATCGAAACTTATCGATGCTACCAAACGTACAGATTTTCCGTTCAAATTAAGAAAATCTTCTCTGTCTATCTCACATTTCTGAAAACACCAGAATGCTTCGAAACATTGGAAGTCATGAGATTTGAAAAGAACGGCAGGGATAACGACTCGATCGACTTCGTGAATACAACCAAAGAATTTGAAATGTCTGTTGCGGATATCAATACTCTTGAAGTATTCTATAAAATCACTACACATGGTATTGTAGAAAATCACTTCCCAATCTAAAATGTTTCTGATGTGTTTGATCTTCATAACATTGCTCGGCCATTGTTTCACATTGATTTTCAAGTGACACGTCTTCTTTGACCCGACATACTTGTAAACATTCATCAGATACTTTTGCATCTCATCTACCATATCTTCAGAAAAGTAAAATTTCTTGTCGATATTCTTTTCTACTACACGTTCAAAATTCTTGAAGAACAACCCGCTCCATGTTTGACCAGTTTTCTTGATGTACAACATTTTGACCACAACACCATCCCTTTCCTCCTTGATTTTGATTTCCCACGGTGGCTCTGTGTTAAACCGTTGCACTTCCGAATTACAAAAATTTGAACATTCTGCGTAATTGACACGAGTTGAGTCATCACAGTGTGACAGAATATGGTGTCGCAATTCCGACACCAACTTTCCGTGTTTGGTGAAATGAGTTAGCTGAAAACACATAATAATTCTAAACAAACATTTATGGAAACATGGACTACCTCAATTTCTTGCTGCTGGACTCCTTCCTTCTCCACATCGTCCATTTTTAGTTTCAAAAAATGTTCCTCGATTGCCATGATGGCAGTAAAATAGATGACCAGTGTCTAGCGCAGCAGAAACGTTGAATGAGGTTCTCCTGCGTTATTGATTCTCTTCGCGGGTTTTTTGCGGTAGAGCGCGTTTGCTTAGTGCGACTGACAGCGTCTGCGTCTCCACCTTTTAGTCTATTCCGAAAATGTACCGGATGCCCCTTATTTCTTCTGAGAATCTACGACGAAACTATTCTGAACCATGTCAACTGACGGACAAGCTGCTGAAATGAAACAAGAACATAGCCATAATTTCAGATATACTAATCACAGGGGTCAAATTTTGATTAAAAGTGTTCTTTCAATTTGCAAGAACGAAACTCGGAGACGAACTTTGAATATTTGGTGAAATTGGTGAGCTAAACACATATATTTTTTGGGACATTAATATAATATTGATTACCTCTATTTCTTTCGGCTGAACTTCTTCATTCTCCACACCGTTGATCAGTAGTTTGGTAGGAATTGCCTTCACCCGCATAGCGGCAGTAAAATCGATGAGGACCAGTACGTATCGTCGAAGAAACGTTGAATGGGGTTACTCCGCGTTTTTATCCCGTTGGCGGGTCGTTTCGGTAGAGCGCGTTTGCCAACATGTTCGTCAATACCGAGAAAATCAACAAAAATTTTCGGATCGTCTCAACCCGCAACAGGCCTCATTTAACAATTTTGATAGGTCTTCCTGTGAAGTGCATATGCAACGATTCGTTCATTTTTTGAAACAATACATATATCAAAAGTCCACAAAAAAATATTAAAATTATGTATCTTATGTGTCTTCACCGTATAATATAACTTTGAAACAGTCTCAACCTAGATCCTGCTTCTAACAGAGGCACGTTATTTTAATAAAGATTCGAGATTTTTTGTGAAAAAACTTTATTCAAATGTAAAAAATCCAAAAATAAAAAACGATGAATCTTGTCTAATCTTTTTCAAAAAATAATTCCAACTCTTTTTCAGGACAAATTGTCACAACCACCTTCCCAACTTTTAAACCTTGTCCGATCGGTTGAATATCAAATTGAGCAGCCGGGAAAATTGTGAATATATCCAATACTCGATCATCATCTTTCGGTAGTTCAATTGTCATAAATAAGCTATTCAAATGAGGCTCACTATTCCATTTTCTGACTTTTGCACGGATATCATCGAAACTTACAGAAGATATCAAATAGATATTTTTACCGTTCAAATTCAAAAAATCTTCACTGTCAATCTCACACTTCAGATAAAACCAGAGTGCTTTGAAACATTGGCAGGCGTGAGATTTGAAGAAATCAGCAGGGATAACGACTCGATTGACTTCTTCATCACAATCAAACAATGTGAACTGTTTTTCGCGGACATCGATACATTTGAAATATTCTATGAAGTCGTTGCACATGGACCTGTTGAAAGTCACAGTCCAATCTACAATATTTGTTATATATTTCATCTTCATCACACCGGTTGGCCATTGTTTCACATTGATTCTCAATTTATTTGTCGTTTTTGATCCGACATACTTGTAAAACTTCATCAGGTAAATCTGAATCGCTTCTAGCATATCCTCAGAGAAGACAAATTTTTCGTCGATATTTTTTGTTGGGCCAGTTTTCTTGTCGTAATACATTTTCACCAGAACACCGTCACTTTCCTCTATAATTTCGAGAATTCTCGGTGGTTCTGTATTGAACCTCTGCACTTCCGAGTTACAAGTATTCGAACATTCTGCGCAATTGGCAAGAGTTGAACCATCATTGTATGACAAAATATGGTGTCGCAATTCCGGGACTAATACATCGAATTTGGTGAATTTGGTGAGCTGAAAATATATGAAAAGTGAAAGAAAAACTTTGACATTTCAATTACCTCAATATCTTGCTGCTGAACAACTTCATTCTCACTATCATTGATTTGTATTTTTGTCGGAATTCCCTTCACTCGCATAATGACGGTAAAATCGATGAACAGCGTCTAACGTAGCAATGTTGAATGAGGTTCTCGTGCATTGTATTATTGCGTTGGCGGGTCGTTTCGGTAGAGCGCGTTTGCTAACTTGTTCGGCAAACACGCTATACCGAAAAAAAACAAAGGAAATTCGTTTGGATTGTGCCAACCCACAAAAATTGTCATTCAAAGCTTTTTGATAGGTATTCTCGTGGAGCGCGAGGCTATGGTTTCCGGTCACATTTTTGGGTATATCGAAGCACGCATCGCAAAAAAATCTTATGCGCGTTCATCGTATAATATACCTTCGATCCAGTCTTAACCTGAGTCCAGCTTCTAATAGAAGCGCACGTTATTTTAATGAAAAGTCGAGATTTTTTGTGAAAAGACTTTATTCAAATGTGAGAAATCAGAAAAACAAAAAAAAGAAAGATAAATCTTGCCTAATCTTGTTCAAAAGATAATTCCAACTCTTTTACATCGGAAATCAACACAACAACTTTTCCTACTTTAAACTCTTGGAACCATCTTTCTTGTCTCATCGGTCGAATATCAAATTGATCAACCGGGAAAATTGTAACTATATCAAATACTCGTTCATCATCTTCTGGTAGTCGAATTGTAATGAGTGATTTCTCCAAATGGATTCCATTATTCCATCTTCTAACTTTTTCGCGAATATCATCAAAACTTATCGATGATTTCAAATGGATAAATGACCCGTTCAAATTCAAAAAATCTTCACTTTCGATTTGGCATTTCTGATGAACGCAGAGTGCTTCGGAGGATCTGCAGCCGACAGATTTAAAAAATGCAGCTGGGATAACGACTCGATCGACTTCTTCAACACAATCGAAAAAATGAAAATGTTTGTCGCGGACATCAATAGTTTTAAAGTATTCTATGAAATCACTACACATAGAATCATAAATAGTCACAATCCATTCTAGAATATTTGTTATACATTTCATCTTCATGACATCCGTTGGCCATTGTTTCACATTGATTCCCAGGTATTTTGTGTTTTTTGATTCGACATATTTGTAATACTTCATCAGGTACTTTTGAATCTCATTCATCATATCTTCAGAAAAGATAAACTTCTTGTCGATATTCTTTTCTACTCTGTGCGGCCAGCCTTGCTCAACATACTTGACGTATGCCATTTTCACTAAAACACCATCAGTTTCTTCTATGATTCTGAGCTCTTTTGGTGGCTCCGTGTTAAATCTTTGCACTTCGGAGTTACAAAGTTTAGAACACTCTGCGTAGTTGACAAGAGTTGAACCATCATTGTATGACAGAATATGATGTCGCAGTTCGGGGACTAACACAGAAAACGGAATGAATTTGGTGAGCTGAAAAAATATGAAGAGTGAAAAAATTGATATTTCAACTACCTGAATATCTTGCTTCTGGGCTCCTTCAAAACCAACATCGATGTTTTGTACTGGAATTTCATTCACTTCCATGACGGCACAATAATCGATGATGACCAGTGTGTATCGCAGAAGAAACGTTGAATGACGTTCTCGTGCATTATGTTGTCGCGTTGGCGGGTCGTTTCGGTAGAGCGCGTTTACCCACGGTTGACAGAAACAAGGGTACGAATTCACATACACTGAATGAATAAAGGACTGCGCTCAGCAGATTCTCCACTAAAATGAAGGATGTTTTTCATATACTTCAGACAAAATAACTGCAGTTATTGTCTGCATAGAATCATATACTTTGAGGTTCTTATAAAAGTTTATTTATTGAGTAAGACACAAACAAAAAACAAAATCATATTCAGTCCTTCTTGAAAAATAGAGCTAATATTTTCGCATCGAATCCCTTAACAACAACTTTCCCGAAGCGAAACGCCAAACCGAATACATCATGTTGTGGAGTAATATCAAACTCATCGGGAGGGAAAATGCTGAGTACATCCAATCTTCGCTCATCATCGCTTGGTAGTTCAATAAAGAGGAGTGATCTTGTCAAATGTGATTCACTATTCCATTTTCTGACTTTCGCACGAATATCATCAAAGTTTATCGAACATTTCAAATGCATATACTCATTTTCCAAGTTGATAAAATCTTCACTGTCGATTTCACATCTCGCAGAAAATTTTGCTAATCGAACATTTCGGAAACCCTCTGCTTTGAAAATCTCAGCAGGTATAACGAGTTGATCAGCTTCTTCAACGCTGCAGAGAAAATTGAAACTTTTGCCGCGAAGATCAATACTTTTGCAGTATTCTATGAAATCACTGCACATGGAATTGTAAACAGTAACAGCCCAAGATTGAATATTTGTTATATAGTTTATCTTCATCACCTCGGTTGGCCATTGTTTCACATTGATTTCCAAGTATTTTGTGTTTTTTGATCCGACATACTTGTAAAACTTCGCCAGATAGTTTTGCATATCATCCATCATATCTTCGGAAAAGACGAATTTTCTGTCGATTTTCTTTTCTACTCTTTTGCGCCAGCCTCGTTCAATATACTTGACGTACGACATTTTCACCAAAACACCATCACTTTCTTCTATGATTTCCAGAATTTTTGGTGGTTCTGTATTGAACTTCTGCACTTCGGAGTTACAAAATTTTGAACATTGTGAATAATTAAATAATTAACAAGAGTTGAACCATTACTATATGTCAGGGCATGATAACGCGATTCCGGGACTAACACAGCAAATTTGATGAATTTGGTGAGCTAAAAAAATATAACGAGTGAAACAAAATTCGATATTTCAATTACCTCATCGTTTTGCTGCTGGACTCCTTCATCACCAACATCGTTGGTTTGTAGTTTCTCTGGAATTCCCCCCACTCGCATGACGGCACAAAAATCGATGATGCTTATAGCAGAAGAAACGTTGAATGAGGTAGTCCCGCGTTATTATTCTGTTGGCGGGTCTTTTTTCGGTAGAGCGCGTTTCCAACTGACGACTTGTACAACGACAAGAAAGTTAAAATTCACATACGATCTGTATACTTTCTGCGAATTTCACTTTATCCGAATTTATCCGAATTTCACTTCTCATGCTCGAGATGAAACATCGTTTTTTTTAATCGACTTTGATTGTTGCATAAACGACAAAAAATTGATGATCTAAGAATTCCATAGAAGTTTATTTATTGAAGTGTGACATGTAAAAACAACAAACTGAAATTAATCCTTCTCAAAATTTAACATCAATACTTTCCTATTGTATCCCTGAACGTAAACAATAACTTTCCCAATGCGGAACCGAGGACCCAATATATGGTCCATTCGAAAAACATCAAATTGGGCCGATGGGAAAATGGTGGGTACATTCAATACTCGACCATCATCTGCTGGTAGTTCAATTTTGACGGTTGAATCTTTTGAATGATTTTCACTATTCCATTTGTTGACTTTTGCACGAATGTCGTCAAAACATATAGACGATTTCAAATGAATATACCCCTTCTCCATGTTGATAAAATCTTCACTGTCAATCTCACACTTTTGAAAAAACGAGACTGATGTCAGAGACCGGAAGTTTTTAGCTTTGAAAAAGTTCGCGGGTATAACCGCTTGATCACCAATTTCAAAACCGTCAGAGAAGTTAAAAATTCTGGCGCAAAGATCAACACTTTTGAAGTATTCTATGAAACCAGTGCACATGGATTTATAAAATTTCACATTCCAAATTGGAATTTTCGTCAAGTACTTCATTTTCATCAAATCGGCTGGCCATTGTTTTATATCGACATCCAAGCAAATGGTGCCTTTTGATTCAACATATTTGTAAACCTTCTCTAGATACTTCCTAATGTTCTCCATCATGTCTTCAGAAAAGATGAACTTTTTGTCGATATGCTTTCTTATTTCGTTTGAAGACCTTGGACCAGCTGACTTGATGTACATCATTTTCACTCGAACACCGTCTCTTTCCTCTTTGATATCGAGATACTTCGGTGGTGTTGTGTTGAACCGTTGCATTTCCGAGTTACAAAAGTTGGAGCACAATGCGTAATTGACACGAGTTGAGTCATCACTGTATGACAGAATATGGTGTCGCAACTCCGAAACTAACTTTCCATGTTTGGTGAAATGAGTTAGCTGAAAACGCATATTAATTCTAAACAAACATTAATGGAATTAAGGACTACCTCAATTTCTGGCTGCTGGACTTCTTCCAGCGCCGAATCGTCGATTTTTAGTCTTGAAAAATTTTCATCCATTGTCATGATGTCAGTAAAATCGATGAGCGACCAGTGTCTAGCGCAGCAGAAACGTTGAATGAGGTTATCCCGCGTTATTATCTTGTTGGCGGGTTTTCTAATCGGTAGAGCGCGTTTGCTTAGTGCGACCGACAGCGTCTGCGTCTCCACCTTCTAGCCTATCTCTAAAATGTACCTGATGCCCCGCATTTCTTCTTAGAATTCATGACGAATTAGATTGGCGATGCATATTTTGATAAAACCGAAACTTTCAGCATATCACGTTTAAAAAGTGGGAGGAAATTCGCCCACACGAGCTGGAGATCGAAGAAACTGACAATATTGTGCGGATCAAGCTCAATTATGAAAATCAAGAAGGAGTCCAGAAGACGAGTGTTGTCGAATTCAAACGAGAAGATCGCAAGAGAAACGTTGATGGGTCCGAACGTTAGGACAAAAAATGAACTGAAAAAACCGTAAAGATCACAATACTCCAAATAAACCACAAAACTTTGAAAGGACCAAAACAAATTTTCAGGACTACAAAATTTTTTAAAGGTCCACAAAACTAGAACATATCCTAATTTCAGATATACTAATCTCTAATTTATTTTCAAATTTTGATTGAACGTGTTCTTTCAATTTGCAAGAACACAACTTCACAGTATAAAATTCCAACAATATCATAGATAAACTTATTCAAATTCAAACAAAGACCAATAAATTTTAATTATGCTGATAATGTTGAAATTGTAGAAAAAAGTTCATTCTTGGAAACAAAAAATAATATAGCTTACTTAAATTTATTCAGTAAGTGCAGTTTTCTTCCATCACTATAAATTCTCACTTTAACTTTCCCAATTTTGAACTCGTCTCCCCAAAATTCGCTTTCTATTAGTTCAACATTGAATTGATCGGTTGGGAAAATAGTGAATCTATCAAATGTCTGACGTTCACAGTCTCGTGGTTCGATTTCGATTTGTGAGCGAGCTGAACCAGGATCAGAATTCCATTGCCTCACTTTTCCGCATACATCATCAAAATTTATAAACTGTGGTAAATATACATGTCTAGCCTGCAAATTAATAAAATCTTCGCTGTCAATCTCACACTTTATGAGAAAAACGGCTGATCGCAGGAACCGCAAAGTATTATTAGATTTGAAAAAATCAGCAGGGACAACGGCTCGATCAGCTGATTCGTCACAGCTTTGGAAGTAAAAATTTTTATCGTTGAAGCTAGTACTTTTGAAGTATTCCATGAAGTCGTTGCACATGGAATTGTTAATGTTCACAGCCCAAACTTGTATTTTTGTAAAGTGCGTCATCTTCATCAATTCATTTGGCCATTGTTTCACGTCGATTTCCAATTGAAATGTGCTTTTTGATCCGACATACTTGTAATACTTCATCAGGTACTCTTTCATTTCATTTATCATATTTTCAGAAAAGATAAATTTCTTGTCGATATGCTGCTGTACTGGCCGGCCGCGTTCTTCCTTATTGACGTACACCATTTTCACGAGAACACCATCACTTTCTTCTATGATTTCGAGACCCTTCGCTGGATTTGTGTTGAACCTTTGCACTTCCGAGTTGCAAAAGTTGGAGCATTGAGAATAATTGAAAAGAGTTGAGGCATTACAGTATGTCAACGTATGCAGACGCAGCTCGTGCACTAATTTTTTGTGTTTGGTGAAATGAGTCAGCTAAAATATATTAATTCTGAACAAAAATTTATGGAAATATGAACTACCTCAATTTTTTGTTGCGGTACTTCTTCATTCTCCACATCGTCGATTTTTAGTCTCGAAAAATTTTCTTCCATCGACATGATGACAGTAAAATAGATGACCAGTGTATAGCGCAGCAGAAATGTTGAAAGAGGTTCTAATGCGTTATTGATTCTGTTGGTTTTGTTTCGGTAGAGCGCGTTTGCTATCTGATGATTGGCGCAGCTACGAGCAGGTGAATATTCACATACGAGTAAGATACGGAATGAATAAAGCCCGGAGACTTTTTACTATCTGTGTCTGATTTCAGACGGAAACGCAATATTTTTTATCTTGTCTGGTTATGTGATTCAAAACCTTGTTTCCTCAGATAGAACGGCACTGCGAGTGCTGCCGGAGAATCTTAATATCTCGGAATCTAGAAGATTTATGAGAAAGTAATCAAATGCAACTTTGTATATCATAACTTCCTCTACAAGTTTGCTGTTGACAACTGTTTGATAACTGTACTAGATTCCGTGATGTGATCATTATCCGACATCGTTTGCAATCCTTCTCTATTTGAAGAAATACTGTCAATGTATGAATAATGACAAATCAGATATTTTCGGAAAAATTTATTCAGTAACAAACAAAAACCAATATACTTCAAAATCAATCCTTATTCAAATTCAAAATCAATCCTTATTCAAATTCAAAATCAATCCTTATTCAAATATTCAATCCTTATTGAACTCCATAGACAGTGTTTTCTTTTTTCCTTCTTCGTAATCATCCTCCTCTTCAGCGTAAACAATCACTTTCCCGATTTGGAATTTTTCAATTCGTCCATGTTGCATCGGAAGGATATCAAACTCGTCAATGGGAAAAATGGTGAATAGATCCAATACGCGATCATCATCTTTTGGTAATTCAATTTCAATGTATGTGTCTTTCGATTGGCTTTCACTATTCCATTTGTGCACTTTTGCCCGTATATCATCGAAACTTACAGAAGATATCAAAGAGACCCAATCGTTCTGTAAGTTGATGAAATCTTCACCGTCGATTTCACATTTCTGATAAAAGGTGACTGCTTGGAGATCTGGGAAACCCGTTGCTTTGAAAATTTCAGCAGGTACAACGACTCCATCAGCTTCTTCAACCCGACCATAAAAATGAACATCCTTGCCGACGAGATCAATACTTTTAAAGTATTCTATGAAATCATTGCACATAGAATTGTAGAAAATCACATGCAATTCCTCAATGTTTTTTATAAATTGCATCTTCATCACATCGGTTGGCCATTGTTTCACATTGATTCTCAAGTGAAAGGTTCTTTTTAATCCGACATACTTGTAAAACTTCATCAGATACTTTTGCATTTCATCTGTCATATTTTCAGAAAACACAAATTTCTTGTCGATATTTTTTTCAACACTTTTCAACCAGCCTCGTTCAATATTCTTGACGAACAACATTTTCACCACAACACCATCACTATTCTCTATGATATCGAGATGCATCGGTGGCTCTGTGTTGAAACGGTGCACTTCCGTGTTAGAAACTTTTGAACATTGCGAGTAGTTGATACGAGTTGGACCGTCATTATAGGACAGAATATGGTGTCGCAATTCGGAGACAAGCTTAGCATGTTTTTTGAACTCAGTTAGCTAAAAAATATTAACTCTGAACAAAAATATATATGGAAATTTGAACTACCTCAACGTCTTGCTGCTGGACTCCTTCCAGCTCCACTTTGTCAATTCTAGGGCTCGAAAAATTTTCCTCCATTGACATGGTGACAGTAAAATCGATGATGATCAGCGTCCAGCGCAGCAGAAACGTCGAATGAGGTTCTCCTGCGTTATTGATTCTGTTGGCGCGTTTTTGTTTCGGCAGAGCACGTTTGCTATTGACGCAGCTACGAGCAGGTATATATTCACATACGAGTATGATACTGAATGAATGAAGTACTACGATCAACCGACTTTTCACTATCTATGTGTGATTTCAGACTGAAACACATTATTTGCAATCTTGCATAAATAGGTGATTCTTAAACCGTATTCCCTCGAATAGAACGGCACTGCAAGTGCTGCCGGAGAATCTTAATATCTTGGAATCTAGAAGATCTATGAGAAAGTAATCAACTGCAAATTTGTATATCATAACTTCCTCTACAAGTTTACTGTTGACAACTTTTTGATAACTGTACTAGATTCCGTGCAATGATCATTCTCAGGCAGCGTTTGCAATCCTTCTCTATTTGAAGAAATACTGTCAATGTACGAATAATGAAAAATCAGATATTTTCGGAAAAATTTATTCAGTAACAAACAAAAACCAATATACTTCAAAATCATATTCAATCCTTATTGAACTCCATAGACAGTGTTTGTCTTGTTCCTCTTTCGTCATCTTCGTAAACATCCTCCTCTCTAGCGCTAACAACCACTTTACCGATTTTGAACTTTTCAATTCGTCCATATTGTATTGGAAGAATATCAAACTCGTCGATTGGAAAAATGGTGAATATATCCAATACTCGATCATCATCTTTTGGTAACTTAATTGTTATGTATGCGTCCTTTGACTGACATTCACTATTCCATTTGTGGACTTTTGCTCGTATATCCTCAAAACTTACAGAAGATGTCAAAGAGATCCAATCATTCTGTAAGTTGATGAAGTCTTCACTGTCGATTTCACATTTCTGATAAAAAGAGACTGCTTGGAGATCTTGAAAACCTTCTGCTTTGAAAATTTGCGCTGGTATAACGACTCCATCAGCTTCTTCAACCCAGCCATAAAAATAAACATCTTTGCCGACGAGATCAATACTTTTGAAGTATTCAATAAAATCATAGCACATAGAATTGTAGAAATCTACATGCAATTCCTCAATGTTTGTCATAAACTTCCTCATCATCACCTCCTTTGGCCACCTTTTCACATCGATTTTTAACGTCATGGTGTTCTTCGATCCAACATATTTGTAAAACTTCTCCAGATACTTTCCAATATTTTCTACCATATTTTCAGAAAATATGAACTTTCTATCGATATTTTTTGATATCGCGTCGATCCAGGTTGGACCAGTTTTCCACATGTACAATATTTTCACCAAAACACCATCAGTTTCCTCGACAATTTCAAGTTCGATTGGTGGTACTGTATTGAAACGGTGCACTTCCGAATTACAAATCTTTGAACATTGCGAGTAGTTGACACGAGTTGAACCGTTACTATACGTCAGAATATGGTGTCGCAACTCCAGCACTAACTTTCCGTGTTTGGTGAAATGAGTCAGCTAAAAAATATTAATTCTGAACAAAGAGTTGAAGAAATACGAACTACCTCAATTTCTTGTTCTTCTACTCCTTCACCCTCCACGTTGTTGATTTTCAGTCTCGAAAAATTTTCCTCCATTGACATGATGACAGTAAAATAGATGACCAGTGTCTAGCGCAGCAGAAACGTTGAATCAGGTTTTCCTGCGTTATTGATTCTGTTGGCGCGTTTTTGTTTCGGTAGAGCACGTTTGCTGTCTGATGATTGACGCAGCTACGAGCAGGTAAATATTCACATACGAGTAGGATACAGAATGAATAAAGTCCAGAGTTCAACCGACTATTTACTATCTCTGTGTGATTTCAGACGGAAACACATTATTTTCAATCTAGTCTGCTTAGGTGATTCAAAATCGTATTCCCTTGAGTAGAACGGCACTACGAGTGCTGCCGGAGAATCTTAACACACGTTATCTCAGAAGTACAGAACCCAGTGGTCACAAGAATAAAAACCTTTCTCCAAATGAGCTGAAATTTTTCGAACATGTACCTGACACTCATGGAAGCACTCCACCAATTTTTTTATTGACTCCGCCCATTTTGTCTGGAATTACAGCACGACAAAGTCAAAAAACTAACTTTTTTCTCCGCTGTGCAATCTTCCTGAAAAATTTGTCTCATATGTAACTTGTCATTCTGAACATTTTTGCAGTTGAAACTTTTTTGAAATTTTGTTGTCTTGAGGCTGAAATTCGCCTTTTTTTGGCTGAAAATGTGGTTTTTCGTAAAAATCAGCTTTCTTTTATATGCAATGCAGTCTGAATTTTTCAAATTCGAAAACTAGACAAAAAGTTACGTGTATAACCACAAACCTCGTGGCCCGAGCTCAGTGCCAAGTTTGTCATATTTTCGTGGTGAGATATCCAAAATTTACAAACTTTTTCTATTTCTTTCCGGAAAACAGTAGAATGTAGCAAATTTTATTTTGAACAACTTTTGTGTTGACGCCTACCAATTATTTTAGCTCCTTCTATACGAAAATATGCATTTTCTGTGCAATATCAGGTGCGTATGCCTGAAAATACCCCTTCTTCAAATGCTCACAACTTGCTCCAATTTCAGTTTCATAAAAAGCAATGTACTACAAAGTTGTAGAACATCAAAACAGCTTCATTCCGCACTCCCCACTTGTTAGAAAAAATTTCCTGGAAAATAAGTTATGGCGTTTTCAAAATTGGCAATATTAATACAACATTACTGACTCTGACGGACAATCTTTTGAATAATCAGTTACTTCATTGTTTTTGGTGTTATCATACCTTTATTTTTGCTGTTGATCGTTTTTTGAAATTTTGAGTTTCAACCGAGATACGCAAAGTTTTGTGAAACCACCTCTCACACACACACTGGCCACAGATGGAGAGGTGTGTCAATTGTTGTGTGTTTGCCGAAATCACCATATCTCGGTTGAAACTCAAAATTTCAAAAAACGATCAACAGCAAAAATAAAGGTATGATAACACCAAAAACAATGAAGTAACTGATTATTCAAAAGATTGTCCGTCAGAGTCAGTAATGTTGTATTAATATTGCCAATTTTGAAAACGCCATAACTTTTTTTCCAGGAAATTTTTTCTAACAAGTGGGGAGTGCGGAATGAAGCTGTTTTGATGTTCTACAACTTTGTAGTACATTGCTTTTTATGAAACTGAAATTGGAGCAAGTTGTGAGCATTTGAAGAAGGGGTATTTTCAGGCATACGCACCTGATATTGCACAGAAAATGCATATTTTCGTATAGAAGGAGCTAAAATAATTGGTAGCACAAAAGTTGTTCAAAACACAAAAGTTGTTCAAAATAAAATTTGCTACATTCTACTGTTTTCCGGAAAGAAATAGAAAAAGTTTGTAAATTTTGGATATCTCACCACGAAAATATGACAAACTTGGCACTGAGCTCGGGCCACGAGGTTTGTGGTTATACACGTAACTTTTTGTCTAGTTTTCGAATTTGAAAAATTCAGACTGCATTGCATATAAAAGAAAGCTGATTTTTACGAAAAACCACATTTTCAGCCAAAAAAAGGCGAATTTCAGCCTCAAGACAACAAAATTTCAAAAAAGTTTCAACTGCAAAAATGTTCAGAATGACAAGTTACATATGAGACAAATTTTTCAGGAAGATTGCACAGCGGAGAAAAAAGTTAGTTTTTTGACTTTGTCGTGCTGTAATTCCAGACAAAATGGGCGGAGTCAATAAAAAAATTGGTGGAGTGCTTCCATGAGTGTCAGGTACATGTACGAATAATTTCAGCTCATTTGGAGAAAGGTTTTTATTCTTGTGACCATTGAGTGATGAAAGTTTTCGGAGTTCTGAGATAACGCGTGTTAATATCTTGGAATCTTGAAGATATATGAAAAAGAAATCCACTGCACATTTTTTGAACATAACTTTCTCTACAAGTTTGCTGTTATCAACTTTTTGATAACTGTACTAGAATCCGTGATATGATTGTTCTCCGGCAGCGTTTGCAGTGCTGCTCCATTCCAAGGAATACGGTCAATATATGAATAATAATAAAAAAACAGATTTTCTTGGAAACATTTATTGAGTCACAAACAAAAACCAGAAAACCCTTCCGAATTATTTTCAATCCTTATTGAATTTCATACACAGAGCTGGTCTTGCTCCTGCTTCGCAGCGATAATCATTTCGAACGCTAACAATCACTTTCCCTATTTGGATTCTTGCAAGACATCTATGTGGTATTGGAAGGATAAGAAGCTCGTCTGTCGGAAAAATGGTGCGTATATCCAATACTCGATCATCACCTTGTGGTGATACAATATAAATGTATCTGTCTTCCGATTGACTTTCACTATTCCATTTGTGAACTTTTGCCCGTATATCCTCGAAACTTACAGAAGATATCAAAAAGATATTTTCATTCTGTAAGTTGATAAAATCTTCGCCGTCAATTTCACATCTCTGAAAAACTTTGACTGATCGGAGATATCGGAAGCCCTCTGCTTTGAAAATTCCAGCTGGTATAACGACTCGATCAGCTTCTTCAAGGCAGCCGTGGAAAGTAACATATTTGCCGCGGAGATCAATACGTGTAAAGTATTCAATGAAATCACTGCACATTGAATTATAAAAAGTCACAGTCCAATTTTCAATATTTGTTATATATTTCATCTTCATCACATCGGTTGGCCATTGTTTCACATTGATTTCCAATCGAATGGTGTTTTTTGACCCAACATATTTGTAATACTTCATCAGATACTTTTGCATCTCATCTATCATATCTTCAGAAAACACAAATTTCTTGTAGATTTTCTTTTGAACACTGTTGAACAAGCCGCGTTCAATATGTTTGACGTATGCCATTTTCACTAAAACACCATCAGTTTCTTCTATGATTCTGAGTTCTCTTGGTGGTTCCATGTTGAACCTTTGCACTTCCGAGTTGCAAAAGTTAGAGCATTGTGAATAATTGAAAAGAGTTGAGGCATCACTGTATGTCAAAATATGTTGTCGCAACTCCGACACTAACTTTCCGTGTTCGGTGAAATGAATTAGCTGAAAACACACATTAATTCGAAACAAAACTCTATGGAAATACCACTTACTTCAACTTCTTGTTGCTGGACTCCTTCATTCTTCTCTTCGACGTTTTTTAGTCTCGAAAAGTGTTTCTCCTCCATTGACATGATGACGATAAAACTGATGACCAGTGTCTACCGCAGCAGAAATGTAGAATGAGGTCCTCCTCGTCAACCTTGCGCAACAACGCTATAGAATGAACACGTACACCTCCAGCGTGGCGGGGATTCTCGGTGGAGCGCGTTTGCTAACCGATGACGTAGGCAGGACCTAGCAGAAGGGTTGCGTTCTGTGTCCTTTACTGACATATTAACTCAATGAAGTTTTTGATTGTTGGCAAAATGTTTTCATTAAAATGGGTGGTTAATGCATCAAATTGAAAGAAACCCCATTGAAAAAAACAAACAAAGAAAACTTATAAATTTATTTATTCGCAACTTTCGAGTTGAAAACAAACACTGAAAATGTCTAGTCGGAAGTATAGATACATCAACAATGAACTTCATTTCACTTTTTCAGCTATTTTTTCAAGAATTTTGAGGGCTGAGATTTGTGACCTCTAGGCAATTTTTTTTCAAATGAACTTTTTTGAATCAAGTTTGCTGTAAATTCCACTCAACAATTTTTTGAAGAGAACCTGAAAATTCATCACAAAGCTCTAATTGTTGTAAAAATCATTTATTCAATTGCACGAAAAATACCAGAAAAATCCAAATTACAGTAAATCCGTTTTAAAATACACCCGCAAAAAAAGTAACAAATTTAAAAATAAGACAAAGGAATGGCAAACATGAAAACAAAATTCAAACAGCTAAAGTATGCGGCTCCATCATCATGTCGTTTTGATATTGTGTCCCCAGAACTAAACTGATTTCTTCAGGAGTTGGAATGAGGATTTGTGGATCAGCGCGCTGCAAAAATATTGATATAGGTTAAAAGTTGAAAAAAGAGCAACTAACCTCAACCATACTGCTCACACGATCATGATAACTTTCATGTTGTTGCAAACTGATCAAATCCGCGAATGGTCTGAAGCATTTCTCGCACAACAATCCACAATCATTTTGATGCTCCAAATTGTGATGATTGATACAATCCATTCTTGATAAAAATTGCCCGTGGCAGGTTGGGCATTTATGGCTAAAAAAACACAATTATATAGGCTTTTTTCTTTTGAACCTACGTCTCAAACGCAATCGCTTTTGCATGCTCAAAAAGCACACTTGACATTTTGATATCATTTGTGTGGAACAAGGCTTCTTCCAATCGTCGAAGCTTTTCGTGAAGTTCGACTTCCGGTAGAATCTCGCCTTGCCTCAATCTCTCAATCCATCTTTGAGCATCTGTTCCGAGTCCCAATTTTCTAAAAGCACACATTCTTATTGTTCAACCATATATTACAACTTACTTCGTTCTCGGCCTAGCTGGTGGAGTGTAATACGGTTCGGTAGTTCCGTTTATATCAGCAGGAGGCCGGCGATTGCTTGCGAATGGACGCCATGCCGCGTCGAGCTCTTCTTTTGTGGTCACATGGGTACGCAAGTGCTTTTTTAGGTTTCCCTTCAATCTGAAATTTTTTGAATATTTTGAATGGCCGAGAGACTATCTCAAACTACAATAATCTAAGTAAAAATTACAGTAGGCCACGTCAAAAACTACAGTAATCCAAAGATAAAATAGTGACCAGGGATGAAACTACAGTTAAAAAAATCAAAACTACAGTAATCCAAGTCAGAACTACAATTATCTAAGTCAAACCAACAGTAAGCGTAGTCAAAACCACAGTACTCCAAGTTGAAACTACAGTACTCCAAATCAAAACTACAGTAATCCAAAGTGAAACTACAGTAATCCAAGTTGATTTTACAGTAATCCAAGTCAAAACTACTGTGACTAAAGACAAAACTTCAGTGACCTAAGTCAGAACAACAGTAGTAACCAAAATCAAAGCAACAGTAACCAGAGTCAAAACTACAGTAACCAAAGTCAAAACTACAGTAACTCCAAGTCAAAACTACAGTAACCTGAGTCAAAACTACAGTAACCTAAGGCAAAATTACAGTAACTAAAACGAAAAACATGTTTAAAACATACCTGCAAGTTTTTCCACAATACGGGCAAGAATGTGGCAAAAATCCAGTGTGCACTGATCGATGCTCAAATAAGTTGGACTTGTAGCGGAATGCTTTTGCACACACATCGCATTGAAACGGCTTCTGATCGGTGTGTATCACGGCGTGTTGTTGTAAACCTAAAAAATTGGTACGTTGAAAAATGGAATATGAAAAAAATATGAATACCTTTGAAAGAAACAAACATTTTATCACAAACATTGCATTGATGAACATTTCGCGGAGCTGTCATTCCCTCGGCAAGTTCATCTTCTTCGGGGAAATTGATATACTGTAATTATGAATCTATGAATCTATGAATCTGTGAATCTATGAATCTATGAATCTATAAATCTATGAATCTATGAATCTATGAAATTTAGGAAATCGCATTTTTGGAAACTTACATTGCTATACTCGCCTTCCTCTTCCATATTTTGCTGCGAGTCATCTTCATCATAATATTCAACCATTTTTTGTTGTTTTAGACCTGAAATTTAAAAAATTTGATGAATGTGGGGCGAAAAAAAGAAGACAAACTACCGTAGTTGACGACCTACAGTATGAAACATAAAAATTCACAAAATAAAAAATAATTTTTAAAATTTTTGATAGTTTTTTGGCGAAAAAATGTAAAAATTCGGATAAAAACAAGCACTCCTAACAAATTTAATAACAATGCGCGAAAAACAAGATTCAAATTTGCGCCAAAATGCGTATCTAACGGGTTATGGTAGTTTTCGCCTACGGTACCTGCTGCGACCCGCTCTAACCGCGACGCGCACACGCAATGCCTACCAATACGAACAACACACCGGTGTGTGTGTCGACCTAAATCTCGTGATTTGGAGGCAAAACAGTGGCTTTTTTAATGTAAAAAGTGCAATAAAAATCAGATTTTTTAATAGAAAATTTTGTCAGAGAGATAGGGAAGAAATATTGGAGATGATTTGAAGAAAAATTTCGAAAAAATTTAAAAAAAAAATTTCACCTGATTTTCCATATTACATATATATATTTTTTTTTCTCTGAGACGTGGAAAAAAACAAGTGCAATTCCACTGAGACAATATTTTGAACATAACAAAAAAACAGAACAGACGAGTAAATCGACGCCTATCGTATCGTATCGTAGGAATAAATGACCAGAGATGCTACAGTATGCTAGAGACAACAGGCGCGCAAATAACTGGTAGAGATACTGTAGGAATATAGTATACCGCGTACAGTAGTCAATCACTACGTCACTTTGAAGGTCAAACACGATGTGTACAGTACAGGCGCCTATCGTATCGTATCTCAGTAATAAATGACCAGAGATGCTACAGTATGCTAGAGACTACAGACAAGCAAACAAATGGCTGAGATACTGTATGAAAACAGTATACCGTGTACAGTAGTCAACAATTACGTCACTTGCTAGGTCAAATGTGATGTGTACTGTACACCCACCGGTTTGTAGGATTCTTTTTTTTCTCTTGTTTTGTACGCTCTTTCGTTAGTGCCTTTAGGGAAACGGTGGGACGGTACATGGTCGGGTTGTGACCAAAGATGCTACGTGGCGGTAGATGAGAATTAATGACTGATTGCTGACGTCAGTAAGAAAATGGCCATCTGGATAGCAAAGGTTGTCGGGTCTTTGTTGTGGGGTCTTACCGCTGGCGGTTATTTTCGAAAGAAAACGTTTGTCGTTGTACATGCTTATATAACACTGATAGAAGCTATAAAAGGCTAATCATTCATTCAAAATAATAATTTATTCAAATAAACACAAATTTTAATCAATGAATTGTGGAAATAAGCTTCAACGACTTATCCTTACTTTCATACCAAACCACCACTTTGCCAATTTTAAATTGGCGAGTGTTCGTTGCTCTCAATTCGAATTTATTTCGTGGAAAAATAACGGATATATCCAATACTCGATCATCGTCTTCTGGTAATCTAATTGAACGAAGCATCCATTTACTATGACTTGTACTATTCCAATTCTTGACCAACGTGCGAATATCCTCAAAATTTATCGAAGCTGTTAGATGCAACGATTCAATTTGCAAATTTAAAAAATCGTTCCTGCCGATTATGGCATTCATAAGAATTGTAGCGTCTTGCAACTTTTGGACAAATTCAAGCTTGAAAAAATCCGCAGGGATAATGACTCGATCCGATATTTCTTCACAGTTGTAAATCGAAAGGTATTGACTTTTGACCTCAACATTTTTGAAATGATCCATGAAACCGTCAAACATGGAAATACATATGGTTATATACAACCATTCAACATTTCTTATGTGCTTCATCTTCATTATCTCTGCTGGCCGTTTTTTCGCAGTCAAGGAAAAGTTTGATGTATTGCCCTGTTGAACATACTTGAAGCACTTCGTCAAAAGCTTGTGCACCTCCTCCATCACATTTTCAACTTCATTGTGCGTGAATGTCGTCATATACCAACGATTTATTGAAAACCAAATTTCCACAACAACACCATCAACTTGCTCCCAAATACAAATACTGTTTAGTGGCTTTGTATTGCATCTTTGAGCTACCGAGTTGCTATTTTTTGAGCATTGTGAATAGTTGAAAAGTGTCGAGTTATTGCAATACGTCAGGACATGATGTTGCAGTTCGGGGGTAACTTGGTGAACTGTTTGAATTTAGTGAGCTGGAATCGTTTTATTAAAAAAATTCATCATAACAGTATGAACTTACTTTGAAAAAATTCATAATTTTCTGAACACCATGAATAATGCAAAAATAAACAGTTGACCGTAATAAACCTCTCATAACGTCGCAATTAAATGATCACAATAGCGATATGCAGTATCGACCTCAATTATCCTTTTGGCGGGAATTCTCAATAGAGCGCGTTTACTCGATTTTCATTATTTGGACGTTAGCTAGGATACATGAAGTAAATTTATGAATAATTGAAGAGTATAATTTATTCAGATACAAAAATAAATACAGTAACAGAGAAAAATCAATCATAAACTGGAAGAAAAATTGATCCAAAAATTAAAATTTTTTATACAGTAATTTATTTATGTTAGATCAAAAATCAACGAATGAAATTGCAACAGCTTCATTTCGTTAGCAATAGATAAAATAACATTTCCTATTTGGTATTTTGGAGAGCCCATAGACTGTATTGAGCCAATATCAAACTGATCCGTCGGGAAGATTTCATAAGGATTCAATGTTCGATCATCATCTTCCGGTAGTATAATTGCCAAGAAAGTGTTTTTAAAATCACTTATATTGTTCCACTTTCTGACTTTTGCGCGGATGGCGTCGAAACTGATTGGAGATTTTAAAAGAAGGAAATTAGCATCCCAATTGACAAAGGCTTCACTGTCGATTTCATATTTTACATCGAAATTAACTGTTTTCACATTTCGAATCGCTTCAGATTTGAAAAAATCGACAGGGATACTAATTCGATCGGTAGCTTCCTCCGATATACTTAACTTTTTAATTTTGAGATCATTGCTCTTGATATACTCCACAAAATCATTGCACATTACTTTGTAAAGTCTTACATTCCATTCTTCAATGTTTGTTATATGCTTCATCCTCATCACATCGCCTGGCCATTGTTTCGCATCGATTTTCAACTTTTTGGTGTATCCCTGTTTGACATACTTGTAGTACTTCTTCAAATGCCTCGAAATCTCCTCCATCACATTTTCGTCTTCAAAGGTCGTGAAAATCTTTTCAACGGTTTTTCTTGGTGTGTCGACTCCTGAAGGGTCGACTCCTGAAGGGTCGACTCCTGAAGGGTCGACTCCTGATGGGTCGACTCCTGACGGGTCGACTCCAGATTGTTTTGTATATCTCATTGTCACTATGATCTCGTCATAGTCCTGAACGATATCGAGAGTTTCTGGTGGTACTGTATTAAACTGTTGTATTTCAGAGTTACAGTGCTTGGAACATTGTGAATAAGTGAAAAGAGATGAGTCACTACAGTATGACAAAATATGATGACGTAACAATGGAGCAAATTCCGTATATTTGGTGAATTTTGTTAGCTGAAAATGTTTTCATACATTTTTTCAAGTGCACGCAAACTTACTTCAATTTTACTATCCAGATCCAAATTGTCGGTGTGTTCCATCATTTGTTGCACTAATTTTTTGTTCAGAAGAAGAATCAGGAGGGGGGGTGAGAATTTGTGCGCAGGGCAGCAGTACATACAAAACGTCCCACACCTGCCGTTTTGGCGGGAATTCGCAATAGAGCACGTTTACTCATTAGGGAACGTTTCTATGACAAAGTTCAATGATAAGCTTCGGCAGATGGAACAAAAACACAGAACGTTTTATAATAGATTTATTCAAATGCTGAATTAAATTACGAAAAATCCACAAAAAAAACGTCTAATCTTTTTGGAATTTTAAAGTCAATAACTTAGCAGCTGTATGAATTTCTACACAAACTTTTCCTACTTGACACCCTTGTTGAAAAAAATCGTTTCTCAGTTGGACATCAAACTGGTCTGGCGGAAAAATTACTGTTGTTTTTAGTTCTCGATTGTCATCATCTGGAAACTTAATCACCAATTGCTTGGATTCCGAATGTCTTGAACTATTCCATTTTCTGACTTTTTCACGAATGTCGTCAAAACTTATTGACGATTTCAAAGAAACATATTCGTTTTCCAAATTGATAAATTCTTCACTCTTAATTTCGCATTTTGAATATATTCCAATTGATTCCAAACTTCGAATTCCTTTGACTTTGAAAAATGAAGCAGGAATAATGGCTCGATCATTGATGTCCGCACATTCACACAGCGTCATACTTTTATTAGTAAGATCCATGTTTTCGAAATACTCCAAAAATTCATTGCACATTGATTTGTATATTGTTACTTTCCAGTTGACAATTTTTTTGAGCTGCTTGATCTTCATCACATTGACTGGCCATTGTTTTGCATCGATTCGCCAGCGGAATGTTGTTTTATGCCCGACATATTTATAGTATTTTATCAGATAACTCTGAACTTTCTCAATGATATTTCCGTTTTCAGAAAATAAAAATTTGTTCTTAATTTTGTTTTCTCTTATCGTCCACTCATTTATTTTCGTGTACGTCATTTCCACCGCGACACCATCACTTTCCTCTATGATATCGAGATACATCGGTGGTTCTGTATTGAATGGTTGAATCTCTAAATTGCACAATTTCGAGCGAAGAGAGTAACTGAAAAGTGTTGATTCTTCACAATATGTTAGAATATGGTGACGCAGTTCATTAGCTAGTTTGGGATACTTGGTAAACGTTTCGACCTGAAAATAAGCTACAAACATTCACAAATAAAAACAAAACTTACTGGAACATCATTTTCCGTATTAACGGTACACTTCATGTCTTGTTAACTGAACAGTAGGAGTAGATGCAAATAATTTGATAGAACGCTAGAAATCGGTTGCGGTGACGCAGTAGAGTGACATGAAACATACGCAACATCACACACCTGCCATTTTGGCGGGAATTCTCGATAGAGCGCGATTGCAAAGAGAATAACATCGAGCTAAGAAAAAACGATAACATTATCAAAAAATTTATTTTCAAGCAAATAAAAATAAAAATACAACAATCCAATATTTTTAGTCACTTTTAAAAAACAGTTGCAAACCCCTTAAACACCCATAAATTTTGACATTAACCTTTCCGATTTCATAGTGTCGGCCATTTCTCTGAACAACAAACTCGTCCAGCGGAAAAATTTCATGTATGCTCAAAAATATTCTGTCATCATTTTCCGGTAATTGGATCACAAAATGCGTGTCTCTCAAATGACCTGAACTGTTCCATTGTCTGACTTTTTCACGAATGTCTTCAAAACTAAGTGACGATTGCAAAGAAACAAATTCGTTGTTTAAATTGATGAAATCTTCCGTATCAATCTCACAATCCAAATATAACCAAAGTGAGTCCAAACTTCGAATTCCTTCAAGTTTGAAAAACGAAGCTGGGATAGTGACTCGATCAGCAACATCATCAGAGTCGTGAAGTTCCAAATTTCTATCAGTGAGATCCATGGTTTGGAGAAAGTTCATAAAATCATTGTACATTGACTTGGAAATGGTCACAGTCCATGTTTCAATATTTGTTAGAAAGCTCATCTTCATCAAGCTCATTGGCAATTGTTTCAAATTTAGTTTCAGGTTTGTTGTTTTTTCTCTCCAACATGTTTGTAATTATTCATCAGGTACTTCTCAATCTTCTCCATGATACTTCCACCATCAGAAAACATAAACTTCTTTTCAATTTCGTTTTGTACTATTGCGTCAGTTTCCTCACTATACGTCATTTTTACCACAACTCCGTCCATTTCCTCTTTTATAAGGAGATCCCTTGGTGGTACCGTATTGAACGGTTGTATTTCTAAATTGCACAATTTGGAGCAAAGCGAATACTCGCAGAGGGTTGATTTTTTGGAATATGTTAGAATATGGTGTCGCAGCTCATTAGCTAGCTTGGGATACTTGGTAAACGATTCGACCTGAAAATAAGCTACAAACATTCACAAATATAAACAAAACTTACTGAAATTTCGCTTCCCGCATTGACGATACTCTCCATGTCTTATTAACTGAATAGTATGAGTAAATGCAAATAATTCGATAGAATGCTAAAAATCGATAGCGGTGACGCAGTAGAGTGACGTGGAACATACGCAAAGGAACACACCTGCAGTTTTGGCGGGAATTCTCAGCAGAGCGCATTTACTCGCTGAGGGATGTCTGACTACATGGTAGTATGATTGTAACAAAAAATAAATAGGATTACTAGCTATTTTTTCATGTTGAGTCTAATTTTTTTCGCTTTTTCCAAAGAAGCATTTGAAAATCTCAAAACTTTTATTGCGATTTTTGCAGATTAAAAAAAAGTATTTTATGGCGATTGTTCTCAACGCTACTGGAATAATCACTAAAAAAGTTTACATTAAGTAAACCTCAAAATCACTATGTTTTTTAAAAAATACAACGAAATCATTCTCAAATCATTTATTCCAAAAAAGCAATGTATTCAAAAAATAAAACAGAATTAGCTCATTGCTACTGAAAATTCATAACAAATATCTTCTGACGTTCACCATCTCCATTCCAAACTTCAACTTTCCCAATCTTATATTTCTCAACCACACTATTCTCCACCGGTTGAATGTGCCGATAAAATGGGAGAAAAATTTCGTAAACATCCAAAACTCGATTATCATCATCTGGTAGTTGAATCGCAATTAAACAAGTATCTGAATGATTCGTATCATTCCATCTAACGACTTTAGTTCGAATATAATCGAAACTTATCGATGAAGTCAAGTGAACAAATCGTTTTTCTAGACTGAGGAAGTCTTCACTGTCGATTTCACATTTGACGAGGAAACGAGCCGAGTGTAAGTTTTGGAAAGCTACGGACTTGAAGAAATTAGACGGAATAGTGGCTCGATCAGAAATTTCATCACAGTCTTGAAGGCATAAGTCGCTGACACTGTGATCCGTACTTATGAAGTATTCTATGAAATCATTGCACATAGAATTGTATATGGTCACATTCCATTCAACAATATTTGTTATATGCTTCATCTTCATCACATCGATTGGCCATTGTTTCACATTGAGTCTCAAACTAGTTGTACTTTTTTGCCCAACATATTTGTAGTACTTCTTCAGATAACTCTCAATCTCCTTCATCACATCTTTGCCGTCAGAAAAATGGAACTTTTTCCTAATTTTTCTATCTGGCGCTCCGAACGCTGGACGACTCATGTTTATGTATTCCATATCTACCATAACGCCGTCAGTTAGCTCAATAATTTGGAGAGTGTGTGGTGGTTCGGTATTGAACATTTGAACTTCAGAGTTACAAAGTTTCGAGCACTGTGAATAATTGAAAAAACTTGAATCGGTACAATATGTCAGAATGTGTTTGCGTAACTCGGGAGCCAGGGTGGGATATTTGGTGAATTGTGTTTCAGTGATCTGAAAATAGTTTCAATTTTTCAAAATCAAAATATAAAAAACTTACATTCAAAAAAGCAATACCTTCCATTTTTCGGTTGATTTCACTGTTGAATTCAGTTGGCTAAAAATTAACAATTTTTTAAAATAAACAAAAGTGATTTCAACTACCTCAATTTTTTGCTTATCCTTCACATTGCTGCTTTTATTTCGTTTCAGTGAATTGCCCATTATTAGAAAATCGATGACCAATGTGTAACGCAACAAAAATGGCGAGTGAGGGCATTGCCAACATGTGGCCACGCATTTTCTTGTTCGCGGGTCATTTCGGTAGAGCGCATTTGCAATCAGTTAGCAAACTGTTCAAAACCAAAGCCAAACAATTATTAACAAAATTTTTATGTACATAAAAACAGAAAAAAAAACATCCAAATTAAACTCGATCTTTCTTGAACGTTAGAAACAGCTCCTTCTTACACCCTCTGTTCCTGAAAACATCAACATTTCCAATTTTGTAAATTATCTCAAAACTATTTGGTTCGGGTAAAACACCGAACTGGTCGAAGGGAAAAATGGCAGCTAAATCGAATTCTCGATCATCATCTTCTGGTAAGTAGATCACAAAGTATACGTCTTCATTGTGTCTTGTACTATTCCAGTTTCTAACTTTAGCTCGAATGTCATCAAAATTTATCGATATTTGAATATGGACAAATAGTTTTTGCAAATTAATGAAGTCCTCACTGTCGATTTCACATTTCAAATAAATGGAAATCTTTTCCAATTTTTTAAACGCTTCCGTTTTGAAAAATGCAGCAGGGATAGTCACTCGATCAGAAACATCATCACAATCACGCAATCTCAAATGTTTGATTTTATGACTACTATTTTTGAAGTGTTCCATAAAATCATAGAGCGAAGATTTGTAAATGGTAATTTCCAGATCTTTGCTGCTCAAAATTTGTTTCATCTTCATCAAATTGGCTGGCCATTGTTTTACATCAATAACGACACTTGATGCGCTTTTTCCATAGATATACTTGAAGTACTTCTCCAAATGTTTCTCAACTTCCAGCATCACGTCTTCCTGCTTCTCAGAGATCATGAACTTTTTCACAATTTTTCTTGGTCTGCCAAAGGCTTGGTTTTTGTAGAACATTTTCATCACCACACCATCATTTTCTTCGACAATTTCGAGAAGAGACGGTGTTTTTGTATTGAATCGTTGTATTTCTAAGTTAGCATGGTGAGAACATTGCGAATAATTAAGAAGAGTTGCGGCGCTACAGTACGTCAAAGCATGATGACGCAGTTCGGGTATTAACGTGATGTACGTTGTGAACTCAGAAAGCTGAAAAAAAAACGATTTCTGGAAATGAAACAAAATAATTTCAACTACCTCAACTTTTTGCTTATCCTTCACATTGCTGCTCTTATTTCGTCTCAGTGAATTGCCCATTATAAGAAAATCGATGACCAATGTGTAACGCCGTAGAAATGGTGAATGAACGCATTGTCAACAAGTGGCCACGCAATTTCTTGTTCGCGGGTCATTTCGGTAGAGCGCGTTTGCAAAGAACACGTGTTTCACGACTTGAAGCGGATGGGGAATCCGCGTTCTGCCTTTTAAATCATCCGAGAGACATCTGTGCCTTTTTATGATAAACGTGTTTGCACAAAACTATGGTTTAAAAGCGTAGTCTGATCGAAAAGTGCTGTTTGAAAAATGCATTTTCCCACGCTTTTCGTGTGAAGAAAATTGGCGGGAAAAACAAAAGCTTGAAAAATAATTATGGATATGTAAAAAGAAGATATATAGCATTTCTTACAAATAATGACCTTTTTAATTATTTTTTATCATTACTGAATTACCTACTAAAGAAGGTTTTGAACTGTTAAAATGCAAAACCCGAAAAAAAAGTCATTTGAATTGTTTATTCCAAAAAAAATACAACAAAAACATTCAAATTACGCTCGATCCTTCTTGAAATCCAAAATTAACTCCTTCTCATATCTATTGCTCATCGAAACCGCAACATTTCCAATTTTATACGTATCGTACTCTCCACCAAAAATATTGGGTTCGGGTAAAACGAGGAACTGGTCGAAAGGAAAAATAGCAGCTAAATTAAAAACTCGATCATCATCTTCTGGCAATTTGATCACAATGGAAACGTCTTCTCCATGGATCGCACTATTCCAATTCCTAACTTTAGTTCGAATGTCATCAAAGTTGATCGATGTTCGAATGTTGACAAATCGTAAAGGTAAATTGATAAAATCTTCACGATCGATTTCACATTTCAAATGAATGCAAATGTTTTTCAAATTTTGAAACGCTTCAGTCTTGAAAAACGCAGCAGGGATAGTTACCCGCTCAGAGACTTCGTAACAATAACGTAAAATCAAAATTTTGACTTTATGCTTACTATTTTTAAAGTGTTCCATAAAATCATAAAGCAAAGATTTGTAAATGGTTATGATCAGATTTTTGCTCAATGTTTGTTTCATCTTCATCAAATTGGCTGGCCATTGTTTTACATTTATAACCACAGTTGATGTACTTTTTTCATCGGTATACTTGTAGTATTTTTCCAAGTGTTTCTCAACCTCCTTCATCACGTCTTCCTCCTCAGAGATCAAGAACTTCTTTACAATACTTCTTGGTCTGTCCAAGTTGTTGTTTTCGTAGATCATTTCCACCAGCACACCATAACTTTTTTCGACAATTTCGAGAAGAGACGGTGATTTTGTATTGAATCGTTGTATTTCCAAGTTAGCATGGTGAGAACATTGCGAATAATTGAGAAGAGTTGCGGCATTACAGTATGTCAAAGCATGGTGACGCAGTTCTGGCACTAACGTGATGTACTTTGTGAACTCAGAGAGCTGAAAAAAACGATTTCTGAAAAAAACGAAATAATTTCATTTACCTCAATGTTTTGCTTATCCTTCACATCGCCGCTCTTATTTCGTCTCAGCGAATTGCCCATTATTAAAAAATCGATGACCGATGTGTAACGCAACAAAAATGGTAAGTGAGGGCATTGCCAACGAGTGGTCACCTAATTTCTTTTTTCGCGGGTCATTTCGGTAGAGCGCGTTTGCCACAAACACTTGTTTCACAGAATCTTCAGTGACCACGCTTACCTCCAACGCACAGTTTTCTCTACTGCTACCTTATTTAAAAAAAAAACATACTGCAGTGACTCATAGTGTCCCAAAAGGGGGATTGCTAGTGAAAGAGAGTGTGTGAAAAATAGAGACGTTAGAGAAAGATCGATTCCATTGTTTTGTCTTGTTCGTTCGACTACATTGCTACAAAAGAGGTCGTTGACGAGAAATAGATGGCATGAAAAATTTTAGTCTCAATTCTGAGGCAAGCGCGTTTGTTTATCCATAAGCCAGCTCATATCTCAGTTTTGGTCAACTATATTGACTGAATCAACATCTGGCTGAACTAAATATATGGATAATCAACATCATCATAAAATAGTTTATTTGCAAGTAAAGAAGAAAAAACAACAATCCAATATATTTAGTCACTTTTAAACTCAAATCTCAAATGTTTTAAAGCCGTATTAATGTTCAGAGTAACCTTTCCTATTTTATATTGCCTTCCGTTAATCTGAACAGCAAACTCATCAGATGGAAAAATTTCACGTATTTTCAAAGATCTGTTATCATTCTCCGGTAATTTGATCGATAAATTAACGTCCTTCGAATGACTTTTACTATTCCAGTATCTGACTTTTTCACGAATGTCTTCAAAACTTATAGAAGATTTCAAAGAAAGATATCCGATTTCTAAGTTGATGAAGTCTTCAGTATCAATCTCACAGTCCGGATATAGAAAAAGTGAGTCCAAGTTTCGGGTTGTTTTATTTTTGAAAAACTCAGCAGGGATAGTAACTCGATCATCAACTCTCTCACAGTCCTCTAGATGCAAATTTATACCAGTGAGATCCGTGGTTTTGTAATATTCCATAAAATCATTGAGCATAGACTTATAAATAGTCACATTCCATTCTATCATATCTGTGATCTGTTTCTTCTTCATCAAGGCGGTTGGCCATTGTTTCACATCGATTTCTAATAGGTATGTCTCCTCTTCTCTGACATACTTGTAATACTTCATCACGAATTTCTCAATCTCCACCATCATATCATCAGAGAACATGAACTTCTTTTCAATATATCTGGTTATTACTTCCTGTCTCTTGAACCGTTCGTATTGCATTGTCACTTCAACACCATCATTTTTCTCAATTATTTTTAGTTGCTCTGGGGGTTCTGTATTACATATTTGAATTTCTGAACTACAATACTTGGAGCATTGAGAATAGTTGAAAAGTGTTGGGTTGTTACAATATTTCAAAATATTCTGACGTAGGATGGGAACAAGCTTCGAATATTTGATGAATTTTGTGAGCTGAAAATATATGACTCTTTGAAATTAACAAAAAAAATTAAAACTACCTTGATGTCTGGTCTCCTGACTACTACTTCAACCTCTGCGACGCCGTTTATATGATCCAGTAAAGATTTCTCCCATGACCTGATGTCACTAAAATCGTTGGCCATTGTGTACCGCAGCAGAAATGATGAATGATGTCCTTACGCAACGACGCAAGAAAATCGCCACGTGGACCTCCAACATAATCTCCCATTGGCGGACGATTTCGGTGGAGCGCGTTTGCAAACAGTTGAGGCATGCATCAGCAGATAGCGTATAGGGTGACGCAGTCTCAAGACGAAAAACATACGCAACGCTCCACACCTGTCGTTTTGGCGGGAGTTCTCAAAACAGGCCGTTTGCAATGTATTTGTGAGTTTCAAATTTCAAATGCAAAATCAACACAATTATATGCAACTTGTTCATTAAAAAAATCAACAAAAATTCAAATTATGATCAATCCTTTGTGAAATCAAGAAACAACAATTTCTTATTATGCGCGTAGCCGGCAGCAAACACTTTTCCAATTTTGTTCTTCTTATCATGACTATACGGTAGTGGTTGAACTTCAAACTGATCAGGTGGAAAAATCACAGATATGTCGATTATGCGATCATCATCGTCTGGTAATGTGATTATAAAGTACGCATCTTATTTATGACTTGTACTATTCCATTCTCTGACTTTAGCACGAATGTCAGCGAACTTAATCGAAGTTTTTAAATTGACATACTTTTTCTCCAGATTTAAAAAGTCTTCTCCATCGATTTCACATTTCGATGGGACGTCAATAGTCTCCAAATTTTGAAAAGCTGCAGATTTGAAAAAGTTAGCAGGAATAGTTACTGGATGAGCATCACAGTTACGTAGGCCTAACTTTGTAATTTTATGATCTCCATTCTTGAAGTACTCCATGAAATCATCAGACATGGAACTTCGAAGTTTCACATACCATTGTCTAATATTTCTTATTTGCTTCATCGTCACCAATTTGGTTGACCATCGTTTCACATCGAGTTTCATACTGAGTGTAGTTTTCCGTCCGACAAACTTGTAGTATTTCATCAGATGTTTCTCAATCTTCTCCATCATATTCCCGTCTTCGGGGAATGTAAACTTCTTACTAACTCCTCGAAAATATGGGTACCTCATTTCAATCAGAATCCCATCACTTTCTTCTATTATTCTAAGATATTCTGGTGGTTCTATATTGAATCTTTGAACACTTGAGTTACAAAATAAGGAGCACTGTGAATAGTTTTTGAGAGTTGAACGAGTACAATATGTCAAAATATGGTGGCACAATTCGGGAACTAACACAGCAAATTTGGTGAACTCGGTGAGCTGAAAAAAAAGATTTCAGAAAATGTGGAAAAAATTTGAACTACCTCGATATCTTTTCTTTTGACTCCTCTATCCTCCACATCGTTGTTTTTTCGTTTCAGTGAGTGTTTCTCCGTTGACATAATTGCAGTGAAATTGATGAACAGTGTGTACCGCAACAAACTGATTGAATGAGGTCCTCCTTAGCGTATGTCATGTCAATATCCTGTTGGCGAGTCATTTCGGTAGAGCGCGTTTGCAATCAAATATTTTACGCAATGTTGGAGATCTAAATAAAAAGATTGGATGAATACATCATCCTTTTGCGGTTCAATGACATTTTTGATTAAAAAACAATTATATAAAAATAGTTTATTGCCACGTAATTATTACAACAAAAAGCAAAATTATACGTTTGGAACTTCATCTTTCTCAACAGATAGTCCTAAGGTTTTCTTATCCTCAGAAATGAATACCTTAACTTTTCCGATTTCGTATTCCAAACCAAGCAGTGTCGACTTCATTCCTTGAACGTCAAATTGATCAGGTGGGAAAATCTCGAATATATTCAATACTCGTTTATCATTTTTTGGTAGTTGTATCCCAACATTCAATTTTTTCGAATGACTTTTACTATTCCAGTATCTGACTTTTGCGCGAACGTCATCAAAACTTATTGGGAATTCGAAATACGCATTATCCAAGTTGATAAAGTCGTCACTGTTGATCTCGCATTTTCCTTCGATATAGGCAACTTTGCAGTTTTGAAGAGCTGTAGACTTGAAAAACTCGGCAGGGATAGTTACTTCGCCTTGAGAACAATTCCGTAGCCACAACATGTTGTTGCGGGTATCAACGCTTTCGCAGTGCTCCATGAAATCTTTGTACACCGAGTCCTTAAAAAAAACCACAGACAAATTTTCACAGTTTGCTATTTGTTGAATTCTCATCCCATTTCTTGGCCATGGGTCCATACAAATACTCACTTCTTGTGTGCTCTTCTCTTTTACATACTTATAACATTTCATTAGATACTTCTCCATCTCCTCTGTCATCAGAGAACATAAACTTCTTCGAAATAAATTTTCTTGTGTACTGCTGCTCTGCTGTTGAGTCTTTCCTATATTCCAGTTCTACTACAATACCATCACGTCCCTCATCAATATTGACCGTGTATGGTGGGATTGTGTTAAACCTTTGAATTTCTGAGTTGCAAAGCATTGAGCATAATGAATAATTCAAACGAGTTGAGGCATCATTATACGTCAATATATGATGACGCAATTCGGAAACAAGTTTGGAGTGCTTAGTGAACTCGGTGAGCTAAAAAATATTGTTTCTGAAAGAAAGTGCAAAGAATTTCAATTACCTCAACGTCCTGTTTTTCGACTCCTTTATCTTCCAGATCGTTGATTTTTAGTTTCATTAAATCGGTCGCCATTGGTATGAGGACAATAAAATCGATGAGTGACCAGTGTCTACTGCGGCGAAAATGGTGAATGGTGTTCAACCTCACGCAACCACACAATAACATGAACACGTACACCTCCAACGTGGCGGGCGATTTCAGTGGAGCGCATTTGCAAAACAAATAAATCATGCAAGACTTAGAAAAAATTTTTGGATTGTGAATATTGCGATGCAACACGTTTGTTAAGAGATTCGTTATCCAATGTTGGAGTTCTAGATAATAACAAAATAGGATGAATATATTTTCACTTGACAGTTCCTTTGAAGTTTTGATAAATAATATTATTTTTTAATGAAAATAGTTTATTATCATACAACCATACCATTGCAAAAACAAAATTAAACATTTGAAACTTCATCTTTTTCAACACCTAATAACAATGTTCTTTCATTAGAAATGCAAATATATACTTTTCCAATACGGAACTTCGAACCAAGTGAACTAGGTTTTATTCGTAGAACATCGAATTGATCAGGTGAAAAAATAAGGGATATATCAATTATTCGATCATCATCTTCTGGTAGTCGTATTCCAACACATAACCTTTTCGAATGAGTTTTACTATTCCAGTATCCGACAATTGCGCGCACGTCATCGAAATTTATTGCAAATTCGAAACAGGAATTCTGTAAGTTCATAAAATCGTTCTTTTCGATCTCACATTTCCCGTTAATAAAGGCATTTTTGCAATTTCGAACTGCTGTAGACTTGAAAAAATCGGCAGGGATAGTGACTTGGCCAAGAGAACGATTTTGTAAAAACAATTTTATGTTGCAGGTATCAACGCTCTCAAAGTATTTCATGAAATCTTTGTACACTGAATCTTCATAAAATATCACATTCAATGTTTTAATGTTGACTAATGGTTTAATCTTCATCAAGGCGTTTGGAAATGGTTCTATACTAATATTCAGTTCATGTGTGCACTTCTCTTTTACATACTTATAGTATTTCATCAGATACCTTTCTATTTCCTCTATCATATCATCAGAAAACATAAATGTCTTTTTAATACGTTTTGTTGTGTTCTTGTGCTTGGTTGAGTCTTTTTTGTACTCCAGCTCTACGACGACACCATCACTTTCTTCGGTGATTTTGAGAAGGTATGGTGGGCTTGTGTTGGCCCTTTGAATTTCTGAGTCACAAAAATTTGAGCATGTTGAATATTCTAAAAGAGTTGAGCCAGCACTGTACGACAACACGTGCTCACGCAGCTCAGAGACTAGTTTGGTATACAATGTGAACTCAGTTAGCTGAAAAGAAATGGCTGATGAAAAAAAAAATCAAAAAAAAATTCAAGTACCTCGATGTCCTGTTTTTTGACTCCTCCATCTTCCGCATCGTCGTTCTTTCGCTTGCGTGAATTTTCCGTAAGATCAAAATCGATTGACTTCATGAATGCAAAATCGATGACGACCGGTGTGTACCGCTGCAGAAATGTTGAATGAGGTCCATTCAACCTTTTCTTGCGTAATTTCTAGTACGCGGGCCATTTCGGTAGAGCACATTTGCCAACTGATGATCCTGGAGATCTAGATCAACAAACAAACAGAAGTGATGACCAAATATAAGTGCTCATTTTAAAATGTTCCATTTTCGATTTCATAAATAGGAAGCGCGGCTACAAGCACAAATTTTTGGCCAATCTTTTCATCACACAATTGTCTTCATTTAAAAAACAGCGCGAACAAACAAAAACGCCTGATTGTTTTTAAATTTTCGTAGTACTATGATGTGACAAAAAAATTAATTCAAAATAATGTCAGATGCTTTTATTCAGATTTAAAACAAACAAAGAAAAAATTAAAACACAAGATAAACCTAGTCTTTTTCAAAAGTTAAAGTCAATAACTTCGAACCAATATCACACTCTACAACAACTTTTCCGATCCGACACTTTTCGTTGAAGACATAAGGTATACGATGAATATCAAACTGATCCGCTGAGAAAAGGGTGGATATATTCATCACTCTATTGTCATCTTCCGGCAATTTGATCACTACCATTGTCTGTTCTTCATGATTTGTACTATTCCATTTGTTGACTTTTGCTCGAATGTCATCGAAACTTATGGAAGGTGCGGTGAAACGGAAATATGGCTTTTTCAAATCAATAAAGTCTTGACGGTCAATTTCACATTTCACACGGAATACAGCTATATCCAAGTTTTGAAAAACCGTCGATTTGAAAAAGTCAGCAGGGATTGTGGCTCGATTTATAACTTCAGGACAGTCACATAGAGTCAGCATTGTAACACAAAGATCAGTGTTCTTGAAAAAATGCATAAAACCATTGAACATTGATTGGTAAATGGTCACTTCCCAATTTTCAATGCTTTTGATCTGCTCCATTCTCATCAGATTCATTGGCCATCTTTTCACATCCAATAATATTTTACCAGTGCTCTTCTCTGTGACATATTTGTAGTATTTTGACAAATACTCCCCCATTTCATCATCATTTTCAGAAAAGGTGAACTTTTTCTGAATCTCGTTGTTCCCATACGTCAATTTTACAAAAATACCATCACCTTCTTCGATGATTTCGAGCTCACTTGGTGGTACTGTATTGAACTTTTGAATCTCCGAATTACAGTGCTTGGAGCATTGTGAATAATTGACAAGAGTTGGAGCACGGCAGTACGTCAGAATGTGATGCCGCAACTCGGAGGCTAACTTGATGTTCTTGGTGAATTTATCGAGCTGAAAAAAAAATCATACAATGTCGGGTAAATATACGGACAGGCATATTGAAAAATATTTCAACTGAAATGTCTAAATTCGTTGAAATATTTGTTTGAAACTATTACCCGTTTCAAAAATATTGGCGTGTCGCCGTAAATATTGCCAGCCACGTGACAGGTCTCGCGTGGAAAAGTCGCTGAAATCGTTTCACTACACGTTATAATACAGCAGTCATCGTAGACCCTAAACTATGTCTGCATGTCAAAAAACATGAAACAAAAATTATCACGTCAAACCTGCTCAATGCAAGTTTATGTCATCTAGTTGATTTTGACTGAAATGTTTGAAACAAAGACAAAAAAGAAGAAATTTCGATAATCGGTCAACGCCTCTTGTTCGTGGCGAGACCACATGTCCCAAAGGGGGCGTGGTTTATGGGCGATGCCAATATTTTTGAAAAGGGTAATACTGTTTTACGAAAAAAAAATCTTAAAACGTACATTTTTTGCCAAGTTGACTCCATTGTAAACTTAAATTACATTGTAAACTCAAAACCTTACTGCAGTATTGTCCTTTGTGATCTCCGCAGCATTCATTTTTTGGATCGTTGGTTCATTTTTTTTTCGTTTTGAAGAGTGGGTAATCGATTTTCTAACCGCCGCAACGCAGTGAATGTTGTACACCTCCAACGCAGCGTTTTCTCTACCGTCTCGTATTTATATGTACTCTCTCACTCTCCCTTATAAGTTTTTGGCGGGAAAAAAGCGTCGCGATTCGTTTCGTTATAAAGCGTTCATTTTGATGGAGAGCGTTTTTCCGATGATTTTCCATGCGGTAGTGTGAAAAACTTAGAATATTTGAGGGAAAAAAAATTTATTCACATCTGATGAGGACAAAAAATGAAGAAAGAACAATAGAGAGGTGTAGAAGTTCGGGCACTTTTTTTGAAACGAGGACCGAATAAAAATCGAGGACCAAAAAACAAAATCGAGAAACGAAAGGCTTTTTTGTTTGGTATTTTATCTGTTCGGTCCGCGATATTTTTTTTTAATCCTCGGTTTTTTTCTTTCGGTTCACGATTGTAGAAGAGTGACAAAATTCGCATCACATATTAATTAAATAAAGACAAAACAAAAGTTAGTCTTTTCTAAAAGTTAAACTCAATAACTTCGGACCAATATCACACTCCACCAAAACTTTTCCGATTCGGCACTTTCCGTCAAAAGCCAGGAGATGAACATCAAACTGATCCGACGGGAAAAGAGTGGATATATTCATCACTCTATCGTCATCTTCTGGCAATTCGATCACTACCATTGTCCAGTCATCGTGACTTTCACTATTCCATAAATTAACTTTTTCGCGAATGTCATCGAAAGTTATTGACGATGAAATGAAATGAAAATGTGACTTTTCTAAGTTGATGAAATCTTCACTGTCGATTTCGCATGTCACACGAAAAACAGCTGTTTTCAAGTTTCGGAAGACTGCCGACTTGAAAAGTCAGCTGGAATTGTCGCACGTTCAGAAACTTTTGGGATGTCACTTAAACTCAAAATTTGTATATTGAGGACTGTGCTATTGAGATAGTTCAAAAATTCGTCGAGCATTGATTTGTTAATGGTCACTTCCCAATTTTCAATCTGTGTTATTTGCTCCATTCTCATCAGATTCTTTGGCCATTTTTTCACATCAATTGTAATTCTGCCGGTGATTTTGTCTGAGACATATTTGTAGTATTTTGACAAATAATCCGTCATGTTATTGTCGTCACTCTCAGAAAACCAGAATTTCTTTTGAATCTCGTCCTGCCCATACGTCAATATTAGCCAAAAACCATCACTTGATTCTATGATTGCGAGATGATTTGGTGGTTTTGTATTGAATCTTTGTATCTCCGAGTTACAAACTTTGGAGCATCGGGAATAGTTGACAAGTGTTGAACCAGAACAATATGTCAGAATAGGGTGGTGCAGTTCGGGAGCTAATTTGGCGTATTTGGTGAATTTGGCGAGCTGAAAAAAATATCATACCTTCGGGTAAGTGTACGAACAGACATATTGAAAAATATTTCAACTAAAATGCTTGAATTATTTGCAATATTTGTTTGGAACTATTTTTTACGAAAAGAAATGATAATGGTAGATCCTATGACTGATTTCTAGCTAGGAACGTGCATTTTTTGTCAAGTTAACTCCACAAGTCAAAATGTGCTTTCCGGTACTTTAATTTTTAATCGCGTAAAAACTTACTGCAGTATTGTTCTCTGGGTCTTCTTCAATATTCATCTTCGGTCCAATTTTTTCTTCCATTGGAATTGGAAAAGTGTGGGATCGATCGTCGAAGCGCAACAACGCAGTGAATGTTGTACACGTCCAACGCAATTTCGCTACCGTCTCCTTGTTCTATGTACCCTCTCACTCAGACACATGCCATTTTGGCGGGAAATCGTATATGACCCCATCGATTTTACTGACGCAACAATTCTCGCTAATGTGGCAAACGCACTCTACTGAAATGACCCCGCCAACGAGGCATTACGCGCGCAAAGGTTGATGAGGACCTCATTCATCATTTCTGCTGCGCTAGAGACTGGTCGCTCATCGATTTTATAGTCATCATGTCAATGGAGGAAAATTCACGTAAACGAAAAACCGACGATGTGGAGGATGAAGGCGCCAAACGACCGGATATTGAGGTAGTTGAAATTTCAATTATTTATTTTTCAATTTTGTATATTTTCAGCTCACCGAGTTCAAAAAATATACCAAATTAGTCACCGAGCACCGTCAACACATTTTGTCATATTGTTATGGCTCAACTCTTCTCAACTATTCCAAATGCTCAAAAATTTCTAACTCGGAAATACAAAAGTTCAATACAGTGCCACCAACAAATCTCACAATCAAGAAGGAAAGGGATGGTATCATGGTGAAAATGGAATATACAAAAAGTATCATCAACAAAAGCTTCTGGGTCTCTGAAAGTATGATGGAAGAGGTTGAGCAGTATCTGAAAAGGTGCTACAAGTATGCTGAACGGAAGAAAACCAACAAGTTGAGCATCGATATGGATGAATGGCTCCACGAAGTTATGAAGATAGACCATTTGAAAAACTTTGAAAGATGGGATTTGACTATTAACAAATCAATGTGCAATGATTTCATGGAGTACTTCCAAAGCATTGATACAACAAACAAACAGTTGCATTTAAATAACTGCACTTCACTTCAGGATCGAGCCACTATCCCTGCTAGTTTTTTCAAATCAGCAGTTTTTCGAAACTTGCAAACAGCTTATTTTCACGTCAACTGTGAGATTGACAGTGAAGATTTCATCACTTTAGATAACAAACGTGTCCTTCTAAATACTCGCATAACTTTTGATGCTATTCGTGAGAAAATCAGAAGATTGAATAGCTCAACTCACTTGAGAGAATCTATCATATCAATCAAATTACCAGAGGATGATGAGCAAATATTGGATGTGAACGTCATTCTACCAAGAGAAGAGTTCGCAGTTCAACCAGTATTCTGCAACTATGGGGAAATGTACCGTGTTGGTAAAATTCATTTTAACATTATGCAAGAAGCCAAAATGTTGTCGGTAAATGTTTTTGAATCAAGTGTTCAGAATCAATGATTATTTTTGTTGTTTTCATTTTTTTGCAAACAATAAAAGTTTTAATGAGAATTGTTTGTTATCTGACAGGATCCCCATTTTCCTTTGCTACGTGATGTAGCTGCAAGAACCACAGATTGTTTTCAAATAAAAACAAGATCCCCATTGCGATCTCTCGCCAAAGCCCGGTGTTGCGCGCCTTCTCTGTTCAGAAACGCGCTCCACCGAGATTGTCCGCCACGCTGGAAACGTACATGGTCATTCTACTGCGTCGTTGTGGTAGGGCGGGTTTGCCACATGATGCGATTAACGAGAATTGTTGCGTCAGTAAAATCGATGATGTCATATTACAATTTCCCGCCAAAATGGCATGTGTGTGAGTGAGAGTCGTTGCGTAAGGTGGAGGAAAAGGACACCATTCAACATTTCTGCTGCGATGCGTACTGGTCATCATCGATTTTACTGTCGTCGTGTTGACCGTCTCCTTGTTCTGTGTACTCTCTCACTCACGCACATGTCAATTTGGCGGGAAGTAATATGGCATCATCGATTTTACTGGCCACGAAGATTATTGTCGATGTGGCAAACGCGCTCAACCGAAGTGACCCGCCAACAAGACATTACGTAGGCAAAGGTTGATGAGGACCTCATTCATCATTTCTGCTGCGCTAGACACCGGTCGCTCATCGATTTTACTGTCATCATGTCAATGGAGGAAAATTTGCGTAAACGAAAAAACAAAGATGTGGAGGAGGAAGGCGTCAAACGACAGGATATTGAGGTAGTTACAAATTCCCATGAGTTGTTCTTCAAAATTGTATATTTTCAGATCACCGAGTTTGTCAAATATTCCAAATCAGTCTCCGAGCTACGACAACACATTCTAAGTTATTGCTCTGATCCGACACTTTTCAATTATTCACAATGCTCCAATTTGTGTAACTCGGAAATCCAAATCTTCAATACGACACCGCCAGTCAGTATCAATATTACAGAGGAAAGTGATGGTGTTATGGTGCAACTAGTGTACGAAAAACAGATTGAAACCATCAGAGACTATAGAACTTTTCACAGATGTGTTGACAAAAAGTTTAAGTTATCGGAAAACAAGGAGATGTTGGACCATCTGATGGCCTACTACAAATATGTCAAACAGAGTAACACTGTTCATATTCGAGCCAATGTGAAAATATGGCCAATGGGTCTTATGAAATTGGAACAGATTAAAAACATTGATTATTTTGAAATCACCATTTACAAGTCCATGTGCAATGATTTCATAGAGGATATCAGAAGTAATGATCTCAGTGGAAAATTGTTGCGTTTATTTGACTGTGGTGAAGAATCTGATCGGGCCACTATCCCGGCACATTTCTTCAAATCAGTGGCTTTTCAAACTTTGGAAAACGTAAATTTGTATCTGAAAGCGGAAATCGACAGTGAAGATTTCATCAATATGAAAAACAATGATGTCGATCTGACTGCTTCTATTAGTTACGATGCTATTCGCGAAAGAGTCAATAAATGGAATAATGAAACACATGAAAAAGAGTGTAGTGTGAATATCAAATTGCCCGACGAGGATAATAGAATATTGGATGTGTTTGACATTTTTCCAAAAGAGCAGTACGATCTTCATATTGTAAGCAATTTTGGTAACGAGGATTGGAAAATTGGAAAAGTAAATGTGTGCGTTCGCTCAAAGTCAATGTATCTAAACTTCAACACCGACTAGACATTTTCAGTTGTTTTTTTTTTGCAGTTTCGAATAAAAAATTCATAAATTTTCTGTGTTAATTTTTTTAGCTCGTTTCTCTTGCATGCCTACGCGCGTCCACCGCATTTGCCCGCCACGTTGGAGGTGTAGGATGGCAAATTCACCGCGTCGGACATAATTCACCATTTCTGCTGCGACAGACACTGGTCCTCATCGATTTTATCGTAAAATGTCGTACACCTCCAACGCAACATTTTCTCTACCGTCTCCTTGTTCTATGTACTCTCTTACTACCCGCGTACCATTTTGGCGGGAATTCGCCGGGGAACGCATTTTCTGGAAGATTAACTCAGACAAGTTACAAATTTATTTATGCAAATGTAAAAAAGTCACAAGGCAAAAAAAACACTAAAAGTTTTTTCGAAAATTCAAATGCACATTCTTCAACTGCTCATCCCACACAATCATAACTTTTCCAATTATACACCTGTCTTCCATAAGAAGATTATATTCATACTGATCATCCGGAAAAAGATTGTCAACATGCACCACTCTGTCGTCATCTTCTGGTAATTGAATAGCAATCAGAACGTCTTCTTCTGGATTTGTATCATTCCAACTATCGACTTTCTATCATCGAAACTTATCGAAGATGTTTGTATATACAAAGCAATATCGTCTAAACTGTGGAAGTCTTCCCGGTCGATTTCAGAAGTCAATGTATACAAATTAGCGAATTCCAATTTTCGAAATGCATCCGACTTGAAAAAGTCAACGGGGATGGTTATTCCACTAGAACGTGCAGGTAGGTCACGGAGGATTAGGGAGTTGATACTGTGGTCGGTGATTTTGAAATATTCCATAAAATCATCAAACGTCGAGTCGTAGACAGTCACGTCCCAATCCTTGATTCTAGTTATTATCTCCATTTTCATAAGATCCAGTATTTCTATTGGCCATCTTTTAAAAAGTACTTTTAAAGTTTTTGTGCGCTTTTCCTTGACATGTTCGTAAAATTTTAACAAACACTCTTTAGCCAGTGGAATCGAATCTTCAAACGTAGTAACACTACAAAAGTTTCTCACGGTCTTACGGTTTGAGAACGTCATATTCACGGAAACACCTCTTTCATATTCTACCAATTCGAGCTCAACTGGTGGCTCCGTGTTAAACATTCGCACCTCCGAGTTACAGCTTTTGGAGCATCCGGAATAATTGATACGTGTTTGGCCAGGACAATATGTCAGAACATGGTGATGCAGTTCTGGGGCTAATTTAGCGTATTTTTTGAACAGCATGATCTGAAAAGCTTTGATTTTGAAGAAAAAATTATGCGAATTTAATTACCGGTAGATTTTGTCTCTTGATTTCTTCAATTTCTTCAGTACACACTTGGTCAGCTTTTCGTTTGAGCGAGTTTTCCTCCATTGACATGATGACTATAAAATCGATGAGCGACCTGTGTGTACCGCGGCAGAAATGCTAAATGGTGTCGTCCTCCTCTACATTGCGCAACGACGCTGTAGAATGAACACTCACACCTCCAACGTGGCGGGAATTCTCAGTTGAGCGCGTTTGCTAACCAATGACGTAGGCAGGACCTAGCAGAACGGTTGTGTTCTGTGTCCTTTACTGGCCTATTAACTCAATGAAAGTTTTGATTGTTTGCAAAATGTTTTCATGAAAATGGGTTGTTTCATGCATTGAATTTAAAGAAACCCCAAACATCACAGAAAAATTATAAATTCATTTATTCACAACCTTTAAGTTAAAAACAAACACTGAAAATGTCTAGTCGGTGCTGAAGTATAGATAAATCGATTTTGAATGAACGCACACATTAACTTTTCCAATTTTCCAATCCTCGTTACCATGACTGATTAGACCATGAAAATCGTACTGCTCTCTTGGGAAAATGTCAAGCACATCCAATACTCTATTGTCATCTTCCGGTAATTGAATTATCACACTACACTCATTTTCATGTGTTTCATTATTCCACTTGTTGACTTTTGCTCGAATTGCATCGTAACTAATCGAAGTAGTCAAATCGACATCCTCGTTTTTTATATTGATAAAATCCTCACTGTCAATTTCCGATTTCAGATACAAAGCTGCATTTTCCAAAGTTCTAAAGGCCACGGACTTGAAGAAATGCGCCGGGATAGTGATTCGATCAGATACTTCATCACAGTCGAGTAGACACAACCATTTTCCGCTGAGATCATTATTTTTAATATCCTCTATGAAAGCATTGCACATGGACTTGTAAATAGTGACTTCAAAGCCGCCCATGTTTTTAACATGCTTCAATTTCATTAGACCCATTGGCCAATTTCTCACATCGACTTGAATATAAACAGTGTTTCTCGATTTGACATACTTGTAATAGGTCATCAGATGCTCCAGCATCTTCTTGTTTTCCGAGAACTGGAACTTTCTGTGAACATATCTGGTTCTAAATCGTTTGTTGTACGCTAAGCGCACCATAACACCATTACTTTTCTCTGTAATATAGAGAGACATTTGGATTTCGGAGTTACAGAAATTGGAGCATTGTGAATAATTGAAACGTGTTGCGTCGGAACAATATGTTAGGATGTGTTGACGTAGCTCGGAAACCAGTTTGGAATGTTTGGTGAACTCGATGAACTGAAAAATATACAATCTTGAAAAAAAATTATGGAAATTTCAACAACCTCAATATCCTGAATATCCTGTCGTTTGACTCCTTCAACCTCCACTTCACACATTTTTCGTTTCAGTAAATTTCCCTCCATTGGCATGATGACAAAACAAATCGATGAGCGACCGGTCTCTACCGCTGTAGAAATGTCGAATGAAGGACCATCTGCACCTGTTTTTCCAAACAATACGTTGGCGCGTATTTTTCAATGGAGCGCGTTTGCTAATAGAATTGTTACGCAAATTCGCATAGGTCAACATTTTTATAAAACCAACATAAGCGGAGATGGTGAAACATTTTACAACCTTGTAATCGAGAAAGCTGAGAACAGAAAAAAACTTATTCACAAGAAAAAACAAAACTATTTTTGGGCACACAGACGAAAATAACAAAAACAATTATTCATGCGGAACACTTTCTTTGAGCACAGCTAAAGTGAATAGTTTTGCATCTTTTGAAATGATAAAATGTACTTTTCCGATTTGGAACTTTTCACACCATTTGCGGGGTGGTAATCGTTGAACTTCGAACTGTTCTCTTGGTAAAATGACGTTTATATCCAATATTTGCTCATCATCATCTGGTAATTTGATCGATATGATAGATTCTTCCGAGTGAATTGTGCTGTTCATTTTTCTGACTTTTTCACGAATAGCATCAATACTTATCCAAGCTGGCAACGTTACATGTTTATTGTCCAAACTGATAAAGTCTTCTCTGCGAATATCACATTTGACATAAATTCGGACGATTTCCAAGTTTCGAAAAGCAATTGATTTGAAAAAATTAGCAGGGATAGTGGCTCGATCCCGGAATGAAACACAGTTATTTAACTCCAACTGTTTGTTTTTTGTATCAATTTTTCTGAAGTATTCCATGAAATCATTGCACATCGATTTGTAAATTGTCACATTCCATCTTTCAAAGTTTTTAATATGGTCTATCTTCATCATTTCGTGGGGCCATTCGTTTACATCGATGATCAACTTGTTGGTTTTCTTCTGTTTGGCATATTTGTAGCACTTCTGCAGATACTGCTCAATTTCCTTCATCATACTTTCAGAAAACATGAACGTTTTCTTGATACTTTTTGACCAGTTTTGAGGTTTTCTTATTTTCGAATATACCATTTCCACCACAATGCCTTCTCTTTTCGTCTTTATTGTGAGATTTGTTGGTGGCACTGTATTGAATATCTGGATTTCCAAGTTACAAACTTTTGAGCATTGGGAATAATTGAAAAGTGTTTTGTCAGGACAATATGACAAAATGTGCTCACGTAACTCGGAGACAAACTTGGTATACTTAACGAATTCCATTAACTGAAAATGTTTGGAGTTGAAAAATCAATTTTAGAAATTGTAACTACCTCAATATCCTGTCTCTTGGGATCTGCACTCTCCACTTCGTCGTTTTTTCGTTTCAGTGAATTTTCCTCTATTGACATATTGACTATAAAATCGATAATGACCAGTGTCTACCGCAGCAGAAATAGTGAATGGTGTCGTTCTCCTCAACCTTACGCAACGATGCAACAGAATGACTACGCACACCTCCAACCTGGCGGGCGATCTCGGTAGAGCGCGTTTGCCAAAAGATGAAGCGTGCAACACGGGTTTCGGCGGGAGATCTTGTAAAAATTTGTTTGCGGTTTACTTAACATGGTTGTTTAAGCTCCTCACATGCATCAAGACCAAACTTTCATAGGTGAATTCAAAATTATACACATTTCTGAGAAAAAAATTCAATTAATAATAATTCATTCAGGTACACCAAGAACCACAAAAAAAGTTAATTGAAAACAACTGAAAATGACAAAAAGAATCATATATACCGCACAACACTATCTTTAAGCACATTTAAAGTGAATAGTTTTGATTCTTTTGAAATGGTGAAATGAACTTTTCCAATGCGGAAGCTTTTACCAAAGACTCTGGGTAATGGTTGCACTTCAAACTGTTCTTTTGGAAAAATGACGTGCACATCAAATATTTGCTCATCATTATCTGGTAATTTGATCGATATGGTGGAGTCTTCCAAGTGAATTGTGCTATTAGTTTTTGTGACTTTTTCACGAATAGCATCAAAACTTATCCAAGTTGGCAAAATGACATGTTTGTTGTCCAAACTGATGAAGTCTTCACTGTCAATTTCACATTTGACAGAACAAAAAAATTCTCGCAAGTTTCGAAAAGCTACCGATTTGAAAAAATTAGAAGGGATAGTGACTCGGTCAAAAAGTGAAGCGACGTTATTTAACTCCAACTGCTTGTTTTTTGTATCCATACTTTTGAAATACTCCAGGAAATGATTGTACATTGTCTTGTAAATTGTCACATCCCATCTTTCAAAGTTTCTAATATGTTCTATCTTCATCATTTCTTGTGGCCATTCGTTTACATCGATGATCAACTTGTTCGTTTTCATTTGTTTGGCATATTTGTAGTATTTCTTCAGATACTGCTCAATCTCCTTCATCACACTTTCAGAAAACAAGAACGTTTTCTTGATACTTTTTGACCAGTTCCGAGGCTTTCTGTTTTTTGTATATTCCATTTCCACCATAATATCTTCTCTTTCCGTTTTTATTGTTAAATTTGTTGGTGGTACTGTATTGAATATTTGTATATCCAAGTTACAAATTTTTGTGCATTGGGAATAATTGAACCGTGTTGAGTCAGAACAGTATGACAAAATGTGTTGACGTAGCTCGGAGACAAATTTCACATATTTGGTGAACTCGGTGAGCTGAAAGTATGCAATTTTGGAAATTAAATCAAAGAAATTTCAACTACCTCAATGTCTTGTCTCCTGGCGCCTTGAACATCCACATCGTCATTTTTTCGTTTACGTGAATTTTCCTCCATTGACATGATGACTATAAAATCAATGAGTGACCAGTGTCTATCGCAGCAAAATGTTGTATGGTGTACACCTCCTCAACGTTACGTACCGACGCAATAAAATGGCCACGTACACCTCCCGCGTGGCAGGCGATCTACAGGGTGGCTCATAAGTATAGAGCCAAAAGTTTTCAGCCCTATTTCTAGAATTAAGGAGTGGTTTGCCGGATGAACTCTATTTTTAGTTAATATGGGCCATTATGAGATAACGTAAACATAGATTCTCAGGATTTCATTTTCTGATGGATATCTACGACCTATGAAAGATTTGGAGAAAATTACCTGCGCGCCGCGGTCACCCATCTCATTCAAGGTGGAATATCTACCTTCGGAGTTCTTTTTGAAAACTGATATTTTTGTCATAGCAAGTCCATATATGAAGCAATATTTTACTCAGAGGAATTTGTTTTAATGGCTCTGGTTCTCCCGCACCAGAGTCGTAAACTTCAAACAAAAAATTTCCGAAAATTCTTCAAATTTCTGAATTTCATCACTAAGTCACCAGAAACAGTTTTCATGAATTTTCCAAACATAAAACACATTTGTTGAGCAAACTATCAATGAAAATACATGTCTCAAGCTTTCCAAACTATTTTCGGTTCCATCGAAAATATCGAAAAAATCTGCAAAAGTTGACTTGTTCAACTTGGTCGAAGTTTTGTGGAAATTCGGACTTTCTTAAGTCATGTTTGGTATTCAAATATTGTTTATAGTTGTATTGTTGAGCTTTTTTTTCAAATAATATCAAACTTCATAGTGGAAAAATTTTCGAAAATCTTGCAAATTTGAAGAATTTTCAAAATTTCGCTCATTCAAGTTTGTGACTCTGGTGCGGGAAAACCAGCGCCACTAAAACAAATTCCTCTGAGTAAAATATTGCTTCAAATATGGACTTGCTATGACAAGAATATTAGTTTCCAAAAAGAACTCCGAAGGTAGATATTCCACCTTGAATGAGATGGGTGACCGCGGCGCACAGGTAGTTTTCTCCAAATCTTTCATAGGTCGTAGATATCCATCCGAAAATGAAATTCCGAGAATCTATGTTTAAGTTATTTTATAATGGCCCATATTAACTGAAAATAAAGTTCATCCGGCAAAACGCTCCTCATTTCTGGAAATAGGGCTGTAAAACCACCGAAAAAAACGGCTCTATACTTATGAGCCACCCTGTAGATGGAGCGCGCTTGCCAACAGATGAGACTTTGAAGGCCCGGGTTTTTGTGGGAATAGTCACAAAGAACGCTTCAGCTAGGAACATGTTCTGAGCCAAAAAAATTCAACCTAACAACCCTAATTGGTGATGTGGCAAACATTATTAGAAATAACATATACTGATAATAATTATTTATTCAAAACAAGTTTACATAACAATAAAAAATCATTCATGCCGAAAACTTCTATCAAACAGATAAGGTCAATAGTTTTGAATCTTTCGAAATGGTAGATTGTATTTTTCCAATGCGGAACCATCTACCAGAGACGCTGGGCATTGGTCGAATTTCGAACTCTTCTCTTGGAAAAATGACGTTCACATCAAATACTTGATCATCATCCTCTGGTAATTTAATCTGTATAAAAGAGTTTTCCAAATGATCTGCTCTATTCATTTTTTTGACTTTTTTGCGAATAGTATCAAAACTTATCGAAGAATGCAACAAGACACGTTCGTTTTCTAAATTGATGAAATCTTCATTGCCAATCTCACATTTGACAGTAAAATTAGCAATTCGCAAATTTTGAAAAGTTGCTGATTTGAAAAAGTTAGCAGGGATAGTGGCTCGATCCTGAAGTGAAGTGCAGTCATTTAAATACAACTGTTTGTGTTTTGTATCTATGCTTTTGATGTACTCCATGAAATCATTGAACATTGATTTGTAAATGGTCACATCCCATCTTTCAAATTTTTCAAAATGGACCATCTTCATCACTTCATGTGGCCATTCGTTTACATCGATGATCAACTGGTTGGTTTTCATCTGTTTGACATATTTGTAGTACTTCTTCAAATACTGCTCCATCTCTTTCATTATACTTTCGGAGAACAAGAACGTTTTCTCGATGCTCTTAGGCTTGTTTCGTTGTGCACTGGATTTTTTATATTCCATTTCCACCACAATGCCTTCTCTTTTTGTCCTTATTGTGAGATTTGTTGGTGGCTCTGTATTGAATATTTGGATTTCCGAATTAGAGTAGTCGGAGCATTGGGAATAATTGAAAAGTGTTGCGTCCGAACAGTATGTTAGAATGTGTTGACGTAGTTCGGAGACAAACTCGGAATACTTGACGAATTCGGTGAGCTGAAACATATGATTTATGAAACAAGTTAGTGAAACTTCAATTACCTCAATATCCTGTCTTTTGTTTCCTTCAGCTTTCACGTCGGTAGTTTTTCGTTTGCGTTGGTTTCTCGTTTTTGGCATGATGTCAGCAAATCGATGAGCAACCAATGTCTACCGCAGCAGAAATGGTGAATGGTATGTCGTCCTCCTCAACCTAACGCAAGGACGCGGTAAAATTGTCACATGGACCTACAACATAGTCTCCCGTTGGCGGTTGGTTTCGATGGAGCGCGTTTACCGAGAAATGAGGCGTGCAAGACCGGTTTTGCCGGGAATTTTCGAAAAAGGTCATCTACGAGGAAAATGTTCTGAGCCGCACTTTTGCGAAAATTCAAACAAAATAAATCATCATCAGTTCACACAACAACAAAAAACGCTTTATTTGCATACGATTCAAATTAGCAAAAACAATCAATCAACTTTAAAAACCGCTAAACACAATACTTTTGACTCTTTCAAAATGTTAAAATGAACTTTTCCAATGATGAAACATTCCCAATGCGAAAGGCCGGGTGTTGGTTGAATTTCAATGTGTTCTCCTGGTGGAATGACGTTCACATCCAAAATTTGCTCATCATGCTCTGGTAGTTTAATAGTTATGGAAGAGTTCTTCAAAGGAATTGTGCTATTCATTTTTTGGACTATTTCGCGAATAGTATCAATACTTATCCAAGCTGGCAAAAAAAGTTCTTACACCTCCAGCGTGACGAGCATTCTCGGTGGGCATTTTTTTTAAATAGAGGGCGTTTGCTAACAGAGTGGTCACGCAGGATCATTTCTATATTTTATATGAAACTATCTAGTAACATCTATTAAATTGAAATAACATTTTAAAAGGTGAAGCAATTTATTCAAAAAAAAAAAACAAAAAAAATATTAATAGCATACAAACGAAAAAACAATCATACATACACAGATAACATAAATAATTTGGCTTCTTTTGAAATCCTTAAATCAACTTTTCCAATGCAGAACCTTTCACCAGAATCGCTTGGCAATTGTAGAATTTCAAACTGTTCTCTTGGAAAAATGACGTTTATATCCAATATTTGCTCATCATCATCTGGCAATTTGAATGATATGACAGTATCGTCGGAACAAACTGTGTTGTTCATTTTTCTGACTTTTTCACGAATAGCATCAATACTTATCCAAGCTCGCAAAACAACATGTTCGTTCTCCAAACTAATGAAGTCTTCACGGTCAATCTCGCATTTGACAGTCAAAAAAGCTATTCGCAAGCTTCGAAAAGTTAATGATTTGAAAAAACTAGCAGGGATAGTTACTCGGTCTTGCAATGAAGCACAGTTGTTTAAATACAACTGTTTGTTTTTTGTATCAATACTTTGGAAGTACTCCATGAAATCATTGTACATTGAATTGCAAATTGTCACATCCCATCTTTCAAAGTTTTTGATATGGTCCATCTTCATTACTTCGTGTGGCCATTCGTTCACATCGATGATCAACTGGATGGTTTTCATCTGTTTGGCATATTTGTAGTACTTTTTCAGATACTGCTCAATCTCCATCATCATACTTTCAGAGAACAAAAACGTTTTCATGATGCTTTTAGGCATGTATCGTTTTCCTCTCCGTTTTGTATATACCATTTCCACCGCAATACCCTCTATTTCCGTTTTTATTGCGAGATTTGTTGGTGGCACTGTATTGAACACTTGTATATCCAAGTTACAAACTTTTGAGCATTGGGAATAATTGAACAGTGTTGGGTCCAAACAATATGACAAAATGTGTTTTCGTAGCTCGGAGACAAACTTGGCATATTTGGTGAACTCGGCGATCTGAAAATATGCAATTTCGGAAATTAAATCAATGAAATTTCAACTACCTCAATGTCTTGTTTCTTAGCTCCTGCATCTTCAATATCGTCGGTTTTTCGTTTCAGTGAATTTTCCTCCATAATTTCAACTACTTTAATATCATGTCTTTTGTCTCCTTCAGCCTCCACGTTAGCGATCCTTTGTTTACGTTGGTTCCTTGTTTCTGGCATGATGACTATAAAATCGATAAGCGACCGGTGTCTAGCGCAGCAGAAATGTTGAATGAGGTTCTCAAGTGTTGTTGATTCTGTTCGCGGGGTTTTTCTCTTGGTAGAGCGCGTTTGCCAGTTGGTTATTGACGCATCAAAGAGATGGATGCGATGCGATGTTGAATGGTGTCGTCCCCCTTAACCTTACGCAACGCAACAAAATGACGGATTACACCTCCAACGTGGCGTTTTTTCTACCCTCTCTTTATGTGGAGTACTCTCTCACTCCTATACTTTCCATTAATTCTCAATAGAGAGCGTTTACTAGGTTTAACGCTGTTTTTCACGAAAACAAGATCAGTAAAAGAAGTTTTTTCTAGTCATTATATACCTAGCACAGTTTTTGTCTTTTCACACTTTCTAATATTTCATAACTGAATCAATAGTTAGACCGATCAATCCAAAAAAATTGGATTTTTGTCAGATAACAAAACATTTTCATTCAAATCTTTATTATTCGCAAAAAAAAAAGAAATCAACTAGCAATATTGAAAGAAAAAATTAAAGTAAGTAAGAGGTAGAGATAAAACAATGTAGGAATTAAAAATGAGAAGGAAGCACGCATAGGTCGAATAGTGCCTAAAAGCGGGGGGGGGGGGGGTCTCAGCGAAAACCAAGCATTTTCATGAAACACCACTATACACATCTTGTTCAGCATGTGCAGAAACCTACCTCAAAATTTTTTAGGTCCGTACATGACCGAGATCCTGAGTTACAGATACACCGTTATATGAAGAGTTTCTCTTGAAAAATCGACCGTTTTGTGTAGTTAGAGCCATAACTCATGAACCCGGTCATGTACGGACCTGAAAAAATTTTGCGGCTAGTTTCTGCACAGCCCTAACAAGATGAGTATAGTGGTTTTTCATGAAATTGCTTGGTTTTTGCTGAGACCCCTTCCTAGTATTCTGCAGGACTATTCGACCTATGGAAACACGACATTAGGTACCGAGTCTTGTCAGTAGCAAGTACCTTCGCAATATTCAAAATTAAAATAACGCAAATTTAGTTTAATCCTAGGCATATAACAAAAATGAGCAATGTGAGTGAATGATAGGGTGATAGGTAATATGAAAGGGGAGAAACAAATCAATTATTGAATCGATAATCTTTGTCAACATGCAATACAAGTGTTCGATCTAGATTGTCCTTCCAAATCCGAACTTTCCCAACATGCCACGCTTCCTCCATATCAGTCTCGACATGAAAAACTTCCTGGCCTTCGAAAATGTCATCCACATCCCATTCTTCATCATCATCATCCGGTAGGTCGATCCAAATTTCAGATCCTTCTTCTTGAAATGTATTATTCCACTGTTCCACTTTCGCTTGAATATCATCAAAAAGTACTGAAGATGTCAAACGAAAATATTCCTTTTGCAAGTTCAACAGATCTTCTCTCTCAAAGTTACAATCCATATCAATCCTGCCAGAAGACAAACTTTTGAAAAAGTCGGTCTTAAAAAATTCTGGACCCGCGATTACATTAGGTGAACCGCGTAGACGTAAATGTTGGAGTTGGACATTGTTAGTAGTAACGTGCTCCAGAAAGTCATTATAATTTGAGCCGTGGATAATCAAACTCCAATCATCAATCTTTGCAATATGCTCCATTTTCATCAGATCCGCTGACCATCTTCTCAAATTCAGTTCAAGCATTTCCGTCTTCTCCTCCCCGGTATATTTGTACCGCTCCACCACATACTTCTCCACTTCGTCCACAACATTTTCGCAACGATTGTTCAAAAACCTTGTTCTAACCGTTTTAGTTTCACTGGACCAGACTCCACGACCTCTTTTTGCATATACCATTTTCACCGTAACACCATCATCTTGCTCTTCAATGCTAAGTTTCATTGGTGGAATCGTATTGAATGGTTGAATTTCCGTGTTACAATACTTGGAGCACATTGAATACTTGAAAATAGTTGAGTCATCACAATATGTTAGAATATGGTGACGTTGTTCTTCAGCTAGCTTGACATATTTGGGGAATTGGATCTGCTGAATATATTTTTTAGATTTTGAGGTAAAAAATAAAAACTCACTGTAGTATTGTCCGTCATGATAATCACAGGAATAGTCTACACGACGTAAAAAACGCAATGAACCGTACAATGCCTTACGCAACAACGCAATGAAATGACCGCGTACACCTCCAACGTGGCGTTTTCTTTGCCGTCTCCTTGTTTAGAGTACTCTCTCGCTCACACATGTATACATTTTGGCGGGAATTCTCATTAGAGCGCGCTTGCTGACGACAGGTGTCTTGAAGTCTTTTTCGACAGTTGCGGGATATCAACACACCGTATTTGATGGTTTTGTGATTTTTTCAAGGCAAATGGAGTTCACAATCTGTATGGGTTCTGACATTTTCTAGGTTCAAAAGACGTAGTCTTAAAAATTTCGGGTCCCAGAAAACTACGAGAACTAGGGCCGCAACTCCGAAAATTGGATGCAGAAATTATTGGTTGTCACGTGTTCCAAAGCTAGTGATGAGTGAACAGTGAATTTCCAATTTCATCGTTTTTTTTGTTTGCGGCTTCGAGTTGAAATTTCATTCGAGTTAAAATTTCATAAAATGATGAGAATTCAATAGTTTGATGAGTTTTTATAGTTTTTCAAATAATAAATTTGTCTCGTAAATCGTGCCAGCGTCTGCAATGTTGCGTGACGCAAACACTTTTCATGTACAGTAACCCAACTCATTTCCCCTTGTGAAAAAATGTGGCGGATTCGGAGAATACAACATAGAGTGTACATATAACATTTTTGTTCAAACTACCACTTTTTTGAAAACTTTCCATCATCTATATCGTGCGAAAAATACGAATAGTTCTAAAAAAGACAAAAGAAAGTAACAATACCTTCAAAAAACATTTATAAACTTATGAAACACATTTATTGACAAAAAACGACAAAAAAACATTAGGCGTCCTTTTCGACCGATAATGTTATTGTTCTAACTCCGGAGTCAATCTGGACACGAACTTTTCCTATTTCATACGCGACCAGTTCGCCAGCGTCATGTTCTTCTTCTTCATCGCCATCTTCTTCCTCACTATCATCGCTATCCTCGTCGGCTTCACCATCTTTTTCTTCATCGTTAACTTCTTCTCCATCACGAGCTTCTTCGCCATCAGCATCATCTCCTTGCTCATCTGCAACACCTTCGTCATTTCTATCACGTACGCCATTGGCCTCTTCTTCATCTTCATCCTCCTCATCCTCTTCTTCATCAGATTCAAAAATGCCATGGAAATCCAACACTCTTTGATCACTCCTCTGCGGCATGTAAATAACAATTTCCGCACCTTCTAAATGAACAGTGTTATTCCACTGCTCAACTTTTGCGCGCATATCAGCGAAACTTATATAAGCTTCCACACAAAAATATTCTTTTTGCAAATTCATAAAGTCTTCAGTGTCGAGTAGACAGTCAGAGTCAATAATACTGACACTATTTAGATTTTTGAAAAAATCTGTTTTGAAGAATTCCGGACGGAGAGGCGCCCCATAACTCCAAATGTCTGATACGAGTGTTGTTTGTTGTGAAGTACTCCAAAAAATTATCATACGTTGAATCGTAGACATCAACTTCCCAACGTTCAATGTTTGTTATAAAATCCATTCTCAGAAAATCCGCTGACCAACTTTTCAAGCGAAATTTCATTTGGCGAGTGTATCCACGTTCGACATATTTGTAGTATTGTAAGAGAGACTTCTCTACCTCCTCCATTACATTCCCGTCATCGGCAAATAGAAATTTCTTCGTCACGAGTGCAGGGTAAAAAATATTCACCTCAATACCATCACTTTCTTCTATGAGCTTAAGTATTGTTGGAAGCTTTGTGTTGAATTTTTGTACTTCCGAATTACAATGATTGGAGCACATTGAATACTTCAAAATTGTCGAGGCATTACAATACGTCAAAATATGGTGACGTAGCTCGTTAGCTAGCTTGACATACTGGAGGAATCGGAGATGCTAAACATGTTTTTTGATTTCGAGGTGAAAAATAAAAACTTACTGCAAGATTGTCAGCCATGATGAACACAGGAACGGTTTTAGACTACCAAGAATAGGTAATGAACCGTACGCAACGACGCATTGAAAAGACCGTGTACAACTCCAACGTGGCGTTTTCTCTGCTGTCTTCTTGTTTTGCGTAATTTCTCACTCACACACGTACACTTTTTGGCGGCAATTCTCAATAGAGCGCGCTTGCTGACGACAGGTGTCTTGCAGTCTGTTGACATAGTGACAATGAAATCAATGACCAGTGGGTGCCGCAGCAGAAATAGGGGTTGATGATTTGAAAAAAATGAAGGACTGGTCAATTTTTTGATTTGGAAACAAGGTGTGAGGCCACTTTAGATAGCTGTAGTACAGTACGCCACGGTTAAGTTGTTAAGAAAAGTATTTTAAAAAACTGAACATCAAAGCTGGATTATTTTTCAATGAATTTTATTGTCAAACAACTTTATCGTGGAATCATTTATTAGAAAAACTGTAAAAATGAAAATGCAACACCAAATGGAATTTTAATCTTTGTGAACTAACATTCTAAACGTACAATCATAATCATCCATCCAAAAAGAAACTTTTCCAATCTTACAAAATTCACCTATGTCTTCATCTTCAAAGACCTCCAATTGTTCATTAGGAAAAATGTCGTCGATATCTTCGTCACGATGCAAACTAAAAACGATTCGACGTTCAACCGTATGAATCATATTATTCCATTGCTCGATTTTGGCACGAACGGCTGAATAATCAATAACAAGCCCTGTTAGATACAAGTATTCTTGTTGAGAGTTCAAAAAGTCTTCCCTGTCCATATCATAACCCATCTCAATACGGACCCGTGGCACACTTTTAAAAAACATTGACTTGAAAAATTGTGGATGTAAATCAGTTTGGTCTTCATGACAGTCATAACATCTTCTTAAAGTCAGGTCGCGGACCGGTACGTTGTTAGTTGTGAAATAGGCTACGCAATCATCAATCACTGATTCATGAGTAAGCACTTGCCAGTTTTCAATATTTGCTATATGCTCCAGTTTCATCAATTCTCAACTTTCTACATGAACGCTTATCTTTGAAGTTTTTCCTTTCTGAACGTATTTGTAGTATTTCAACAAATGCTTTTGGATTTCCTCCGTAATAGCAATTGAGAACCTGAACTTTGTTTTGATTGTTGCAGTTTTGTACGATAACGCAACCACAACACCCTTTCTTTTCTCCTCAATTGTGAGAAGTCTTGGTGGTGTTGTGTTAAACTTTTGTACTTCAGTATTGCAATACTTTGAGCATGCTGAGTATTCCAGAAGAGTTGAGCCACTATTGAATGTCAAAATATGATCACGCAGTTCAGAAGGTAACTTGACATAGTTTGTGAAATCAGTGAGCTGAAAGGTAAGATCTATGAAAAAATTAGTGAAACTTCAATTACCTCAATATCCCGTCTTTTGTTTTCTTCAATCTTCACGTTATCGATTTTTCGTTTACGTTGGTTTCTCGTTTTTGGCATGATGGCAGTAATTCGATGAACGACCAGTGTGTATCGCAGCAAGAATGTCGAATGAGGTCCTCATCAACCTTTGCCTGTGTAATGTCTAGTTGGCGGGTCACTTCGGTAGAGCGCGTTTGCCACATGATGCGATTAACGAAAACCATCATGGCAGTAAAATCGATAATGTGCAGTCACAATTTCCCGGCAAAATGGTATAAGTGAGAGTGAGAGAGCGCATTGAACAAAGAGACGGTAAAGACAACGGCCATGGTCTTGCTTTGTGGCTCTTCGGAAAATTCATGCCTCTTATAAACTTTTGTGGTTCTTAGAAAGTTCCGTGGTTCTCCAAACCATATTGTGACCCGAAGGCCCAAACATAAACTGAAAAACATTTTTAAAGACGTCAATAATTTGAACGGATCACGAAACTGTAAAAGAACTACAAAACACTTTAGAGACCACAAAACTAACTTTGTAGATACACTGCTTAGCGAATGACCAAGAGAAATTTTAAGTCAATGCTTGATTTTTAGTCGGGAGCCGAAAAACGCATCACCAAAAATTGTGTTCTACTTTTTCGATGCATTTTTCTAAAAAGAAACATTGTCATGAAATCATTTATTCAAAAAAAGGGCACAATGAAAATACAACATCAATTAAAACTTCAATCTTTTGGAACAAATAATACTAACTTATTTTCATTCTCTTCGAGCCAAACACTAACTTTTCCAATTATATACGTATCCGATCCGTCATCTTCTTGAATAATCTCCACATTGTCCTCAGGAAAAATTTCGGACACACTTTCCAAATTATTCGAATTAAGAACAATTTGGCGGTCTACCAAATGCGTCATATTGTTCCATCGCGCAACTTTTGCTCGAATATCATGAGAACTAGTAGACCCAGTTAGTTCCAAATATTCTTGTTGCGAATTCAAAAAGTCGTCTCTTTTTAATTTATAAGGCATATTAATCCAAACACGTGGCACGCTTTTAAAAAACCGTGACTTGAAAAAATCTGTTTGTAAAGTATATGGAGGGTTATGGCGGTCCCAAATGCTTTTTAAATTTAATTTGCGGACCGGTACGTTGTTAGTTGTGAAGTAGTCCATACAATCTTCAAACATTGATTCGTGAATCATCAGTTCCCAGTTTTCAATATTTACGATAAGATCCAGTTCCATCAATTCTGTTGGCCATTGTTTCACTTCTACTTTTATTTTCGAAGGTGTTCTTTGTCTGACGTATTTGTAGTATTTCAACAAATACTTCCTGATTTCCTCCGTATTAGAAACCATGAACTTTGCTTTGACTACGCCAGTTTTATACAACAATACCACTATAACATCGTCATTTTTCTGCCTAATTGTCAGTTGACTTGGTGGCGTTGTGTTAAACTTTTGAACTTCCGCGTTACAAAACTTGGAGCATGCAGAGTACTCCAAAAGAGTTGAACCATTGTTGTATGTTAAAATGTGATTACGCAGCTCAGACGGTAACTTGGGGTACTTTTTGAATCCAGTTACCTAAAGTATATAAGTTATGAAAAAATTAGTGAAATTTCAACTACCTCAATATCCTGTCTCTTGTTTCCTTCAGCCTCCAAGTTAGCGGTTCTTCGTTTACGTTGGTTTCTTGTTTCTGGCATGTTGGCAAGAAAATCGATGAGCGACCTGTGTGTACCGCAGCAGAAATGTCGAATGAGGTACGCATCGACCTTTTCTCGATTAGATTTGCGTTGACGTGCCTTTTCGGTGGAGCGCGTTTGCCACGTGATGCATTGAACGAAAACAATCATGTTAGTACAATCGATAATGTTCTAATTCAATTTTCCGCTAAGATGGTATGAGTTGGAGTGACGGAGTGCATTAAACAAAACACGGCACAGAAAACGGCTCTGGTCAAGTTTTGTGGCTCCTTGAGAATTTCATGTCCCCTATAAATTTTTGTGGCCTATAGAATGTTTTGTGGTTCTCCGAATCATTTTGTGGCTCTAAATTTTCTGGCCCAAACATAAACTGAAAAACTTTTTGAAGACGACAATAATTCGAACGTACCACGAAACTCTAAGAGAACCACAACACACTCTAAGGATAACAAAACTAGCGTTGCAGATACAGAAATTCTAAGTCAATGCATGATTTTCAGTCGGGAGCCGAGAAACCATTACAAAAAATTGTGTACCTTTCCGATACAGTTTTCATTGTCATGAAATCATTTATTCAAAAAATGCAACAATGAAAATACAACATTAATTTTAATTTCAATCTTGTGGAACAGATAATATCAACTAATGTTCACCCCCATTAATCTTAGCCCAAACTTTTCCGATTTTATAAGTTTCCCATTCGTCCTCATCTATAATAATCTCCACTTCGTCGTCATCATCAAAAATATCGGCCAAACTGTCTGTGTAATCAAACGAATAAAAAACAATTTTGCGGTCTACCAAATGAACCATATTATTCCATTGTTCAACTTTTGCGCGGATGTCTTCATCACTTAGCTCAAACCCCGTCAGGTACAAGGATTCTTGTTGAGAACTCAAAAAATCTTCTCTGTCCATATTGTAGTCCATTTTAACGCGGACATGTGACACACTTTTGAAAAACCTGGACTTGAAAAATTGTGGTTGTAATGTATATGGAGGGTTATAGCGGACCCAACAGCTTTTTAAAGTCAATTTGCGGACCGGTACGTTGTTGTCTGTGAAGTAGTCGATACAATCTTTAAGCATCAACTTTTGAATCATTAGGTCCCAGTTTTCAATATTTGCTATGAGCTCCAATTCCATCAATTCTGTTGGCCAATGTTTCAATTCCACTCTTATTTTTGATGTTTTTCCTTGTTTGACATATTTGTAGCACTTCATCAAGTACTGTCCGATTTCCATCGTAAAAGCTGGTAAAATCTTGTATGTTGTTTTGATGAATCCAGTCTTATACCACAATACCAATACATAAATGTCACCCCTCTGCTTGATTACGAGATGTTGTGGTGGCGTTGTGTTAAACTTTTGTACTTCCGTATTGCAATACTTGGAGCATGCTGAGTACTCCAGAAGAGTTGAACCATTATTGTATGCCAAAATGTGATTGCGCAGCTCAGAAGGTAACTTAGTATACTTTTTGAATCCAGTTAGCTGAAATATGTGATTTATTTAAAAAAAAATAATGCAATTTCAACTACCTCAATATCCTGTCTCTTGTCTCCTTCAGCCTTCACGTCAGCGATTCTTCGTTTGCGTTGACTTCTTGTTTCTGGCATGATGGCAAGAAAATCGATACGAGACCAGTGTCTAGCGCAGGAGAAATGTTGAATGAGGTCCAAATCAACCTTTGCCCGCGGTTTTTGCGTTGACGGGACATCTCATTAGAGCGCGTTTCCCACATGATGAGATTAACAAGAATCATAAAAATCGATAGTGTTTTAACGCGATTTCCGCCAAAATGTTATGACTGTGAGTCAGAGAGTGCACAAAACAAGGAAACGAAAAAGAAAACATTTTGTAGGAAATTTAGGGGATGATTCTTACAATTTTTCGATAGGTATTGGCCGATCAAAAGCAAAAATTAAAAAAGAGAAAAAATGATAGTTGCTACTGATGAGACTCAAAGGTTACAAAAACAGATTAACGCTTTCTAATAGACCTATTTTCAATTTTTGAAATGAGAATTCTAACCTCACTGAAATATTGAACAAACCAAATTTAAATAAATGTAAAAAGTTTATCCAAAAAAGCGGATGAAAAACAATATCAAATAAATTATTCTTCTTCTTCTTCATCCTCCATGAAATCGAGTAACAATACTCTATCACCATCTCCTTGAACCTCATAAGCAACTTTTCCATGACGCCACTTGCCATCATGCTCATCACCATCTTCATCGACAAATGGCACAGGATCAACTTCTTCATCCATGTATGCAAAAACTTCATCAAAATCCCATTCCCGGTCATCATCATCTGGTAGTTTAATACGAACCCGAAGAGTTTCCGAATGACTTTCACTATTCCATTTGTTGACTTTTGCACAAATGTCTTCGAAATTGATTGATGCTGTTAAATATAAGTCCTCATTTTTTGAGTTGATAAAATCTTCGCTATCAATTTCACATTTTGTGAACAAACGAGCTACACGCAGTTTTTGAAACATTTCAGATTTGAAAAAATCACGAGGTATGGTGACCCGATCGGCAACTACCTCACAGTCATAAAGATACAAATTTTCGTTGTCTCTGTCTTTCAAGTACTCCATGCAATCATCGTACATTGACTTATAGATGGTTACTCCGTATTCATAAGCATTTGCGATATGTTCCATTCTCATCAAACTCATTGGCCACTGTCTTACATCAACGAATACAGAAAGACACGTTTCATCTTTGACATACTTGAAATACTTCTGAATATAGTTCTGAACCTCTTCCATTGTATTTTCGACTTCGGAAAATATGAACTTCTTTTCGATGATTTTCAGCTCCTCTCTAGCTCCGTCATAACTTAGTTTCACTACAATACCATCACTTTTTTCCACAATCGATAGATCGTCTGGTGGTACTGTATTAAACTGTTGAATTTCTATGTTACAAGTTTTGGAGCATTGTGAATAGCTATGTAGAGTTGAGTTGGTACAATATGTTAGAGAATGGTAACGCAGTTCAGGAACTAATTTGATGTATTTTTTGAACTCGGTGAGCTGAAAATATTATATTTCTGAAAATAATTATGAAAATACCAACTACCTCAATATCTTGTCGTTTGTCTCCTTCATCTTTCACATCGTCGATATTTCGTTTGCGCTGACTTCTGGTTCTTGGCATGATGGCAAAAATCGATGAGCGACCTGTGTGTATCGCAGCAGAAATGTTGAATGAGGTCCTCATAAACCTTTTCCCACTTTGATTTGCGTTGGCGTGTCATTTCGGTAGAGCGCGATTGCCACATGGTGCGATTAACAAGAATTGTTATAAAATCGATAATGTATCATTAGAATTTTCAGTCAAAATGGTATGAGTGGAAGTGAGAGACTGCATTGGTCAGGGAAGCGGTTGAGAAAACACTATGTGGGGTGAATGCGCGATCACTCTTACAATGTTGCGATAAAGTGGAAAAAGAACTTATGCAATGAATATTTTTTGATGAAAATTGTCTATTCAAACTGAAGTCATGTCAAGTTTTCGATAAATTTCTCCACTGACATTGAAACTTGATTACAACCTCTCGATAAAATATAAAATGATTTATTCGAGCATAAACGAAAACAAAACAAATTAATCTTTTTTGAAATGTAACGCCAATTCTTTTGGTTCATCATTATGCAGATAAATAGTCACGTTTCCTATGTCATACTGTATGCAATAGGAATCAGTTTCAGAATCGACATCAAACTGGTCCGAGGGAAAAATAACAGATAAATCCAACACTCGATCATCATTTTCTGGTAATTTGACAGTCATAGCAATTTCTTTTGCATGATTTGCACTATTCCATCTTCTAACTTTTTCACGAATATCTTCAAAGTTAATTGAAGATCGCAAGCTAATATGTTCGTTTTCCATATTGATAAAATCTTCACCATCGATTTCACTTTTACAAAAGAACCAAGAAATTGAAAGATTTTTGGAAACTGAAGATTTGAAAAAATCAGCAGGGATAATGACTCGATCTGCTACTTCATCACAATCATGTAGAATCAACTCTTTGTTCTTTGTATCGATACTTCTCAAGTACTCCATACAATCGTTGTATATTGTTTTATTGATGGTTACTTGGAACTTCTTGACGTTTGCAATATGTTTCCATTTCATCAGCTCTATCGGCCACTTTTTCACGTTTACTCTCACACAATAAGTGGTTCCTTTGACATAGTTGTAATACCTCAGAAGATACTTCTGAACTTCCTCCATTGTATTTCTGTTGTCAGAAAACAGGAATTTCTTCTTAACCGAAATTGTTGGGTACGTGTCTTTGTACCACAATTTCACATTAATTCCATCACATTCTTCTTTGATAGCTAGGGTTTTTGGTGGCTTTGTATTGAATATTTGAATTTCCGAGTTTGTGATATTGGAGCATTGTGAATAGTTAGAAAGAGTTGATTCGGTACAATATGTCAGAATATGGTGACGCATTTCGGGAACCAATTTGACATGTTTGATGAACTTAGTCAGCTAAAAATTAGTTTTTGAAATACAATCTTTGAAATTTACAGTTACCTCAATATCTTTTCGTTTGACTCCTTCATCTTCCACAGCGTCATTTTTTCGTTTACGTGAATTTTCCTCTATTGACATGATGACACTAAAATCGATGAGCGACCAGTGTCTAGCGCAGCAGAAATGACGAATGAGGTCTTTTCCAACCGGCCAGTGAAGAGATCTTGTTGGCGGGCAACCTCGGTGGAGCGCGTTCGCCATTAACGAGAATCATCGTGCCAGTAAAATCAATGATGCTATTTACATTTTCCCGCCAAAATGGAGGGAATGTATCTGAGTGAGAGAGTGCGTAAGACAATCAGACGGGAAAAAAAAGAAGATGCGTTGGAAGTTGCTTGTGTGTACGTCTTCGAGGACCAGAAGCAAAAAAGAACTTACAAGGAGAGCTAGGAGAACTGAAAATCACTTTAAACTGACATTTGTCACATGAATATCATTCTGATGAACATCATTTTGAAACAGATGACTTCAATGGGCAGTTTAATTACAAAAAACTGTACAGATAAACAATTGTCTACAACAATGGCTTTCTTTGCCAAAATGAAAATTTGCTTTATGTTGAATTTTCATACATCATCTCGTTTGACATTAAATCTGCTTACAATCTTGACGAAAAAAAATAATTTATTTTAGCGTATGTAAAACAAAATTATTGTGAACAGTTCATTAAAAATTATTCTTCATCTTTTTTGAAATATAAATCCAACTGTTTTGACTGGTTATAGCGATAAACAGTCACGTTTCCAATGTCATATTTTGTCCATTGGATATCACGTTCAGAGACAACATCAAACTGGTCTGAGGGAAAAATGGCAGGTACATCCCATATTTGATCATCATCTTCTGGTAAATGGAGTATAATATAAGTTTCTGCGCTATGACTTGTACTGTTCCATTTCCTGACTTTTTCTCGAATTGCGTCAGAATTTACTGAAGTTCGCAAGCTCACGATGTCCTTTTCCATATTAATGAAGTTCTCACTCTCGATTTCACATTTGCACAAGAGAAAAACACAGAAAAGATTTTGGAAAATTGTTGACTTGAAAAAATCCGAAGGGATAATGACTCTTTGGGAAACATCATCGCAATCATAAAAACACAACTCTTTCTCACGGAGATCTTGATTTTGTAAATACGTCATGCAATCATCATACATTGATTGAGATATAGTTACTCTAAGTTCCTTAACTTTTGCAATATGTTTCCAATTCATCAAATCCATTGGCCACTTTCTCACATCTACTGATGCTTGAGCAGTTTTCTGTCTGACATATTTGTAACACTTTAGAAGATACTTCTGAACCTCTTCCATCGTATTTTCAGCTTCAGTGAACTTAAAACTCTTCTCAACCGTAATCGCTGGAATCACGTCTCTGTACCACAATTTCACATTAATTCTATCACTTTCTTCTTTGATCGCTAGAATTTTCGGTGGTTTTGTATTGAACACATGAATTTCCGAGTTTAAGAAATTGGAGCATTGCGAATAGTTATGACGAGTTGAGCCTTTGCAATAGGTCAGGATATGATGACACAGTTCAGGAACTAATTTGACATATTTGATGAAGTTAGTCAACTAAAAATTAAATTTAGAAATAAAAATTGTAGAATTTCCAGTTACCTCAATATCTTGTTTTTTTGCTCCTTCATCTTCCACAACATCGTTCTTTCGCTTACGGGAATTTTCCTTTATTGACATGATGACACTAAAATCGATGAGCGACGAGTGTTTAGCGCAGCAGAAACATAGAATGAGGTCCTCATCAATCTTTTCCCGCGTAATGTCTTGTTGGCGGGTCATCTCGGTGGAGCGCGTTTGCCATGAACATGAACTATCGTGCCTGTAAAATCGATAATGCTGTATTAGGATTTCCCGCCAAAATTGTATGTGAGGGAGAGCGTGCATAAAACAACGGATAAGAAAACGATGCGAAAGATCTCAAAAGATCAAATGCGAAAAAAGAACCATTTACTGATTTTGTCTTCATTTTTTGATAAAAACTGAATTTTTTCTGTGATCAGTCAAATAAAAAACTTATTTAAAATGAACTTGATATTAAAATAATTTGTGACTTCCGATTAAAAAAAGTTTATTCCACAATTCAAGAGGGCAAGAATAAAAAACAATTGAAAATTAAACGGGATCCTTGTCGAAATATAAATCAATTAATTTTGAACGATTATAATATCTAACCACAGAGACATTTCTCATTTGAAACTTTTCCCGATTGTCGTCATTTATAAGGAGACCATCAAATTGGTCATTGGGAAACAGAGTGCCTAAATCGAATATTCGATCATCATCGTCTGGTAAACTTAGTCGAATTTTGAAACCAGTTTCGTGAATGGTCCTGCTCCATCTCCTGACTTTTTCACGAATATCATCAAAATTGATCGATGTTTGCAAACTGACAAACTTTTTTTCCATGTTGATAAAGTCTTCTCTGTCAATTTCACATCGCACATTGCATCTAACTTTTTGCAAAGTTTGAAAATGTGCAGATTGGAAAAAATCAGCAGGAATAGTGACTCGATCAGCAACTTCATCACAGTCAAATAGACACAACTCTTTTTTGCGTACATCTTTCAAGTACTCCGTGCAATCATCGTACATTGACTTATAAACAATTACTTGAATCATTTCAGCATTTGCTAGATGTTTCATTTTCATCAAACTCATTGGCCATTTTTTCACATCTACATGTACTGTTTCGCAAGCAGTATTCTGTTTGACATACTTGAAAAACTCCAAAAGCCACTTCTTAATTCCCTCCATCGTATTCTCGAGTTTAGAGAGTTTGAACTCTCTACCGACCGCCCTTCTTTTTCTGATATCACCGTGTCCGTAAAATAAGATTACCAAAAACCTATTACTGATTTCGTTGATTACTAACATCTCTGGTAGTTTTGTATTGAATCTTTGAATTTCCAAGTTAGTGAGCTTAGAGCATTGCGAATAGTTAGAAAGTGTTGATCCGCTGCAATACGTCAGAATATGGTGTCGTAGTTCGGATGCTAATATGGCGTAATTGGTGAACACAGCTAGCTAAAAAATTATTTTTGAAATAAAACTCATGGAAATTCCAGTTACCTCAATATCTTGTCGTTTGACTCCGTCATCCTCCAGACCATCGGTTTTTCGCTTACGTAAATTTTCCTCCATTGACATGATGCCTATAGTCGATGAGAGACCAATGTCTAGCGCAGCAGAAATAATGAATGAGGTCATCATCAACCGTTGCCTGCGTAATGTCTCGTTGGCGGGTTATTTCGGTAGAGCGTGTTTGCCTATAACAAGATTTATCGTGTCAGTAAAATCGATGATTCTCAATTGAAATTTCCCGCCAAAACTGTATGCGTGTGACTGAGAGACTACATAAAAGAATGAGACGGTAGAAAAAACGGTGCGTTGGTAGTTGCAGGCTTATATGGACGATCGAAAGGAAAGCAAAAAAAAATTCGGTAAGCGTATTGTAAATAAACAAATGAGTAGTTTGGACTTTCACGGTTACAGTAATCAGTAACTTCCAATTTTTGCAAATTATTTATTTCACGGATTTAGAGAACACAAGTAAAATAATAGAAAAAACTGTACTTAATCTTTTTTGAAATACAAATCAATGGATTTCGGTTCATCATAAACTTTGACCACTAAAATATTTCCCATTTGAAACTGTTCCTGAGCGTTGTCATTCAAAAGGACACCAGCAAACTGTTCTGTGGGAAACATGGTACCTAAATCGAATGTTCGATCATCATCATCTGGTAAATTAATTCGAATTTTGAATTTGTTCTCGTGACTTGTCCTGCTCCATCTTCTGACTTTTTCACGAATATCATCAAAATTAATCGATGTTCGTAAACTGACAAGTTTATTTTCCATATTGATAAAGTCTTCGCCCTCGATTTCACATCTCACGTTGAAAATAGCTGTGTTCAGATTTTGAAAAAGTGTAGATTTGAAAAAATCAGCAGGAATAGTGACTCGATAAGCAACTGCAGCACAATCATAAAGACACAAATCTTGATGGCGGGCATCTTTTAAGTACTCCATGAAATCGTTGTACATTGAATTATAAATGGTCACTCGAATTACTGCAGCGTTTGCTAAATGTTCCGATTTCATCAAGTTCATCGGCCAGTTTACCACATTCACATTTACTTCTGCGCAAGCAGTTTTTTGTTTGACATACTTGAAATACTTCAGAAGCCACTTTTGAATTTCCTCCGTCGTATTCTCAAATTCAGAGAATTCGAAATGCTTTACTATCGACTTTTGTTCTCTGATATTGCCTTTTCCGTACCGGAGAACCGCACGGAACCCATTACTATATTCCTTGATTACAAAATTGGCTGGTGGATTTGTATTGAATACTTGAATTTCCGAGTTTGAGAAATTGGAGCATTGTGAATAGTTATGACGAGTTGATCCGGTACAGTATGTTAGAACATGGTGCCGCAGTATAGGAACTAATTTGACATATTTGATGAACTTGGTCAGCTGAAAATATGAAATCATAAAAGAAGATAACTTTGACTACCTCAATATCTTGTCTCTTGACTCCTTCTTGCTCCGCATCGTCGGTTTTCAGCTTCGAAAAATTTTCCTCTACTGACATGGTGACACTAAAATCAATGAGCGACCAGTGTCTAGCGCAGCAGAAATGATGAATGAGGTCCTCTACAACATTTGTCCGCGTAATGTCTTGTTGGCGGGTTATTTCGGTGGAGCGCGTTTGCCATCAATGAGAACCATTGTGCCCGCAAAATCGATGCCTCAATACGACTTCCCGACCAAATCGTGAGTATGTGAGTGCGAATATAAATAGAACGAGGTGGTAGAGATGACGCTGCGTTGGAAATGAATTTTTTTTTAAAAACGATTGTTTTGAATTGTTCCGGCCAAAACTGACAATTTTATTTGTGGTTGCCACATTAAACACTTTCACGAATCTGTTGTTACATTTTTTCTATTCGATATCAGATATGATTCTAACAAAAGCAACATCTATAAAAGTAAATCCTGGTTTAAAAATAATAATTTATGTCACAAATCAAGAGAGAAAGAAAAAAATCAAAAATTATAATGGATCCTTAGCAAAATTCAATTGAATAGATTTGGGAATATTATAATCTCTAAACACAACGACATTTCCCATTTGGAACTTTTCATGAGTTCTTCCATTTACAAGGACCCCATCGAATTGATCTACGGGAAAAATAGTGCCTAAATCAAATACTCGATCATCATTGTCGGGTAAATTAATTCGCAATCTCATACTTGTTTCGTGGTTTGTCCTGCTCCATTTCCTGACTTTTTCACGAATATCCTCAAAACTGATCGAAGTTTGTAAGACCAAAACTTCTTTTTCCATATTAATGAAGTCTTCACTCTCGATTTCACATTCACAATGCAAAAAAATAGTGGAAAATTTTTTGAACATCGCAGACTTGAAAAAGGCAGGTGGGATTGTGATGCGATCAGCAACTTCAGCACAATTAGAAAACCACAAGCGTTTCTTGGTTGCGTCGATGTTTCCCAAGAACTCCATACACTCGTTGTACATTGATTGATGCATGGCAAAACGAAGTATTCTAGCATTTACAAAATGTTTCCATTTCATCAGATCCATTGGCCATTTTTTTACATCTACTTCTACCCAAAGAGTGGTTTCTTGTCTGACATACTTGTAATACTTCATCAGGTACTTCTGAATCTCTTCTATCGCATTTTCGGTTTCAGCAAACATCAATTTCTTCTCAACCGAAGCTCTTGGGCTCCCGTTTTTGTAGCACAATTTCACGTTTATTCCATCACTTTCTTCTTTTATAACTACGGTTTCCGGTGGTTTTGTATTAAATGCTTGAACATCCGAGTTTGAGAAATTGGAGCATTGTGAATAATTGGAAAGTGTTTTTCCGGTACAATATGTTAGAACATGATGACGCAGTTCGGGAACTAATTTGACATATTTGATGAACTCGGTTAGCTAAAAATATAAAATTAAAAAAGAAAATAATATTGTCTACCTCAATGTCCTGTTTTTTGACTCCGTCAACCTCCACATAGTCGACTTTCAGTTGCGAAACATTGTTTTCAATTGACATGGTGAACGCAAAATCGATGAGCGACCAGTGTCTAGCAGCAGAAATGTAGAATGATGTGTCTGTGCAGTCTCTTTGCAGTTTATTTTTACGATCTTGTCTTGTTGGCGGGTCAACACGGTAGAGCGCGTTTGCAAACGGGGGATTGACGCAACGACGAAAATCTAACCGAATACCATTTTTTAGACTGAGTGTAAGACTTTTTTATTAAGAAATTGATAACTATTCTTAAAAACGCTCACATTTATAAGCCATTAAACATAATTTGAGCAACCATTTCCCTGAAACTTTGCTACTGGAATGAAAACTAATTCTGCTGGTTTATAAGAAAAATATTTATTCAAGAATCAAGACAACAAAAAAAAACAAAAATCATATCGGATCTCTTCCAAAATAGAGAGTTAGTGTTTTTGGACGATCATGACGTTTCTCAACCAGTACGTATCCAATTTCTGCCGTCTCCATATTGATATCATTTGTACGAAAAACATCAAACTGATCCGATGGGAAAATGGCGGATAAATCAAGAACTCGTGTATCATCTTCTGGTAGATCGAGTATAATGGCAGTTGTATTTTCATGACTTTCACTATTCCATTTTCTCACTTTTGCTTGAATATCCGCAAAGCTTACTGATGCTCGCAATTTAACAACCTCTTTCTCCATACTGATAAAGTCGTCACTTTCGATTTCACATTTACAATACAAAAGTGCATGGCGGAGATTTTTGAACGCATCTGATTTGAAAAAAGAAGATGGGATTGTGAACCGGTCACCAACTTCAGCACTGTCATAAAAACACAATTCTTTGTTCGTTGTATCGATTTTTTCCAAGTACTCCATATAATCATCGTACATTGATTGATAAATGGCGAATAAGAAAAATGTAGCGTTTGCAATATGTTTCCATTTCATCAGATCCATCGACCACTTTTTTACATCTACTACTACATAAGCAGCTTCCTGTCTGATATATTTGAAATAATTTACAAGATACTTCTGAACTTCATCCATCGTATTATTGGTTTCAACGAACTTGAAATCTTTTTCAACAAAAATCGCGTCTTTGTAACGCGATTTCACATAGATTCCATCATTTGTTTCCTTGATCAGTAGGGATTTTGGTTGTTTTGTGTTGAATCGTTGAACCTCCATGTTGCATATCTTGGAGCATTGTGAATAGTTCTGAAGAGTTGAATCGTTGCAATATGTCAGAATATGGTGACTCAGTTCAGGAACTAATTTGGCATACTTGATGAACTCAGTTAGCTGAAATTATAAAATTAAAAGAGAAGATAGTTGTGACTACCTCAATGTCTTGATTTTTGATTCCATCATCCTCCATATCGTTAATTTTCGGTTTCGAAACATTGTCTTCAATTGACATTATGCCAATAAAATCAATGAGCCACCAGTATCTAGCGCAGCAGAAATTTAGAATGATGTGTCTACGCAGTCTCTTTGCAGTCTACTTTTACGATCTTTCCATGTTGGCGTGTGGTTTCGATAGGGCGCGTTTGCTAACGATCTAACCCAACACCTGAGATCTCAGATTGAAGGAACAACACATTTTTAGGCAAGAATTGCTCACTTCTAGTGAACATTTTTAAATTTATTAGTGATAGAACACAACATGAAGTTGAAAAATCACTTTACTTGCTATATTTTGTTATATAATCATAATCTTTTATTAATTCACACACAGAAAGAAGGAAAAAAAAAGATATAAAGAGAAAAATGAAATAATATTAAAAAATTGAGGTATTAAAAAAGTGAGAAAAAAGGAAAATGAGAAAGAAGTAAAGCGCTCGTCGTTTCGGCTCTTTAAACTTGACGACATGTGGTAACGAGTCTAGACAGTAGTAATTACTTTTGCAAACCACAAAGATAGCGCGAATTTAGATTTATCTCAGGCCTGGAGGAGGAAAAAAATTGAAAAAAGGAGAGGTGATGAAGTAAGCAGAGTTAAAGGAAATGGAGAAATAGAACAATTTAATAGCGAGTCGTCAGTATTGTGAATGATTGATAAAGTAAATTAAACTGCATTATTCTTAAAATGTAAATGAATTGATGTTGGTTCTTCATAACGTTTGATAACGTCTACATTTCCTATTTGATACTTTTTTTCAAACCTAGTATGTACAAGGATAATATCAAACTGATCCATGGGGAAAATATCCAATTCATCCAATTCTCTATCATCATCTTCTGGAAACTTGATTATAATGTATGTCTCTTCTTCATGAGTTGTTCTATTCCATTTGTTCACTTTTTCACGAATATCATCAAAACTGATTGCAGTCCGCAAGCTGACAATTTCCTTTTCGATATTGATGAAGTCTTCACTCTCGATTTCACATTTACAGAAAAGTAACGCATAAGAAAGGTTTTTAAAGACTGTTGATTTGAAAAAATTAGTAGGAATGATGACTCTTTCAGCAACTTCATCACAGTCATAGAGACACAATTCTTTGTTCGTTGTATCGATATTGTTCAAGTACTCCATAAAATCAGTGTAAATCGACTGATAAATGGTAACACTAAAGTCTTTAACATTTGAAATATGTTTCCATTTCATCAAATCTATTGGCCACTTTTTTACATCTAATCTTACAGTATCAGTGGTTTCCTGTTTGACATACTTGTAATACTTTGCTAGGTACTTCTGAACTTCCTCCATCGTTTTTTCGCTTTCAGCGAACATAAACTTCCTCTCGACTGAAATTGTTGGAATAACGTTTCTGTACCACAATTTCACATCGATTCCATCCCTCTCTTCTTTGATGGCTAGGATTTCTGGTGGTTTTGTATTGAACACTTGAATTTCCGAGTTTGAGAAATTGGAGCATTGCGAATAGTTATGACGAGTTGAGCCGTTGCAATAGGTCAGAATATGATGACACAGTTCAGGAACTATTTTGACATATTTGATGAACTTCGTCAGCTAAAAATTGTTGATTTATAAAATGAATTTTGTAAATTCAACTACCTCAACGTCTTGCTCAGCCATTCCTTGATTCTCCATATTGTTGATTTTCAGTAAAATTTTCCTCTATAGATTTGATGACGGTAAAATCGATAATGGCCCGTGTCTAGCGCAGCAGAAATACTGAATGAGGTCCGCATGAATCATTTCCCGCGCACTATTCCGTTGGCGGGCCATTTCGGTAGAGCGCGTTTGCTAACAGGTGGTTGACGTAACGACAACAATCTAGCTAATAATCCCCCAAATGGTTTGATATTGAATGGAAAAGGCGATTTTCTCATGAATGGCTCGATTCTTCGAGACACTGTAATTTGTTTCAATAGATTATACAAATGACGCTTGGTTGTGTGGTGGATCTGCATTCATAAATCGCTTTCATATTATATAAAGTTTATTGAACGAAGCAGCAAGAAAAAAAACAAAAATCCTTGATTAAAAATTATCATTCATCTGTAAGGAATTCCAAGATCAATAGTCTTTCACCATCTCCTAGATTCTGAACAGCAACATTTCCAATTTTATACTCTCCAACACATTCATTACCATCATCATCAATTGATTGAAAAACGTCAAATTGTGTTGATGGAAAAATATTGGAATGGCTGAGCAAGACGTTGAGGTAGTTGAATTTACAAAATTCATTTTATAAATCAACAATTTTTAGCTGACGAAGTTCATCAAATATGTCAAAATAGTTCCTGAACTGTGTCATCATATTCTGACCTATTGCAACGGCTCAACTCGTCATAACTATTCGCAATGCTCCAATTTCTCAAACTCGGAAATTCAAGTGTTCAATACAAAACCACCAGAAATCCTAGCCATCAAAGAAGAGAGGGATGGAATCGATGTGAAATTGTGGTACAAAAACGTTATTCCAACAATTTCAGTCGAGAGGAAGTTTATGTTCGCTGAAAGCGAAAAAACGATGGAGGAAGTTCAGAAGTGCCTAGCAAAGTATTACAAGTATGTCAAACAGGAAACCACTGATACTGTAAGATTAGATGTAAAAAAGTGGCCGATAGATTTGATGAAATGGAAACATATTTCAAATGTTAAAGACTTTAGTGTTACCATTTATCAGTCGATTTACACTGATTTTATGGAGTACTTGAACAATATCGATACAACGAACAAAGAATTGTGTCTCTATGACTGTGATGAAGTTGCTGAAAGAGTCATCATTCCTACTAATTTTTTCAAATCAACAGTCTTTAAAAACCTTTCTTATGCGTTACTTTTCTGTAAATGTGAAATCGAGAGTGAAGACTTCATCAATATCGAAAAGGAAATTGTCAGCTTGCGGACTGCAATCAGTTTTGATGATATTCGTGAAAAAGTGAACAAATGGAATAGAACAACTCATGAAGAAGAGACATACATTATAATCAAGTTTTCAGAAGATGATGATAGAGAATTGGATGAATTGGATATTTTCCCCATGGATCAGTTTGATATTATCCTTGTACATACTAGGTTTGAAAAAAAGTATCAAATAGGAAATGTAGACGTTATCAAACGTTATGAAGAACCAACATCAATTCATTTACATTTTAAGAATAATGCAGTTTAATTTACTTTATCAATCATTCACAATACTGACGACTCGCTATTAAATTGTTCTATTTCTCCATTTCCTTTAACTCTGCTTACTTCATCACCTCTCCTTTTTTCAATTTTTTTCCTCCTCCAGGCCTGAGATAAATCTAAATTCGCGCTATCTTTGTGGTTTGCAAAAGTAATTACTACTGTCTAGACTCGTTACCACATGTCGTCTAGTTTAAAGAGCCGAAACGACTCGATCAGCAACATCATCACAGTCATGTAGAATCAACTCTTTGGTAGAGAGAGCGTGATGTTCCAAATACCACATGCAATCGTTGTATATTGATTTGGAAACGTCTATTTGAAATTGCTGAGCATTTGCTTTATACTTCATCATCATCAGTTCTATCGGCCATCTTTTTGAATGTACCGATACACGAGGAGTGGCTTCTTTGACATGCAGAAATAAAGAATGAAGATTGCCGCAGCCTGTCGGACCGCATTCCATGGTCGAGGTCATTTCGGGGTCATTTCGGGGTCATTCACTCGATAGAGCGCCCTTGCTCAGCCGTTTTTTGCGTTGGAATGGTTTTCATATGACTATATAAAATTTATTAAACGGAACAAGTTGGAATTGTTCAAAAGCAGAAAAAAACCGATAGCAAAAAAAACGAAAATCATTTGAAATATGATTAATTATCTTTAAACAACGTCATAATCAATTGTTTTTGACCATCTCCTGCAATCTTGACAAACACGTTTCCAATTCAAAACTCGACATCATTTCCGTTGTTTAATTGTATAACGTCGAACTGTTCCGACGGAAAAATTTCGAACAAATTCCATACTCGATCATCATTTTCTGGTTGCTCAATCATGACAAGAAAAGTTTCCGAATGACTTTCACTATTTCAGTTGTTGACTTTTGTGCGAATGTCATCAAAACTAATTATGGATTTCAAATGAACACAATTCTTCTCCAAATTGTTAAATTCGTCACTTTTAATCTCAAATTTCATGAAAAAGTAAGCTACTTGCAAATTTTGAAAGGCGATAGACTTGAAAAAATCAGAAGGGATAGTGACTCGATCAGCAATATACGAGGAGTGGCTTCTTTGACATACCTGAAATACTTCTGAATATACTCTCGAATCATCGGTAGATGTAAGGAAATGGCCGATGGAACTAATGATGATGAAGCATATAGCAAATGCAAAGGAATACCGAGTATCCGTATCTAAATCAATGTTCGGTTTTTTCCTCATGATTAGTTGAAATTTATTCAAGAAAACGATTCAGAATGGTTGTATAATTATAAATTTATTCACAAGCAAAAAAAAAACAATTCAATGAACCAAAATTAATATTAGTCGTTGAAGAATATCAAGATCAATTGTTTATCATTTCCTTCGATATGAAAAATGACTTTACCAATTCGAAACCTGGTCAGATGGGCATTTTCTTCATCATTCTCTGCATTCTCTACATGTACAACGTCAAAATGCTCTAGTGGGAAAATGTCATGTATCTCCCACACTCGATCATCATCTTCTGGTAGTTCAATCCCCACGATGCAATGCTCCGAATGATTCTCACGATTCCATTTATTAACTTTGGCGCGAATATCATCAACAGTTATCGAAGAAGATATCAAACATGCATTCCTTTTCTCCAAATTGATGAAATCTTCACTTTCAATCTCACATTTCACAGCGAAAAAAGCTACTTGCAATTTTTGATAAGCTGTAGATTTGAAAAAGTCAGCAGGGATAGTGACTCGATCCGTGACTTCATCACAATCATATAAATTCAACGTTTTGCTACTAAGATCTTGATTTTGGAAATAATCCATGCAATCATCGTACATTGCTTTAGATACGGATACACGAAATTCCTTTGCATTTGCTATTTGCTTCATCATCATTAGTTCTATTGGCCATCTTTTAACATTCACTTCTACACAAGGAGTGGCTTCTGTGACATACTTGAAATACTTCTGGATATATTCTCGAATCATCTCTATGGTACTGCCCCTTTCAGAGATCGGGAGCTTCTTCTCAACTTTCCTAACTTCTGAGTAGCACATTTTCACCACAAAACCATCTTTCTTTTCCTTGATTACGAGATGTTCTGGTGGTTTTGTGTTGAATCTTTGTATTTCTGAATTACAAAGTGTAGAGCATTCTGAGTAACTGACAAGAGTTGATGGACTACTGTATGACAGTATATGGTGACGTAGCTCCGGAACTAATTTGTTATATTTGATGAACTCAGTCATCTGAAATAATCTAACCCTCAAAAACATGTTTATTTCAACTACCTCAATATTTTGCCGTTTGGCGCCTTCATCCTCCAAATTGTCGGAAGATCCGAAGGAGAAGGATTGGAAGACGTCGGAGGTAGAAGAACAATGATCGGTTAACACAGTTTGGGATATTATAATTCGATTTGTGAATATTTACATTTTTCTGTATTGCCTTTTTTCTTCCATGGGAAAGAGGCCAGTATATAAACCCCTGCCAATACGGCATTATTATACTTTTCGTATTCGACTATCTTCTATTATCATTGCTTTTGGATTATCAATAAAGGGATTGGATCATACACAAGGCCTATTTCTTTACATGGTGACCCAGGACTTGTGAATCAACCTGCAATCGTCTGACAATATTCTAGTATTCAAGTATTACTGTCTTCTATTATTCACTTGATCAACAATATCCTTCCGTGCAAGCAGTTCTTATTCGGAGTGAAACATGAGCGGCACTATTCGAACCCTAATCGGGATGGCGAAGAACAAGATGCAGAAGAGGATGAGAGATCGGATCCCAACATCACAGGAGATTGCCAAGTTTGATCAAGAAACATTAGAGGAAACACTTGCGGACGCGCTAGACGACTCAGATTACATCGCCCAGCAATGCGAGAAGATCCACGAGTTGGACGAGCAATGGAATGAGATGATTTCCAAGGATCCAGCAGAAATGACAATTCAACGTGACTACAAGGCAAAATTTGGTGACTATCACCAAACATATTGCGTGGGATTGGCTCGGCTGGATCAGTTGAGAAAAGTGTATGTTCCACAGCTTGGAATCCATTGGAATTCGAGATATCAATCCAACCTCCAAAGCCGAAGAAGAAGCCAATGAGTTCTTCAAATCAACAACGACAAGAAATGAGGATGGTCGATACGTGGTTCGCCTTCCATATGAAGACAAGTCGAACATCAACAGCAATCGACAATTGGCTTTCTATCGCCTCCAGTCAACACTGAAGCGATTAGAAAAAGATGAAGAACTCATGAACAAATATGCTCGGAATATCCAGGAACAAGTGGAGTTGGGCTTCATCGAGAGGGTAGAAGACGAGCAGAAGGCTGATGGAGAAGTCATTCACTACTTATCACACCATCCCGTTATCAAGGAGCAATCAAAGTCTACAAAGTTGAGGATCGTGTTTGATGGATCAGCAAAGATGAAGCGGATGGACAAATCGTTGAATGATCATCTACATACGGGAGAATCGTTACTTCCGGAAATTGGTGGAGTTCTCATGAGGAGTCGACAACACAAGATTCTGATATCAGCCGATATCAAGAAAGCCTTCCCGCAGATGGAGCTGCATTTGGAAGATCGTGATGCTACAAGATTCTTGTGGAAAGAACCAGGATCCGACAAGATCATCTGCTATCGCTACAAGCGTGTACCATTCGGGTTGAAAAGTTCACCATTCTTGCTGAATGCTACCATTCGAATGCATTTGGAACAAGAAACTCATCCGATGGCTCAGATGATGGCAAAATCATTGTATGTGGACAATGTATATGTTGGAGTTGATTCGCTGGAGGAAGCCAAAGAATTCTATCATGTGTCGAAGCAGATCTTCGCCAAAGCTCAGATGGATCTATGCCAATATGTCAGTAATTGCCAAGAAGTGAACGACTACTTTCAACAACAAGAGCAAGTCGAACCAGAAGCCGCCGATCAGAAGCTTCTCGGAGTCAAGTGGCACACGACAACTGATGAGCTTTCATTCGAATTGGCTAAAGTGCAACCAGAAATGATGACGAAGAGGAAGGCACTGAAAGCAATTGCAAGCACATATGATCCGATGGGATTCATGGCACCAGCGGTGCTAGCCGGGAAGTTGTTCTTCCAAGAACTGACAAAGTGCAAGATGAGCTGGGATACGCCACTCAACAAAGAACAACATGATGCTTGGCAAAAGGTTCTCAAAAGTTGGATCGGAGAAAAATGGAGCGTTCCAAGACTACTGTTCGATCCATCCAAGAAGCATTTGATATTGAAGCTCGAACTGCACATCTTCACTGATGCAAGCAAATTGGCTTATGGAGCTGTGGCATATTTGAGATGTGTTTCGAAAGATCAAGCCAGCAGCAGGTTATTGAAGGCAAGATCAAGAGTGGCTCCAATCAAACCGGAGCATTCGATTCCGCAACTGGAGATGCTGGGAATATGGTGTGGAGCACAGTTGGCAAATTACGTCATGAAGGAGAGTGACCAGAAGATTTCTCAAGTGTATTTGTGGACCGACTCGATGTGCTCAATTGATTCATTGATCAACAATGGAAGCAATGGAACCAAATTCGTGAGGAATCGGATCAAGAAAATTCATGAAATATCAAATGGCTTCGTGTTCTCTCACATCCCAGGAAAATCGAATCCAGCTGATCATGTAACAAGAGGATTGACATTTGAAGAGCTGAGAAACAATGTCGCCTGGAGAGAAGGACCCAAGTTCTTGCAATCATTGGATCCGTTGCCACTACGTCAAGAATCGATGCAACCTCCTGTTGAATTGAAAGTGATGAACGTCGCTGTCGCTGAAGAAGAGCCAACAGAACCAATCATCGATGCGGAAAGATTCAGCTCCTTTCACAGAATGCTGAGAACAATGATGATGGTACTGTGTTTCATCGGAGGAAAATTGTGGACCAACAAAGAGAAGTCAGTGAAAGCAAGAAGAGCATTATACCAACAAGCACAACGACAAAATCCGCCATCAACAGAAGTGATCAACTCATTGAATCTGGTATTTCAAGATGGTTTGTGGATGTTCATGGGAAGGGTAACTCAAAGACCGGTGATTTATATGCCGAAAGGAAGGATTACTCGATTGCTAGTTCAAGACATTCACCAGAAGTACAATCATTCGAGCCCGTTGTTCACATTGGCCAAACTTCGTGAAACTGTTTGGATACCGCATGGAAGATCATTTGTGAAGAAGGCTCTGAAGCACTGTGTTGGATGCGAACGGATCAACATCAGACCATACAGTCAACCACCGTTTGCCAACTTCCCAGAAAACCGAGTGAAGGCTTCCAAGCCATTTGAACATTGTGGAGTGGACTATGCTGGACCAATGAAAGTCACTATCGGAGATCAAGTGAAAGACGTCTGGATTATCTTGTACACCTGCTTGTACAGTCGATTCGTGGTGACGGAAGTGGTTCAAGATATGACAACTGGAACATTCTTGCATTCGTTGAGAAGACTCAGTGCTATGTTTGGAATACCATCAACAATCATTTCGGACAATGCAGCACAATTCAAGATGATGGAGAACGTATTGAGTGAAGTTCGACAACTGAAGAAGGAATCGATGATCAACTCAACGTCATTGCCGGAGTTTCGATTCATACCAGCACATTCTCCGTGGGCCGGAGGAGTATATGAAAGGATGATTGGACTCATCAAGCGATCGTTGGTACGAGCCGGAACTACAAGATCATTGATGGAACTGGAAGATTTCAAAACCATTCTTGTCGAAGGTACGGCAATCGTGAATTCGAGACCACTATCGTATGTCGCATCAGAAGATGACATCAGTCCGTTAAGACCAGTTGATTTTGTGTTTCCTGGAAATCACTGGGATACAACAATGACATTGGATTCACCCATTGATGGAGATGAGCTACCCGGAAGACGAGCAACTTTATTGGAAAATTGGAACAGATCATCTTCATTCATAATGGCATTCCGGAAAAGATGGGACAAAGAATACCCTCAAGTCTTGCAAGAGCGACACCAATTCTTCCACAATCAGAAGAAGTCGGAGGATATTCGTCCATCAATTGGTGATATTGTTCTGATAGAACAACCACACACCAACTCGACAAAATGGCCGCTGGGAAGAATCATGGAAGTACAAGAAAGATCCGCACTGGTCAAGAGTGGATCTACCAAACGAACATTGGAATATCCGTGGAAGGCGTTATATCAAATAGAAGCAAAGTTGGCCAATGAAGAAGATTGTCAAACAGCACGGAAGACAACGTCATCAGATCCGAGACCGAATCTGACCGGTAACAAGAAGACTACTCAAGTGAATAGAAGTAAGAAGTCGCCAAAGACAAGATTGACTACCACCATGTTGACAATGGCGGTTATGATGATGGTCGTTGGAAACGTTGGAGCACTACCAATCAACAACACTGACACCAACACTACTACAACAATGAAACAAACGACGTCTCACAAAGGAGGATTGAATGGGTCAATCTTCACAGAAGAGTTGTCTGGATGGAATTGGACTGATTGGATGTTCAGAGGAATAGCAGTACTTGGAGTATTGTATCTACTGCATTTGGTTATATTGGCGCTTCAATGCTTGAGATGCATCGTGGAAATGTTGTGGAAACTTCTTCGAGGAGCCGCAAAAGGACTAGTTGGAATTATGTCGGCATGCTGGAGTTGTTGCTGTTCCAAGAAGAAAAGACGAGAAGGAATGTACATGATGATGATTCTAACAATGCTCGGCTTGGTAGAGTGTTGTTCAGAAATCGCATCAATTCAAGCCAACGAAACAGTGTGCAAACAAGCAAAGGACAGGGAAATGTGTTATCTCAACACATTGGCAATCTTGAATGTTCGACCGAATGGATCAGTTGCATGTTTCCAAGTGAAAACGGATCAAGGGAAGATGGAATCTTTTATTGAAGTTCAAGTGGAAGCAATCACATCAACGTGCTCCCAACGAACACATCACTTCTCAAGAGATTTTGATATTGGACACAGTTGGAGCCATCGTTGTGCCGGAGCCGGAAGTTGCAAAGGAAACAAATGTCACAAGCTTGGACCACAAGACAGTATCCCGGAGTTCTCAGATGTCTCGAAGAGCTCTCCAGGATTCTCAAGTTGCCATGGGGGATGTGCATGCATCACGTGCAATTGGTGTATTCGATGTGATCCGTCATGTTTGTTCTCAAGAATTTTCGCGAAACCAACATCGTCAAAGATATATGAAATCTTCACTTGCCCCGCCTGGACTACAGCAGTGGACGTGGTGGTGAATCACAACGGGAAGAAGATCAGACAACGAATTCAACACGGAATTCCTCAAACCATAAAAGGAGCAAACATCACAATGGTAATAACTGGATTTTCAACGCCACCAGCACCGGTTCATGGCGCCACATTCATCAAACAATGGAAAACAGCTGGAACGAAGGAGAGCTTTGGATTCGCCTACACATCCGTTGCTCAGCCGGGAGCGCCGACCAAAGGATTGATCGGAGAGTTCCAGTGCAGCAGCTACCAAAAAGCCCAGGATTTCAAGTGTTCGTTTGACGAAAACTTATGTCGTTGCGTGCCGCAAGGGACTACCATCAGTTGTACTTGCGTCTTCATCAAAATGGAAACACTCATAAAAACGAATGCAATACCAATGAAGGAAGCTGGGATCCGAGTAGAAGTCGAGAAGGGTGAAGTGGTCACAAAAACAACAACAAGTGGATTAGTTGCTGTCATGTTGAATTTCAACAATGCCACGATCCACCGGAAGGTCAAAGAAGATGAGTGCATTGGATCAAGTCCAACAGTTCAAGGATGTCATTCATGTGGAGCTGGGGCAACATTGAGACTATCTTGTCAATCAGAAACAACTCAGGCCATCCAAGCAACGCTTATATGTGGAAAACTTGTGGAATTTCTACATTGCACCAAAGAGGGAAGTAGTAATGAGATATCTTTTGATGCATCAGATCGGGAGTATGCTAGCAACTGCTCTATTCAATGTGGATCACGAACAACATATTTGATGGTTACTGGGGAATTGGAGTTTCGGGACACATTTGGGATTGGGGACGGAGACAACAAGTTTGCTGCATTTTCGGAATTGGTGCCAGATGCAATATGGAATCCGCTAATGGGAATCGCGAAGACAATCAGTGGTTGGTGGAACACAGTTGCACAGACATTGGGATCATGGGTCATGTACATTGGGATCATGGTGGTTATTTTGGTGGTCATTCGTTTCTACTTCTACGCTCAATTCGGTGGGGAGTGTCGGAAGATCCGAAGGAGAAGGATTGGAAGACGTCGGAGGTAGAAGAACAATGATCGGTTAACACAGTTTGGGATATTATAATTCGATTTGTGAATATTTACATTTTTCTGTATTGCCTTTTTTCTTCCATGGGAAAGAGGCCAGTATATAAACCCCTGCCAATACGGCATTATTATACTTTTCGTATTCGACTATCTTCTATTATCATTGCTTTTGGATTATCAATAAAGGGATTGGATCATACACAAGGCCTATTTCTTTACACAAATCGTCCGTTTTTCGTTTACGTGAATTTTCCTCCATTGACATGATGACTATAAAATCGATAAATGACCAGTGTCTAGCGCAGCAAAAATGTTGAATGAGGTCCTCCTCATTCTTTCCCCACGTAATATCCCGTTGGCGGGTCATTTCGGTGGAGCGCGTTTACAAACAGGGGGTTGACGAAGCGACGAATGTTTAACTAATTTTTTTTAGGAAGGAGGTTATACTTTGTCACCTCTTATACCTTTTTCTCATTGCACTATCTCTTTTTACAAATAGCTTTCATATGACTGTATAAAGTTAATTGAAGGAAAAATTTTTTTAGTTTTATTCACAAGCAAACCATAAAAAGAAAATCATAGGTCCTTAAGAAATTTCAACACCAATAATCGATCATCGTTTCGGAAAATAGAAACAAAAACTTTTCCAATTAGGAAACTGAGCATATAGTTATTGTCTTCATTGTTTATTCGTATAGCGTCAAACTGTTCTGATGGAAAAATGTCGTAAAACTTCCATACTCGAGCATCATCTGCTGGAAGCCTAATCCCAACGATACATCTCTCTGAATGGTTATCACGATTCCATTTGTTGACTTTTGCGCGAATATCGTCAACACTAATCGAAGACTTCAAATGGATTACACTTTTCTCCAAATTGATGAAGTCATCACTTTCAATCTCACACTTCGCGAATAAATTGACTATTTTCAGATTATGAAAAACAATAGACTTGAAGAAGTCAGCAGGGATAGTGACTCGATCAGCAACTTCATCACAGTCGAATAGAGACAACTCTTTGCCACTAAGATCTTGATTATGAAAGTAATTCATGAAATCCTTGTATATTGTTTTAGAAACGTACACTCGGAATTTCTGAGCATTTGCTATAGGTTTCATCATCATCAGTTCCATTGGCCAATTTTTAACATTCACTTCTACACAAGGAGTGACTTGTTTGACATATTTGCAATATTTCAGAATATACTCTCGAATCATCTTCATGGTATTGTCACTTTCAAAGAATGTGAACTTCTTTTCAATCTTCCGGTTTTCTGAGTAGCACATTTGCACCATAACACCATCGTTCTCCTCTTTAATTAGAAGATTTTCCGGAGGTTTGGTATTGAATCTTTGTACTTCTGAATTACATAATGTAGAGCATTCTGAATAACTGGCAAGAGTTGAGGCACTACTATATGTCAGCATATGGTGACGTAGCTCGGAAGCTAATTTGTTATATTTGGTGAATGGATTAATCTGAAAACATCTAACTTTCAACAAAATGTATGTTTCAACTACCTCAAAACCTGGTCGTTTGGTTCCTTCATCCTTCACAGTGTTGACTTTTCCTTTCGACGAATTTCCTCCCATTGAAATTATGACTATGAAATCACCTAGCGAGCAGTGTGTAGCGCAACAGAAATGTAGAATGAAGATCGCAACCGTATCCCGCGTTGTTCTCCCGTTGGCGGGTCATTGCGGTGGAGCGCGTTTGCAAGGGGTGACGTAACCGCCAAGATCTAAGGCTGGCGAGTATTCGGTATCGGTGAGGTATCGGTAATATCAAATTTCACAAATCATATACATAGATACAACCGTTTTCTGGTGATTATTTAAAATTTATTCAACAAAACAAAATTCAATGGTTGGATGATTTTATTCACAAGCAACAAAAAACAATCCAATAAGCAAAAATCATTGATCACTGGTCTTTGAGAAATGTCAAAGCCAATAGTTTGTCATTATCTCCTTCAAGACAAACAATAACTTTGCCAATTTGAAACCTGTCCAAATTGTCTTCTCTACCTTCAATGTATACTGGGAAAGAGTCAAACTGTTCTGATGGAAAAACGTCACTAAACTTCCATACGCGATTATCATCTTCTGGGAACAAAATCCCAACAATCCAATTCTCCGAATGACTTTCGCGATTCCATTTGTTGACTTTTGCGCGAATATCGTCAACACTTATCGCAGATTGCAAGTGAACACACTTTTTCTTTTCCATATTGATAAAATCATCACTTTCAATCTCACAATTTACAAAGAAATTAACTTTTCGCAGATCTTGAAAAACTGTCGACTTGAAAAAATCAGCAGGTATAGTAATTCGATCAGCAATTTCAAAACAGTTATATAGATCCAACGTTTTGTTACTAAGATCTAGATTTTGAAAGTAATCCATGCAATAATTGTATATTGATTTAGAAACGCACACTCGAAATTCCTGCGCATTTGCTATTGGCTTCATCATCATTAGATCCATTGGCCAATTTTTTACATTCACTTCTACACAAGGAATAGCTTCTTTGACATACTTGAAATACTTCTGAATATACGCCCGAATCATCTCCATCGTATTATCGTTTTCAGAAAACGCGAACTTCTTCCTGACCTTCCTGTCTTCTGAGTACCACATTTTCACCACAAAACCATCTTTCTTCTCCTTGATTAAGAGATGTTCAGGGGGTTTTGTGTTGAATCTTTGTATTTCTAAATTACTAAGTGTAGAGCATTCCGAATAACTGGCAAGAGTTGAAGCACTATTGTATGTCAAAATATGGTGGCGTAGCTCGGGAGCTAATTTGTTATGTTTGGTGAATCCACTCATCTGAAAACATCTTATTTTTGAGCACATTATTATTTCAACTACCTCAATATCTGGTCGTTTGGCGCTGTCACCTTCTAAAGTGTCGATTTTTCGTTTGAGTGAGTTTTCCTCCATTGAAACGATGACTATAAAATCGATAAGCGACCAGTGTCTAACGCAACAGAAACAATAAATGAAGATCGTCGCGAGCGTACCCCGCGTTGTTTCCCGTTGGCGGGTAATTTCGGTAGAGCGCATTTGCTATGATTGACGTAACCGCGAAGATCTAAGGCTAACAAGTCTTTCATATCGATGAAAGCGTCACAATTGATCTCACATCTCACAGCTAAACAAAAAAACGATTTCAAATGGTTGTTCAATTTTGATTTTATTCACAAGCAAAAAAAATCGATAAACCAACATTAATATAGATCCTGGAAGAATATCAAGATCAATTGTTTATCATGTCCTTCGATATGAAAAATGACTTTTCCAATTCGAAACCTGTTCAAATGGGCATTTTCTTCATCATTCTCTGCATTGTCTACATGTACAACGTCAAACTGGTCTGATGGAAAAATGGCATGTATCTAACCTTCTCGATCATCATCTTCTGGTAGTTCAATCCCAACGATACAAGTCTCCGAATGATTCTCACGATTCCATTTATTCACTTTAGCGCGAATATCATCAATACTTATCGAAGTAGATCTCAAACAAACACTACTTTTCTCCAAATTAATGAAGTCATCACTTTCAATTTCACATTTCAGAAGGAATCTAGCTTCTTTCAGATTTCGATAAGTTGCAGACTTGAAAACGTCAGCAGGAATAGTGACTCGATCCGCGACTCCATCACAATCATATAGAGTCAAAACTTTGTCACTAAGATCTTGATTTTGAAAGTAGTCCATGTAATCATTGTATATTGATTTAGAAACGTATACTTCTAATTACTGAGCATTTGCGATAGGTTTGATTTTCATCAGCTCAATTGGCCATCTTCTCACATTCACCGATACACAAGGAGTGGCTTCTTTAACATACTTGTAGTATTTCAGAACATACTCTCGAATGATCTCCATCGTATCGTCCTCTTCAGATAATGTAAACTTCTTTGCAATCTTCCGGTTTTCGGAGTAGCCCATTTCCACTACAAAACCATCGTTCTCCTCTTTAATGAGAAGTTTTTTTGGTGGTTTTGTGTTAAATCTTTGTATTTCTAAATTACAAAGAGTAGAGCATTCTGAATAACTGGCAAGAGTTGAGGGACTACTATATGTCAGAATATGGGGACGGAGTTCGGGAACCAACTTTGTATATTTTGTGAACTCGGTTATCTGCAAACATCTAATTTTCAAAAATATTATTGTTTCAACTACCTCATTATCTTGTCTTTTGACTCCTTCATCATTCACATTGCCGGTTTTTCGTTTACGTGAATTTTTCTCCATTGACATGATGACGATAAAATCAATAAGTGGCCAGTGTGTACCGCAGCAAAAACATTAAATGAGGCCCTCCTCATTATTTTCCCGCTGGCGGGTCTATCCCGTTGGCGGGTCATTTTGGTGGAGCGCGTTTACAAACAGGGGATTGACAAAACTACGAAAGTTCAACCAATTGTTTTTTTGGGAAGGAGGTTATAAAAAAAAATTTTAAAAATTTATGGCTGTATAGTTTTATTCACAAGCAATAATAAGCAAACCATAAAACGAAAATCATAGGTCATCAGTTCTTAAGAAATTTTAAAACCAATAATTTATCATCGTTTCGGAAAATATAAACAACAACTTTTTCAATTAGAAAACTGACCATATAGTTATCGTCTTCATTGTTTATTCGTACAGCGTCAAACTGTTCTGATGGAAAAATCCTGGTCGTTTGGTTCCTTCATCCTTCACAGTGTTGACTTTTCCTTTCGACGAATTTCCTCCCATTGAAATTATGACTATAAAATCAATTAGCGAGCAGTGTGTAGCGCAGCAGAAATGTTGAATGAAGATCGCAACCGTATCCCGCGTTGTTCTCCCATTGGCGGGTCATTGCGGTGGGGCGCGTTTGCAAGGAGTGACGTAACCGCCTATATCTTAGGCTGACGAATATTCGGTATCGGTGAGGTATCGGTAATATCACATTTCACAAATCATATACATAGATACAACCGTTTTCTCGTGATTATTCAAAATTTATTCAACAAAACAAAATTCAATGGTTGGATGATTTTATTCACAAGCAACAAAAAACAATCCAATAAGCAAAAATCATTGGTCACTGGTCTTTGAGAAATGTCAAAGCCAATAGTTTGTCATTATCTCCTTCAAGACAAACAATAACTTTACCAATTTGAAACCTGTCCAAATTGTCTGCTCTACCTTCAATGTATACTCGGAACGATTCAAACTGATCCAATGGAAAAACGTCACGAAACTTCCATACTCTATCATCATCTTCTGGGAATAAAATTCCAATAATCCAATTCTCCGAATGACTTTCACGATTCCATTTATTGACTTTGGCGCGAATATCGTCAACATTTATCGAAGATTGCAAGTGGACACACTTTTTCTTTTCCATATTGATAAAGTCATCACTTTCAATCTCACAATTTACAAAGAAATTAACTTTTCGCAGATCTCGAAAAACTGTCGACTTGAAAAAATCAGCAGGGATAGTAATTCGATCAGCAACTTCAAAACAGTTATAGAGATCCAACGTTTTGTTACTAAGATCTAGATTTTGAAAGTAATCCATGCAATCATTGTATATTGATTTAGCAACGCACACTCGAAATTCCTGAGCATTTACTATAGGCTTCATCATCATTAGATCCATTGGCCAATTTTTGACATTCACTTCCAGACAAGGAATAGCTTCTTTGACATACTTGAAATACTTCTGAATATACTCCCGAATCATCTCCATCGTATTATCGTTTTCAGAAAACGTGAACTTCTTCCTGACCTTCCTGTCTTCTGAGTACCACATTTTCACCACAAAACCATCTTGCTTCTCCTTGATTACGAGATGTTCTGGTGGTTTTGTGTTAAAACGTTGTAATTCCAAATTACAAAGTGTAGAGCATTCTGAATAACTGGCAAGAGTTGATGGACTACTGTATGTCAGAATATGATGACGTAGCTCGGGAGCTAATTTGTTATGTTTGGTAAATCCACTCATCTGAAAACATCTTTTTTTGAGCACATTATAATTTCAACTACCTCAATATACTATTTTTTGACTCCTTCATCCTCTAAAGTATCGATTTTTCGTTTGAGTGTATTTTCCTCCATTGAGACGATGACTATAAACTCGATAAGCGACCAGTGTCTAACGCAACAGAAACAATGAATGAAGATCGCCGCAAGCGTACCCCTCTTTGTTTTCCCGTTTGCGGGTCATTTCGGTAGAGCGTGTTTGCTAAGATGCCACGAAAATCTTAGGCTGACGAGTATTCCGTATAACTGAATGCGTCATATTCAATCTCATAGCTCACAAATGAATTATTCGTTTACAAGTTCCAAAAAGTAGTGGAATAGTGTCTCGATCAGAACTTTCTCACAATCATGTCGATACAACTCGTTCTTACGGACGTATTTATTTTTAAATAATCCGTGAAATCTTGTTTTATCGTTACAAGTTATGCAAATATCACTGTTTGGAGATCATTTGAGAGTTTTTTCTTACTGGGGTCATTTTCGCTTTCTGATGATATCTGAAATTCATTCAACAAAATAAACGCGAATGGTTGTATGATTTCATTCACAAGCAAAAAAAACAAATCGATATACCAAAATTAATATTTATTCTTTAACAATATCAAGATCAACTGTTTTGCATCTCCTTGGATATGAACAACAACTTTTCCAATCTGAAACCTGTTCAGATCGTCACTGTCTTCATCATAATTCTCATTGTCTAATTGTATAACGTCAAAATGTTCTAATGGAAAAATGTCATGTATCTCCCATTTTCGATCATCATCTTCTGGTAGTTCAATCCCCACGATGCAATTCTCCAAATGATTCTCACGATTCCATTTATTAACTTTGGCGCGAATATCATCAACAGTTATCGAAGAAGATACCAAAGATACACACCTTTTCTCCAGGTTAATGAAAACTTCACTTCCAATCTCACATTTCAAAACAAAGTGAGCTTCTTGCAAGTTTTGATAAGCTGTAGACTTGAAAAAGTCAGCAGGAATAGTGACTCGATCAGCGACTCCATCACAATCATATAAAGTCAACACTTTGTCACTAAGATCTTGATTTTGAAAGTAATCCATGCAATCATTGTATATTGATTTAGAAACGTAAACTTTTAGTTCCTGAGCATCTGCGATAGGTTTGATTTTCATCAGCTCCATTGGCCACTTTCTCACATTCACCGATACACAAGGAGTCGTTCTTTTGACATACTTGTAGTATTTCAGAATATACTCCCGAATCATCTCCATCGTATCGTCCTTTTCAGAAAATGTAAACTTCTTTGCAATCTTCCGGTTTTCGGAGTAGCCCATTTCCACTACAAAACCATCGTTCTCCTCTTTAATGAGAAGTTTTTTTGGTGGTTTTGTGTTGAATCTTTGTATTTCTGAATTACAAAGTGTAGAGCATTCTGAATAACTGGCAAGAGTTGATGGACTACTGTATGACAGTATATTGTAGCGTAGCTCCGAAACTAGTTTGTTATATTTGTTGAACTCAGTTATCTGAAAACATCTGCCTTTTTAAATTTTTTATTTCAAATACCTCAATATCTTGTCGCTTGACTCCTTCATCCTCCACATCGTCGCTTTTTCGTTTGAGTGAATTTTCTCCCTTTGACATGATGACTATAAAATCGATGAGCGACCAGTGTCTAGCGCAAGCAGAAATGTAGAATGAAGATCGCCAGCGTATCCCGCGCAATTATCCCAAGGCGGATCATCGCAGTGGAGCGCGTTTGCTAAGGTCGACGTAACCAGATCTAAGGCCAACTAGTATACAGTAGCGGTGAATACGCCACATTCAATCTCACAGCTCACAAATGAATTAAATGTCTGCCGATTTCCAAAAGCCGCAGACTTGAAAAATTCAGGTGGCATGGTGCCTCGATCAAAAATTTTTCTGCCTTGTTTCATCGGTACAAATTATGCAAATATCATTTTTTTTTCAGACCATTTGAGATTATTTCTTTCTCTGAGAACATTTTCGACGCTCAAAGACACCAAGTTTCTCCGTTTTTTCAGGAAGCAGGTCCAGAAAGCAAACCAGATATATTTTTAGGAATAGCTTTCTCATGATTATTTGAAGTTTATTAAACAAAACAAATTGAATGAATGTAAAAGTTTATTCACGAGCAGAAAAAAACATCAAGAAAAAAAATTGTTATGAATCCTCGAGGAATTCTAAAAGCAATACTATACCATCATCTCCTGCAATGTGAACAACAACATTTCCAATTTGAAACCTGTCCAGATCGTCAGGATCTTTATTATCCTCTTCAACGTCTAATTGTATAGAGTCAAACTGTTCCAATGGGAAAATGTCATAAAATTTGAATACCCGAATATCATCTTCTGGTAGTTGGATTCCAACGATACGACATTTCGAATGACTTTCACGGTTCCATTTGTTGACTTTTGCGCGGATGTCATCAAAACTGACCGAAGTTTTCAAACAAACACATTCTTTCTCCAATTTGATAAAATCTTCGTTTTCAATTTCACATTTTACCATGACATCAGCTGCTTTCAGATTTTGAAAAGCTAGAGACTTAAAGAAGTCAGCAGGGATAGTGACTTGATTCGCAACTTCCTCACAATCATAGAGAAGTAACTCTTTGTTACTAAGATCTTGAGTTTTAAAGTAATCCATGCAATCATTGTACATTGATTTAGAAACGTGTACTCGAAATTCTTTAGCATTTGCTATTGGTTTCATCAGCATTAATTCCATTGGCCATCTTCTAACATTAACCGAGACACGAAATGTGGCTTCTTTGACGTGCTTATAATATTTCAGAAAAAAATTCTGAACCTCTACCAACGTATTTTTGATTCCAAAGCAAAAGAACTTTCCAACCGTTTTTGCTTCAGTTTCTCCCCTCCGGTACACCAAAGTCACCAAAGCACCATCATTTTTCTCTATGATTATAACCTCACTTGGTGGTTCTGTATTGAATCTTTGTATTTCTGAGTTACAAAGTTTCGAGCACTTCGAGTAGCTAGCAAGAGTTGAGGTAGTACTGTATGTCAGAATATGGTGACGGAGCTCGACAGCTAATTTGTTATGTTTGGTAAACTCCGTTAGCTGAGAAAATCTAAATTTCAAAATATTTTTATTTTAATTACCTCAATGTCTTGTTTTTTACGTCCTTCATCGTCCTCATCGTCGATTTTTCGTTTGATTGGGATTCCCTTCACACGCATGACGAGAGCAAATCGATGAGTGTTGTCCACCGCAGCAGAAATGACGAGTGAAGATCTTTTCAACCATTTCATGTGTTGTCCTCCGTAGGCAGGTGTCCACCATAGGCAGGTCATTACGACGTAGCTCGTTTGTGAACAGGTTGACAGAACGACAAAGATCAATAAAAACACCAGTGGTCTGACAATTTTCAAACGGCTATTTGAGCCTTTTTTCTGAAAGGTCATATGTCAAACATTTTTTTCTATGTTTTTACAAAACGCCTCCATATGATTATAAACAGTAACCGTTGAATTAGTTGTACAAGTTTATTCACAAAATACCAACAAAAAAATTATCAATAAAGGAATTTCAAGACCAATAGTCTATCATCACCTCCTGCAATATATACTACAACTTTTCCAATTCGAAAGTAGCACATTGGCTCATCGTTTATTTGAATAGCATCAAATTGCTCAAGTGGGAAAATATCGTGAAATTCCCACACTCGATCATCATTGTTTGGCACTATAATCGCAAAGGAAGAACCCTCCGAATGATTTTCACGATTCCATTTGTTGACTTTTGAGCGAATATCATTGACACTTATTGATGCTGTCAAACAAACACTTTCTTTTGTTGAATTGATAAAGTCTTCACTGTCGATTTCACACTTGACAAAGCAGAACAATTCTTTCAAATTTTGATAAGCTGCAGACTTGAAAAAGTTAGCAGGAATGGTGACTCGATCAGCAACTTCATCGCAATCATAGAGCCGTAACTCTTTGCTACTGAGATCTAGAGTTTTAAAGTAATCCATGCAATCATTGTACATTGATTTGGAAAGGTATACTCGAAGCTTTTTCGCATTTGCAATAGGTTTCATCATCATCAGTTCTATTGGCCATCTTTTTACATTCACCGACACACAAGGAGTGGCTTCTTTGATATACTTGAAATACTTCAGAATATATTCTCTAACCATCTCCATCGTGTCGTTTTCAGAAAAAGCTTCTAACTTCTTTTCAATTTTCCGGTCTTCTGAGTAGCACATTTCCACCACAATACCATCGTTCTCCTCTTTAATTAGAAGATTTTCTGGTGGTTTGGTGTTAAATCTTTGTATTTCTAAATTACAAAGTTTTGAACATGCTGAATACATGGCCAGAGTTGAAGCACTATTGTATGTCAGAATATGGTGACGTAGCTCGACAGCTAATTTGTTATGTTTCGTAAACTGAGTTAGCTGAAAACACATCGCTTTGAGAAAAATTATTATTTCAACTACCTCGATGTCACGTTTTTTGATTTGTTCATCCTCCTCATCGTCGAATTTTCGTTTGATTGGGATTGCCTTCTTCCGCATGTCGAGAGCAAATCGATCAGTGTTGTCCACCACAGCAGAAATGACGAATGAGAATTGGTTCACCGTTTCATGTGTTGCCCCCCGTAAGCAGGTGTCCCCCGTAAGCAGGTCACTTCGACGTAGCTCGTTTGTGAACAGGTGGTTGACAAAGCGAACAAGACCAAGCAAAACACCAGTGGTTTGACAATTTTTAAGGCATTGCTTTTTTTTCTAAAGAAGCTGTCTTATTGATTGGGATTGCGTATGTGGCTCAGCTATTTCTGTCTTTTTTCTGGGAGGCGGTTATATTTCGTCATATGTCAAACGTTTTCAGTATATGTTTCTACAAAACGTCTTCATATGGTTATAAACAAAAAACGTTAAAATAGTTGTACAAGTTTATTCACAAAACACCAAAAAAAGTTATCAATCATCCTAAAGGCATTTCAAGACCAATAGTCTATCATTACGTCCTGTAATTTCAACAGCAACTTTCCCAATTCGAAACTTGATCATAGAGTCTTCGTTGATTTGTATAGCGTCAAACTGTTCAGTGGGGAAAATATCGTTAAATTTCCATACTCGATCATCATCGTCTGGGAATACAATCATCAAGAGAAAACTCTTCGAATTATTTTCACGATTCCATTTGTTAACTTTCGCGCGTATGTCATTTACACTTATTGATGCTTTCAAACAAACACTTTCCTTGTTTGAATTGATAAAGTCTTCGCTGTCGATTTTACACTTGACAGAGCAGAACAATTCTGGCAAACTTCGATAAGCTGCAGACTTGAAAAAGTTACCAGGAATGGTGACTCGATCAGCAACTTCATCACAATCATAGAGCCGTAAATCTTTGCTACTGAGATCCAGAGTTTTAAAGTAATCCATACAGTCATCGTACATTGATTTGGAAACGTATACTCGAAACTTTTTAGCATTTGCAATAGGTTTCATCATCATCAGTTCTATTGGCCATCTTTTTACATTTACCGACACACATGGAGTTGTTTCTTTGACATACTTGAAATACTTCAGAATATATTCTCTAACCATCTCCATTGTATCGTCCTTTTCAGAAAAAGTAAACTTTTTTTCAATCTTCCGGTCTTCTGAGTAGCACATTTCTACCACAACACTATCGGTCTCCTCTTTAATCAGAAGATTTTCTGGTGGTTTGGTGTTAAATCTTTGTATTTCTGCATTACAACATTTGGAACACACTGAATACATAGCAAGAGTTGAAGTACTACTGTATGACAGAATATGCTGACGTAGCTCGGGAACTAATTTCACATATTTGATAAACTCAGTCATCTGAAATAAATTTTTTTTCAAAAACAGGTTTGTTTCAATTACCTTAATGTCCTGTTTCTTACATTCTCCATCTTCCACATCCTCGAGTTTTCGTTTGATTGGGATCCCCTTCACTCGCATGATGGCAAAAAAAATCGATGAGTGTTGCAGCAGAAATGCCACCGCAGCAGAAATGACGAATGAGGACCTTTTCAACCGTTTTATGTGTGGTCTACCGTAGGCAGGTGTCCCCCATAGGCAGGTCATTACGACGTAGCTCGTTTGTGAACAGGTGGTTGACAGAGCAACAAAGATTATGAAAAACACCAGTGGTCTGACAATTTTCAAGACATTGATCACCTTCTAGAGGAATTGTCAGATTTATTGGGATCGAACTTGTGGCTTGAGTAAAAAAGTCATGAGAAGAGGCATTGGCTATTCCCTGGAATTTTGCAACTGGAAAAAAGCTATTCTTTATGGTTCAGTAGATAATTATTTAGTTGTTCATTTGACCATCAGATCAAAGAGAATTGATTTTTAGTCGCGCCTTGTAAATACATATGTGATGGTCAATAATACAAATTATTATTTATTTCAGAGATAAAAACGACAAAAAATTAAAACAAATGCAAAAAAATAACCAAATTAATCAGAAAAGAATTGAAATTCATCCGCAAGAAACATCAAAATCAGTTCTCTATCACCTTCTTCAATATGAAAAGCCATTTTTCCAATTCGAAACTTGTTCAGATCGTTATCGTCTTCATAAAGATCTCCATCTACTAATTGTATAATATTATACTGTTCTGATGGAAAAAGATCATATAGGTCCCATTCTCGATCATCATCGTCTGGTAGTTCAATCCCAACGACACAACTCTTCGAATGATTTTCACTATTCCATTTGTTGACTTTTGCGCGGATGTCATCAAAACTTATTGAAGATACAAAACCCGCACATCTTTTCTCCAAATTGATGAAGTCTTCACTTTCAATTTCACATTTGACAAGGAATCTAGCTTCTTTTAGATTTTGGTAAGCTGCGGACTTGAAAAAGTCGGCAGGGATAGTAACTCGATCAGCAACTTCATCACAATCGAATAGACACAACTCTTTGTCACTAAGATCTTGATTTTGAAAGTACTTCATGCATTCATCGTACATTGATTTAGAAACATATACTCGAAATTCCTGAGCATTAGCTAGAGGTTTCATCATCATCAGTTCTATTGGCCATCTTCTTACATTTACGGACACACATGGAGTCGTTTCTTTGACATACTTGAAATACTTCAGAATATATTCTCTAACCATCTCCATCGTATCGTCCTTGTCAGAAAAAGTGAACTTCTTTTCAATCTTCCGGTTTTCTGAGTAGCACATTTCCACCACAACACCATCGTTCTCCTCTTTGATTACGAGCTTTTCTGGGGGTTTTGTGTTGAATCTTTGTATTTCTGAATTACAAAGTGTAGAGCATTCCGAATAACTGGCAAGAGTTGATGCACTACTGTATGTCAAAATGTGGTAACGCAGTTCGGGAATCATATTGGCATATTTGGTGAACTCAGTTAGCTGAAAAATATAACTGAAAGAGATATTATTGCTTTACCTACCTTAGTGTCCCGTTTCTTGCATCCTTCATAATCCACAATGCCAAATTTTCGTTTGATTGGAATTGCCTTCTTCCGCATGACCAGAGCAAATCGATAAGCTACCAGTGTCTACTGCAGCAAAAATTATGAATGAGGTCTCAACCGTTTCATGTGTTGTCCCCATAGGCAGGTCATTTCGATAGAGTGCATTCATTAACAGGTGGTTGATGTAACTACAAAGATATGATCAAAAATTTAATAACTGAGATTAGATCCTCGATCGTTTGCTGCAAGCGGGTCTTTTTGGTCTCAAACAGGTTATTGACGTAGCCATGGAGATCGATCAAAAACCTTCGATATGATTCTAGATAAACCATACATTTCACATTTAAAGTTAGTTCTTTTTTTGAGAAACTGACACATTTGTAAGCTATCAAACACAATGTGAGCAACCACGAATCATTCCACCTGAAATTTGGCAGCTGGAAAAAAAACTATTTTTTATGATTCAAGAGTCGATCATTTTACCATCAAAGAGAACTGATTTTTGGTCACGTCTTGTGAATGAATCTGTGGTGGTCAATAATATAAACTATCATTTATTTCAGAGATCAACACAACAAAGAAGTTAAAAAATGCCACAAAAAATAACTTTAAAAAATAAATATTCATCCTCGTCAATTGCTAGCATAAAACAAATTAATAGATTTTGGTTGATGATAAAATTTAACAATAGCTACTTCCCCTATATCGAATCGTTCATTATCGTCGTTGGCTTCATGAGTAACATCAAACTGTTCCGATGGGAAAATGGTGCATAAGTCGAGTACTCGATCATCATCTTCTGGTAAAGTTATTTTGATGTGAGTCCTCGCTTCGGGTTTTGTCCTGTTCCAATATCTGACTTTTTCACGCATAACATCGAAACCGATCGATGTTCGCAAACTGATGTATTTCTTTTCCATTTTGATAAACTCTTCACTTTCGATTTCAGACTTAGTTAAGATCATAGCAATTTTCAAATTTCGAAAAGCTGTCGACTTGAAAAACTCAGCTGGGATTATTACTTGATCAGCAACTTCCCGACAGTCATGTAGAAACAATTCTTTTTCGCGGACATTTTTCAAGTACTCTGTGCAATCGTCATACATTGAGTTATAAATGGTTACTCTAAATGCAGAAGCATTTGCTATACGGTCCATTTTCATAAGTTCCATTGGCCATTTTCTTACATTTACCGTTACACGTGGAACGGATTCTTTGATATACTTGAAATACTTCTGAATATAGTTCTGGATCACTTTTATAGTATTTTCGACGTTGAACCGGAAAAACTTCCAAATCTCTTCTTCTTTGTACCCGAATACCACAAAAATACCATTACTGTTATCTGAGATTTCCAGCACATTTGGTGGATTTGTGTTGAATCTTTGTATTTCTGAGTTACAAAGTTTGGAGCATTCTGAATAACTGGCAAGAGTTGAGGCAGCGCTGTATGTTAGAATATGGTGACGTTGTTCGGGAACCAACTCAACATATTTGGTAAATGCAGTCATCTTTAAATATTCAACTTATTAAAAAATTATTATCATTTCAACTACCTTGATATCCTGTCTCTTAGTTCCTTCATCCTCAACAATGTCGATTTTTCGTTTCAAAGAATTTTCCTCCATTGCCATGGTTACTATAAAATCGATAAGCGCTGTCCACCGCAGCAGAAATGACTAATGAGAATTTTTTCAACCGTTTCACGTTGTGACCCTGTAGGCAGGTGTCCCCCATAGGCAGGTCATTTCGATACAGTTTGTTTGCGAACAGGTGGTTGACGTCACCAAGAAGATCTGATCAATAATCTAAGATATCAGGACTGAACAGGTGACCAAGGCATTTTTTGTGTTCAGTCATTGTACGTTTTTGGCGAAAGCTGCCAAATCCCAAATTGATCGTAAGAGACACCAAAAACTAATTCGCTTGCTATTTCACAGCTTTTACCGAACATAATTTGAAAGATAGGTTGAAAAAGTTATGATTTATTCAAAAAGTGTATATTCAAAAACAAAGCAAACAGAAATCAAAAAAAGCATGAATTATATTGGATCCTTTTTTTGGTATTGATTGAATTGACACAGATGCCAAATTTTCCAATTCGAAACTTTGTTGATATGATTTTCTTGATTATTATTGGTGTTGTTCCACTCGTTGAACGCGACGCAATTTTTTTGCTTTCAAGAATACATCCCGGTTTCCAATATGGACCAGATCTTCGCTGTCAATATCGCAATCCATCCAAATACGAATTGATGGGACATTTTTGAACAGCTGAGATTTGAAAAAATCAGCGGGGATGGTGATCTTCTCGCAAAATCTATTCGGATAGAAAACCAATTGTTTGATGTTCGTTGCCTTGTTCATTAAGAAATCCATACAATCGGTATAGATAGGTTTAGAAACAAGAATTCTAAACTTTTCGATATTCACAATTTGCTTCATCTTCATAAACTCGATCGGCCACGTTTTTACGTTAACCTCCATGGCTTTTGTGTGTTTGTCTCCAACATACTTGTAATACTTCACCAAAAACTTCGCAGCTGCCTCCATCGGTTTCTCATATTCCGAAAAATAAAATCTCTCGAGAACCCTCTCATCCTGTGAGTACCACATTTTGACGGTAACGTGGTCATCATCCTCCTTGAGGGTGATATGTATCGGCGGTTTTGTGTTAAATCGTTGTATTTCTGAATTGCAGCGATTGGTGCATGTTGAATAGTCAACACGTGTCGAGCCGGGACAATATTCCAGAATATGGCTCCGCAACTCTGGCAGGGAGCCGGAGTATTTTGTGTAAGTTTTGAGCTGAAAAATGTCATTTTGAGAAAAAAAAACAAAAACTTAGATTACCTCAGTGTCCTGCTTTTCAGCTCCTTTATCCTCAACAGCTTTGACAGATTCCTTAGTTTTTTGTTTCTTGGCTCTTTTGTCTTCCTTCTCCGAGTTTTGTCGTCGCTTGGTTGGAATCGCCTTGACTTGCATATTGATGACAGTAAAACAAACGACTGGTGTGTACCGCAGCAGAAATTTTGAATGAGACCTTCTTCAACCTGTGTGACAGCACGCTTATGACAAGGTCAAATCGGGGTCATATCGGTAGAGCACGTTTGCTCCAAGGCAGTGATGCAGTGAAAATCGATACGCCATTTAAAATAGTGACACACCTGTCCACCGCAGTAGAAAACAGAGTGTCTTACGTAATCAAAAAAACGATGCACGCTTGAGAGAGAAAACTGGACGGTTTCTTGAAAAAATAAATTTATCACTGAAATCCTCATATTTTTGTCTAGTAAAATAGGTACAGGATAAAAATATGTATATACAAAAACTGAAAATCTGAACAAACTTCTTCACGACACCATTTTCAGCAAAATAGGGGCTGCGCCTTTGAATCAACTACAATTTTTTCATTCGAAAAAGAGCTCTTTTTCATATGTTTTTATTTTATTGAAATTTACCAATCATTTTGCGGAATAAGTCCAACATTGCTGAAGAACAATTGAAATTACAAAATCGGGTGAAAACTACTTTTTTGGTCGTTGGATAAGGAATGTTTTGGTCATTTGCAGGATTCCAGCTCAATATCTGAAATTACAGATGTGAAATTGAGAAAAAAATGTTGAAAAGCTCTAAAAACTATATTAATTTAATTAAGTATTCAAATGTCTCAAAACTTGATGTGAAATCAGCTTCAACCGGCCTTGAACCGAGTCGTGCTCAAAAATCCAAACTCTTTTTTTGTAATTTTTTGACCATCACTTAATGGTTAGAAAAAAAATAATTCTTTCAAATATACATGTTTATTGAAATATAAAACAATATACAACAACATAAAAATATTATTCAATCTCTCTCAATCAGTAAATGCAATAATTTTCCATGCTCAATGTTTTCTAATTGTGCAATAACTCTTCCGATTCGAAACTTCTCATGGTTGTCATCACCGAGTATTCGTACAACTTCAAACTGATCCGTTGGAAAAATGTCAGAAATTCTCATATCATCATTGTCAGAAAATTCGATGAAAAGAAAATTTGATCTCAATTGACGTTTACAATTCCACTTTCTAACTTTTGCGCGAATATCATGAAAATGTACTGGAGCATTCAAATGAAGATATGGATTCTGTAAATTGATAAAGTCATCACTATCAATATTACATTTTACGAATAGATATGCTGCTTCAAGATTTTGGAATACTTCGGATCTAAAAAAGTCGGACTGGATAGTAACTTGATCAGAAACATCGGTACAATTGTACAAAGTTAGCTGACTAATATGACTACTATTTTCAAAGTACTCCCTGAAATCATCGTACATTGATTTATAAATAGTGACATCCCATCTTTCAATTTTTGCGATATGCTTCCACTTTATCAGCTCTGTTGGCCATATTTTAAAATCCAAAATTATTTCACTTGTTCTTTCTTTCACATATTTGTAGCATTTCTCCAAATACTTCAAAACTTCCTCCATCACATTTTCAAATTCAGAAAACAAAAACTTCCTTTTGATTTTCCTGATCGGGGAATACCTCAGGACCACCATAACACCATCACTTTCTTCGAGAATTATCAGATCCTTTGGTGGTACGGTATTGAGTTGTTGTATTTCTGAGTTACAAATTTTGGAGCATTGTGCATAGTTGAAAAGTGTCGGACCTTTACAGTATGTGAGGATATGGTGTCGCAGCTCCGAAAATAGCACGGAATATTGGATGAACTTCGTTGTCTGAAAAATTATTATGTTTTAAAAAATTCTGGGGAAAAAATCGATTACCTCAATATTTGGTCTCTTGGCTTCTTGATCCTCCACATTGTCCATTTTTCGTTTGCGTGAATTTTCCTGCGTTGACATGATGACCAGTCTGTAGCGCAGCAGAAATGAAGAATGAGGCGATCTTCAGTCTGTGTCTATACAACACCCCCGCAGGTGTGGCCGATTTCGGTAGAGCGCATTTGCTAATAGATGACAACAGATGGTGGAAGATCTCACGGAAGATGATTTCAAACTCACGGGCATAAAAGAGAATTTATTCAAAAAGATACAAATAGAAAAATCAAATTTTATTTGCTTGACAATTAAAAAAAATAATAATCTACAATCACTTTCTCTATCTAAAACTTTTCACAAATGTAATCACCAATGAATAACAGAACTTCATACTTAACTAATGGAAAAATAGTGTATATATCCAATACTCGATCATCTAGTAGTCTAATCGCAAGAGAAGTTTTTTCGATTGGCCTGTATCGTTCTATCTTTTAACTTTAGTGCGAATATCTTCAAACCTTATGGAAAAATCAAATAAGCACATTTCATTACCTGATTGATATTTATTAGCTTCGTTGACCATGATTTCAGGTCTACAAATATTTTTCAAGAAAACTGCGTCAAGTTAAATTTTCGGGAGTCTTGTTAAATTATTTATTAAAAAACGTCAACAGCCAAAAAATATTACTATTAGAAAGAAATCAAAAATCGTAGTCATCTGCATCCCCTACATTATATAAACACAATTGTCTTCCATTTTTTTCTTGTGTAATCTCAACATTCTCAATAAAAAACTTTAAACGGCTATCATCTTCTTCCTCATCTTCACAATACTCGGCCGGTAGATGGTTGAACTGGTCGGTTGGAAAAATATCAAAAACGTCAAATACGCTATCATCGTCGTCTGGTTTTTCAATAATGATAAGAAACTCGTCTGAATGTTTCTCACGATTCATTCTGTCAACTTTTGCTTGAATATCGTTGGAGCTTATAGAAGCTTTCAAACTGACATTTTTTTCCAAATTGATAAAATCCTCACTATCAATCTTACAGTTCATGTGCAAAAATACTTCCTCAAAATTTTTAAAGACATCGGATTTGAAAAAGTGAGGAAAGATTTTGGTCCGCAAAAATCTTTCCTTACTTTCTCGTAATGTCAACGATATTTTGCTGACATCGATGTTTTTGAAATATTCCATCCAATCATTGTAAACGAATTGATAAATAGTCACCGTCCAGTATCCAATACTGGATATGTGATGCATCTTCATTATATTGCTCGGCATTCGTTTCAAATCGATTTGGAGAAAGAGGGTGGTTTCCGGTCCTACATACTTGTAGTACTTCATCAAATACTTGTGAGCCTCTTCCATCACATCTTCGAAATCGGAGAACAAGAACTTCTTGCTGATGCTCTTACCAGAACACAGAAAACCTTGTCTGTCGAAGTACCTCAACATCACGACAATTCCATCAATTTCCTCCGTCATTGTGAGACTTCCTGGTGGTAATGTATTGAATATTTGGATTTCCGAATTACAGCATTTGGATAGTTGTGAATAATTGAAACGAGTTGAGTTATCGCAATACGATAGAATATGGCGACATAGACCGGGAACTAATTTGACGTACTTTGTGAATGTAGTTGGCTGAAAACATATGACTTCTAAAAATAAATGTAAAAAATTCAACTACTTCAATATTTTTTCGTTTGGCTCCTCCATCCTTCACATTGTTGATTTTTCGTTTGAGTGAATTTTCCTTTGTTGGCATCGTGACAATAAAATCGATACGCGACCGGTATCTAGCGCAGCAGAAATGTTGAATGGGGTCCAAATGAACATGTGGCCTCAAAAAATTCTGTTACGCAGGAAATCTTGCGATATAATCGATATACAGCACACCTAATCATGTCGCATCACGTTTGGCGGGTTTTTTCGATGGAGCGCGTTTGCAAAGAGACGTAATACGCAGTCATGAAAATCTAGCAGAAAATTTGAAAACCATTGCGGTGAGTATTTAAAAAATGTTTATAAATGTTTTTAAATATTCGTAGAAGCTCTAAAAACTGTTCGCATGAAAAGCAATCAAAGTAAATAAAATTTTATATAATCTTAGTGTAAGAAAAAGAGCGCATTTGCCAAAAAAATAACTTCTAACTCTGTGAATATTGTTGAAATATTATGGAAGACATCAAAATAACACATTCCTTGTTTAAGTTGATACAGTCGTAACTGTAAATTTACCACTTGACGGAGCAAAAAAAAGTCTTGCAATTTTACAAAACCATCCGACTTGAACTTGAAAAAAAGCAGCCTTTTCAATTTTCGACTTGGAATATTTATTTTTAAAAAAACATCAAATGTCAAAGTATGAAATTATTTTTTTAAAAAATCAACGATAAATAAGAAAAAGTATAAATTTATTCATATCCTTCATCGTATAAACACAATGTTTTCCCATTGTTTTCTTGCGCAACCTCAACATTCTCAATCCGAAATTTTACACGGCTATCATCTTCTTCCTCATCTTCATGATCATCGGCTGGTAGATGATCAAACTGATTGGTTGGAAAAATATCAAAAATATCAAACACGCTATCATCATCATCTGGCTTTTGAATAATGATGAGAAAATCGTATGGCTGCCTTTCACGATTCATTTTGGCGACTTTTGCTCGAATATCGTCGGAACTTATAGAAGTTTTCAAATGAACAATCTGTTTGTCTAATTCGAGGAAATCTTCACTGTCAATCTCAGATTTCACATGAAATTTTGCTTCACCAAGATTCCGAAAGACATCGGACTTGAAGAACTCAGCAGGAATTGTGACCCGTTCAGAAATTTCATTACAATCTTCTAATGTCAGATCTATTATACTGTCGGCGCTATTCGTGAAATAATCAATCCATTCATGGTACACGGATCTAGACATGGTCACAAACAACCATCCAATTCTGGATATTTGATGCATCTTCATTATGTCAATTGGCATCCGTTTTAAATCGATTTTCAACCAGTGTGTGGTTTTTGAACCTACATACTTGTAGTGCTTCATTAAGTATTTCTGTACCTCATACATCACATCTTCAAAGTCGGAGAACATGAACTTCTTCAAGTGTTTTTTCACTGGCGGCTGCGAATCACGTTTTTTGTAATATGTCATCATCACTACAACTCCATCAATTTCCTCTGTTATTGTAAGTCCTATTGGTGGTACCGTATTGAACATTTGAATTTCCGAATCACAAGTTTTGGATAGCTGTGAATAATTGAAAAGAGTTGAGTTATTGCAATACGATAGAATGTGCCGACGTAGTTCGGGAATTGACTTGGCGTACTTTGTGAATGTAGTAAGCTGAAAAATATGAGTTCTAAAAAATTTTTTAAAGAAAATGAACTACCTCAGTATCCTGCCGTTTGGCAACTTCCTTTTCCGCATTGCCCATTTTTCCATTTCGTGAGTTTTCCTCCATCGACATGATGGCAGTAATAATCGATGGACGACCAGTGTATAGCGCAGCTGAAATGTCGAATGAGGACGAAATAAATGAGTGGACCCATGAATTCCTGTTGGCAGGTGGTCATGTCGATAGAGCGTATTTGTTAAAACCGTGTAGCACAAGAGATCTTGCGATTTAATCGATGTACAGCACACATGATCGTGTATAGCCATGTTTGGCGGGTTTTTTCGGTGGAGCGCGTTTGCAAAGAGACTAAAACGCATTCATAAAAATCAGACGGAGAATTAGGGCATCATCGCGGTAGATATATATTTCAAAGTTTATGAATGTTTTGAGTGGTTAGTAAGTGTTCTAAGAACGATTTACAAAAGAGTGGTTTCATATCAAAGCAAATAAGATGTTACAACATTTTCATTCAATCGTTTATCGTATCAAGAACAAAAATACATCAAGAGTTTGGAGCATCATCTTTCTCAACAAATATTCCCAAAGTTTTATGTTCTACATATCTGGTATTACCAATAGTCCAAATCCGAACTTTTCCAACACGATAACATTCTTCATAACACCCATCTTCTCGAACAACCTCAATTTGATCCAATGGGAAAATGTCAAACACATTCCACACTGCATTATCGTCATCAAAGGGTTTGTCAATCACAATGAGTCTATCTGTCGGATAAATCATATTATTCCATTGCTCAACTTTTGCGCGAATGTCATCAACAGTTATGGAATCTGGCAATTGAAAGTGTTGTTTTTGCGCGCTCAAAAAATCTTCCCTGTCAATTGCACAATCTATGAAAATTTTGACAGAAGGTAGATTTTTGAATAAGTTGGTTTTGAAGAAATCTGGTGGAAGTGTAACTTGATGCGACTTATTGGCACAAGCCTTGATATCCAAATCGGTGATCTTAACGTTAGCAGTTGTGACATATTCCATAAAACCATCAAAGTTTGATTTGTAAAGGACCACTTCCCATCTTTTAATATTTGTGATTTGTTCCATCCTCATCAGGTCCATTGGCCAGCTTTTTACATCTACATATATACAAGAAGTAGTTTTTTTACTGACATATTTGTAGCATATGAGCAAGTGCTGTTGAATTTCTTCCACCATATTGCTATCTTCAGAATAATAAAATTTCTTATCAACTGTCCCACGCTTATAACGCATTTTCACCACAACAGCATCGTTTTCCTCGATAATTTTTAAAGTGCCTGGTGGTTTTGTGTTAAATCGTTGAATATCCGAGTTGCAAGTTTTGGAGCATTGCGCGTAATCGTAAACTGGCCACTTATCACAATATGTCAAAATGTGGAAACGCAACTCTTTCGCTAATTTGGGAAACTTTGTAAACTTAGTGAGCTGAAAATTAGTCAATGATCGTGGTCAACTAAAAAAACTTACTTCTGGGTTGTTTTCCATGGTCCAATTATGGGATGCTCTAGGTTTTTCGGAATGCTACCAATCGTCCGATTCCTTACGAAACAATGAGATAAAATGACCGTGTACACTTATTGATTTTTGCTGCGTACCGTTTTGGCGGACATTCTTAGTAGAGCTCATTTGCAACAAAAAGGATCATGCAGTTGTTTATTCGACAAAGTTTGCATGCTGTCAGTCTTGAAATATTTATTTTTGAAAAAGTCTAAAAATCGAACAAAAAAATGTGTTCTTCATCCCCAACGAAATGCAAACGCAACATCTTCCCATTGGCCATTTGCTTTACCACAACTTTCTCAATTGCAAATTCAACACAGTCATCATCTTCTTGGTCCTCGAACAATTCATGGACAAACTGGTTGGCTGGGAAGATATCATACACATCAAATACTCGATCATCATCATCTGGCATTTTAATGAAATAGAGACATCCTTCTTTATGACTCGTTCTGTTCCATCTTATGACTTTAGCGCGAATATCATCCGAACTTATCGAAGCTCTCAAAAGAATATCTTTGCCTTCCGAATTGATGAAATCTTCACTTTCGATTTCACATTTCACATGTAAATATGGGTCTCGCAAATCGCGAAATACGTCAGACTTGAAGAACTCAGCAGGCATTGTGACTCGCTCAGAAATTTCATCGCAGTCGTGTAGTGTCAAACAAATTTTCTTGACATCGATATTCTTAAAACACTCCATCCACTCATTATAGACAGATTTAGAAAAAGTCACAATCAAATTTCCAATTTTGGCTATGTGATGCATCTTCATTATGTTGATCGGCATCCGTTTCAAATCGATTGTCAATGCCCACGTGTTTTTTGGTCCTACATACTTGTAATACTTCCTTAAATACTTTTGAACCTCTTCCATCACATCTTCAAAATCGGAGAACAAGAATTTCTTTGCGATTTTCTTATGTGGCAACTGCCAATCACTTTTATGGGCATACTCCATCAACACTACAACTCCATTCTCTTCCTCCGTTAATGTGAGTTTTTCTGGTGGTACCGTGTTGAATATTTGAATTTCCGAATTACACGTTTTGGAGAGTTGGGAATAATTAAAAAGAGACGAGTTATTGCAATACGGTAGAATGTGGCGACGCAGTTCGGGAACTGACTTGGCATACATTGTGAATTCAGTTAGCTGTAAGTATATGACTTCTCAAAAAATTGTGAAAAACTCTATTACCTCAATATCTTGGTGTTTGGCTCCTTGATCAGTCACATTGCTCTTTTTTTGTTTCAGTGAACTTCTCTTCGTTGACATGATGACAGAAAAATCGGTGAGCGACCAGTATCTAGCGCAGCAGAAATGTTGAATGAGGTCCAAATAACCATATGTGGCAATAAATTTCTGTTGGCAGGTGGTTATGGTTATCTAGATAGGGCGCGTTTGTTATGAAACCGTGTTGCTCAGGTGGTCTTGCGATTTGATCGATCGATGACCGACCAGGATTGGCGGGTTTTTTTTTCGGTGGAGCGCGTTTGCAAAGAAACGGAATACGCAGTCATGAAAATCTAGCAGAGAATTAGAACATCATCGCGGTAAATATATTTTTTGAAGGTTATGAATGTTTTGAGAGGTTGTGTTCTGAAAACTATTCTCAGAAAAAGTGAGTTCATATCGAAGCAAATAAGATGTTATCTAACCTTAGCGCACAAAAACGTATTTGTAATGAAAAAAAATGTAACAAAAGATAACAGTATTTGAAACGTTTTTATTTGAAAATCGAAAAAAACACAGAATTTATCCTCGAATCTTCCGAAAAAAAGCAACAAAACGTTTGCCTTCGTGGTCAATCATAACTCCAACTCTACCGACTTGATATTTTTCATCATCGTCTTCATGGGGTACTACAGCAAACTGATCAGCTGGAAATATAACAGCCATGTCCATTACTCGATCATCATCATGTGGTAATGTAATCATAAACCCAGCGCTTTTCGAAGGATTTTGGTTATTCCATTTTCTAACTTTTGCTCGAATAGCATCGAAACTGATTGATGATGTCAAACAAACTTCTTCTTTCTCAAAATTGATGAAGTCATCAGTGTCGATTTCACTTTTGACGGTAGGTTTGCATTGAAATATTCTCAGATTTTGATAAGCTTCGGATTTGAAGAAATGAGCCGGGATAGTGACTTGTTCAGAAGTTTCAGAACTGCCACGAAGCTTCAATTTGATGTGACTTGTATCAATATAATTCAACCAGCTCATGAAACTGTCGTACATTGACCGATAAACGGTCACATCCCAGTCTCTAATGTTCACGATATGTTTCATCCTCATCAATTCGGTTGGCCATTGTTTCACATCAATTTCGAGTCTTCTTAGATATGAAGTTGTGATATCTTCCTCGACATACTTGTAATACTTCATCACAAACTTTTGAACTGTTTCCATAGTATTTTCAACTTCAGCGAACAAGAATTTCTTCTCAACTTTTACGATCCCGAAGTAATTGATTATAACCTCAACACCATCCCTTTCCTCTATGATTGTTAAAACATATGGCGATTTTGTATTGAAACGCTCAATGTCCGAGTTACAAACTTTGGAGCATTGCGAGTAATTGAGCAGAGTTGAAAAACTGTTATAGCTCAAGACAGGGTGTCGCAGCTCAGAAGGCAGGGTGGCAAATTTTTTGAAGTTAGTGAGCTGTAAATCGATGTTGGATATTCATCGAAACTATAAAAACTTACCTCAGTAATGTTTGTAGCTTCCATTTTCGTCACAATTTTTCCGAGTCGAGAGGAAATGCAATAGAATGTTACGCAAAAACGTAGTGTGCGACGTGACTCATCCAACGTGGCGTTTTCTTTACCGTCTCCTCGTTTAATGTACTCTCTCACTCATACGCATACTGTTTTGGCGGGAATTCTTGGTAGAGCGCGTTTGCAGTCTAGAAAATCGATACGATATCTCATTCGAAATCGGACCGCATTCAACATTCCTGTTGCGGTAGACACTGGTCATTATCGATTTTATTGCCACTATGTCAGAAAAAGAAAATCTACTAAAACTTGATATGCAAAATTCGAAGGATGAAAAAGGCTATCAACAAAATGATGAGGTAGTTGAAATCCTCTTTTTTTCGGAACCCGGAACCCGGAACTCGGAATTTCGAAATCCGGATTTCGAAGAAAATTTTCGAGTATCGTTGTTGAACAAATGTTGAACAAAAGTCGTTGAACAAAATGAAAGTACATTATTAGATTGTGACGAGTAATTTAACAACTTAAAAAAACAGCCGGGCGTATAACTGAAAAAAACTCATTTTTATTCAAAACTGATAAACCTAGTTTTTAAAAACACGAATTAAACTGATAAGTGCGGAACCCTGAAAATTGTGGAGTTGCGCAAAGCTCTGTCAGGGACCTGAGCAGTTCAGATGTTTTCACAAAAACTGCAATTTTAGCTTTAAAAAAAATTTATTGATGAAAAACGACAGTAAAAATACAGCAAATCATTATTTATTATCTCAAAGAAAAACACAATGTTTTTCCATTGTCTTCTACTCTCATTTGAACTTTTCCAACCAAAAAAGCGTTTGCACTATCCTCATCTATGTCGTCGTAAAAATTGTGATAATGAATGAATGGTTCAACCACATACTGGTCCGTTGGAAATATCTCAAGAACATCAAACACCCTATCGTCATCATCCGGTAGTTGAACAGAAAAAATAACGCTATCATGGTCTGGATCATAGTTTGTAGAATTCCATTTTCTGACTTTGGCTCGAATGTCATCAAAACTTATCGAAGCTATCAAATGGACATTCCCGTTTTCCATCTGCAGAAAGTCTGCACTATTAATTTCACACTCGACCCAGAAAAATGCTTCTTCAAGTTGTTGAAAGACATCGGCTTTGAAAAAGTCCGCATGGATCGTGACTTGATCAGAAACATTGGTACAGTTGCGCAATGTTAATTGAGTAATAGGAAGATTATTTTTGAAAAACTCCGTAAAGTCATCGTACATGGATTTATGAAGGGTGACATCCCAACTTTCAATTTCTGCGACATGCTTCCACTTTATCAGCTCTGCTGGCCAGCATTTCAAATTTAAAATTACTTCACTGGTTCTTTCTTGTTTCACATATGTGTAATATTTCTTCAAATACTTCAAAATTTCCTCCATCATATTTTGAACTCCAGAAAACAAGAACTTCCTTTTGATCATCCTGTTCGCGGAATACTTTAGAATCACCTTAACACAATCACTTTCTTCAAGAATTATCAGATCCTTTGGTGGTACGGTATTGAACCGTTGTATTTCAGAGTTACAACACTTGGAAAGTTGTGAATAATTGAAAATAGTCGAGTCATCGCAATACGTTAGAATGTGGCAACGTAGTTCGGGAACTAACTTGGCATATTTTATGAATTCGGTCAGCTGAAAAAATATGAGCTCTCAAAAGAAATGTAGATAATTTACTTACCTCATTATCTTGTCGTTTGGCTCTTTCATCGTTAACATTCTTCGTTTTTCGTTTTAGCGAGTATTCTTTCATGATGACAGAAAAATCGATAACATGTATATACCGCAGCAGAAATGTTGAATGAGACGCTACGCAACATGAGACACGTTTGGCGGTTTTCTTTTCGATGGAGCGCATTTGCATCACACACGCAGTCACGACAATCTTAGGAGACCTCTTTTAAATCCTAACCGCAATCAACAGGTTTGCTGCGTTAGGTACTGTTCATCAATTTTACTGACGCCATGTCAATCAAGGAAAATCCTCAGTTTTGGAGAAATAGGAACAATACAAATGAAAAAATCATAATAATGATAAGACGTATCTTAATAAATATTTATTCAAAAGTTTTAAAAAATACAAACAAATTATATTTGATCCTTCTTGAACTCCAAGCTTAAAATTTGATAACCTTCACTATCATCACTTTGAACAACAACTTTCTCGATTTGAAACTTTTCCTGACCTTCCTCGATTTGTGGTAGAACATCAAATCGATCCAATGGAAATATTTCGAAAATATCAAATGCTCGATCATCATCATTTGGTAGCTCAATAAACATGACAAACTCGTTGGTATGACTTGTATTGTTCCACAATTCGACTTTTTCTCTAATATCATGGAAACTTATTGAAGCTACCAAATGGACCTCTTCATTTTGTAGACTGATAAAATCCACACTGTCAATCTCGCACTTCACATAACAAATAAGTCGGCGCAGTTTGCGAACAACACTAGACTTGAAAAACTCAGCAGGAATAGTGGTACGATCAGAAATATTATCAGGATCGAACAAATTCAAGCTCATATTTTCAGGATTAATGAATTTCAACTGATCCATGAAATCGGGGTACATTGACTTATAAATGGTCACATTCCAGCATCGAATGTTTGATAAGTTTTTCATCCTTAGCAAATCCATGGGCCACTTTTTGACTCTAATTTCCAAATACCTGGTTCTTTTCTGTCCGACATGTTTGTAAAACCTCAATAAATACTTTTGCACCTCTTCCATCACATTCTCCACTTCAGCAAACTTGAATTGCTTCATGATCCTCTGTAGTATTGCGTTGTCGATTCCAACAAAAATACCATCATTTAGTTCAATGATTGACACATTGACTGGTGGTTTTTTATTGAACTTTCGTACTTCAGAGTCACAAAATTTGGAACATGCTGAATACATTGAAAGAGTCGGTCTGTTTCAATATGACAGCGCATGATGTCGTAGTTCGGGAGCAAGTTTGGGATACTTGATGAATTCAGTAAGCTGAAAAAATTTGATTTCTCAGAAAATTGTAGAAAATTAACTACCTCAGTATCCTGCCGTTTGGCGACTTCCTTTTCCACATTGTCAATTTTTCGTTTCAGTGAGTTTTCTTCCATGGACATGATAGCAGTAATAATCGATGAACGACCAGTGTCTACCGCAGCAGAAACAGTGAATGAGGTCCAAATGACCATGTTGGCCCATTGAATTCTGTTGGCAGGTGGTATTGTTGAGAACGTTTTGCGCTGCGATTCAATCGATACACAGCCCAGATAATCGTGTAACACCGCGTTTGGCGGGTTTTTTGTTTAGTGGACCGCGTTTGCAAAGAGATGTAATACGCAGTCATGAAAGTCTAACAGAGCATTTGAACATCATCGCGGTCAACATTTTTTAAAAGTTTATAACTGTGTTAAAACTTCAGTTAGTGTTCTAGAAACTATTCTCATAAAAAATTACTTCAGAATCGGCTTAACGTAAAGAAGAGCGCACTGGCGGTTTGAAATGAATAAATTATGTAAACATATTTATTTGAAAATTGAAAAGCACAGAATTTATTCTTGATCATAAAGAAAATATATAGACAGAATTCTTCCTTCGTGATCAATCCTAACACCAACTCTACCGATTTGGCACTCTTCATAACGTCTATCGTCTTCTTCATTTGGTCGTTCAACATGAAACTGATCAGCTGGAAATATGACGCCTATATCCAACACTCGATCATCATCATCTGGTAGTGCAATCATAAACGCACTGTCATCCAAAGGATTCGTGTTATTCCATTTTCTAACTTTCGCACGAATGGCATCAAAACTAATTGATGATTTCAAACAAACATCTTTCTTCTCCAAATTGATGAAATCGTTGCTGTCGATGACACATTTGACAGTTGGATAACCAAAAAATTCTTTCAGATTTTGAAAAGCACTGGTTTTGAAGAAATCTGCCGGGAGAGTCATTTGTTCAGAAATTTCATAACTTCCACGTAGGGTCAATCTAATGTTGCTTGTGTCGATACTTTTCAAAAATTCCATGAAATCGTCGTATATTGACCAATAAATAGTCACTTCCCAGAATGTAATGCTTGAGATATGTTTCGTTCTCATCAAGGCGGTTGGCCACTCTCTCACATCCAATTCGAGTCTTCTTAGATCGCACAAACCTGTGCTATTTTCCTCGACATACTTGTAATACTTCATCACAAACTTCTGAACCTCGTCCATTATATTTTTTACTTCAGCCGCCATAAATTTCTTTTCAACTTTTCTGTTTCCTAAGTAATTCAGTTTCACCGTAACACCATCACTGTCCTCTTTGATTGTTAGTTCATATGGCGCTTTTGTATTGAACCGTTGAATTTCGGAGTTACAGACTATGGAGCACTGCGAGTAATTGAGCAAAGTTGAAAGACTGTTATAGCTCAAAATAGGCTGTCGCAGCTCAGTAGGCAGTTTGGCGAATTTCTTGAATTCAGTGAGCTAAAAATTATGATTAAATACTTATAAAAATTGTAAAAACTTACTTCAGTATCAACATCCATTTTTCAATCCAATTACTTTTTCTTGAATCAAAGATGTATGTAAGATTTATAAGTTACGCAGCAGCCTTACGCAGCAGCACAGTACAATGCGTTTGTACACCTCCAACGTAATGATTTTTCTGCTGCCTTCTTATTCTATGTACTCTCTCACTCACACGCATACCGTTTTGGCGGGAATTCTCAATAGAGCGCATTTTCTAACAGCTACAATTAGGTACATGACACTTCCCGATCGAATATTATAACGTATGAATCAAGAAGGCTGTTTTCATAGTTCATCTAAGCAGTTCAGTTGTTTTCACAAAAACTGAAATTTAAGCTGAGATAAGTGAGAAATATTTATTATATACTGCCGGTATAGAACGAAAATTTATTAATAAAAAATCCACATTCCACAAATTATTATATTCTTACAGAAAAACACAATGTTTTTCCATCATCTTCTACATGCATTTCAACCCTTCCAATAATCAATCCTTCTATACCATCGTCATCTCCAACGTCGTGAAAATTGTGATAATAGATGAATGGTCTACCAACAAATTGGTCGGTTGGAAATATTTCAAGCATATCAAACACCCTATCGTCATCATCTGGTAGTCGAATACAAAACATAACGCCTTCATGATTTGAATGATAGCTTTCACTATTCCAATTTCTGACCTTGGCTCGAATGTCATCAAAACTTACGGAAGCTATCAAAAGGGAATTTCCGTTTTCCAATCGCAGAAAGTCTTCACTGTCAATTTCACACTTGACCCAGAATAATGCTTCTTCAAGTCGTTGAAAGACACCGGACTTAAAAAAGTCAGCAGGGATTATGACTCGCTCAGAAACTTCAACACAATCGTGTAGGTACAAATACATACCACTGGCATCAATACTTTTGAAATATTCCAACCAGTCATTGTAAATGGACTTACACATGGTCACGGTCAAACTCTTAATTTTGGACATGGGCTTTATTTGCATTATGCCAGTTGGAATTCGTTTCAGATTGATTGTCAATTCTCTGGTTTTTTCGTTTTTGACATACTTGTAGTAGTTCAGTAAATACTTTTGCACCTCTTCCAATACATCTTCAAAGTCGGAAAACATGAACTTTTTGAAAATTGTCTTCATTGGCAAGCGTCGATTCCAGTATTTCATTTCCACCGAAACACCATCCCATTCCTCTGCTATTTTCAAAGCGTAAGGTGGGACTGTATTGAACATTTGAATTTCTGAATTACAAATTTTGGAGAGTTGTGAATAATTGAAGAGAGTTGAGTCATTGCAATACTTTAGAATGTGACGACGCAGCTCGGGAACAAATTTGGTATATTTTAGAAATTTCGTCAGCTGAAAATATAATTTCACAAAAAAGTTGCATAAAATTTGACTACCTCGATATCTTGTCGTTTGGCTCCTTCATCGTTCACATTTCCCATTTTTAGTTCAAGTGAATCTCCTTCCATTATGACCAAAAAATCGATAACCCTGTGGCTACCGCAGCAGAAATGTTGAATGAAACCTTGATACACGTTTGGCGGGTTTTTTTCTCGATGGAGCGTGTTTGCAAAAAAACAATACGCAGACAAGACGATCTAACAAAAGATACGAGACCTCATTTTTGTTCTGACCGCAATCAACATTCTTGCTGCGTTAAGTACCGTTCATCGATTTTACTGCCAAGTCAATCACGGAAAATGTTGAGTTCTGGATTTACATAGAAAAAATTATACTAGTATCATAATCAAATTATTAAGGCGCTACTATTTTCAAATCATTTTTTCGAAACTTTGCATGAAAATCGGCTGATTTCAAAGATTTTTTACACAAAAATTTTTGATTTTTCAATATTTCAATCACGTGACTGACTCACCAATCCCTATCAATCGTCTCATCCGAGCAAATTCGCAACAAATCCAATCTCTCTCTATTTTTCCATTGATGAGCTCGATAATATCGATTCATTTGAATCAATCAACGTTAATTTTCGCCTTTTCGGGCCATAAATATATAAAATCGCTAATAACAATATCAAAAAAAAAATAAAAAGTTAAGAATATTAAGTTTATGATACGAAAAAGAATTTAAAAAACAAAGAGACAAAGAAAAATGCACAAGAATGATATGCAAAAAGAATACCAGTGATTGAGTAGAAGAGAAAATTGTCATTATTATGCAGATAAAAAGGGGAAAAGAAAGAGGAATAATATATTATATGAACTTGAGTTTCGGTAACAAATATTGGTATAGTTCAACAGCTCGGTCTGGGATTTTATCGCTTTTTCGAAATCTGTAAAGAAAAAATATATTACTGTTTTCGTGGTAGAATATTTTGATGGAAAATTAAGCATCACAATTTATGATTGATATCATTTTAAAATTCTTATAAAAAAGCAACATGCTCATATCTGGGTCGTTCATGAGCCTATTTGAAGTTTTTTATTATTTTTTTCAGTCAAAATGAATACAAAACATGTGCGACTAAAAATATTATCCATATATTTCGTTTTTTCACAAAAAACAGAGCTACAAAAAAAGCATTTTGTCTCAAATAAAATGAAATAAGTCGTGTGCACTACACGAGGGACCAATTTTCCGGGGTCACCCTTTCTCATCCCTTTCCTTTGGTGTACGCACACCCAATGTGTTGGAGTTGGCGGGAAAATCGAGGAGAAAAAAATCATGTAGATCAACCCGAAAAAACCTTACAAATTCAAGTTTTTTTTGATTGACGAGAAATTCAAGATTTTGAGTTTGCGGAGTGAATTTTTATTTACTTTTTGAGTTTTTCGATTGAATTATTCTGATAAATAAAACTAAAAGGAAAATCGATTCGAAACTTTGCTCATTTCCTCATAAAGTTCCACGAAACAGGGAAACTTCATAATTTTTCAACAAAAACTCAAAACTATTACCTTTTTTCTTCCGATCGAATAGCCGGATCGGTGAAAATGAATTCACACAAATCCCTCGACGATTGCCTCAATGATCGGCCATCTTGCATTGTAATTCCCACTAATCGGCCTTGACTATCCTAAAAAATAATCAAAACATATTGCGCTACTTTTATGAAGCAAAACTTACACATTTCAATCTAAACTTCGCTGCCATTCTCACATTTTTGTCATTGCTGGCGGATGAAGTTGTAGCAGTCGATACCAGTGGTGTATTATGGTTTGATCTCCGATTCAATTGGGGTAGTGCAGAGCGAAGCACCTGGAATAATTAAATTCTCTATAAATTTCACTACATCTCCGCATTTTTCGACGAAAAAAGTATGCCATACAAAAAAGCCTTTCGCTTCTCAATTTTATTTTTCGGTCCTCAATTTTTTTATCGGTCTTCGATTATTCTTGCTCGGTCCGCGATTCTAGAACAGCGCCAAATCTTACCTCAGTATTATGTGCAACATCCATTTTTGTTCCAATTTTTCTGAGTCGAGAAGGAATGCAATTGAAGGTTACGCAAAAACGTAGTGTGCGACCTGACTCATACAACGCGACGTTTTCTCTACCTTCTCCTCGTTTTATGTACTCTGTAACATATATATTGGCGGGAATTCCATTTGGCGGGAATTCTCGGCAGAGCGCGTTTGCAGTCCCGAAAATCGATACGATACCTCATTTTAATATGGACCGCATTCACTATTCCTGTTGCGGTAGACACTGGTCATTATCGATTTTATAGTCATCATGTCAACAAAAGAAAATCTACTAAATCGTGATATTCAAAATTTGAAGGATGAGAAAGACAAGCAAAAAGATGATGAGGTAGTTAAAATTTCCCTAATTTTTCAGAAGTTACATTTTTCAGCTTATCAAGTTCACCAAATATACCAAACTAGCTCGCGAGATGCACCAACACATTCTTACGTATTGTAGCGACTCGAGTCGTTATAACTACTCGCAATGCTCAAAAAGTTGCAATTTGGAAATCCAATTGTTCAATACAGTACCACCACAGATGATTCGACTCACGGAAGTAAGAAGTGGCATTGAGGTGGAATTACTATACTCGAATAAGCGAAGAGCTGGAGTGAAAACAGTTGAACACAAGTTTGACTTTCCTAGATACCAAGAATATCAAGTCAAGGGGTATCTTAACATTGACAAAACCATGGCGGAGATTCAGAAGTATCTCATGAAATACTACAAGCATGTTGGTCAAAAATTCACCACGTCAATTTTTGTCGATGTAGAGCAATGGCCAACGAAGCTGATGAAATGGAAGCATATAACAAATATTGAGAAGTGGGAAGTTGTTATGTACACTACAATGTACATGGATTTTATGGCATACTTCCGGACGACCAATGCTCGGGTGAATCATTTGGCGTTGCGAGAAAGTTTTTATGAGGAATTCACTTTGGGTCCAGACTTCTTCAAGTCCGATCTGTTCAAACGCACTCCAAATGTCCATATCGACGTGATTTGTGAAATCGATAACAATGACTTTCTGAACTTGCGAAAGCCATACTGTAGTTTGAAACATTACATTAACAATTATGATATTCTTGCAAAAGTTAGAAAGTTGAATAGAAGTGTCAATTTGGAGGAGTGTTACATTCGAATTGAGTCGCCATATGAAGACGATGACATTTTTGAGATATTGGATTTTCTTCAACATTACTATGAAGATGGGGATGAGGATAGTGAGGATGATGAGGATGGTGATGGTTATGACGATAACGATGAGGGTGACGATGGCTATGAATTTGACGATGACGATGACGCACAATTGCACATTAAAATTGGAAAAGTTCATATTTCTACTGATTCAAATGAGAAAGCATTGATTCTTTATGTAGCGAAAGATTAATATTTGCATGTTTTTTTAATAAATTATTATTTAATTTTTGTTTAATTATTAATTTTTTGATGCCTTTGCTTAGTTCAAATGTTGCTAAAAATTTAACAGAAAAATCTTTTCCGATATTTTGTTGTTACTCTCATAGTCAACGTTGCTTCCCTAAAAAACCGGTAAGAAATTTCTTCACTCTTCAACAATCGAGGACCAAACTGGCCAAATTCCATGAAACAACCTGTCGGTCCTCGATTATTTTTTCGGGCCTCGATTTTTTTTTGGTCCTCAATTATTCTTGCTTAGCCCTCGATTCTAGAACAGTGCCGAAATCTCTATGTGGTCACCTGCTTGCAAACGTGCCCTATTGAGAATTCCCGTCAAAACGGTATGCGTGTTAATGAAAATGTAAACAGAACTGCAAGGAACATGAGAAATTGTTGCGTTGGAAGGTGTACGCATTCAACATTTCTGCTTCCCTACACACGGGTCGCTCATCGATTTTTACTGTCAATGGAAGAAAACTCACTGAAACGAAAAAACGACGAAATGGAAGACGCCAAAAAACAAGACATTGAGGTAACTAAAATTTTCAGATTTTGTTTTAAAGAATCACACATTTCCAGCTCGCCGATTTCCTCAAATATCCCAAATTAGCCTCCGAGCTGCGACACCACATTTTAACTTATTGTGACGGCTCAACATTTTCAATGTATTCACAATGCTCTGAAAATTGTAACGCGGAGATTCAACGTTTCAATACAGTAGGACCAACTGATCTCAAAATAAAAGAGGAAAAAGACGGTGTTGTGGTCGAAATGATCTACCGAAAGGAAGTAGTGCACAATGATTCAGTAATCAACAAACATGTCGAAAAGAAATTTTTGTTGCCTGATATCCATGTGTTCGTCAAAGTTCAAGAACATTTGTTGAAATACTACAAGTATGTTCAAAATGAATATACCCATCTTTTGGTCATGGATGTAAAAATTTGGCCAAATGGTTTTATGAAAATGAAACAATTGGAGAACATTGCATATTTGGATGTGACTATTTACAAATCTATGTATGATGATTTCATGAACGACTTGAAGGATACCAACCTCGAAACCTTGGATCTGACACTAAACAATTGTGAAGAAGAATCTGACAAAGTCACTATCCGTGCAGATTTCTTTAAATCCGATCTATTTCGACGAATGAAAATTGTTTCGTTCCATATGAAATGCGAGATAGAAAGTGAAGATTTTATCAACTTGCAGCACGACTTTGTCGCTTTCATGGAATCATCAATAAGTTTCGATGACGTTCGAGAAAAAGTCAGAAGATGGAATAGTGAAAGACATTCAAATGATTTCCTTGTCGGTGTTCAATTGCCAGACGAAGATAATCGACTTTTAGATATATCCTCAATTTTTCCAGCAGATCAGTTTGATGTGATGGAGCATGAAATAGATGACTTATATGATGATGAGGATGCCAGATGGTTCACAATTGGAAACGTACAAGTCAAACAACAAAATGATGGGAAATTGTTGTGGCTAACTTTTCAATAAGATTAATAATTTCATTTGTGAATATTTTTTTGCAGTGTGCATAAATGTTTAATGAGAAAAATTGTTTGAAGACACGTTTCTGTACAAATTTGAATTTATTAGATTTGAAACAAATGCGCTTTGAAATTTGATTCTAATATTGCTATGAAACATGGCGTTGTGTTTTTTTTTTTGAATTTGATAAATTAATTTTCTAGACTCTTCAAAAGTTTAAAGGTGCTTGGCCCAAAAGTAGGACCGGTGAGCGAAAAGCAGGGCCGGTGATCGAATTAACACTATAAGCTCAACTATATTCAGGCCAACGGTTCGATTTTTCGGTCGGCGGTCCTACTTTATTGCTAAGGTTCCCGATTTTTTAGGAGAGCACGTCAATTTTCCCAGTGAAATTACAACAAACTATAAGTTTTTTGTCTATAGAACAGGCTCCAATGTTTCGTGTGTTTCGACTCTAACAGCAATTGTTCCGGCCGTCTTGCAAACGCGCTCTACTGCAAATTATGGTCATTTTGAGGTTACAGAGAAATAGTGTTAAGAGAAGAGAGACGCTAGACATGGGCAGGTGGTTGGTGTGATCTGCGTCATTTCAAATTTTAGTGCGTTTGATCCACGTGCCATGTCAACTTCTTCAAGAAAACGTGACCAGAACGGAAAATTAATACAACAAAATGTTGAGGTTGGTGAAAATTTCAAAATTTTAGTCAAAGTTTTTTTCAGCTTACTGGATTCAGAAAATATTCCAAACTCCCTTTGGAAATGAGACATCATGCATTGACGTACTCGAATAGAGCGACATTGAGAAATTTGTCACAATGCTCGAAACTTTCAAATTTAGAAATACAACAATTTAACACAATTTCGCCGAATCGTCTGGAAATAAGAGGTGATTCATTTGGTGTTGTAGTCAAACTTTGGTACTTGGGGAGGAAGATCGAGAAGAAGTTTGATTCTTCTGAGAATATTCTGATGGAAATTCAGGAGTATCTTATGAAGGTCTACAAATTTGTCAATCGCCATGTTGCTACTTTGATCCAATTCAATATGAGACAATGGCCATCGACAATTATGGAGATGGATTTCATGAAAACTATTGGGAAATGGAAAGTGACTATGTACAAGACAATGCTTAACGATTTCATGGATTTTGTGAAAGTTGAAGGTCCTCGCCCAAAAACTTTGGAATTAGTAAACTGTTGTGATGTCGCTAATCAGGTTGTCATACCTTCGGAATTTTTCAGCACCGAGTTTTTTCGAAAAGTTCGAGATGTTTCAATCCACATGAAATCAGAAATTAATGATGAGCAATTTTTGAACTCGAAAAAGAGTTATTTGGATCTGAAATGTTCCGTAAGCTTCGACGCGATTTGTTCGAAAGTTGCTGAATGGAACCAAATGGAAAACCCACGATCGTATAAAATTGAGATTCAAATGCCAGATGATGATGCCCGAGTATTTGATATGAATGTGTTGTTTCCAAACGATTTTGCTATAATTCACCGAAACTTAGTGTTGGGAGGAGCGTATGGTGATGGAATCTTTGAAGTTGGCAATGTTGAACTTAACATTAGTGGGCATGGAAAAAACTTGGTCATGACTGCCCTCTAAATGCAATTATTGTTCTTTTGATCTCGTTTTTTGTGATGTTTCTTAATAAATAAATTCTGAACATATCTCATTATTTGATTTTTGAAGTTTCGATTTGAATCATTGCAAAGCCATGCAAACCCTACTACAATTCAGAATTGATTCAAAAATTTATCTGGTGCGTACTATAATTATAGTTCTGCGTGAATTTGCTTGAAATTTTCTCATTAGATCAATTGTTCTAAGAAAATTTTCGTAGCAACTTTCATTTTCGTATTCTATGTGAAATTCGCTGTAAGAAAAACTGCATAAACCATTTCATTGCAAACACGCTCTATTGAAATTTCCCGCCAAAACAACACGTAATAGAAAATCGATAAACAGGTTATTGCAAGACCGTAGGTTGAGGAGGACCTCATTCAACATTTCTGCTGCGGTGGACACTGGTCAGCATCAATTTTCGTGGCATCATGTCAATGACGGAAAACTTACTGAAGCAAAAAAACGAGGATGTGGAGGAGAAACGGGTCGAGAGACCAAACATTGAGGTAAGTGTTGCTCTTTTATCTGCATTTCATTTTTTTTCAGCTTACTGAGTTCACAAAGTACGTTAAATTAGTTCCCGAATTACATGATCCCATCCTGACATACTGCAATGACTCGACTCTTTTCAATTATTCACAAGTTTCCAAGTTTTGCAATTCGGAGATTCAAATGTTCAATACAGTACCACCAAGAGATCTCACAATAACGGAGAAAAGTGATGGAGTTGTAGTGACGATGGAGTATGTCAATAAACGTGATTGGCAATTGCCAAAGAAGAAAATCGTAAAGACGTTCATGCTCTTCGACTTTGAAGATGTGATGGATGAGGTTCAAAAATATATAATGAAGTATTACAAGTATGTAGGACCAAACATCACCGTAGCATTGAACATCGATTTGAAACAGATGCCAATCAACATAATGAAAATGCAACACATAGCCAAAATTGAATATTTGACTGTGACTTCTTCCAAATCTGTTCATAATGAGTGGATGGAGTATCTCAAGAATATCGATGTCAAGAAAATTTGTTTGAGTCTTCATGACTGCAATGCAATTTCTGAGCGAGTCACAATCCCTGCTGAGTTTTTCAAGTCTGATGTATTCCGCAATTTGCGAGACCCATTTTTGCACGTGAAGTGTGAAATTGAAGGTGAAGATTTTATTAATTTGGAGAGCAGAAGTGTCCTTTTGAAAGCGGCGATAAGTTCCGAAGATATTCGTTCAAAAGTCATAAGATGGAACAGAACGATTCATCAAGAAAGCTGTCTCTTTTTCATTATTATGCCAGATGATGATGACAGAGTATTTGATGTGTATGATATTTTCCCAACCGACCAGTTTGTCCATGAATTGTTCGAGGACGACAATTTTGATGGCTGTGTGGAGTTTGCAATTGAAAAAGTTCAGGTTAAACAAGAAGCTGATGGAAAAACGTTGCGATTATATTTTGACGTGGATGAGGAATAATTTCGCTATTTTGGCTGTTTGTTTTCGACAAATAAATTTTTGAAACGTTAATTGTTTTTATAGAATTTGTAATTTTTTATTAAAAGCTTTGTATGTGCTGCAATAGAGAAATTTCCTGCCCAGATGTTTTAAAAAAAAATGTGAATACCGGCATAAAAAACTGCGTTAACCCTCATGTAGCAACTGCGCTCTATCGTGAATTCCATACGTAATAGAAAAAACGATACGTAATAGAAAATCGATAAACCGGTTACTGCGCTGCCGTAGGTAGAGAAGGACTCCATTTTATATTTCTGCTGCGGTACACACTAGCCATCATCAATTTTCAGGGCATAATGTCAACAGCGGAAAATCCACTAAAACGAAAAAACGAAGATGTGAAGGATGAAGGAGTCAAGAAACGAGACATTGAGGTAGTTGAAATTTCCAGGTTTTTTTCATGGAATCAAATAATTTTAGCTCACTGAATTCACCAAATATGCCAGGTTAGCGGACAAATCGCGACATCACATCCTGTCTTACTGCAACATCTCAACACTTTTGAACTACTCACAATGCTCCAAGTTTTGTAACTTCGAAACACAAAAGTTCAATATTGTGGCCCCGAGGCGTCTCACAATGAAGGAGGAAAGTGACGGAATTGTGGTAGAACTGCATTATGCGAAAAACCGTGTCGAAAATTTTTTTCTCGAACATTATAACGGAGTTCAGAAGAAATTCATATTTTCTGAAGCCACCAATGTTATGGAGGAGATTCAGAAATACCTGGTTGAACGGTACAAGCATGTCAAACAAGGAAATACTGTTGCGATAGAGGTAGATGTAAGAAAATGGCCGATTAAATTGATGGAATGGAAAAAAATCACACATGTTGAATTTTGCACAGTGGTTATGTATAAATCGATGTTGAACGATTTTATGGATCACTTTGAGAATCAGAATATCAAGGTGTTGACTTTATCGGAATGTGCTGAAATTTCTGATCCAGTTACCATTCCTCCTCAGTTTTTCAAGGCCGAGGCCTTCCAAAAATTGCGAGCATTCTACGGCGAAGTAGAATGCGAGATTGACAGTGAAGACTTTATGAATTTGTCGAAAGAACCCGCATGCTTGAAATCATCAATAAGTTTCCATGATATTCGAGCCATAGTCAGGAAATGGAATAGTGAAAGTTCTACGAAAAATCGTTTCATTGACATTGAATTACCTGAAGATGATGATCGCGTATTCGATTTGTTCGACATTTTTCCCTCCGACCAGTTTGATGTGGTTAGTATGGGGCTTGGAATGTTTCAAATTGGAAACGTTTATGTTGATATTGAAGTGGATGAAAAGAGTATTAAATTATCAAATTGTTCGAATTAATTTAAGATTGTTTTATTTTTTTATGTGTGAATAAATTTTCAATTTTGATTTTTCATTGCTTTATTCGAATCGCAGAGAAAAGTAAACATAGGAGTTGTTCAAAACCCAAGTGGTTAGTGCCGTTATTGGCAAAATAATTCGAGATCTTTTTTTGCTAAAGATGGTACGGTGATAGTACAATACAGTAGGTGTGGTTCTACACTCACAAGATATTCTTTTAGTTTCTCACAATATCAAAACCAAAAAATTGCTTCCCAGCTGTATCATGTTTGTTGCAAAAAGCTGTCAACGTAGTTTATGAATGTATAACACGTCATTATAATAGTGTCATGAATTAACTCGTTGCAAACGCGCTCTATTGAAAACACCCGCCAAAAAAGGTATGCGTGTGAATAAGAGAGTACATGGAAGAAGGAGGTAAATGAGTCAACGTTGCGTTAAAGGTTGTACACTGTCATTTTATTGCGTTGTTGCGTAAGGTTCTGGTCAATCGTTTTCATTGTCAAGAATCAATTTCATTTAAACAATAATGAAAGTTATGGTTCACATCAAAAATACTACTGAAGTAAGTTTTTTTTACTTAGTTGACTTATAATGATGACAGATTTTCAGCTCACTAAATTTATCACATGGCCCAAACTACCGGAAGAGTTGCGTCATTACGTTCTAACTTATTGTAACAAGTCAACACTTTGCAATTACTCGACATGCTCTAAGGCCTGTAATTCTGAAATACAGAGATTCAATACTGTGGCACCAAAGCGTCTCATCATGAAGGAGGGCCCTGACGGTATTGTAGTAGAACTGCAATATGAGAAGAATCGTGTTGGTTATTTTTTCCTCGAACATTATAATGGAGTTGTGAAGAAGTTCATGTTTTCTGAAGCCGACAATGTTATGGAGGAAATTCAGAAGTACCTGGTTGAACGGTACAAACATGTCAAACAAGGGTACACTGTTGCAATAGAGTTAGATGTAAAACGCTGGCCAATCGATTTGATGAAATGGAAAAATCTAACACATGTCGAATTCTGCACAGTGGTTATGTATAAGTCGATGTCAAACGATTTTATGGATCACCTCGAGAATCAAAACATAAAAGTGTTGACTGTATCGGAATCTGCCGAAATCTCTGATCGAGTCATTATTCCTCCTCATTTTTTCAAATCCCAGGGATTCCAGAATCTGCGAGCTCTCTACGGCGCAGTAAGATGCGAGATCGACACTGAAGACTTTATGAATTGGTCGAAAGAAGACGCAAGCTTGAAATCTTTGATAAGTTTTGATGATATTCGAGCCATTGTCAGAAAATGGAACGGTACAAACCATACGGAACATCAATTCCTTGAAATACAACAACCAGAAGATGATAATCGCGTATTGGATGTATCAGTTCTTTTCCCATCAGACCAGTTTCATATTGTTGATTTGGGGCTCGGATCATATCGAATTAGAAACGTTTTTATTAATATTGATGTGTACGGAAAGATTATTGAATTAACGAGAAGCCCAAATTAAATTCCGTATACTTGAGATTGTTTTATTTTTTGATGTGCCAATAAATTTTTAATTTGATTTTTTATGCCTTCACTCGAATAGCAGAAAAAAGTAAAGTAAAAAGTAAATCGTTTTTGATCGTTAATTTCATGCAATCAAATTGGCGCTTTTTGTTTTATATGACATAGATGGAATCCTTGTAAGAAATTTATTTATTGACAACTAATCAAACAATAATCAATCAACTTCAATTTCATCTGTGAAAAAGAAAAGATACAAATATTTTCCATTATCATCTTGATCAATATCAACAATAACTTTTCCAATCCTGAATTGATCGTCATCAGTGTGCACATCAAACTGGTCTGCTGGAAAAATGGTTGACACTTCAAAAACGCGATCATCATCATCTGGTATCGCAATTTGCATTATTACACTTTTCGATTGACTTGAACTATTCCATTTTCGAACTTTTGCGCGAATAGCATCAAAACTGATCGAGGATTTGAAATAGAGAACGTCGTTCGATACGTTAACAAAATCTTCATCCTCGATTTCACACTTCACCCACAAAGCAACTGTTTCCAATTTTAGGAATACTTCGGATTTGAAAAAATCAGAACGGACCGTCACTCGATTTGATACCTCATCACATTCCAATAGACTCAACTTTTTGATGGCCGCCATTTTGAAGTACTCCATGCAATCATCATACATGGACTTATACATGAACACATTCCACGAATCGATATTTACAATGTGTTTCCATTCTGTCAATTCCATTGGCCATTTTCTTACATTCACATTGATCTCAGCAGTGTTTCTTTCGGTGACATAATTGTAACATTTCATCAGGTACTTTTGAATCTCCTCCATCACATTGCCGGTTTCAGTAAACTTAACTGTGATCGCTTTACTACTGGGGTACGTCAGCTCCACAGCAACACCATCACATGTTTCCAAAATTGCAAGACTCTTTGGTGCCACAGTATTGATTATTTGTATTTCGGAGTTACAAAACTTGGAACATTCCGAGTAACTGAGAAGAGTTGGGCCAGTACAATACGTGAGAATGTGGTAACGCAACTCATTAGCTAGTTTTGCATGCTTGGTAAACTCAGTTAACTGAAAAAATCAAACTTTAAAAAATATGATTGGTTTAGTTACCTTAATGTCTTGTCGTTTGGCTCCTTCATCCTCCACAACGTCGTTTCTTCGTTTAAGCGAACTTCCCTCAATTGACAACATGACAGTAAAATCGATAATGACCAGTGTCTATCACAGCAGAAATTTGAATGAGGTCTACGCAACACGTTTTGACATGATATCTAATCTTACGGTCATTTCCGTGGAGCGCGTTTGCAGAGATCAGCAGAAGTGTAGAGCACACAATATTCGAGTGAAATGAAAATTGTGAAGTTTCAGTGGATCAAATAAACTATCAGAAATTTCCTTTCTCAGCTATCGAGACAGTCTTAGAATGAGCTGACATGACTTTATAGTTACTATAAAATCATGTCAGCAGATACTCAGCTGCCTAGGTAAGCTCAGCTATCTAGGCCATCTTAGAATGAGCTGACACAATTTTATAGTTACTATAAAATCATGTCAGCAGATACTCAGCTGCATAGGAAAGCTCAGCTGTCAAGACAATCTTAGAATGAGCTGACACGATTTTATAGTTACTATAAAATCATGTCAGCAGATACTCAGCTGCCTAGGTAAGCTCAGCTATCTAGGCAGTCTTAGAATGAGCTGACACGATTTTATAGTTACTATAAAATCATGTCAGCAGATACTCAGCTGCCTAGGAATGCTCAGCTATCTAGGCCATCTTAGAATGAGCTGACACAATTTTATAGTTACTATAAAATCATGTCAGCAGATACTCAGCTGCATAGGAAAGCTCAGCTGTCAAGACAATCTTAGAATGAGCTGACACGATTTTATAGTTACTATAAAATCATGTCAGCAGATACTCAGCTGCCTAGGTAAGCTCAGCTATCTAGGCAGTCTTAGAATGAGCTGACACGATTTTATAGTTACTATAAAATCATGTCAGCAGATACTCAGCTGCCTAGGAATGCTCAGCTATCTAGGCCATCTTAGAATGAGCTGACACAATTTTATAGTTACTATAAAATCATGTCAGCAGATACTCAGCTGCCTAGGAAAGCTCAGCTGTCTAGGCAGTCTTAGAATGAGCTGACACGATTTAATAGTTACTATAAAATCATGTCAGCAGATACTCAGCTGCCTAGGAAAGCTCAGCTGTCTAGACAGTCTTAGAATGAGCTGACACAATTTTATAGTTACTATAAAATCATGTCAGCAGATACTCAGCTGCCTAGGAATGCTCAGCTATCTAGGCAGTCTTAGAATGAGCTGACACGATTTTATAGTTACTATAAAATCATGTCAGCAGATACTCAGCTGCCTAAGTAAGCTCAGCTATCTAGGCAATCATAGAATGAGCTGACACAATTTTATAGCTACTATAAAATCATGTCAGCAGATACTCAGCTGCCTAGGTAAGCTCAGCTATCTAGGCCATCTTAGAATGAGCTGACACAATTTTATAGTTACTATAAAATCATGTCAGCAGATACTCAGCTGCCTAGGTAAGCTCAGCTATCTAGGCAATCATAGAATGAGCTGACACGATTTTATAGTTACTATGAAATCATGTCAGCAGATACTCAGCTGCCTAGGTAAGCTCAGCTATCTAGGCAATCATAGAATGAGCTGACACAATTTTATAGTTACTATAAAATCATGTCAGCAGATACTCAGCTGCCTAGGTAAGCTCAGCTATCTAGGCCATCTTAGAATGAGCTGACACAATTTTATAGTTACTATAAAATCATGTCAGCAGATACTCAGCTGCCTAGGAAAGCTCAGCTGTCTAGACAGTCTTAGAATGAGCTGACACGATTTTATAGTTACTATAAAATCATGTCAGCAGATACTCAGCTGCCTAGGAAAGCTCAGCTGTCTAGACAGTCTTAGAATGAGCTGACACAATTTTATAGTTACTATAAAATCATGTCAGCAGATACTCAGCTGCCTAGGAAAGCTCAGCTCAGACAGTCTTAGAATGAGCTGACACAATTTTATAGTTACTATAAAATTATGTCAGCAGATACTCAGCTGCCTAGGAAAGCTCAGCTATCTAGGCAGTCTTAGAATGAGCTGACACGATTTTATAGTTACTATAAAATCATGTCAGCAGATACTCAGCTGCCTAGGAAAGCTCAGCTATCTAGGCAGTCTTAGAATGAGCTGACACGATTTTATAGTTACTATAAAATCATGTCAGCAGATACTCAGCTGCCTAGGAAAGCTCAGCTATCTAGGCAGTCTTAGAATGAGCTGACACGATTTTATAGTTACTATAAAATCATGTCAGCAGATACTCAGCTGCCTAGGAAAGCTCAGCTATCTAGGCAGTCTTAGAATGAGCTGACGCAATTTTATAGTTACTATAAAATCATGTCAGCAGATACTCAGCTGCCTAGGAAAGCTCAGCTATCTAGGCAGTCTTAGAATGAGCTGACGCAATTTTATAGTTACTATAAAATCATGTCAGCAGATACTCAGCTGCCTAGGAAAGCTCAGCTATCTAGGCAGTCTTAGAATGAGCTGACGCAATTTTATAGTTACTATAAAATCATGTCAGCAGATACTCAGCTGCCTAGGAAAGCTCAGCTATCTAGGCAGTCTTAGAATGAGCTGACGCAATTTTATAGTTACTATAAAATCATGTCAGCAGATACTCAGCTGCCTAGGAAAGCTCAGCTATCTAGGCAGTCTTAGAATGAGCTGACGCAATTTTATAGTTACTATAAAATCATGTCAGCAGATACTCAGCTGCCTAGGAAAGCTCAGCTATCTAGGCAGTCTTAGAATAAGCTGACGCAATTTTATAGTTACTATAAAATCATGTCAGCAGATACTCAGCTGCCTAGGAAAGCTCAGCTATCTAGGCAGTCTTAGAATAAGCTGACACGATTTTATAGTTACTATAAAATCATCATTTTCATTATTCATTTTAGTGGATCAAATAACCGATCAAAAACCTCACAATATTCGAGTGAGATGAATATTGTGAAGTTTCAGTGGATGAAATTAACGATCAGAAACTTCACAATTTTCGAGTGAGATGAGAATTGTGAAGTTTCAGTGGATCAAATTAACGATCAAGAACTTCACAATATTCGAGTGAGATGAATATTGTGAAGTTTCAGTGGATCAAATTAACGATCAAGAACTTCACAATATTCGAGTGAGATGAATATTGTGAAGTTTCAGTGGATCAAATAAACGGTCAGGGACTTCACAATATTCGAGTGAGATCAAAATTGTTAAATTTTTCGTGGTTAAAAATTGCGATCACGATATTTTTAACTTTTTGATTGTGTATTGTAATTTTTTTCGAGACTTTAAAATTAAGCCAAATAATGCGTCGTAAACATCAACATCGCATTGGCTCAAATGGAACTATTGAATATCAAGCAACCTGTTCATGATAAAATTTTATTCGTAAAGAAACTGTGCCACAAAAAAAGAAATCAGAAGATAATAACGTGCATTTGGTGAGTATTCATGACCAAATTTTTTCCACGGCCACTTACTTTCAATTCAACATTGCCAACTACAAAAATTCCATCACTAATCATGAGATTGTTTTGACGAATGACCAACAGATTGTTTGGAAACAACACAGTCAAATCAAACACTCGATCGTCATTATCTGGCATTTGAATCTCAATTTTATACGATCGTGGGTTTTCCATTTGGTTCCATTCAGCAACTTTCGCACGAATCGAGTCGAAGCTTACGGAACATTTCAGATCCAAATAACTCTTTTTCGAGTTCAAAAATTGCTCATCATTAATTTCTGATTTCATGTGGATGGAAACCTGCCGGAGTTTTCGATAAAACGCGGTGTTGAAAAAATCGGAAGGTATGACAACCTGATTAGCAACATCATGACAGTTCAGTAATCCCAAAATCTTTGGACTAAGTCGACCAACTTTGACAAATTCCATGAAATCGTTAAGCATCGTTTTGTTGATGGTTACACTCCAATTTCCAATATTTTTCATGAAATCCATTTCCATTATTGTCGATGGCCATTGTCTCATATCAAAATCAATCCAAGTAGCAACATGACGCTTGACAAATTTGTAGTACTTCATTAGATGATTTGCCACTTCCATCAGAGTATTTGACGAAGATTCAAATTTCTTCTCGATTTTCCTTCCCAAGTACCAAAGTTTGACTACAACACCAGATGAATCTTCTGTAATTTCCACACGATTCGGTGAAATCGTATTGAATCGTTGTATTTCCAAGTTTGAAAGTTTCGAGCATTGTGACAAATTTCTCAGTGTTGCTCGATTCGAGTACTTCATTGCATGATGTCTTAGCTCCGAGGGTAGGTTAGAATATTTTTTAAATCCGGTAAGCTAAAAATATATACTGCTCTATGAAAACAACTCTGAAAAATTCACCAACCTCAACATTCTGTTTTATCAATTCTCCATCCGTTGACATGATTCCACACAATGGCCAAACGCAGTAAAATAAGAAATGACGCAGAGAAAATCAATCAACTACCCAATGTCAAAAGGTTTTGCAGTTTGGCGGGAATTCTCAATAGAGCGCATTTACTGCCGACGGTTATGACGTCACCTCTACCGAAATGACCGCCTAAAGGGTTTTGTGGTACCGTAGGCTGAGAAAATTCTCATTCAAAACTTCTGCTGCGATAGACACTGGTCATTATCGATTTTGCTGCCATTATGTCGACAGACGGTAATTCGCTGAAACGAAAAAACGACATTGTGGAGGATGCAGGAGTCAAACGACAAAATATTGAGGTAATTAAACTAACCATATTTATTAAAAGTTTGTTTTTCCAGTTAACTGAGTTCACCAAGCATGCTGAACTGGCTGACGAGTTGCGCCATCATATTCTTACGTTTTGTACTGGCCCAACTCTTTCTAGTTACTCGGAATGTTCCCAGTTTTGTAACTCCGAAATACAACGATTCAATACGGTGGCACCAAAAAGTCTCAAAATCTTGGAAAAACGTGATGGTGTTGTTGTTGAATTGATGTATTCCAGTAACACCATCACAGAGAAGTTCACTAAAACTGACAGTGTTATGGAGGAAATCCAAAATTACCTGATTAAATTTTACAAATATGTCACCCAAGGAAATACTGCTGATATCAGGGTAAATGTCAAAAATTGGCCAATGGAATTGATGAAGTGGAAACATATAAGAAATATCGAAACGTGGAGTGTAATTATGTACAAATCAATGTATGATGATTGTATGGAGTATTTCAACAATATGATCATCAAACAATTGAATTTAATGGACTGTGTTGAGGTATCTGATCAAACCACGGTTCGTTCTGATTTTTTCAAATCAGAAGTGTTCCGAAAGTTGAAAACGGTTCTTTTCTTTATGAAATGCGAAATCGAGGTTGAAGACTTTGTTAACGTATCGACAAAAGAAATGTACTTCAAATGCTCAATCAGTTTTGAAGCTATTCGCGCGAAAGTTCAAAAATGGAACAGTTCAAAGCAATCGGAAACCACATTCATGCAAATCGCGATACCAGAAGATGATGATCGCGTTTTCGAAATTTCAACAATTTTTCCAGTAGACCAATTCGATGTGCGTCACGATGACACTGATGACAACATGTTCAATATTGGAAAAGTTTTTTTTTGATATTGGCCAGAATAATTATGAAAAATACTTGTATCTTTTCTTTTTCTCAGATGAAATGGTGGTTGATTGATAATTGTTTCCAAAGAATAAATTCTTGACATCGGTTTTTTTATAGCATACTTGAGATGATTTTCAACCAAAGAAGTATTGTCATTGATTTAAAAAAAATCACAGCTCTATTCGGCTCTGTTCAAACAATGAGACTTTCAAAAGAAGTTCATAAGAAAGCTAAGTTTTTAAAAAGTTTTTATTCATAAGCCAAACAAAAATACAGATAAATTTAAATTTCACTTTTCAACATTCATAGTTAAACCTTTCCCATCCCGATCAACAACAAATCGAACGTTTCCAATACAATATTTTTTATTTTCTTCATGACTGTGCATAAAAAGTGGTGAGACAGTCTCATTCGGGAATAACAATTCTATGTCAAAAATTCGATCATCATCTTTTGGCAACATAATGCCAATCTCTGTCGAAGCCGTTGGAAGTGAACTATTCCATCTTGTAACTTTCTCGCGAATTGTACCATAACTTATCAAAGTGCAGAGATCAATCTTTTGGTTTTCAATATTCATAAAATCTTCCTCGTCGATTTCACATTGCACCGAAAGATAAGCTACTGATAAGCTTTTATAAAACTTTGTTTTGAAGAAGTCTACTTAGAATCACTCGATTAGTAGAATCGTAACAGTTCTCCAAATACAGAGTATTGACAGAGCAGCCGTTAATGTTGACATACTCCGTAAAATCATGGTACATCGACTGATACATTCTCACACTCAACTGAGAAATTGAGCACATATGCTTCATTTTCATCAAATTAATTGGCCATTTTTTCATAGCAATATTAACACAAGGAAGTGGTTTTTTGACATACTTGAAGTGTTTTGTCATAAACCTCTCCAGACTTTCCATCGACTGTCCAAAGTTAAAGTACACAATTTTTCCGTGGTCATTCCCATGGTAATAGCTAATTGTCACACTGACATCCCCATCCCATTCTTCAATATCAACAGTATTTGGAGTCCTGAAAACCTCTAGAGTTGTGTTGAGATCATGGACTTGCAAATCGCATTGTTTTGAGCATGCTGAGTAGTTTCTAAGGGTTTTGCCTTCGCAATATGATAGAATATGATGTTGGAGCAGAGGAACGAGTTTAGTATACTTGGAAAATTGAGGGATCTGAAAATTGATTTTAAATATTGAAATTTTAATCATAACTTACTTCATTGTCAATGTCCATTTTTGGAATCGATCGACCAAAAAAACTGACGCAACACTGTCTCAAATCTTGCAGTTTGTCAAGAATTCTCAGTAGAGCGCAATCGTTACCTCATTTTCTAGTGCTGCAAGAATATTGATCAATACTACCTACCTACGCAGTTCAATGGTCAGGTTTACGTAAATGAGAGGTCCCGTCAAAAGATAATCGTAATTAAAGAGAGTGTGCGTGGAGAGTGGAGACGTCAGAGTAAGATCAATGCGGTTGTTGAATATGGTTCATTCTACTACATTGCTGCGCAAGAGGGTAGCCAATTGGACTAGAAATTTCAGAGGATGAATTGAACATTCAGAGACTTCACAACTTTTGAGTAAGATGAAAATTGTGAAATTTTAGTGGATGAATTAATCGATCAGAAACTTCACAGTTTTTAAGTGAGATGAAAACTGTGAAAGTTCAACGGATTAATTTTATACATGATCGCGAATTTTTTTAGAAAGCCAAATGACGCGCCAGATACATATACGTTGCACCGGCTCAAATCTAACTTTTGCATATCAAGCAATCAATATCTGATAAAAGTTTATTGATAAAAATACTTTCACAAAAAAAAGTTCAAAAGAAACGAAAGTCCATATGGCGGGTATTCATGACCAAATTTTTTCCACGCGAACTAATCTTTAGCTCAACATCGCCAACTCGAAAGCTTCCATCAACAACCGCTAGCCCTAAATTCCGACGAAGAACCAACAAATCGTTTGGAAACAACCAACTCATATCAAACACTCGACGATCATGGTCTGGCATTTGAATCTCGAGTTTGTATGAGTGTGGGTTTTCAATTTGGTTCCATTCAGCAACTTTCGAACGAATCGCGTCGAAGCTTACGGAACACTTCAGATCCAAATAATTCTTTTTCGAGTTCGAAAATTGCTCATCATTAATTTCTGATTCCATAAAGATGGAAACCTCCCGAAGTTTCCGATAAAACTCGGTATTGAAAAAGTCCGAAGATATGACAACCCTATTAGCTACGTCATGACAATTCAGAAGCTGCAATTTTTTGGGCCGAAGTCTTCCGACTTTGACAAACTCCATGAAATCATGAAGCATTGTCTTATACATGTTAATTTTCCAGTTTCCGATACTTTTCATGAAATCCATCTCCAAGATTGTCGATGGCCATTGTCTCATATTAAAGTGAATCGAAGTAGCAACATGCCGTTTGACAAATTTGTAATACTTCATCAGATGATTCGCAACTTCCATCAGAGTATTTGACGAAGATTCAAATTTTTTCTCGATTTTCTTTCCCAAGTACCAAAGTTTGACTACAACACCAGATGAATCTTCTGTAATTTCCACACGATTCGGTGAAATCGTATTGAATCGTTGTATTTCCAAATTTGAAAGTTTCGAGCATTGTGACAAATTTCTCAATGTTCCTCGATTTGAGTACGTCAATGCATGATGTCTTAGTTCCGAGGGTAGTTTAGAATATTTTTTGAATCCAATTAGCTGCAAATATATACGGTTCCATGAAAACTACTCTCCGAAAATTCACCAACCTCGACATTCTGTTCAATATATTCTCCATCCACAGTTGACATGATTTCGCACAATGGTCGAACGCAGTAGAATAAGAAATGACGCAGAACAAATCAATCACCTGCCAATGTGGAGAGTTTTTGCAGTTTGGCGGGAATTCTCAATAGAGCACATTTACAGACGACGGTTATGACGTCACGATGACCCGCCGAAATGATTGTGGTACCACAGGTCCTCATTCTACATTTCTGCTGCGATAGACACTGGTCATTATCGATTTTACTGTTATGATGTCAATAGAAAAAAATTTGCTGAATCGAAAAAACGACGTTGTGGAGGATGAAGGAGCCAAACGACAAGACCTTGAGGTAATTAAACCAATCTTTTTTTAAAATTTGTTTTTCCAGTTAACGGAGTTCACCAAGCACGCAAAACTAGCCAATGAGTTGCGTCATCACATTCTTACGTTTTGTTCTGGCTCAATTCTCTGCAGTTACTCAGAATGTTCCAAGTTTTGTAACTCCGAAATACAAAGATTCAATACGGTGGCACCAAAAAGTCTCAAGATCTTGGAAAAACGTAATGGTGTAGTTGTGGAATTGATGTATTCCAGTAACACCATCATAGAGAAATTCTCTAAAACTGAAAATGTTATGGAAGTAATCCAAAAGTACCTGATGAAATGTTACAAATATGTCACCCAAGGAAAAACTGCTGATATCAGGGTAAATATGAAAAACTGGCCGATGGAATTGATGAAGTGGAAACATATAAGAAATATTGAAACGTGGGGTGTTATTATGTACAAATCAATGTATGATGATTGTATGGAATATTTCAACAATGGGATCATCAAACAATTGAATTTAATGGACTGTGTTGAGGTATCTGATCAAGTCACGGTCCGTTCTGATTTTTTCAAATCCGAAGTGTTCCGAAAGTTGAAAACGGTTCTTTTCTTTATGAAATGCGAAATCGAGGTCGAAGACTTTGTTAACGTATCGACAAAAGAAATGTATTTCAAATGCTCGATCAGTTTTGATGCTATTCGCGCAAAAGTTCAAAAATGGAACAGTTCAAGTCAATCGGAAACCAGATTCATGCACATCGCGATACCAGAAGATGATGATCGCGTTTTCGAAATATCAACAATTTTCCCAGAAGACCAATTCGATGTGCGTCACGATGACACTGATGACAACATGTTCAATATTGGAAAAGTTTTTTTTGAAATTGGCCAGAATAGTTATGAAAAATACTTGTATTTTTTCTTTTTCACAGATGAAATGGTGGTTGATTGATTTTTTTTATTTTCCGGTAATAAAATTTTGATACTATCTGTTTCTATAAAATATAAATCAAAGAACACTTCGACTTGAAAATCCATGTGATGTGCCATATGTATCCAAGCATAGGCTAAAATCGAACTTATAAAAATAATAAGCAATGAATTTCTGATAAAACTTTATTCATAAAACAACTTTTCACAAAAAAAATGATATCAAAAGAAAGGTACTTCCATTTGACGTACACTCATGACCAGACGTTTTCCATATTTACTAACTACTATATCAACATTGCCAACTTCAAATTTCCCATCACCATGTTTGTTCTGATCAACAACCACTAAATCGTTTAAAAACAGCCTGTTCATATCAATAACTCGAGTATCGTTATCCGGCATTCGAATTTCATATACATATGGTCGTGTTTGTTCCATGTTGTTCCATTCAGCAACTTTAGCACGAATCGCATCAAAACTTATAGAATATTTCAGTTCCAGAGACATTTTTTTCACTTTCAAGAATTGTTCATCCTCAATTTGAGATGTCATATAAATGAAAACCTCTCGTAGTTGTCGATAAAACTTGGTCTTGAAAAAATCCGAAGGTATGACAACCTGATTCGCGACATCGCAACAGTTTACTAATTCCAACATTTTCGGGCACGGTCCTTCGACTTTCACAAACTCCATAAAATCGTGAAGCATTGTCTTGTACATGGTCACTTTCCAGTTACCTATTTTTCTCATAAAATCCATTCTCAAGATTTTTGACGGCCGCTGTTTTATATTCAAATGAATCGAAACAGCAACATGGCGCTTGACAAACTTGTAGTACTTCATTAGATGGCACTGAATTTCCATCAGAGTACTTGACGAAGTTTCAAATTTTTTCTCGATCCTTCTTCCTAGGTACCAAAGTTTGACTACAACACCAGATAAGTCTTCTGTAATTTCCAGAAGATTTGGCGAAATCGTATTGAATCGTTGTATTTCCCAGTTTGAAAGTTTCGAGCATTGCGACAAATTTCTCAGTGTTGCTCGATTTGAGTACGTCAATGAATGATGCCTCATTTCCGAGGGCAGTTTGGAATATTTTTTGAATCCAGTAAACTGCAAATATATACGATTCTATGAGAACGAATCTGAAAAATTCACCAACCTCAAGATTCTGTTTGATCAATTCTTCATCCACATTTGACATGATTTCGCACGATGGTCAAACGCAGTAAAATAAGAAATGACGCAGACCAAATCAATCACCTGCCCAATGTCAAGAGCTTTTGCAGTTTGGCGGGAATTCACATTAGAGCGCATTTACTGACGACGGTTATGACGTCACCTCTACCGAAATGACCCGCCAAATCGATTTTGTGGTACCACGGGCTGAGAAAATCCTCATTCTTCATTTCTACTGCAGTAGACACTGGTCATTGTCGATTTTACTGCCATTATGTCGACAGACGGAAATTCGCTGAAACGAAAAAACGACGTTGTGGAGAATGAAGGAGTCGAACGACAAGACATCGAGGTAATGAAACCAATCATATTTTTAAAAGTTTGATTTTTTCAGTTAACTGAGTTTACTAACCACGCAAAACTAGCTAATGAGTTGCGTTACCACATTCTCACGTATTGTACTGGCTCAACTCTGTTCAGTTACTCCGAATGCTCAAAATTTTGTCACTCCGAAATACAAAAGTTCAATACTGTTCCACCAAAACGTCTGACGATCATAGAAAATAGTGATGATGTTTTTGTGAAACTGAAGTATTCCAGTAACACCATCATAGAGGAATTCTCTAAAACTGGCAATTTTATGGAAATTGTCCAAAAGTACTTGATGAATTGTTTCAAATATGTCAGTCAAGGAAACACTGCTGAGATGAATGTAAATGTAAGAAAATGGCCAGTTGAGTTAATGAAGTGGAAACACATCACAAATATCCCTACATGGGGAGTGGTCACGTATAAGTCAATATATGATGATTGTATGGAGTACTTCAAATTAGCGAAGATCAAGCAATTGAATTTATTGGAATGTTATGAGGTTGCTGAACAAGCAACCGTTCGTTCTGATTTTTTCAAATCCGATGTATTCCAAAAATTGGAAACAGTTCTTTTGTTTGTTAAGTGTGAAATCGAGAATGAAGATTTCGTTAACATGTCGCCAAAACTAATTTATTTAAACTCCTTGATCAGTTTTGATGCTATCCGCGCGAAAGTTCAAAAATGGAATAGTTCAACTCAATCGGAAAACTCATTTATGCAAATTGTGATATCAGAAGATGATGATCGAGTATTCGAATTATCAACCATTTTCCCGGCGGACCAATTCAATGTGCACACTGATGACGATATATTCAGGATTGGAAACGTTGTTGTTGAACTTGACCAAGATGAAGATGGAAAATATTTGTATCTTTACTGTTTCACAGATGAAATAGAAGCTTATTGAATTTTTTTTTAATTTATCGGGTAATAAATTTTTAATACAATCTGCTTTTTATAGAATATAAAACAAAGAACAGATGAAAATCCATGTGGTGTGAAAGATCAGTTGAAAATCCAACTTGAAAATCCATGTGGTGTGCCAAACGTACTATGCATAGGCTCAAATCGAACTTATAAATATTAAGCGATCCGTTTCTGATAAAACTTTATTCATAAAACAACTTTTCACAAAAAAATTGATATCAAAAGAAACGTACTTCCATTTAACGTACACTCATGACCAAACGTTTTCCATATTTACTAACTACTATATCAACATTGCCAACTTCAAATTCTCCATCACCATGTTTGTTCTGATCAATAACCACTAAATCGTTTAAAAACAGCCTGATCATATCAAAAACTTGAGTATCGTTATCCGGCATTCGAATTTCATATTCATATGGTCGTGTTTGTTCCATGTTGTTCCATTCAGCAACTTTCGCGCGGATCGCATCAAAACTTATCGAACATTTCAGTTCCAGAGAAATTTTTTGCACTTTCAAGAATTGGTCATCTTCAATGTCAGATGTCATATAGATGAAAATCTTTCGTAGCTTTCGATAAATTTTGGATTTGAAAAATTCCGAGGGTATGACGACCTGATTAGCGACATCGCAACAGTTTACTAGCTCCAAAGTTTTTGGGCAAGGTCCATCAACTTTCACACACTCCATAAAATCGTGAAGCATTGTTTTGTACATGGTCAATTTCCAATCACCTATTTTTCTCATAAAATCCATTTTCATGATTATTGACGGCCACTGTTTTAAATTCAAATGAATCGAAACAGCAACATGACGTTTGACAAATTTGTAATACCTCATCAGCTGCTCCGTCACTTCCATCAGAGTATTTGACGAAGATTCAAACTTCTTCTCGATCTTCCTCCCCATGTACCAAATCTTGACTACGACACCAGATGAATCTTCTGTAATTTCCACACGATTCGGCGAAATAGTGTTGAATCGTTGTATTTCCAAATTTGAAAGTTTTTAGCATTGTGACAAATTTCTCAATGTTCCTCGATTTGAGTACGTCAATGCATGATGTCTTAGTTCCGAGGGTAGTTTAGAATATTTTTTGAATCCAGTAAGCTGCAAATATAAACGGTTCTATGAAAACTACTCTCAAAAATTCACCAACTTCAACATTCTCTTTTATCAATACTTCATCCGTTGACATGATCTCTCACGATGGTCAAACGCAGTATAATAAGAAATGACGCAAAGAAAATCAATCACCTGTCCAATGTCAAGAATTTCTGCAGTTTGGCGGGAATTCTCAATAGAGCGCATTTACGGACGACGGTTATGACGTCACTTCGGTGACGTCATTTGCGATTATTGATTTATCAAAGTGGATACACGTCCTCCTGAACGGTACAACTGCGCAAAAAGCAAGAGTCAGAGAAACGAGGGTTGGTGAGAATATACAGACCATTCCGGAGTGTGTGGGATGGGTGTTGGTAAATAGGAGGTCCCGCCCAAAAAGGACCGTAGTGAGAGAGTGACTGTGTGAAGGATGAAGGTGTTAAAGATGTTAGTGAAAAATCAATTAGGTTCCGTCAACGCGGGGTCTTGTTTCATTTGGCTGCATTGCTGCGCAAGAGGTTGGTGATCGATTGTGACGTCGGACCAGAAATGGGAACAGATGGCGAAACCGGAATGAAAGTAAGTTTAATTTATTATAACACATGAACCTTTGAATTATTTTTAGTTCACAAAATATGGCAAGCTGGTACCCAAACTCCGTAATGATATACTCTCATACACGTATAAAAGAACACTTTCTAAATACGCGGAACTTTCACATCACTGTAACTCAGAGATTCAGAAGTTTAGAACAACTCCACCCGAAATGATATACTTGTGTGAAAGAGGAACTGATATTATGTTGAAAATGGATTACGGATACAGAAAGGGAGACGTTATTAAAGCATTCTCTGTTGACAATGGAACCGAGCAATTGACCGAGTATCTCATGAAATGCTACAAGTATGTCAAACAGGAGCACACTATTAACATATGGATTGATATGAAACAATGGCCAACTGAGGTGATGAACTTGGATTTTATGAGAAGAATGAAATACTGCTATTTAACATTGTACCAGTCGTCGCATCAGGATTTTATAGATTATATCAGAAGTGAGAGATCTAGTGCCAAGAATTTGAGTTTGAATTCCGGTGACAAAGCCGTGATCGGTGCCGACATTTTCAATACCCTATTTTTCAAAAGTTTGTCTGAAGCTACTATTTACAACGAGTGTAGCATCGATACTGCTGATTTTGTGGACTGTGAGCCAAAAAGGTTATGGTTGACCACAGCAATCAGTTTTGATGCGATACGTGACAAGATCGTCAAGTGGAACAACACGCGTCAGACAATCAAGACGCTCATCATAATCAACTTGCCATCTTCTGATGATCGAGTATTTGATTTGAATAGTTTGTGCCCTGACATCCGGAAGGTCACCGAATGGTGGGATCATGGAGGAGAATATCATGTTGGGAGAGAAGAACGTCATGTTGTGCTCCGAGTTCAAAGCGGTGGAAAACGTTTAGAGATGTATGTCCACAACGGTTAATTTTCAAAATTTACTGTATGAATAAACGAGTTTAAAAACAATTGGTTTTGCCATTTCGCGTGCATTCGAACTGCAAAACGATTAGTAACTGTTTTCGACGTTGGAGCGACCAGTGTACTGTGCCATGTTGTACGGTTTTGCAACACATACATAGAGACCTTTTTATATGAATCTTAACGTTTCAGGAACATTCCAAGTGTAAGAGTTTTATTCAAAACTCAAAAGGTAATAAAAAGATCAATTATGCTTATCCCGTGGTTTTCATCTGGCAGATAAATTAAAATATCTCGGTTATAGGAATCGGTTGTGTTGTTCAACTGTTCAAATTTCATGCGAATCGTCCCATTGGAGTGCCGATATTGAATTGTTGAGCTCAGAAAATGTTTATATCAATTTCACATTTCACCGTTGCACAAATTGATCTCAACAGTTTGAAAGCGTTTGCTCTGAAGTACGGAAGCGGGGTTCGCTGGATGAGAGGCTTTGCTAAAAAGGGACGCGCTCAAAAAGAGAGATGACAATGCGGTGCAAGCGCGCTCGAACGAAATGACCCGCGCGAAACAAAGTCGATAGACATCGATGATGCGTTGCGGCGTCTCATTTCATTTGACTACATTGCTGCGCAGAGGCTGGTGATCAGGTGTAACGTTGAACCAAGAATGGAAACGGATGGCGAACCGCAATTGAAAGTAAGTTCATTTTCTGATACTTCATAAATGTATGTATAAATTATTTTCAGTTCACAAAATATGGCAAGCTGGTACCTGAATTCCGTCATCCTATACTCTCATTCACGAATAAAACAACACTCGCAAACTACGCAGAACTTTCACATCACTGTAACTCGGAAATTCAGAAGTTCAGAACCAGTCCACCCAAATGGATATACTTGTATGACGATGAAATTGGTCCTATGTTGCAAGTGTTTTATGAAAATGGAAACATTGCCAAAGCCTTCTCAGCTGAAAACGGACTAAAACAACAACACGAGTATCTCATAAAATGCTACAAGTATGTTAGGCCGGAACATTTTAGGCACACTTCTTACATATTAATTGACATGAAACAGTGGCCAACTGAGTTGATGAATATGGATTTCATGAGAAGAATAAGAAGCTGCAAATTGACTTTGTACCAGTCAATGCATCGTGACTTTATTAACTATGCCAGAAGTAATAGATCAAGTACCAATATTTTATTTGTGCATTCCGGTGATAAACTAGTGATTGGTCCAGACATTTTTAACACCCCATTTTTCAAAAGTGTGTCCGAAGCTACTATTTTCAACGAGTGTAGCATCGAAACTGAAGATTTTGTAGACTGTGAGCCAAAAAAGTTTAAATTGACCGCATCAATTAATTTTGATGCGATTCGTGACAAAGTCGTCAAGTGAAACAATACACGTCAGAAAATTGAGACGCGTATCGATATCCGTTTACCATTTTCTGATTATCGAGTATTTGATTTGATTAGTTTGTTCCCATACATCCGGAAGGTCAGCGAATGGGACGGTCACGGAGGAGAATATCATCTTGGGAGAGAAGAACGTCATGTTGTGCTTCGAGTTCATAGCGATGGAAAACGTCTAGAGATGTATGTCCACAACGGTTAATTTTCAAATTTTGTTGATTTGATATGAAACATTTTTCATGTCAATTTTTCTCTTAAAATTTCTTGTCAAACTCTTCTTGAACATGAAATTGTTTTATCATCTGGTGTATATAAGAAAATTATTATTATTTTTTTTGTTTGCTTTACTTTTGCTGTATGAATAAATTTGTTTTTAAATAATTTGTTTTGTCATTTCACGTATATCCGAGCTGCAAACTGTGCCATGTTATACGGTTTAGAAACGCATAGAGGGTTACTTACGTGAAGTTTACCATTTTATAAATCTTCCAGCTGTAGATGATTTATTCGAAACTTAAAAAATAACAGAATGGTTTGTCACACGAATGGTATCTATTCCACATCTCATTTGGCTGAAACTGATCTCGACTGTTTGAAAACGTTTGTTCGGGAGTTGGGTTTTGGTGAATGATAGGCAACGATAAAAAGGGACGCGCTCAAAAAAAGAGACGACACTGCGTTGCAAGTGCGCTCTAACGAAATAACCCGCGTGAACAAAATCGATAAGCTGACTACGTTGATGCGTTAAGCGATCTCATTCATTCTACTACATTGCTGTGCAAGCGGTCGGTGATCACTTGTAACAATAAACCGAGAATGGAAACGGATGGCGAAATGCACACGAAAGTAAGTTAATTTTATTATACCACATGAATCTTTGGATTTTTTTCAGTTCACAAAATACGGCAAGCTGGTACCCGAACTCCGTCATCATATACTCTCATACACGTATAAAACAACACTGGTCAACTACGCAGAGCTTTCACATCACTGTAACTCAGAGATTCAGGAGTTCAGAACAACTCCACCGAAAAAGATATGCTTGTGGGAAAGAGGAACTGGTATTATGTTGAGAATGTTGTATAAACATGGAGAAATTATCAAAGATTTTTCTTCTGACAACGGAATTGAGAAGTTGACCGAGTATCTGGTAAAGTGCTCCAAATATGTCAAGGAGCAGCACACTTATGACTTAGAGGTTGATATGAAAAAATGGCCAACCAAATTGATGAACATGGTCTTAATGAGAAGAATGGAAGACTGTTATTTGAAATTGTACCAGTCAATGTATCATGATTTCATGGAGTTTGCCAGAAATAATGAAACAACTGCCAATATTTTAACTTTGAGAAGTGATGAAAACGATTATGGAGAAATAGCGATTAGTCCAGACATCTTCAAAACCCCATTTTTCAGAAGTGTGTCTGAAGTTACCATTTTCGGTGATTGTATCATCGAAACTGCTGATTTTGTGGACTGTGAACCAGAAAAGTTATATTTAACAACCTCAATAAGTTTCGATGCAATTCGTGAGAAAGTCATCAAGTGGAAAAACATGCGTCAGATGATTAACTCGTATATTGAAATCAATTTGCCATTTCATGATTCTCGAGTATTTGATTTGAGGGGATTGCTTCCAGCAAACGAGATGCGAATGTTTAGCAAATGGTGCACCCATGGACGAGAATATCATATTAAGGGAGAAGAATTATATGTTGTGCTCCGCATTCATAGCAGTGGAAAGAGTTTAGAAATGTACGTCGAAGAAAGTTAATTTTTTTTTCACTTTTTGGCTTTTGCTGTTTGAATTAACGATTTTTTCCAATTTTTTTGTCGTTCCATGTTCAATCGATGTAATATCTATGCAGTCCAATGGTTAGGTGCATGTGGATGAGATTTCCCGCCAAAAAATGACGTATTGACAGAGAGCGTGTGTAAAGAGTAGAGACGTTAGAGAAAAAATCTATGCGACACAGTTTACCGCGTTGGGCGATACAGATTGGCTCCACTAGCCTATCGTCCCGCCAAAAAGAAAAGAGGTAGTGTAGGAGTGTGTTTAAAGACTGGAGACGTTAGAGAAAAAATCGATGCGACACCAATTTCCGCGTTGGGCAATACAGATTGGGTCCACTAGCCTATCTTCCCGCCAAAAAGACATATGGTAGTGTAGGAGTGAGTATTCAGAAAAGAGACGTTAGAGAAAAAATCAATGCGACAATGCGTCTCGCTCATTCGACTATATTGTTACGCAAAAGGTCGATTGTTACGGCGGACCCAAAATGAGTGGATATACGAAAATGGGCCAACTGGATCAAAATCGTATCATACCCACATATTTGGTTATTTCGGATGACGTTGACGATGAAGATGAAGAAGAGGTAGGTATTTTTTTGATATATGATTCTACAAATGTATTTCAGCAGCTCACCGAGTTCACAAAGTATCCAAAGCTCGCACCGGAGCTCCGTCATCATAAAATCTCATACCTATGTAAAACAACACTAATCAACTACGCTCAATTGTCGCTGCACTGTAATGCGGAGATTCAGAAGTTCAGAACAATTGCTCCCAAATCGGTTTACTTGACGGAGAAACGAGATGATGTTAAGATAGAGATGCGCTATAATAGCAGGAAAGTTGTCAAAACTTGTCCTGTGAAATATTTGAAACTTCTTCACCTTTACGTGAAGAACGAGTACAAACTAGTGTTTGCCAAGGAAAAATACACTGCCGACGTGCGAATCAACATGAGACAATGGCCATGGAAAGTGATGGAAATGGATCATATGAAACGAATCGGATGGTTTGAGGTGACAATGTACAAGTCAATATATCGTGACTTTATGGAGTATGTCAGTAATAGTGGACCAAATGTCGATATGTTGTGCTTGAACGACTGCGATCAGCTCGATGATCGAGTGGTGATTGGTCCAGATTTTTTCAAATCTAAATTTTTCAAAAATGTGCCAGTTGTTACACTTTTTGTGAAATGTAGCATCGACACAAAGGATTTTGTGAGCTGCGAAAAGAAAACATTGCGTTTGACATCTTCAATAAGTTTTGATGCGATTCGTGCAAAAGTTGCGAAATGGAATACTTCACTTCAGACGAGCGAATCGGAAATCACAATCAAACTACCGTCTGAGGATACTCGAGTATTTTATATTAATGAATTATTCCCCAGTAATCACATTCAAGTGCTCAATCGATACAACGCCTATGGTGGAGAGTTTCGAATCGGCAAAGTTGTGCTCCAAGTTGATGATGATGGCAAGCGATTGGAAATGTGTGTAGGAAGAGATTGAAGTTTTTTCTCTGATGTTTTGTTTGTTGTTTGTTGTCTGAATAAGTACATCTTCAAGTCAAGTTATTTTTACTGAAACTTTGAAATTTTACGACACATATAAAAATGCTGAAAAATTGAAGATACGATATCTTCTGTAACTGTATATATGAAACTATCACTTCACGAAGTAAGAACCACAAAAGAAAAATTGAGCAAAAATTTATTCTTAACGTTAAAAATAAAAGTTCAATCAAATATTTTAATCCTTTTGCACTGCTAATACCAAAGCTGTATCATCGTTTTCTGTATAAATGCGTACTTTTCCGATTTTATACCCACTATCTCTGCTATTCGTACTAATATCAAATCGGTTCATTGGAAAAATATCAAGAACATCAAATACTCGGTCTGAGCCAATTATATAGTCACGTCCTACCAAATGAACCATTTTATTCCATTGTTTTACTATTGCGCGAATAGCATCATCAGATACGGGAACAAACGACGTTATGCGTTCTTGTCGAGAGTTTGCAAAGTCTTCATCATCAATTGATCCATCCATGTCAATACAAATCCTTGGCACACTTTTATAAAAATCGGTCTTGAAGAATTCCGGCCGGAGATATACTTTATCGCAATCTTCTTCACAATCCTCTATTGACAATTTGCGGACAGGCACGTTGTTAGTTTTGAAGTATTCGATGCAATCGTCAAACATTGATTTATAAATGGTTACATCCCATTGTTCAATGTTTCTTATATGTTCTATTTCCATAACGTCTGCTGGCCAACTTCTTACATCTACCTGTATTTCAGCAGTGGTCTTTTGTGTGACATATTTGTATTGTTTCAATAGATACTGTTTTACTTCTTCCATTGTATTTCTGGCTACCGAGTACACGAATTTCTTCTCAATTTTCACCTTAAAGAAATCATCATAAAACAATCTCACTACAGCACCATCAGGCTCTTCGACGATTTGAAGTAATGTTGGTGGTTCTGTATTGAATTGTTGAATTTCTAAGTCGCATGTTTTTGAGCATTCAGAATACTTCCCAAGTGTTGATTTTGTGCAATATGACAGAATGTGATGACGCAACTCGTTCGCTAATATTGAATATTTGGGGAACTCTGTTAACTTAAATTATATGATTAAAAAAAAATAAACAGAGACCTCAATTACCTTTATATCCTGCTTTTTGACTCCAGCATTCTCAACATCTTTGTTCTTTCGTTTTTGTGAATTTCTCTTTCTGGACATGACGAGAGAAAATTTGACAACCAGTGACTAGCGCAGAAGAAATGTAGAATGAGACCATCCTCAGGCTGTGTGGCAGTATGCTCATATAAAGGTCATTTCAGGGTCATTGCGGTAGAGCGTGTTTGCTCAAACGTAGTGACGTAGTGAAAATCGATACGCCATCCGAAATAGTGGCAATGTTGCGTGTTTTTTGTCCATGTTGAATGGTTGAATCCAATTAAGTATGTGGGTCCATAAAATCTTGCTAACAGGTAGTCCATCTATGCAGATCGCGTTTGCTACAGTAGAAAACGTGCTACACAGGTGATCTTGCGATTTAATCGATGCAGAGTGCATAGCGCACATCACACACAGTAACGGCTCCTACACAAATTTAAAATTAGTGGTTACCAGGAGAATATACTCAGCAGATATTCGGATCAACATAAAACAATGGCCAAAGAGGGATGACGATGGATTATATCAAAAAAGTTGAATGGCATGAGGTGGCAATGTACAAGTCAATGTATCCTTACTTTATAGATTGTGTCAGAAAAAACAAGTTTTATCCGTTTGTTGAAACTGTATCTGCAATCATCTCGCTGGTCGCGTGGTGATTGGCCAGATTTTTTAAAACTTCCATTCTTTGAAATTGTGCCAGATGTATGTAAGACAATTTTTTGGCAGTGGACAATAAAAACAAAACTTGGTAAAAAATGTATTCAAAAAAAAAGAAAAACATAAAAAAATTTCAATCCTTTTGAACCGATAATACCAAAGCCCAATCATCATCTTCAGTCCAAATACTAACTTTTCCTATGTTATACACTTCGTCATCGTCATCTAATTCTATTGAATCAAATTGTTCCATTGGGTAAATATCATAAACATTCCAAAAATCACCTTCTTCTTTGTATATCTTAATTTTTCGATCTACCAAATGAATAGTACTATTCCACTGCTCAATTTTCGCGCGAATATCATCAATGTTTACCAAGTCACACAAACACAAGCGTTTTTGTAAAGAATTCATAAAATCCTCTCTTTCAATTGAGCCATTCAGATAAATTGAGGCTTCTGGCAAACTTTTGAAAAACTCGGTCTTGAAAAATTCGGGCTGCAAAGTTACTCGGTCGAAATCGTAGAAATCATCCTCTAAAATCAGTTTGCTGACCCTGGTAGTCTTAAGGTATTGGAGGCAGTCATCAAACATTGATTTGTAAATGGTCACTCGCCAACGCTCAATATTTACTATATGTCGTATTTTCATCACATCTAATGGCCATCTGGTCACATCTACTTCTATTTCAGAAGTGGCTCTGTGTGTGACGTATTTGTAGATTTTCAGCAAATACTGCCTTATTTCCTCCATTGTGTTGCTGGCTACCGAATACACAAACGTTTTTCTAATTTGTTTTTCATAACCATAAGACAATTTCACTACAACACCATCCCGCTCCTCTGTGATTTTAAGTTCTTTTGGTGGTTTTGTATTGAATCGCTGTATCTCCGAATTGCATGTTTCAGAGCATTGCGAATAATTCCAGCGCGTTGATTTGGTGCAGTACGTCAAAATGTGATAACGCAGCTCGTTCGCTAATATGGAATATTTGGGGAACTCGGTTAGCTGCAATTATTTATTATTTCTAAAATATATCACATTTTTTAATACCTCAATATCTTGCTTTTCGATTCCTGCGTTCTCCACATCTTTGTTCTTCTGTTTATGTGAATTTCTTATTCTGGACATGACGAGAAAAAAATCGACGACCAGTGACTAGCGCAGCAGAAATGTTGAATAAGGTCCAAATAAACGTTAGGGCCTATAAATGCTGTGGGCAGGTGTTGAAAACGGGTTGCGCATGTGATCTTGCGATTCGATCGATACACAGTACATATTGTACCATGTACAGTGCACAGTACATGAGTATACGGTAAGGAGCGCAGGTCGCAAATTTCTCCAGCCAAGACCCAACAGAGATAAGCTGAGGGGTCCGATTTTCTTACCCCGCGAGGCAAATGACCTTGAGACGAACATAGAGATACGGATGATGAATGTACCTCATTCATTCGACAAAATTGCTACACAAGAGGTTGGTCCACAATGGAGGTCCAAATTCGTGAAAATAGCACACCTGAGGTAATTTCACTTTCTAATATTATTTTGTGTTCATATCTAATTTTCAGCTCAGAACCTTTGCGAAGTATTCAGTTTTAGTACCTGAACTACGATATCATGCTCTGTCATATTCCGGTTGGACGACACTCCGAAAATATTCACAATGCTCTAAGTACTGTAATATGGAAATTCAAAGGTTCAACACAATTGCTCCAAAATCGGTGAAATTGGAAGAAAAAAGCGGGTTTGTTTTGCTGGGGCTTAGATATTCCAAAGGAACCGTTGGAAAGAAATTTGAAGTTTCTGATGGCTTGACGAGTGATATTGCAAGATATTTGATGAAGTGTTACAAATATGTTAAAAATGACGTCACTAAGTCACTATATATAAATATGAGGACGTGGCCAACGGAATTTTTGAAACTGGAGCCTATCACAAAAATTGCCAGTTGGAGTGTGACGATTTACGGAAGAATGTACGATGATTTTGTCAGGCACATTGAAACAAACCAATGTGAAATGAAAGAGTTAAGTATCAGGGGCCGAGATAAACTTGGAACAAATTTTTTCAAAACAAAATTCAATCGAAGATTAGAATATATGTGGATCAAAGCTCCGTGCCAAATCGACAAAGAAGACTTTATGAAAGATCAGCATGGAATCTTTGGAATAACGAGTTCGTTAAATGTTGATATCATTCGCGAGAAAGTTGAACAATGGAATAATAGCACTCAATCGTCACAATATGATATAATCATTCGGATGCCAGAAGACGACGCTCGATTTTTTGATTTGAATATATTATTTCCAATAGATCGTTTTCCAAACCGTTACTTACGTACCGGTGGTATACTGCAAATTGGAACCGTTCGAGCTTTTGTAGCTTCTCGTGGGAAACGTTTGTGTTTATGGAACTATGAAGAAGTTATTTGATTTTTTATTTTGTAAAAAATATTGTGAATTATTCGATAAATTTTAATTTTTTGTTTGTTTCGTGATAACAGTTTTCTGAATACCACAATGATAAACTTTTTTAGTCCAAACCTTTCTGTAAAATTTGTGTTGATGTGCTGAAAGCTCTTGATTTTCTTATAGAGATGATCTAGTTGAGCGGAACGTTATAAGTTCTTCTCTAGAGTGGCTACCGGAATTTGAGACGCTATGAAAAGGTCAGATCGCACAGGTCGACAAGCTTAAGGAACGATAAACGAACTCTGCAAAAACGCTCTAGCGAAATGTCCCGCGAAAACAAAATCAATAAACTGCAACGATGCGTTGGAAGTCTCATTTATTCGAAATCATTGCTGCGTAAGAAACAAGCGATCCAATTGAACAATAAAATGGAAGGCCTGGAAAATTTGAATATCAGTTCTGAAGTGAGTTTATTAGTCTACCTTAAATTTTTATGTCTTAATTACAGACCACGTCATTCACAAAGTACACAAGGTTAGCGAAAGAACTACGTCATCATGTGTTGTCATATTCCGGTTCGAATACACTCAAAAGCTATTCACAGTGCTCCAAGTATTGCAATGCAGAAATACAGGTGTTTAATACGATTGCTCCATACGATGTAACTTTAAAAGATGAAAACGACAGCGTTGTGCTGAAACTTCATTATCGCACCGGAGACGTAGAAAAAATGTTCGTCCTATCTGAGGACATGATGGGTGATATCTGCCAATATCTCATGAAGTGCTACAAAAATGTGAAAGAAAACAAAACTAGAGACATAACCATCGATATGAAAAAATGGCCAGCTGAAATTATGAAATTGGAGCCTATCACGAAGATTAAAGATTGGAATGTGGAGATTTATGGAAGTATGTACGATGACTTCATCAAACACATTGAAACAAACCAATGTGGGATAAAGGATTTGACTATTCAAAGCAATGAAATTATAATTGAGCCAAATTTTTTCAAAACTAAATCTGTTCAAAATTTGAAGTGCTTGACAATTGAATCAGAGTGCCAAATTGACGAGGAAGACTTTCTCAGTCTACAGTATGAAAGGCTAGATATAATTTGTTCAATGAGTTTCCGTACAATTGAACGCAAAGTTTGGGAGTTGGAAAAGAACCCACCTCCGATCAATTATTTTATTTTTATCCAAATGCCAAAGAACGACAATCGCAATTTTGCAAACTGGGACGATTTTTTTCCTAGTGACAGCTTTCCGAATCGTGAAATAAGGGAAAGTGGAGATTTGTATATTGGAGTAATACACGCTCATGCTTATAACGGTTGGAAACATTTGATACTCTCCAACAGTGAGGAACAATTTTGATATTCATTTTATATAAACTCTGTGAAACACCTAATAAATTTTTTTTTTTTGTTTTTTGTGTGAGTTAAATGCAGCAAGTGTCATCTATCGTCATCCAGGCAGACAACATCTGTTGACTTTGAACAACACCCCGTATAGAATGGTTGGGGGGGGGGGGGATCCTACACTGCCAAAAACCATTGAACGTTGCGTTTTGCTTATTCTAAAATGCGGCTATGCAAGTGCGCTCTAACGAAATAACCCGCGTGAACAAAATCGATAGACCTGCGTCGTTGCGCTAAGGGATCCCATTCATTCGACAACATTGCAGCGTAACAGGTCGGTAGTGATCAGGAACAGGTCGTGATCGGTTTGAACTACAAAATTACTGGCCTCGAAAAATTCCATAGAAAATTTGAGGTAAGCTTTTTTTTTCAACTAGGAATGTCTCATATTCCAATTTCAGCTACCAATGTTCACGAAATACTCCAAACTGCCGTCTGAACTACGTTATCCTATTCTATCTTATTCCGAGTTGACTACACTGAGAAACTACTCGGAATGTGCCAAAGTCTGTAGTATGGAAGTTCAGAGATTCAACCCAACTGCTCCAAAAGAACTGGAATTGAAAGAAACTGATGACGGCGTTTTGTTGAAGCTCATTTATATTATCAAAAAGAGTTTTGCCACACGCGTTGTGACAAAAAGATTTGAGAAATCTGTGAACTGGATGTTCGAATTGAAGCAATCTCTGGCAACATCATACGAATATGTAAAGGATACCCAAACATTGTCTATAAACATAGATATGAAGAATTGGCCAACGGGTGCTATGAACCTTAAACCTATCAGACAAGTTACATGGTGGAATGTAAAATTGTATGGAAGCATGTGCAATGACTTTGTGAAATATTTTGAGAAAAACCAGTGTCCTTTGAATTTTATGATAATTGCGCGTGGAGATGCAGCTGCAAGAATTGGTCCAACTTTTTTCAAAAGTGATGCGATTCGAAAGGCACAGAAATTGTTTATCACTCCAATATCTGAAATTGAAGAAAACGACTTTTTGATGTTACAAAACGAAGCTACCGACCTAGAATGTTCACTGAGTTTCGATGCGATTCGAAAAAAAGTTGAAATGTTAATTAACAACATGCCGGCACGTTCAGCAATCAGTATTACGATGCCGGAACATGATGGTCGTGTATTCGACTTAGATGTTTTGTTTCCAAATGATCGCTTCCCAAATCGAGAGGTTTTGGAAGACGACGGTGGCGTGCAAATCGGACGAATTTTCGTCAAAGTGCATCGTGAAGAGAAAAGATTGCATTTTTGTTGACGTTTGATTAAAACATGTTATTTTGTTTTTTTTTTCATTATTTTTGCATAGTATTCATACCCATCTACTTTTTTAAACTTTTTTCGAAAAACATTTGATTTATGTGTGCAATTGTGATAAAAGATTGATCCTTCAGAGCTTTGATGATTCTTATGTGTTACATATGTTATTTTTTCAATAATAAAGGAATTTTATTGTTTATGCATTTTCTTATATTCACAAAAATTGAAGCATGACAATGTTTTCACATTATTCATGTTTCAAGTTATGGATGGAACATATCGCCGACTTTGAAGATTTTGACATTGTCTCAGAAGGTGGTTGCAGGAATGAGCGTTAATGCGTTGCAAATACGCTCTAGCGTAATCTCGCGCGTAAAAATGATCAATAGACTGCGTTGATGCGCAAGCAAAAGAGTTTCATTCGGATAAATTGCTACGCAAGAGGTTGGTAATGGATTTTCTTAACCTATTTGGAAGAAAAAATTGGATCCAATCGGAAATGGACGTTGGCACCATAGTAAGTTCTTTTTATCACAGCGATTGCTAATAGTAAAATTTCAGGCGGTGACATTTACTAAATATTCAAAACTACCTTCCGACTTGCGTGATCCAATTTTACAGTACAGTAACTTGACGACCCTCAACAACTACTCACTTTGTTCCAAATCCTGCAATATGGAGATTCAGAAGTACAACACAAATGCTCCAAAAACACTAGATTTGAGAGAAACTAATGATGGAATTATCGTTGAACTTGGCTATTTCAAAAAGAATGATTTCATAGGCAAATACATTGAGCAACGATTCGCGCGCTCGGAGAATATGATGGCCGAGGTAGAAGAAAGATTGTTGAAATGGTACAAGTATGTGACAAATGACAGAACCGTGCTTGTCAGCATAAACTTGTTGAATTGGCCATCGACTGTGATGAAACTCGAACCTATCACAAAAGCTACTAGATGGGTCGTGGATGTCTATCCGAGTATGTACAATGATTTTCTCCAATATGTCTTATCAACCAATATAAAAATGGAGGGTTTGAATCTTGCAAAAGGATATGGTGTTGTCGTTGGTACAGAACTGTTCAAAACGAGCGCCTTCCAAAATTTGCAAAAATTGACGATCACTCCAACTTGCGAAATTGACAAAGAAGATTTTTTGAAACTGGGAAGTGGAACTATTAGAATAACGTGTGCGATTAGTTTTGATGCAATTCGCGAAAAAGTTGAACAGTGGAATTCCAGTTGCGAATTGAAACGTACTGAATTCACGTTTTATTTGCCTGAAAACGATACTCGTCACTTCGATTTGGATGTTCTTTTCCCGATTGATCGCTTCCCAAACCGTCAGTTACTATCGGATTATGAAATTAAAATTGGTGTAGCTACAATTCACATGTCAGATTGTGGAAATGTTCTGTCTCTTTATAATTATGTGCTCAATTAATAATTTTGTTTAACTTCAAATAAATTGTTCGCGTTTTCCAGGTTGTTTTGTTTTTTGAACCTTGCAAGTATTATGAGTGATTGTGATTCACTGACCGGAGATATCACAATGTGACGTTAGGTTGTGGGATTCCAGATCAGGTTTTGCTGAGGAAGTCAATGTAAGAGAAAAACTGGTATTTGTCTCATCTGTTACATATTTTTTAAATTCATACATCTATATGACACCACTCACTGTGTACTATCGATTTATTTGCAAACCATCTGCGCCACACGTTTTCATCATAAACAAACGCGCTCCAATGAGATGACCACCTGCCAACAGAAATTTATGGGCCCTCAAATTTGTTTGGACGTCATTCAATGTTTCTGCTGCGTTAGTCACTGGTCATCGATTTTACTGTCATCATGTCAACGGAGGAAAATTCACGCAAACGAAAAAACCAAAATGTGGAGGAAGAAGGAGTCAAAAGGCAAGATATTGAGGTATTTGTTATTTTTATAATTATTTTCTTAAATCAAACATTTTCAGATGACTGAATTCACAAAGTATGTCAAATTAGTTCCTGAACTGCGTCATCATATTCTGACATATAGCACCGGCTCAACTCTTTGTAACTATTCACAATGCTCCAAGATTTGTAACAAGGAGATCCAACGATTCAATACAGTACTACCAGATTATCTCAAGATAACGGAAAATGGAGATGGCGTTGTTGTGAAATTAAGCTACAGAATCAACAAGAAACTGAAATATGTCGAAAAAAAATTCGTGTTTTCTGAAGTCGAAAATACGATGGATGAAATTCAAAAGCATATTCTGAAATATTTCAAGTATGTCAAAAATGGAACGTATCTTTCTTCTGTATGCGTTGATGTAAGACATTGGCCAATGGATTTGATGAGAATGGAACATATAGCAAACGCTGATGAATGCGTAATAACCATTTATAAGTCAATGTACGAGGATTGCATGGAGTACTTGAAAAACAGAAGTAGCCAAGATTTGGATCTACGTAACTGCGCGGAAGTTGCTGATCAAGTCACTATACCTGCTGAGTTTTTCAAGTCGGCAGTTTTCCAAAGACTGAATTCAGCACAATTTTTTATGAACTGTAAAATTGATAGTGAAGATTTTATCAACTTAAAAAAGGAACACGTCCTTTTGACAGCATCAATAAGTTTTGATGACATCCGCGCAAAAGTCAACAAATGGAATCGTGAAAGTCATTCGAAGAGTTGTTTTGTTGCGATTAAACTACCAGAAGATGATGATCGAGAATGGGATTTGGACGAAGTTTTTCCATCAGAACAGTTTGACGTTGTACCATTTGTCGATGGAGGCGGTTATAAATACTATGGCAAGTGGAGTATTGGAAAAGTGGATGCTGTTTTCCGAAGAGATGGTGATAGAATATTAAGATTAGAATTCAATGAGGATGAAGAGTGATTTGTGTGATATTCTTTTTTACTTGCAAATAAATTTATACAATTATTCATGTCTAGTACGTTTAATGTTTTTTGTATTTTCAAAAATTTACGATAGTTAACGTCTGAAATCACGTTTTATTTGCCTGAAAACGATACTCGTCACTTTGATTTGGATGTTCTTTTCTCGATTGATCGCTTCCCAAATCGACAGTTACTATCGGACTAGGAAATTAAAATTGGCGTAGCTACAATTCATATGTCAGATTGTAGAAATGTTTTGTCTCTTTTTAATTATGTGCTCAATTAATGATTTGTTAAACTTCAAATAAATTGTTCGTTTTTTGAAGGTTGTTTTGTTTTTTGAACCTTGCAAGTATTATGAGTGATTTTGATTGAGTGCTTTGAGATATAACAATGTGACCTTAGTTTGTGGGGTTCTAGATTAGATTTTGCTAAAGAAGTCAATGTAAAAGTAAAAAATTTTAATTCTTACATCTATTTCATGGTTTTCTAATTCACACTGTCACAGGCCCCACTTACTGTGTACTATCGATTAATTCGCAAACCGCGCGCGAAACGTTTACAGCATTAGCAAACGCGCTCCAGCGAGATGAACACCTTCCAACAGAATTTCATGGACCCACAGAATTGTTTGTACCTCATTCAACAATTCTGCTGCGGTAGACACTGGTCGCTCATCGATTTTTACTGCCATCATGTCAATGGAGGAAAATTCACTTAAACGAAAAAACGACGATATGGAAGATGGAGGTGTCAAACGACAAGATATTGAGGTATTTGGGATATTCATAATCATTTTCACAATTCATATATTTTCAGATGACTGAGTTCAAAAAGTATGTTAAATTAGTTCCCGAAATGTGTCATCATATTCTTACATATTGCACCGACTCAACTCTTTATAACTATTCGCAATGCTCCAAGATATGTAACATGGAGATTCAAAAATTCAGTACCACCAGATTATATCAATATAACGGGAAAGGATGGTGGCATTATTGTGGACTTAAGCTACAAAAACGAAGAGGATCCGAAAGATATTGAAAAAGAGTTCATGTTTTCTGAAGCCGAAAATGCGGAGGATGAAATTCAGAAACATATTCAGAAGTACTTCAAGTACATCAAAGATGAAATGTCTCATGCTGTATGCGTAGATGTGAGAAAGTGGCCGACGGATTTGATGAGAATGGAACGTATTGCAAATTCTTATGAATTTCAAGTCACCATTTATCAATCAATGTACGGCGATTTCATGGAGTACTTATAAGACATCCGCACTGAAAATTTGTGTCTACATGGGGGTGATCGAGTCACTATACCTGCTGAGTTTTTCAAGTCTGTAACTTTCCAAAGACTAGAAACAGCTAATATTTCCTTAAACTGTAAAATCGACAGTGAAGATTTCATCAACTTGAAGAATAAGCACGTCTATTTGATAGCATCAATAACCATTGATGACATTCGCGCAAAAGTCAACAAATGGAATAGTGAAAGTCGTTCGAAGAGTTGTTTTGTTGTTATTGAAATACCAGAAGATGATGATGGGGAATGGGATTTGGATGACATTTTCACATCAGAACAATTTGAAATTGTAAAATACAGGAATGAAGACGGTTATGAATTTTGTGACAAGTGGCGTATTGGAAAAGTTGATGTTGAGATTCTCGGAGATCTTGATAGAATATTATCATTAGATTTCAATGCGGATGAAGAGTGAATCGTGTTATATTATTGTTTTACTTGCGAATAAATCTATAAAATTATTTATATTTAGTACGCTTAATGTTTCTCGTATTTTTAAATGAAATTAGTAGAACTTCAATAAAGTTCAAACGCAAAACGGAAAAATTTACGATGGTTAACAAAACATGAGTTTGCTCAATTCAACATAGCCGAATTTCATCATGAGCTAAAGGAAAGGATATAATGACAGGATATTGTCTTATTCTTCTTTATTAACAGGATGATATTCAGTGTAATCTCTGGTTTTTTGAAATCTGTATACAACAGTCGTACCGAAATCACATTAAAAATGTCACCCATCGTAATAATAGTTCATTTCATTTTTCAAAAACTGGTCATGATTGCCTGACGTATCTGTTTGCAAACGCGCTCCACCGAGATGACCCGCCAACGAGGCATTACGTGGCCAGACGTTGACGGAGACCTCATTCAACATTTCTGCTGCGCTAGACACTTTCTTTGGTCATCGATTTTAGTGTCATCATGCCAATGGAAGAAAATTCAAGTAAACGAAAAAACGACGATGTGGAGGAAGAAGGATTCAAACGACAAAATATAGAGGTAATTGAAATCCTTATTAAGTATATTACTATAGCAATATGATGATTTCAGCTGATCGAGTTCCCAAAATATGTCAAATTAGCAAACGAGATGCGTCATCACATTCTGACGTATTGCACAAAATCAACGCTTCGGAAATATTCGGAATGCTCTAAAGTATGCAATTCAGAGATACAACGATTCAATACAAAAGCACCAGAAGTACTCGAAATCAAAGAGGAACATGATGGTGTTGAAGTAAACTTGTCTTATCGTGATGCAGGAAGCATTGAAAGAAAGTTTGTGTTCTCTGCAGCAAGCAATACAATGGAAGAAATGAGACAGTATTTGCTGAAAGTCTACAAATATGTCACACAGAAAACCGATTCTCGAATAGAAGTAGATGTGAGCAGATGGCCATTAGATGTGATGGAAATAGAACATATTAGAAACATTGAAGAATGGCATGTGACCGTTTGTGAATCAATGTTCGATGATTGCATCGAATATCTGAAATCTATCAATGATCGGCTCCGCATTTTGTATTTGGGAAATTGTGATGAAATTTTGAATCGAGTCTCACTCAGTCCAGATTTCTTCAAAACCGAGCTTTTCAAAAGTATACTAGATGTCAATATCTACCTTGATTCTGAAATTGACAGTGAAGACTTTATCAATTCGCAACATGAGTACTTGCGCCTGCCTGCTCCTATATCTTCTGATGACATACGCGCGAAAGTTGGACAATGGAATAATACGGTTCATTCGAAAAAACGACAGATTGTGCTTGACTCACTAATTCATAGACAAGTATTCAATGTGTTCGAAATGTTTCCATTGGATCAAATTGAAGTTATTCACGTGGATGGCGAAGAAGAAGATGAGTATTGTATCGGAAAAGTTAGAGTTTGGCTTGAAGATAATAATGAAGCGTTCGTAATGTATGTTGGAGAGGATGACGATTCTTGATAAATTTGTTTCATTGTTCTTTCAAATAAATAATTTAATGACGATCAATTGGATAAAAACTTTCTGAAATACTTCGCGAAGTTAGTGAGTGAAGCATACAGTATCGCAAGATGTCGGATCTTGTATTATTAAGTTATTATTAACTTGCTCGACTAAGAATTTTCTTTTTCCTTGCAATATCGATATCACAAGGTTATTCGTGTCTCGGAGGTTTAGTATTTTAAAGATCATTTTGTCTCAATCTAAAAAAATATTAGTGTTTTTAGAAAACTATTGTTGGAAGAAACTTTTTGACTTTGATTCGAAGAAGTCTTGTCAAGTCATGTCGTCTGGGAATCAAGGTATGTTATTGTCTTGTAATGAATATGCACAATGTAAAGTCAAGTTCACACAGAAATAAAGCAAAAAAAGAACAAAAGTTTATTTAGTGTTTCACAAACTTTTCACAACATAAAAATAAAAATCAATCAAAATTACATATAAACAAATTTCTCCAGCCGCTGTACGCATTGGCATAAATTTCTCCGATTTTAATGTCGTCACCACGTCCATCGCTTATCTGACGATTTGGAAAACGTTGTTCTGGAAATACCTCGTCCCAGTCCCCGAAATCGCGCCTGTCGCCAAATGGCAAATGAATTGTAATATAAATTTCTGACGTTGGCGGGTTCTCGTTCAACTTCTCAACCTTTTCTTGAATCGCTTCAAAACTGATCGAACAAATTATATCTAATCGTTCAGTCGCCTGCATGCTGACAAAATCTTCCTTGTCAATTTGGCACTCAGTTTTAATTTCCATATGTGTCAAGGTGTGAATTATAGGTGCTTTGAAAAATCTTGGTTTAAGTATGATTGAGTTTTGATTGTTGCTTCTAACTACTAAATCCTTCATCTCGCTTTGCTTTGTTTCATTGTGTTTGATAAAATCATCAACCATAGTTCCGTAAACCGTGACAATCCATTTATGAACTTTTGTCAGAGGTTTCAATTCCATAATTTCAGCTGGCCATTTCTTCAAGTTGATGTTAATGCAGTACGTTTTGCTTTCTTTTACATGTGTGTAAAATGTCATGAAATATTTAGCAATGTCGCTCATCATAAACTCCGAGGCTTCGAACTTTCTCTCCACGGTACCTTTGTTATATCGTAGTTGCAGTCTTACACCGTTGCCTTCATCTTTCAATTCAACTGTGCCTGGAGCGATTGTATTGAACTCCTGTACTTCTTCATTACAGTATTGGGAAAGCTCTGCATAGTTTTTGAGTGCTGTCAAACCAGAATATGACAAAGCGTGGTGACGCAGTTCCTGTGCTAGTTTTGGATACTTCGTGAATGTCGTCAGCTAAAATAACCTTTTGAACATAAATTAGGAAAAATGAATCAACTCACATCAGAACCGATATTTAAATTTTCCAGGCCAACCATTTTCTGGTTCAGTCGATCAGCAACCGCTTGGGTAGCAATGTTTTATAATGAGAGAGACAGCCTTGCGCAACCGCAGAAACGTAAAAAACGTGAGTGTCGTATTGATTTTGGTGGTACTCTAACGCCTCTAGACTTTACACACTCTCTCGTCTCTGTTTGGCGGTAAATTTTTTGGTAGAGTGCGCTTGCACATTTTGTAAGATAATGAAGGAGAACAAATACAAAAAACATTTATTTGAAAAAAATCCAACAACAATCAAAATCAGTTTCATTTAGAATCATATGACATTGTCAAACTTCTGCTGCCAAAAATCCAAATCCTCACTTTTCCGATTCGATATTTGCACAAACCATAAGTGCTTGATCCAATTTCTAAATCTTCCAGAGCAGCCAATACATTCCTATCAAATACTCGTTTTTCACAAGCCGGTAAACCAATAGTAATATTCCAACTCCTCTGATCTCTTGAATTTTTCCAAATCTTTACTTTTTCACAAATCGCATCAGAGCTTATCGAACTTATCATTTCAATAACTGGATTCTGTAAATTAATAAAATCTTCCTTGTCAATTTGGCACTCAAGTTTAATATCCAGGTTTGTCAAATTGCGAATTATATGTGCTTTGAAAAATCTCGGATCAAGTATCTCGGTGTTGTTTCTAACTACTAAATCCTGCATCTCGCTTTGCTTTGTTTCGTTGTGTTGGATAAAGTCATCAACCATACTTTCATAAACAGTAACAATCCATTTATAAACTTTGGTTATGGGTTTCAATTCCATAATTTGAGTTGGCCATTTCTTCATGTTAATTTTAATGCTGTAAGTTTTGCTTTCTTTTACATTTGTGTAATATGTAATGAAATATTTTGCAATGTCGTTCATCATATCCTCAGAAGCTTCGAATTTTCTTTCCACGGTATCTTTACTATACTTTAGTTGCAGCTTAACACCATCGCCTTCATCTTTCAATTCAACCTCGCCTGGAGCAATTGTGTTGAACTCCTGTACTTCTGTATTACAGTATTGGGAGAGCTCTGCATAGTTTCTAAGTGCTGTCAAACCAGAATATGACAGAGCGTGACGACGGAGCTCCTGTGCTAGTTTTGAATACTTCGTGAATGTCGTCAGCTAAAATAAAGTTGTGAGTATAATTTAGGAAAAATGAATAAACTTACATCAGAAGTAATACTCGAATTTCCCAGGCCATCCATTTTCTTGTTCAGTCGATTAGTAACCGCTTGTGGCAATGTTATTCAATGGATGAGACCTACTAACCGTCTACAGAAGAAAGAAGTTATTGAATTGAAAAAGAAGGGAATCGTAGTGAAAGGGCAAGAAATAGGTATGTGGAGGTAGGACGTTATAATGCGGTTTGGACGATGTGACGAACGGTTATTTGCGTCGAATGGTAAGGTAAGGTTAGAGAGTGTGTTTATCTAGGAAGGTGGTTAGAGATGGTACAACTACGTTACATCATTAGACTAATCCGTATATGGATGGGTACTTGCATTGGCCAAGATGACTCAGCAAGTGACATACCATCATATGGTGCAGAGAATTGGTGTCAAACCATCAGACTAATTTTTACATGTATGAGGAATGCGTCGTTTACGGGAATGACGAAATAAGATCAGAGAGTGTGTTTATCTAGGAGAGTGGTTAGAGATGGTACAACTACGTCACATCATTAGACTAATTCGTATCTGAATGGGTATTTGCATTGACCAAGGTGACTCAGTAAGTGGCCACCATATGGTGCAGAGAATGGTAAACGACGTCACAGACTGTTGTGTGTTATAATGGAAGGTGGGTAGCTCTTGGTTCATTTTCCATCTTGAGACTAATTGGTATCTTGGTGGTTTGACAGATGTCATCGGCCAGGAAGGGTGATGACCGGGACTATTGAACTACCGCAATGATGCAAACACATCATCTCAAAATCGATTAAAATCGTGAAAGTGGGGGTGTTGTTCAGATTCAATATTCCGTAGTCTTATCACCAGCTAATACAGTCAACAGTGCTTACATTACTCTACGAATGCAGAAGAAGCCATCACAAGAGCATTTCTTATCGTAATATAGTATCAAGTATAAAATGAAACAGAATAATCGTTTATAAATTGCAACTTTTATTATTTTAATTAAAATGATTGAAAAATAACAAATTTTTTTCAACATCCGGTTCTCCATAGCACAACCTCAACAGTCTTTTGCAACGAAACATGTCAACACGAATTTTCCAATGTGATAATCGTCACATCCATATTCGTTGACTATAGGCCTCAAAAGATACTGTTCCATAGAGAACATCAAATTGGTGTCAAATTCTCGATCATCATTATCTGGCAGTTCAAACACATATTTTCGTGCTTTTGTGTTATTTTTGTCATTCCCTTTGGCCACTATCCCACGGATCGTATCAAAACTTATTGAATGCGTAATTTCCATAATCGAAGCATTCGAGTTTAGCAAGTCGATCGGTTCAATTTGAATTTCATTGAAGGAATAGAAAATATCCAACTGTTGAAACAATGGCGATTTGGCAAAAGTTGGTCCAATGACAAATTTGGTGTCTTCATCGCAAAGCAATTTCAAACCATCGAAGATAGTCACGTTCTCATAAGCCAATGTAATAAAATCATTATATATCGAATCATATAGTGTTAAGGTGAGTTTTGTGGTTTTTGCAACAAAATCCATGTTCATAATTTCGGTTGGCCATTTTTTCAAGCCAATAACCATTTGAAAAGTGGGCTCATTTATGGCGTATTTGTAGCATTTCATCAAGTACTTCTGAATTTATTCCATTATATTGTCAGACCATTCAAATTTCTTTTCAATTTCGGAAGTAGCAACAGTATAGTCATAGTCGTCTACATCTGGTCGTGGTGATATTTTGTAGGTTAGCTCCACCATAATACCATCGTCATCTTCCTTGAGTGTCAGCGTGTGTGGAGGTTTTGTGTTAAACTTCTGGATCTCAGAGTTGCAGAGTTTGGAGCATTCTGAGTAATTTTGGCGTGTCGTAGCACCCAAGTATGTTAGAGCATGGTGACGTAGTTCAGATGGTAGTTTGACATATTTTTTGAATTCGAATAGCTGAAACCGTTTATTGAAAAGTTTTGGCTGAAAATACTTACTTCAGAGTTTTCGTTCATAATGATGTTTTGAAACGCGTCAATGTCGAAAGCGAATACGTTAACCAAATGTGTGTGTCGTATCGATTCTAATGTTACTCTAGCGTCTCTCAACTTCACACACTCTCTCGTTTTTATTTGGAGGGAAATTTCGGTAGAGCGCACTTGCACAAGACAATGGGCTCAGAGAACTTTTAAAAATCATTTATTCAAAAAAAAAAACATCAACAATCAAATTTAATAACCTGTTGGTCTATAGCACATCCTCACCTTCTGGCGCCAAAAATCAGGAAAAAAAACAACATGAGTTTAACATGAAAAGTATGGGAGTAGAACTTTAAGACAAGATGTAGAACATGAGTCGTACTTTATTGGTAAAAAATTTTTATGGATGGTACAATCTCAACAATTTGCCTTCAAACTCCAATTGTGTCGCTATGAGAACTTTTCCAATTTGATATTCATAATCATCTCTATTTCGTATAGGTTCCAAATGGAACTGGTCTTCCGGAAAAATCGCTTTCAAATTGATTACTTCTCCACGGGGTGGTTTGATACGAACCTCATTACGTTTCTTGTCTGTTTTGTTGTTCCATGCAACAACCAACTCACGAACGGCTTCATTATTAATAGGGCATATAATGCTAAGAAGCTGGTGTTGTATGTTTACTAAGTCAACATGGTCGATTTCTACTTCTATACGAGAAACGAATTTTTTCATTTGTTGGAATAGTCTTGACTTGAAAAACTGTGGACCAACAATGAATTGTTCATTCAAGTCACTTTTGTATAGGTAAAGAGTCTTGAGGCAACAACTGTCGTTTTCCGCAAACTCTAAAAAGTCGTTGTACATCGACTTATAGATTTTCAAACTCCAGTCGTTAATTTCATTCACTGGACTCATTTTAATGATTTCTGTTGACCATCCTTTTAAATCAATCGTCAAAGATCTGGTTCTGCCCGCTTCCGCATATTTGTAGGTTTGGGTCAACTTTCTTTGAACTTCTTCAAATATTTTCTCCCGATTGGCGGAAAAACTTTTCTTGTTGACAAGATGTTCTTGAAACCTGATATTAGTGGTGCGATTTGAATATGTGAGTTCAAGAACGATGTCGTCACTGGTTTCGCAAATACTAAAGAAAACTGGAGCTGTTGTATTGAACCTCTGAACTTCCGAGTTACAGTGTTTTGTACATTCAGCGTAGTTTTTGCGTGTTGGAGCATCTGTATATGTCAGAGCATGATGCCGTAATTCTGGCGGGAGTTTGACATATTTTTTGAACTTCATGGGCTGAAAATTATTATAGACAAGCTGTAGAATATAAAAGTACTTACTTCAGCGACTTCGTTCATTGCCTTGGTACTGTTTTTCAAAGGTTAGACGCCAAAAATTGAAGACGGGGATGAATATTAACGCAGGCTAGCGCAACGTATCCAAATGAGTGCGTCAGACCGACCCGAGCGTTTTCCTAGCGCTCACCAATTTCTACACGCTCTCTCATCGCAGCTGGCCGTTTTTGGCGGGCTATTTCGTTAGAGCGCAATTGCACTGAACACATTTCCTCCAGTCCAAAACGGGGTCAGTTCAGAAGCGCAAAAATTTCATTAAACGTTTATTTGAAATAAAAGCGTATAGAAGAACGACATGAATGAATACAGAAAACGAAATTTAAAAACATGATTCGAAAATGACTTGTATTTTATTGTTCAAACCATTATTATGGATGATACAATCTCAACAATCTATCATCGTATTCCATTTGTGTCGCTATAAGAACTCTTCCAATTCGATATTCAAAACCTTCAAGATTTCTGATAGGTTCCAAATGGAGCTGGCCCTCTGGGAAAATTGCTTCCAAATTAATTACTTGTCCACGTAATGGTTCAATACGAACCTCACTAGGTTTCATGTCTATTTTTTTGTTCCATCTGACAACCAAATTACGAATTGCTTCTGGGTTAATGGAACACTTCAAGTGAGTGAGTCGACGTTGAATGTTGACGAAATCGACATGGTCAATGTTTACTTCTATATCACAAATGCAGGACTCGAGGTGTTGGAACAATTTCGATTTGAAAAACTCTGGACCAATTATGAATTGGTTATTAGAAAGTTTTCCGTTCGATAAGGAAAGTGACGTGATATTAGTTTTGTCTGAGTTTGCGAATTTTAAAAAGTCGCTGTACATGGACTCATAGATTTTCAAGTTCCAATCTTGAGACATGAAGTTCATGTTGACCATTTCCTTCGGCCATCTTTTCAAATCAATCCAAATCCATTTAGTGTTTCCGGTTCTCACATAATTGTAAGTTTTTCTCAAAAACTTGTGAACTTCGTCGAATGCGTTTTTGTGTTTAGAAAAACGAAATCGTTTATCAACAATCAATCTCTCTATGTAAAATGCTGACTTTTTGTAATTCAGCTCAACGCCAACACTATTTTTGTATTCGGAAATAAAAATACAGCGGGGTGGTACTGTGTTGAACTTCTGAACTTCAGATTCACACAATTTAGAGCATTGCGAGTAGTTTTTGAGTGTCGACGCATCTGTGTATGTCAGAGCATGATGCCGGAGTTCAGGTACAAGTTTGACATACTTTTTAAATTCCATGAGCTGGAAATAATTATAGTCAACCATTAAAAACGAAGAAAACTTACGTCGGAAGATCCGTCCATTTTTTTCGTACTGTTTCTTCAGTGATGCGTTAAGAATAAATGATGGAGGTGAATACTAGCGCACGCAACAGCAGCAACGTACCCAGTCGAATGCGTCCAATCAATACGCATCTCATTGGTACAGGTTCATTTTGGCGGGCAAATTCACTAGAGCGCAGTTTCATCTATGCCCGTTTGCGATTAAAAGACAACTTGACAACTGTGGTGGTCGACGAACAGTTAGAAATTAGACTTTATTTGGAAAAAAGAGACAACAGAAGCTCAACATGAAAAAATACAAGAATGTAATTCTGGAAAATGGTAAAGAAATCGTTAGTGTTTTATTAATCGACGTTATTTCCTGGATAGTGCAATCTCAACGTTCTACCATGGTACCAAAAATCTGCTGCAATGAAAACTTTCCCAATTCGATATTTATAACCTCGGTTATTTCTAATAGGCTGCAACAGAAACTGATTCCTGGGAAAGATTGCTTGTAAATCTATCTCATCGTTACATACGGACCAAATATTGATGAAGCAGCGCTTCATATCAGTTTTGTTGTTCCATGTGACAACTAGCTCACGAATGATATCAGGATTGAAGGAACACCATATATGAGTATATGGACGTTGAATATTGATTAAGTCGACGTCCTCCATCTTCACTTCTACCTCACAAGTTAAATCCTCCACTTGTTGCACTAGTTTGGATTTGAAAAATTCTGGACCAATCAAAAACCGAGTATCTCGTTGGTTGTTAGTTACTAATTTGAGGTACTTGATATTAGTGTTGCTTGAGTTTGCAAACTCTAAGAAGTCGTTGTACATCGAACTACAGATTGTCACTTCCCAATTGCATATTTCAACCACTTGTTTAATGTTTACAATTTCTTTTGGCCATCTTTTCAAATCGATTTTTAGAGTTTTGGCGATACCAGTTCTTACATATTTGTAAGCATTCATCAAACACATTTTAACTTGGTCCAATGTGCTGTCATATTCAAAAAACGGAAATCTTTTTTCCATGGGGAAAAAATCTGAATGCCTTTTTGACTTTTGCTTGTGGTATGTAAGTCTGAGCGAAACACCCTCACTATCTTCACTTATGGATACTATACCGGGTGGTTTGGTGTTGAACTGTTGTATTTCGGAGTCACACACTTTGGAGCATTGTGAATAATTTTTGCGTGTAAGAGCCGCCATGAATGTGAGAGCATGATGACGTAGCTCAGGTGGTAGTTCGACATACTTTTTGAACTCCATGAGCTGAAAACAGTTATATTGAAATTTAAAACAGAAAACGTCTTACCTCAAGAGATTCATCCATTTTTTGCACTGTTTCTTTAGAAGTGCAGAATAAACGTCAAGAATGTATACTTGCGCACGCAACCTGTGCAAGGTACCCAGATGAATGTGTGCGATCAATCATCATTTTCTCATTGCCATAGGTACATTTTGGCGGGCTATTTCGCTAGAGCGCACTTGCCTCGTTGTCAGGTTGTGAGTAAAAGACGACTTGAGGATTGCGGTGTACGAACAATCAGAAATGAAACTTTATTTTTGAAGAAAAGACAACACAAGCATCACATAAAATAGTACAAAAATGAAATTTTGGAAAATGGTGAAGAAATAATTTGTGTTTTATTAAACGGTGTTATTTCCTGGATGGTGCAATCTTAACGTTCTACCGTCGAGTCCCCAAAATCCATTTGCAATGAGAACTTTTCCAATCCGATATGCAAAACTATTATCTGTGATAGGCTGTATGACAAACTGATTTGCGGGAAAGATTGCGTTCAAATCAATTTCATCGTTACATAGAGGCCAAATATGAACAAAACAACGCTTCATGTCAGTTTTGTTGTTCCAAGTTACAACTAACTCACGAATGATATCAGAATTGATGGTACACCACAATTTAGTAAATGGTCGTTGCACATTGATCAAGTCGGCATGTCCCATTTTCACTTCAACGTTGCAAATGAATTCCTCTACTTGTTGCAAAAGTTTTGATTTGAAAAATTCTGGGCCAATCAAAAACTGAGTATCACGTTGGTTGTTAGTTACCAATTTAAGGCGCTTGGTATTGGTATTGCTCGAGTTTGCAAACTCTAAGAAGTTTCTGTACATCGAACCACAAATTGTCACTTCCCAATCGCATATTTCAGCAATTTGTTTCACATTTGCATATTCTGTTGACCAACCTCTCAAATCGAACACCATAGTTTTGGCAATACCGGTTCTTACATATTTGTAAGCATTCGTCAAAAACTGTCTAACCCTATCGATTGTACTGTCACACACAAAAAACGGGAATCTTTTTTCCACGAGGAAACGATCTGTGTAGCCATCAGTGTTCAGTTTGTAGTATGCCAGTCTCAGCGAAATACCCTCACTACATTCTCTAATTGATACAACATCGGGTGGTTTGGTGTTGAACTTTTGAATTTCCAAGTTACATTCTTTAGAACATTTTGCGTAGTATTTGCGTGTTGAAGCATCTGTGTATGTCAGAGCATGATGACGTAGCTCAGGTGGAAGTTTGACATACTTTTTGAATTCCATGAGCTGGAAATAGTTTTAGTCAACTTTTGACAATGAAAAAAAACTTACCTCAAAAGATTTTGTCCTGTTTCTGCCGAACGGTGTTGCGAATAAACGTTGAGAATGTATACTAGCGCGTACGACCGCAGCAACGTACCCAAAGGAATGCGTCAAATCAATACGCATCTCTATAGGTTCATTTTGGCGGGTCTTTTCAGTAGAGCGCCCTTTCATCGATTACAGTTCACGAGTAAAAGACGACTCGAAGACTGTGAAACAATCAGCAAAAAAAATTATTTAAGAACATACAACGAACGCTTCACAAAAAAACGTGCACCTTTTTAACACATTTCGAAAAAGTTTTATTTGTTGCAAGATCAATATTGAACAAAAAAATCACAAAAATTGCCAATAGGGTACACAGAAAATTATCATCGTTCAATTGATATTATTATCCAAGCTTATCCAGTTTTCGTCATTCATTGCTCCTGTTGAGCATCGAGTTTTTCCAGCTTGATACTCACAATGACTTCCTTCAATAATTGGCCACAAAATATACCGTTCTTTTGGGAATATTGCATCCAAATCAAACGGTTGATCTTCTGGTTGACCGATACGAAGAATACGCCGCTTTTTGCCGGCTGATTTGTTCATTTCATCAACAGCCTCACAAATAGCATCAGGGCTAACTGAGCACGGCATATGAATAAAAAAAGCTTGTATGTTGACAAAATCTGCATGGTCTATTTTGACTTCGGAGTAAGAAATGAAATACTCCAATTGTTGAAAGAGTCTGGTTTTGAAAAATTGTGGGCCAGCCACGACTTGATCCTCCATGTCATCACCTTTTGTTAAGTGAAGAGAACGTATCTTTCCTGTTGCTGCCCATTCTAAGAAGTCGTCGTGAATCGACTTGTACATGGTCAAACTCCAATTGGGAATTTCAGATAATTTGCCCATTTTCACAATTTTCATTGGCCATTTTCTCAAATTAATCGTCATTGAGTTGGTCTTTCCATGTTTTACATATTTGTAAGTTTTAACCAAATAATGTTCAATTTTCTCAAATGTACTTTCTTGTTTAGAAAATTTTTTGTCGATATAGTGCTCAACTCGATGACGGAAAGGCGTGTTGAAGTTTTGATATGTAATTCTAAGCTCAATACTATCATCGTTTTCTTCAAGTTTCAAATCACTGGGAGCTGCCGTATTAAACTTCTCAATTTCCAATTTACATTCTTTTGAGCATTCAGCGTAATTTTTGCGTGTGGAAGCATCCATGAGTGCTATAGAATGAAGACGTAGTTCTGGTATCAGTTTGACATATTTTTTGAATTCCAACAACTGAAAATAGTTTTAGTCAACTTAAAAAGAAAAAATCTCACCTCGGATGACCCGTCCATTTTCTTAGAGAAAATGTGGATCGAGAACGAACGTCGAGAATTAATACATGCGCAAACTGCCGCTACGTAACATAATTGGTGCGATTTGGCGGGCTATTTCGTTGGAGCGCGTTTGCATCAGACATACCGGCTAGGCAAAATTGAATCTTTGCGCGAATGACACTTTTCGGGACAACCTTGTCCATTTTCTTTCAAAATTATGAAGAAACCAATAATGAAGAACAAAAGAGTAACAAAATTTATTTGTAGTAAAATATAAGAAACAAAAACAATCATCGTCCATTATCCAATCTCATCCAATTTTCACCATCTCTTGTAGATGTATAACATCGAACTTTTCCAGCTAGATATCCGACTTCACTAGCGTTCACTAAAGGCCACAAATGATACCGTTCCTTTGGAAATATCACATCTAAATCGTATACTTGATCATCTGGTTGTGTGACATGAATTATATGCCACTTCTTGCCGGCAGAGGTATTCAATTTCTCAACAGCCTCACGAATGACATGATTGCTGATTGGGCACTTCAAATAAACGAATCGGTTTTGCAAGTTGACAAAATCTACATCATCAATGTTTACTTTAAGATACGCTGTAAAACTATCCAGTTGTTTGAATAGTCTAGTCTTGAAAAATTGTGGGCCCACAATGACTTCGTCATCTATGTCATCACCTTTTGTCATGCAAATCGCATAAAGGCGGCTTTGTGCTATTTCTTGTGCATATTTCAAACAACCGCTGTAGATAGACTTATACATGGTCAAATGCCAAGTTCCGATTCGTGAAACTAAATCCATTTCCATGAGTTTCGTAGGCCATTTTTTCAAATTTATCGCCAATACATTTGTTCTGCCAGCTTTTACATGTTTGTAAGACTTCAACAAAAACTGTTTGATTTCTTCGATTGGATCTTTTTGCTCACAAAACAAAAATTTTTTTTCGAAAGAGCTTCTCCAGTTCTCATATGTAATTCTAAGATTAATACCATTAGTGGATTCTTCAAGTTTTATCTCATGTGGATGTTTTGTATTGAACTTCTGTATCTCTGAGTTACAAACTTGGGAGCACTCTGCGTAGTTTTTGCGTGTTGGAGCATATGTGAACATCAAAGCATGATGGCGTAGCTCAGGTACAAGTGTGAAATATTTTTTGAATTCCGTTAGCTGAAAATGATTATAGACAAGCTGTTAAATGAGAAAAAACTTACTTCAGGAATTTCGTCCATCGTCGTAGTATTTTTGCTTCAAAACGGTGTTGCGTCCAGAATGAACGTCGAAAGTCACTACTAGCGCACACCGAGATTTGAATCTACGCGCCCAATCTAATCTGATTCTTTTCTTAGCGTCTCCGAAATCCACACACTCTCTGATCAATCAATTTGTTTTTTGGCGGGCTATTCCGTTAGAGCGCACTTGCCGCGAGAACAGTTATATTATGAGAATTAACATGATAAATCACAAAAATGTTGTGTTTAAAAAGAGCGAAATTGTGTGATACTTTTCCCTATTCAAATCTAGCACCATCGACATAAGGTCACAACGGAAACTATTTTGGGAAAATCACATCCCAATCATGAAATTACAACATCATCATGTCGTTTCAAGCTGTCCCACGGTTTACTCTCACCATTTCTACCATAGTTTAGATAAATCGCTACGCACTCTTTTGTTTTGTCATTGAACATTTGGGGGAAGTGCGAAAGGCCTGACCTTATGACGCAATCTAGGCTTGAGAAAACACCTATATTCTCTACACACTCTCTCTCGTGATGAAGGGTCAGTTGGTGGCATCGCATATATCTCGTCTCGATGACGTCATCTAATTTAAAATGGTGAAAAAGCAGACGGTTTTCATTCTAGTAAACATAAAACATTTTTGATTTTTATTCATCGTTCAAAAAAATTTCAAAACGCAAAGAATCATCAACTTACACAAAAATTATTTGCGAAATTCAATCCAATGCCATATGCCTCAATTCAAGAATTCTCTTTTTTTTCAAATTCTCATATTTCTCTTCAGAAAAGCGATCAATGGGGAAAAGAGCTATCAATTCATATTTGCACTTGCATGGATTTTGCTTCTAATGCTGTCCAAGGCGTTGGTGTTGTGTTGCCCCACTTCTCAACTTTCTTCCAAATCGTTCTGTTCCAAAAATCATCAACTTGACACCATATTTGCAATTGTGATATGGAAAAATTCAAAGCCGCAGTTTGATTGAAAAGTGAGAAAAAATGCATTATGGCGGAGGCGAACCTGACACTAGCACGGGTCAACGTATCACATCTCGGACTGTGCGAGCGCAGTGAACAGACAGTTGCGTGCGTGCGTACAGGGCGCTGCGCCGGTGCGACCTCATTGCGCATCGACCCCAATGCAAATACGCTCTCTCTGCAAAACCTATTTTAGGCCAGCGACAAATCGTATTTATTTAATATTTAACAATATATTTTTTTCACAATTAACTTAATTCCATTAATTAAAATAATTTCAGGGTACATCAGATTAGTGAGCGAAGAAAGAAGGGTGAACAGACACGTGGACATCACCACACCAAGCCATTTGTTTATTGCAATTATGCCGCGGCATCATGCTATCAAACGAACAATTCCAAATGTGAGTCATTCAAAACGTATTCAAAATACAAAAAAAAATGAACACTAACTATTTGAAAAAATTAATTTTAAAGTATTTCATCATACTTTTCAAAGTTTTGTTGAAGTGAAAAGATTCTTAGGAATCGATATACACTTGAGAAAGTTAAAAGATTTCAATTGATATATGCATGAAAAATGAATCAGATATCTTTTTGCTTTCATTAGTTTTTTTTTCAGATTTCAGGTTGTTAAAACATTATTTATTCAAAATAAAACTTTCCACAGACTTTTGAAAAAAAATATTGCATTTTTCTCAGAATATCATTTAACCTATTTTAATTCTTTCAGACCGAAGCACCCTACAGGCTACAAATTGTCCAAGAAGCAGTTAATGATGTAAAAATGATCATCGGTTATAATGGAGAGAACTTCTTTGAGATGTGGTTCAGCAACATTGACAAAGTTTACAAGTATTTGAAGAAGAACACTTATAAGCATGTGAAAGTGATGCAAAACATTGAAAAGAGTTCCATTTCGATTAATTCGCCAAAATGGGTAGGTGAACTCATGAACATGGAGCACATCAAAAATCTTGGCACATGGTATGTGACTCTTCACTATCCGATGTTTGACAGTTTTCTCGACTTCATGAAAACTGTGAATACCAATATCCACACGCTATGTTTACAAGAATCTTTTGATGACGTTGTAGTGCCAAGTGAATTTTTCAAGATTCTAAACGTTCGATGCATCCCACACGTAAGGTGTCAGACAGTACACAGCATCTCACACGAAGATTTTTTGAACATTCGGAACAAAAGTTTTATTATTCGAGGACCAATCAATCGTGATACGATTCGTGAAAAAGTCAGAAAATGGAATCGCGAACCCGCAAAGAAAGCTGTTCTCAAAATTGAACAAGATGAGCCGCCATTTGATATGGATGATATTTTTCCGGAGGACCAATTTCGTCGAGATCGTGATTATAAAGATTACTGTGGACACCATATTCACATTAAAAATGTTAAAATAACAATCAGGAGCCGTGCTAATGAAGAAATTGTTTTCCATTATCGAGATATTGAAGAATGGAGACTTCGACCGTGGGAATGAGCTTTCCATTATTTGTTTGTTGAAAATAAATTATTTGTTGATTTTTCTAAAGTTGTTTCTCATGATAAAATAAATCACATAACTGATTTCATTAATTTTATATTATATAGCGTCGTGAAAATAGAATGATTGATCTGAAACTAGATGACTGGAGGGATAGAGTGTGTGCGGAGCATCGTGCAGTAGATAAGGATAGTGGTGATATGGAAATATGACATCAAGACACCACTTCTTAATTTTTCAAAGTTTATTTTATTTTCGTAAAACAAACGAAACAAAGAAGATGAGTAAAAACAAGTTTTGTAAAATACGTCAGGCAAAATGATTTTAGCCATTTTTAAGAAACAATGTTCTGCCGTCATCATGTACTCGAACAAGAGTCAGTCCAATTTGCATGCTTCTTTGAGGTCGCCAAACACGATTTGGAAATCGATCAAGTGGAAACAACACATCCAAGTCTAGAAGTCGAGTGTCACTTTTTGCCATCTTAATCGAGATCATAGATTCCTCCAATTGGTCATTGTTATTCCACATCTCAACTTTTTCTCGAATCGTATCAAAACTTATCGTGCTCACTATTTCAAGTCTTTTATGATGCGAGTTTAGCAAATCCTTTTTGTCAATTCGGCACTCTAGTTGATGAATCGTTAAACATTGCAAGTTTCGAACAATCTCTGTCTTGAAAAATTGAGGACCAACTATTACTCTGTCGTATTCATCTCCACGATTGAGGGTTAAACTGGTAATCGCACATTTCTTCGTTTCAATGTGTCTGATGAAATCGTCGTACATGCCTCCGTACAAGGTCACATTCCACCGAGATGGGCTGTTTGAGATAGGCTTTCGCTTCATAATTTCTTCCGGCCATCTTTTCATATTAATATTAATGTACACATTGACACCATTTCGCGCGTATTTGTAACGTTTTGTCAGATAACTAATCATTTTTTCCATTCTATATTTAGATCTCCTGAATTTCTTTAAAACGTCTCGGTACGATTGATTTCTCTTGATTGTTGGATATCTAAGGGTTATCCAAACAGCCCTGTACACATTTTCCAACGTCACCGCGACTGGAGCCGTTGTATCAAACTTTTGTACCTCCAAATTACAGTATTTGGAGCACATTGAGTAGTTTTGAAGAGTTGACAACCCAGAGTATGACAGAACATGATGACGCAGTTCAGGTGCCAACTTGGAGTAATTCGTGAATGTTGCTAGCTGTAACAAAAATGTTTTTAAAAAACTTGCAGAAGGTACAAGAACTTACTTTTGAGTTCATATCCAACATCTCATGACCATTAATTTTGTCCTCGAATTCATCACCGTCATCTTGCGTAACCCCCGTCTCCTGAAAATCAGTTAAAATTAACTTCAGTCAGAAAAAACAAACTTACATCTGTTTTACTGTTAAAACAGCCCATTTTGAATCTAAAATCAAACACCTATACGTTACGCAGCAATGCAGTCAAATGACACAGATGGTACATGATCAAGATTGTCGATCCCACACTATTGATTGTTGTCTAATGTCTCCATTATGTACATATTCTCTTCCACGGACTGGTGTCTTTTTGGCGGGAAAATGGGAAAGTGAACCACTAATCGTTTAGCCGAAGGGCAAATGGGAAAGAGCGCTAATAAGGTAGCAAGCAGATGTGATGACAAGTGGTATGAGGAGGTTTTAGGGTACTTGATGACGTAGTGCAGTTTCAATATAATGCAAAGAACAGTGTTTCCTCTAACATATTTTTCAGATTTCTCAACACAAATACATAAAAAATATCGCTTTTCAGTTACTATGTCTCAAAAAACAGAAAATTTTTTATTCAACAATCAACAGATAAAAAACATCAAAAATCTTGTGGATAATTTCTAAGAAACAATGTATTACGATGAGAAGACACATAACCTCGTATTTCCTCCATTCGCATTCGACCATCTTCTCTTACGTCAAGCGGTGGGAAGCGGGGAAATGGGAGCAACTCATCGAAGTGAAACTCTCTAGTATCTTCTTCCGGCAGTCGGATTCGTATTAAAGATAGTTTCGGCTGATCACTATTTCTCCACTTTTCAACTTTTTCACGAATCGTTTCAAAGCTTATTGAACTTGTGATATCCAACTTCTCAAGCTCCAAGCTGAGAAAATCTTCTTTGTCGATGTCGCTCTCAAGCTGATAGGTCCATAAGCATTTTAAGTTTTGGATGAGTTCCGCTTTGAAGAAATTTCGACCAATTCTGGTGGTATCAGTTTCATCACCATTTAGAAGGTCCAAATTGGCAACAACACAGTTACTTGTTTCAATTTGTTTAACAAAGTCATCGTACATACTTCGATAAATTTTCACATTGAAGTATCCAATTTTCTTGAAAAATTCTAGATTCATAACCTCTCCTGGCCATTTCGTCATATTCAGGTAGAATCTTTCAGTTACGCCTTCTTCCACATATTTGTAACATTTCATCAGGTATTTGACAACTTTGTTCATCATATCCTCAGAAGTCTCAAACTGTGTTTCTGTTTCTTTTTTGTGATATCTCAGTATGAGCACAACACTTCCGTCTTCGTCATTCCCCAACTTCACTATTTTTGGAGCAATCGTGTTGAACTGTTGTATTTCTGTATTACAATACTTTGAGCATTTTGAGTATTTTCCAAGCGCCTTTGAACCGCAATATGATAAAATATGTTGACGTAACTCAAATACCAAATTTGAGTATTTCGTGAAGGTCATTAACATCGGAATTTGAATTTTCTCGGCCCTCCATTTCTGGTGACCAACCGCTTGTACAGCAGTCCTGTCGAATAAACGAGGTCAAACAATCATATTGATCTTTCTCTAACGTCTCTATTCTGGACCCACACTATCTCGTGTTGTTTTGGAGGGGAAATGGGCTAGTCGGACCCGACCTGTATTGGCCACCCACCGAGGTAATCTGTACATTTCCCTAGGCTGCTGTAGTAGAGAACAGCGATGTAGTCACACAAACAAGGCCCAACAATTATATTGATCTTTCTCTAACGTCTCTACTATCCACACACTCTCTGACACTAGCTACGACCCGATTTGGGACACTGTGTACTATTTCTCTTAAGGTAGATATTATCGGACCTTGTACGGCTAGGTCCCCTTTATCCTCGATCGCATAACGCAGATGTTGTTGCATCTGATGACGTCATGTAATGCTAATAAGTTTAATAACAAGAGGAGAAATAATAATATTTATTTAATTTTCATCAAAAACGGGAACATCAAAATCGAGTTCAAGAATGGGTGATATGTGGTTTTGAAATGACAAGCTTTTTCCATGACCGTACACAGAAGCGATTGTTGTTCTTCCGATTCGCAAGCGACCATCATCCTGTTCCCACTGATTTGGAAAACGATCCCTTGGGAATAACAAGTCTAAATCGAACACACGAGGATCACCTCTTGGAATAGTTATTCTTATTTGAACCCAATTTGGCGAAACACTATTTTTCCACTTCTCAACTTTTTCTCGAATCGCATCAAAACTTATCGAGCTGATAATTTCCATTGCGTAGTGTTCCGAATTTACAAAGTCGTCATGGTCAATGAGACATTCGTTCCGATAGCTCCATATCCTTTCCAAATCCCGAACAAATTGTGATTTGAAAAAATTCGGACAAACTATAAAACGATTTTCGATGACTGGACTATCGTCATCGCCCATTCCCAAACGCTTTATTGTGCATTTGTTGGTTTGAAGGAATTTGAGGAAATCATCGTACATACTGTCATTAACGATGACGTTCCACAATCCAATTTGTGTAATCGGCTTGAGTTTCATAATGTCTCCTGGCCATTGCTTCATATCTACTTCAATTGAATCAGTGACACCTTCTTTCACATGTTTGTAAGATTTCAGCACATATGTTTCAATTTCGCTCATCATGTTCTCAGAATTCTTGAACTTCAGTTCCACTGTTCCTTTCTTATACTGGAGTTTTAGCAAAACCCCTTCCTCTTCATCTTCCAATTTCAACTCAAACGGAGCAATTGTGTTGAACTCCTGTACTTCTGCATTACAGTACTTGGAGCATTCGGAGTACTTTCTGAGTGTTTTTAAAATTGAGTATGACAAAGCATGACGACGTAATTCAGGTACCAACTTGGAGTATTTTTTGAAGGTTATTAACTGAAATAGAAGTGTAAACGAACAGTGCGATGAAAATGTAAACTTACTTCAGAATCGAGATTCATGTTTTCCAGTCCATTCATTTCTGGTCACCAATCTTTTGCCCAGCAATACTGTCGAATGAACAAGACCCAACAGTCGTATTGATCTTTTTCTAACGTCTCTGTTCTGGACCCACACTATCTTATGTCTTTTAGGTGGGGGAAGATGGGATAGTGGACCCAGCCTGTATTGCCCGCCAAGGTTGTATGTACATGTCCGTATGCTACTGTGGTAGAGAAAGGCAATGTAGACAGAAGAGCGCAAAGCAACAATTGTATTGATGTTTCTCTAACGTTTCTTCTCTCCACATACTCTCTCACACCATCTATGACCCATTGACCCAAGCTATGGCAAGGGGCACTGTGTCCCATTTATTTTTGCGTAGATAGAACCGGGCCTTGTACGGTTGCCCATCATAGTGGACCCATTCGGTCCGAGGCGACGTCGATGACGTCATGTAATGATGTGCTGCCTAGATGAAATCGTGGTGTGTACAACTTTTGGTCCGGTCGTTTCTTTCAGTTGTGGTCGTCTCAATCGTCCCAAATAATACGATCGGGGACTGTATGTATCAACAAGTTTTATAAAGAAAAAACATTTTATTCAATCTCGGACAAATCAAAATCGACTGCGATGTAGAATTAGGTATCTACTATCAATTACACAAAATTTATTTTCTACACAAACAGAAACCCTTCCAAGCTGCATTCCTCCATATGGTTGGAACTCACGATATGGGAAACGATTGTTTGGAAACAATACGTTAAAATCGAACACACGATCGTCGTCTTCCGGAATTCTAATTTCAATTGTTGAGTCCGTCGGTTCATTGCTTTCATTCCATTTTTCAACTTTTTCCCGGATTGCAACAAAATTTATTGAGATGGTCATATAGATTGCTTCATGCTTTGAATTTACAAAGTCTACGTGGTCAATGATAGACTGTAGATTGTGCTGGAGAATCATGATGCGCTTCAAATTTTGTACAAATTCTGTTTTGAAAAAAGAGGGTCTTATAACGATGTTTTCCAAGGAAGGTTCATAGCGGTGGTTCATAGTTAAGTGAGTTGCATTACATGTTTCGGTTTCAATAAATTGGAAAAAGTCGTTGTACATACTTTCATATATAATCAGTTTCCATTTTGATATTTTAGTGATGGGTCCCAGTTTCATGGCCTCTTTTGGCCATTTCTTCATATCAATGCAGATTTCTTCAGTGACGTCTTTTTTCACATATTTGTAAGACTTCAGCAAATACCTCGTAAGTTGATTCAACATATCATCCAATTCAAACTTTATGTTTACATTTCGACTGACGTTATTTGCCCCAGGCTTCCAATACACGAGTTTCAGGTAAAGACCGTCGTAACGCTCTTCTAGCTTTATCTTGTATGGAGCAATTGTATTGAATTTTTGTACTTCTGTATTACAGTACTTGGAGCACTCGGAGTAGTTTCTTAGCGTCGTCAAACCGGAATACGAAAGACAATGATGATGTAGTTCGGTTGGTAATTTTGAATACTTTGTGAATGTCGTCAACTGAAATTGAAAATTAATTGAAACTGTGGGAAAAAACGTACACTTACTTCAGAATTAAGATTCAAATTCTCCAAGCCATCCATTTCTGGTCACCACTCTCTTGCGCAGCAATGTAGTCGAATGAACGAGACCCAACAGTCATATTGATCCTTCTCTAGCGTCTCAGCATCCCACACACTCTCTCCCACTGGTCATCCCTTTTTGGCGGGAAGATTGGCTTGTGGTAGAAAATCAATATAGTTGTGTAGATGGTAGTCAGCTTGTTGCAATCGTTAGAGTATCCGATGACAACCGATTTTTTATGCTGTGTAAACAGATTTTTTCAGAAACAACAGATTTATTTAATATTCGTCAAAATCAAGAACATCGAAAATAGGAATATCAACATCCACATTAAAAACGGAAGGGTAACCAGTTCTGAAGTTGCAAACTCTTTCCATCAACGGTTGAACACACTTGAGTCGTTCCGATTTGCAAGCCACTTAAAGTTCTTATGCGATTTGGGAACCGTTCACTTGGAAACAACACATCCAAGTCGAATACACGATCGTCGTCCTCGGGCAGTTTGATGAAAATTTGTGAAAGTGTTTTTTTATTGCCTTCATTCCACTTTTCAACTTTTGCTCGAATCGCATCGAAACTTATCGAGCTGAGCAATCCGAGTTGTTCGTGTTTTGAGTTCACAAAATCTTCAGGATCTATGATACATTTGTATTGACAAATGTGAACATATTTTAAGTTTCGAACAATTTCTGTTTTGAAAAAACTAGAATTTATTACGAAATTTTCCAGGACCGGTAAATAGGAGAAGCCCATTCTCAACTGGCTCATCTGAGACGTGCTTGTTTGAAGGAATCGAAAAAATGCATCGTACATATTTTCATGTAATATCAACTCCCATTCGGGAATTTTCAAGATCAGTTCCAGTTTCATGATCTCTGCTGGCCATGTTTTCATGTCAATCCGAATTAGGAAAGTCATACCTTTTTTCACATACTTGTAAGTTTTCAGCAGATACTTCTTGAGTTGATTCATCATATCATCAGATCCAAAACTTTTTTCAACAATTCGTGTGACATTGATTGTCCTAGGCCACAAATACACAAGTTCCAGTTTAAGACCGTCCGCTTCATCTTTTAGCTTTATCTTGTCTGGAGCTATTGTGTTGTACTCCTGTATTTCTGTATTACAGTACTTTGAGCACTCGGAGTAGTTTCTTAGCGTCGTCAAACCGGAATATGATAGAACATGACGACGAAGATCAGATACCAATTTCGAGTATTTTGTGAATGTTGTTAACTGAAAGTTAGATGTGTACAAGAGTTAGTAAAATTTAAAAAAACTCACATCAGCATCGAGATTCAAATCCATTGGTCACCAACCTCGTGCGTAGCACTGCAGTCGAATGACCACGACCTAACAGTTGTATTGATCCCTCTCTAACGTCTCTAGTCTTCACACACTCTTTCCTACTAGCTATGTCCTTTTTGGGACGTTGTGTACTACTCCTTTCTTTGTAGATAGAGGGCCGTGTACTACGGCCAAGCCTTGTGGCCGTGTACTACGGCCAAGCCCCTTCAAGGTCGCACAACGCAGCGGACACAGCCAGATTGAACAGATGTTGTAATAACTGATGACGTCATGTGTACTGTTTTTATTTTCGTAGACGGAATTTGCCCGTACGTGGCCAGGTCCCTTCTTTCATGATCACACGGACTAAGTTTTTTTTTGGACATCGCAAAGACACAGTACCACACATTGCGGTATACATGAACCGACCTACTGTCATTCCTAGGTCTCACACCACAAGACAATTAATTCATGTACATGTACTCTCTAAAAACGCCATGAGATTTTTGCAAGCTATGAAAGAAAAAGAAAAAACATTTTATTCAAACATAAACGAAGTTAAAGAAGGAAAACAAAATTTGTTACAATTCTGTAGATGGCGGGTTGTTTTATTACCACTGTGCATTATTCTGAAGAACCAACCTAGTTCCCGAACTGGTGACGAAGGCAGTAACCGTTCCAATCCGAATGTGTTCACCTGGTTGAAACTGACGATTCGGGAAACGATTCAAAGGAAAAAGAGTGTTCAAGTCGAACATGCGAGTCTCGTTGTTTGTAATCTCGATTCTGATTTTAGAATACCCCGATTCACCATTCCATTTTTCCACTTTTTCTCGGATAGCATCAAAACTTATCGAACTGATCAAATCAACGTTTTCGTGTGTTGAATTCACAAAATCTTCATGATCAATAATGCAGTTATTAGTGTTCCGGAACCATTTCAGATTCCGAACAAACTCTGTTTTGAAGAAAGTTGGACCAATCATCACGTGACTGTTTCTGTCGCCTTGATCATTTTTTAAAATTAACATGAAATTTATCTGACACTTGTTGGTTTGTATGTATTTTGAAAATTCATCAAACATACTTCTATATATTTTCAAATCCCACCGAAGGATTTTTGTGATAGGTTCCAGTTTCATAATCTCAGTTGGCCATTTCTTCATATCTACCTTGATTGTTTCAGTGAAGCCCTCTTTCACATATTTGTAAGAAAATAGTATGTATGTTTTGATTTGTTCCATCATTCCATTTGAAAATTCGAATTGTTTTCGGGCAATATTATTGGTGCGGACTCTATTTTTATACCAGAGTTCCAGCAGAACACCGTTAAACAACTCCGTCAACATTAGTGCTCTTGGGGCAATTGTATTGAACTCTTGGATTTCTGTATTACAATACTTAGAGCACTGTGAATAATTTCTAAGTGTCTTCAATTTAGAATATGACAGAACATGGCGCCGCAATTCAGATACTAAGTTTGAATATTTTGTGAACGTCATTGGCTGAAAAATGATAAAAACCATTTTTGAAAAAATGTATTAACTTACTTCAGATGATTCGTTTTCGTCTTCAAGTAATTTGCATCCAACATACTTGAAATATCTCTCATCCATTTTTGGTCCAGCGCAAGGAATGAACACCAACCTCTTGCGTAGCAGTACTGTCGATCGAAGGAGACACAACAACCGTATTGATCTTGGTCAACCGTCTCTACTTCACACACGCTCTCTCATAGTGGGTCTTGGCGGGAAAATTAAAGGGTCCCGTTTTTTCCCAAGGCATGCATTGAACACACATCGATCGCATCGGGTGAACGTAGCTTGGCCTCTACAGTTTTCCCGCCAAAACCCACTATGAAAGAGTGTTTTTGAAGAAGAGACGGCAGAGAAAGATCAATACGACTGTTGGGCCTCGTTCATTCGTCTACATTACTACGCAAGAAGTCGGTGTTCGATTTTTACGCTGGATTAAAAATGGTTGATCTGGATGACAAAAACCACACATCTGAAGTAATTTTATGCATTCTAAACACAACACATCAGTAAACATCAGTTTTGCCAATAAACTCATCTACAATAATATTTTTGTCACAATTGAAATTTTTTGCCATATCGTATGACACCAAAAAAATTGGTAACGTGAGGGTATCGCACCATTTCTATACTGTACCACAAGACACATAACCCTCGAAGATCTTGCGTAGCGATGTCATCTAATGAACTAGACCCAACATTCCACTTGTCTTTGGCCAACCACCACAATTGTAATGAATGGTTTGTGTATATGCGTATGCAATTTCCAATTGTAACAAAAATAAACATGATTTATTAGGACCTCAAAAAAAAGTTGGCATAATCAAATCTGCTAATATGCATTAAATACAAAGTTCTCTCATCTGGAGACATATATGCAATAGCCATTCCAACATGCATGACACCATCGGGTAGTACCTCACGAGTTGGAAACCGATCAATTGGAAACAGTACATTCAAGTCAAATCTGCGAGTGTCACCGTTCGGAAGTGTTATTATAATCTTCGAAAAATTTGTTATGGTCTTCTCACTCCATTTTTCAATTTTTTCACGAATCGCTTCGAAACTAATTGAGATGATCAACCTGATTGTACTGTATTTTGAGTTCACAAAATCGTAATGGTCAATGAAGCATTCGCATGCATTGTTGGAAAATGAATTCAACCTGCGCTCTTTGTTTTGAAAAAATCAGGACGAATGAAAAAGTCATTGTGTGTCTCTGTGCCAGGGTTGCTGCCCAGCGTCAAATATCGGATCTTGCAATTGCCAGATTTAATGAATTTGAAAAATTCGTTGTACATGCTTTCATATATGACCACGTTCCATATATCTGTTTTTGTGAAAGGTCTTAATTTCATGATGTTTCTCGGCCAATTCTTCATATCTATTTCGATGCATCTCGTGTCACCTTTTTTCACATATTTATATGACTTCAACAAATATTCCTCAAGTTGATCCAACATCTCATCAGACTCAAACTTTTTTTCAACTGCGCGGTTGGAAAAATATGAATTTGTGTTTGCATATACGAGTTTCAGAAGAATACCATCAGTCAGCTCTTGCAACTGAACGTTTTTCGGAGGAATCTTATTGAACTCCTGCACTTCTGTATTACAGTACTTGGAGCATTCTGAGTAACTTCCAAGTGTCTTCAAATTGGAATAAGACAGAACATGACGACGTAGTTCTGGTACTAATTTCGAATATTTTGTGAAAGTCCGAAGCTTTTTTCGATCCAGTGTGCGAATCGAATACCAACTTCTTGCGCAGAAGTATCGTCGAGTGAAGGAGACACATTGACAGCAAAGTTCAGATACGAATTTGGAAGATTTCGTACATGTTGCTAGCTGTAATATAAACATAAACAAATTTTGCAAGAATGTATAAACTTACTTCACATGAATTGTTTTCGTCTTCTAGATCATCCATTTTTTGTTCAGCGTAAGAAACGAGCACCAACCTCTTGCGTAGCAATATTGTCGAATGAATGAGGCACGACAACCTTATTGATCTTTGCCAGTCGTATCTACTTCACAAACACTCTCTCACAATAGGTCATGGCGGGAAAACTGAATTGGCCTTTTTGCCCAAGTCATTGGAGGGTACGCAGCGAACGACGACATCGGTTTCCCGCCAAACCCCACTAGGAGAGAGTGTGTGTAAAGAAGAAACGGCCGAGAAGGATCAATACGATTGGTTGGAACTAATTTTGATTTGTTGGATCTTCAATAAATGGTCTCTTCATTGAATAATATGTTGAAATTACGGGATGTCATTAGAAGTCTCTTTAAACGTCGTCATTTGAAATTAGTAACGCAATGATAAAGTATGAAACATATTTATCAAAATTAAGTGACAATAAAACATTAATAAACCATGTATTACAACCCGAGTCGTCTTGGTCCACTTCGGCCATAAATTACTTGGCGATCTCGATTTTGTCTCTGTTGTAGCCAGAATGTGTCGTTTGGTGTTATCACTTTCATTTGTATCTCTTTTCCCCCATATGGTAATTTGACCAAAATCCGTCCAACATAATACTCATCCTTATATTGCACATCTGGAATCTCTTGAGGGAACAGAACATTAAAGTCGAATAGTCGATGATCATCAATCGGCAGATGAATAATGATGCCATCTTGAGTATTTCCATTTTGCATTTTTTCAAACTTTTTGCGAATCGTTTCAAAATCAACAGCACATCGCAATGAAATACGTGTCGCGGTTGTGTTCAACAGCCAACCTTCGTCAATTTCGCATTCTGGTTCAATATACACAGAATATAATTTCCTGGCAAACGCGGATTTAAAAAAGTTGGAGCTGAATTTTCTCTCCATTCTGTTACATTCATTCAATTTGAGATTCTTACAATTGATCTCGTTCTGATTAGAGAATTTTATGAATTCATCGCACATTGATTCGTACAGGGTTACTTCCCACACATTAGCTTCCAAAATTTGCTTGATTTGCATGACTTCAGTAAACCACTTTCTCACTGTTATTATGTTTATCGTATATTTCACATATTTCAATTTCATCTTCAAATACTCCGCCATACAATTTCCTTCAAAAAGACCAAACTCCTTCGAAACAATGTTCCATTTATTGTTTGACTTGTATAACAGTTCCACCAAAATTGAGCTTCTTGTCTCAGCCAATTTCATATGGATTGTTGTTGGTGCAACTGTATTGAAGCGTTGAATTTCAGCATCGCACTTTTTGGAGCACTGGGCATAGTTGAAAAGTGACACAGGTTTGAGATAAGTGAGCGTATGTTCATGCAATTCAGATGGAAGTTTCGGGTATTTTGTGAATGTCTGAAATTTTTGACGTAGCTTAGGAATTAGAAATTAAACTAACCTCGCTTTTTGATTTTTGGTTTCTTCCAGATTCTGGTCTTCTTGGTTTGCGAGAATTCCCAGCTGACATGATGGTAGGAAAATTGGTTTGAACGCAACGATTCGTTGTTCTGTCCTTGCGTACTATGTTGAGGTCTGCATTTTTTACGATTTGGCGGGTTTCGGTAGAGCGCGGTTGCAGTGTGTATCGATTTGCAACACTACATTTCTGGTACACTTACCACTACACCAACACCTTTCCCCTTACATTGTCTCAACTGGGGTCCGACACATATTACCAACATTATCCAATACATCTTTCACACATCGTATTTCCACAGAGTGTTAGTAAAGTGTCGCTCAACATATTGTAAATAGGATCTCAAACTTTGTCAGAACGTTTTGCGAATTTCGGAAATACAACACATATTTATTTTAAAATGTTTTATTAATGTAAAAAAAAAGTGAAGGTACAATAAAGGAGTGAAGTTAAAATAAAAAGAAGTGACTACCATATGAAATGGACTTTGAACGAAGACAGGTTGCAAGAAAGGGGAAGAACTCTTCAGGCATAGATTGATGCATCATAACCATCCAATTATCGATATTTCAACTCGAAAACTTGCGTTGGCGAACTTTTCATGTTCACCACTAGGACCTTGACGCTCCCATATTTCACGAATTTGAAGTATTCCACCAAATACTTCTTCAAATCTTCCATCACAGTTTCTCCCTTGAACTTCTTCTCCACAACTCCGCCTTTGGGATAAGTGAATCTCACTAGAAGGCCACCATCTTGCTCTTTGAGCTCCATTTTCACCGGTGCTTTTTTATTAAACCGTTTGATTTCGGAGTTGCACTGCCCGTTGTTCCTAAGTGAGTCCATATCCACTTTCTCAAGGATCATTCCTCTAACTTCCGGAAACAATTGATTGAAAGTTCCGTGTGGAATCTGGAAAACAATATTTAGATACGTTTTATGGAAATTAATTAACTAACCTCGGTTTTGCTTCGTTTAGTATCCATTGCATCCGATGCATCACACTTTTTCTTCAGGGTAGTGTTAACAGCAGACATGACAGCAGATAAATTGGTCACCAACCAGTAGCGCAACACAGTTGTCGAGTGATTCTTTTTCTTCAAAATAGTCCATCAGATCACTGCGCGCCTATGTTTTCTGCGTCTCCTTATTTCGCACACTGTTTCAACACATTATTGACCCCGGTCAAACTGAAGTCATTCAATCGAAAAATCGATAACTATGGAAAGAGTGTGAATCGCAGAGAGATGCAGAGATACATAGGCGCGTTTTTTGATCAAGTGTCATACTATGGTAAAAACGATTCAGTCAACAATTTTGCTGTCATACCGATCGGTTGATTTTGCGATGTCTACTGCTAGCAACTTCCTCAAGAGAAAAATCGACGCACCAGAGGTAATGGAGATCAAAAAGAAGAAAGTTGAGGTTAGTTGATATATTTTTATGAATCTTATTTAAGTTTTATTTTCAGATGATGTTCAAATCATACGGTTTTCTGCCTCTGGAGTTGCGAACATTGATTTTGAGTTACAATGATTTGCCAACTCTTCAGAATTATAGTGGGCTTTCACAATATTGTAACGCCGAAATCCAAAGATTCCATACGAAAGCTCCTTGCCAGTTGGATTTGATTGAAAATGCTGATGGACTTCTGGTCCGTATGTACAACGATCGATTTGAAAATGGTTGCCTGAAGAAAAAGAAACTTGTGGAGAAGCAGTTCAACTTGTGCGATGAAAAAAAAGTCATGGAAGATGTTCGAGAATATTTGAAGAAATTCTATAAATACGTAACAGATGGAACACTATCGAGTGCCTACGTCAATGTGAAGACGTGGCCGAAGGAAGTCTTCGAAATTAAACAAATAGTCAGAGCACACTGTTGGAAGATAACCATGTATCCATCGATGTATGGTGATTTCCAAAAGTGGTCCGAATCCACCAGTGTTCGGTTGGATATTCTGACATTACAAAATAGTAAGAACGTGAAAGATCAAGTGACAGTCGGAGCCAATTTCTTCAAATCAGACCTTGCCAAGAATGTGCAATTGTTGAAAGTCTCGACAAACTGCCACATTGATCATGAAGACTTTGTTAACTTTTCCGGTCAAGACTTGCAAATCAGAAGCTGGATCGATGTCAAGACGATCCGTGAAAAAGTGGCAAGCATCAACAATATGGACGACAACTGTTATGATTTGTTGGTTGAAGTGCCGAAGGAGTATCCACAAAAGTACGACATCGATCAACTATTTCCAAGGGACCAATTCGGAGTGATGTACCATCCAAGACACAAATACTACACAATTGGAGAATCGGCAAAAGTGAAAATATCGAATAATGGGAAGAAGTTAAAATTGGATTATTACTGTGCGGACAATTCGGATAATGAGGAAGATTCAAGTGATGATGATGAAGACTTTATCGTTGAGGAAGAAGACTTCGACAATGAGGAATAGGAACTCTACGTTTTATAATTATACATAATCTTTTTTTTTGCAATAAATGGATTAAAAAAAATAATGTTTTTAGCTCAAATGTTTACAATTGAAGGCAACATACGCTATAAAAAATTCCTTCAAAAAAGTTTTAAAAAAAAAGAAAGCAAGTGTTTTGGGATATTTTTTGAATTTTGGGATGGGGAATTGGCGTAGTAGTGCACATTAAAATAACCTCAATTTTAAATTTTTTGTAATTTTCATCATCCTTTTTAAGTACAGATATTTTTTGCTTGCGAGATAGTTGAGATGACATGATGGGTAGAAAATTGGTTTCCACAACGATTCTTCGATTTTCTCACACGTACCATGCGGTTTACATTTCTAACAATTTGGTGGGTCTCCAATGACCGCATTTGCAATGTGTAGCGTCTTGAAACAGTGCATACGTTTCTCTAACGTCATTTAATTAAAAATCGATTACTGTAGGAATAGTGTGTAGAACAGAGAGATGCAAAGATACATAGGCGCGTTTTTTATTCAAGTGTCATAATCTGGTAAAAACGTTTTATTCAACATTTTTGTTGCCATACCAATCAGTTGTTATTAGTTATGTCTACTGTTACCACTGCCCTCAAGAGACAAATGGATGCACCAGAAGAAATGGAGGTCAAAAAAGGAAGATTTGAGGTTAGTTGCTACATTTTTATGAATCTCAGCTAAGTAAATATTTTCAGATGATGTTCAAAACATATGGCCTTTTGCCTCCCGAGTTGCGAGCATTGACTTTGAGTTACAATGATCTGAATACTCTCAGGAATTACAGTGAGCTTTCACAATATTGTAACTCTGAAATTCAAAGGTTTAATACGGAAGCACCTGAAAAGTTGGAGTTGATCGAGGATGAGGATGGGATTCTAGTCCAGATGTACACTTCAATCTATGAGAATGCTAGAACTCTTTTAGAGAAAAAGAAACTTGTGGAGAAGAGGTTCCCAATTTCGGGAAAACCAAACACCATGGAAGATATTAAGGCTTACCTGAAGAAGTTTCACAAATACGCTGAAGTTGGACAAACAAAGGCTGTCAGCGTGAATATGAGAAGGTGGCCTAGAGAGATTTTTGAAATCAAACAAATAGCCAACGCAAAATGCTTGCAAGTGACAATGAATCCATCAATGTATGGTGGCTTTATTGAGTGGTCAAATTCCACCAAAATATGTTTTGAATTTTTGACACTATTTAGTAGTAGAAAAGTTGAAGATCAAATGGAAGTTAGACCTGATTTCTTTAAGTCCGTGTTTGTCAAAAGAGTGAAATGCTTGGTAGTATTGCCCAACTGTCAGATTGACCATGACGATTTCGTTAGTTTTTCCGGTGATTCGTTGTACATCAGAACCTGGATTGATGTTGACGCGATCCGAGAAAAAATGTCAAAAATTGATAGTTTGATGATTGACGTGCCGGAAGAGTTTCCACAAAAATATACCATTGATAAACTTTTCCCTAGTGATCAATTTGAAGTCGTGTATAATCGAAGACATAACTACTATAAAATTGGAGGATCGAAGGAAGTACGAATCGTAAATAATGGGAAGATATTATGCTTGGAAAACTTTCTTGAGGGCGATTTGGATGAAGAGGACGATTCTGATGATGAGGACGATTCGGATGATGAGGACAATTCTGATGATGAGGACGCTTCGGATGAAGAGGACGATTCTGATGATGAGGACGATTTTGATGATGAGGACAATTCTGATGATGAGGACAATTCTGATGATGAGGACGCTTCGGATGAAGAGGACGATTCTGATGAAGAGGATGAAGACTTCAACGATGAGAATTAGGAACTTTATATTTCATCTACTTTTCTTCTTTCACTTTTTCTAATTTTTGATGCAATAAACCGCTTTTCTTTTCAAAAAATTCGTTCACTTCATATGTTAACACTTGAAAGCAAAATACGTTATCAAGCATTTTTATCAAAAAAACAATCATATCAACATGGTTGATTTTATTCGGTGTACTCAAATTGCCAAATCGAATCTAATCGATTGGTGCAACTATATTGAAACGTTGCGTTTGTGAGTCAAATTTTTTTGAGCATTAAGAGTAGATGTGGTTGCAATCCTGATGGAAGTTTGGTATCTTTTGTGAATTTTGTGATCTGAAATCTAATGCTTAGATAAGTTTTGAAAAATTAACTGACTTTTTGATTTCTTGTGATTTTAATCATTCCTTCTCAATCAAAATATGTTTTGTTGGCGTGAATTCCGAGATAATATGATGGTAAGAAAATTGATTTGAACGCAACGATTCTTTGATCTGTTCTTGCGTACTACGTTGAGGTCTGCGTTTCTTATGGTTTGCCGGGTCTCCAAGAGCGTATTTGCAATGTGTAGCGCTTTGCACCGCTGAACCACTGCACCGCACCAATGCACCATTGCAAACGTTTCTCTGTGTTGTGACCCAAATATGGTCACAATTGTATATAATGATAGAACGTGAGAATATTCACGTGACCGAATATAGATAGGAAGGAGGAATGAAAGAGTGAAAGATAATCAGTTCAGGTTTATAGACCGGACCTGAATAGGGAGTTCGGGTTTATATACTAGACCTGACTGGCAGCTCGGATGGAATAGTGGATCCGAGGAGAGAAGCAGAGTAACGCAGGTATGATAGCAGGAGCAGGTTTAGGTCTATAATCACCATCATATGGAGCACCAATGGCACCACAACTACAACTACGACGACGAAGGAGTTAAACCTATCTAACGTGTACACATAATAAAGTGTTATGTACATATGTTCCTCTTACTAAGTCTACCCATAAAGGTTACCGATACACATAGTAAAAGCATTCTACCACTACTAAGGCATAGAATATGCCACCAGAACACCTTTTGCAACATGGTGCATCGACTATCGAATCGACCGGTGCATCGCAGACAGAAATTCGCAGTTGAAAATGTATCGTATCAGAACCTGGAGGCTTAGGCAGGCAGGCGGAGCAGAACATAGAAACACTAGGCAGGTAGCAGTAGACCTGTGAAATCAGCGAACGACCGTGAGAAAGCATGGTTTTGCAAGTGAAGTTGGAGAATATTTTCGGACCAATAGAAGTGGTGTCAGCAGATTGATAGGTGATGCAGATAACTGTCAGAAAAGGCAGAATAGCGTGCGTTCTGTCTTTGAGCAGTAGGGTTAAGGGCAACGGCCACATGGAGTATTCGAAAAACAGGAGTGAGCCCTTAGCGGTATTGTCGGTTAAGGAAGGACCGATAGGTAGTGACAGCATGTCAGGAAATCTGCAGACTGAAGAAGGCGGTGTCTGTGTGGTTGAAATGATCAGTTGCAGGATCTGATTTCATGAATGCTGCAGGTTGTGTAGGCCTACACAGGAGATATGCAAGTCTCAGATGACAAGCGGGACAGGAAAAAAGCAGAATTGTCCGAGGAAGACCAGAGAACGGATTAATGCTGCGAGAGAGCAGTGTAGTAACAAACAGTAGTCAGTATCAGCCGTCCGAGAGCAAGTCGGATGAAGTACACGCAGGATTTTGTGATGAAACGGAAGGAGTAGTTCACTCTAAGAAAAGTATGAATGAGTATGTAACTCAGTGATAAGAAATCAGGAGGTACGTAACATAGGTGCTGTGAGAAGATCTGAAGAACAAGAGCATGAAACAGTGTGAAAGGGGGCATTATTGAACAGTCGGCGACCACCGACAAACCTACTTCTTGAGTAAGAAGTGTCCTGTGTCGTGAAATGTATACAGACTCCCGGTTTTGTGTTGAGTCGACGCGACGCAGTAACCAACCAGGATCAGCCTGCGAGTGGGAGGCCAAACTAGAAAGCATCATATGCTGCAGCGTAGGTGCTGAAAGGGGAGGGATCATTTCCGTGAGAGCCATTTTAGCTGAGTCTAGTGGTATCGAAATGAGGTTATTGTTATAATATCGGAGAATAGCCGAAACGGAGAAACCATCCGTAGATAATATCGGAGAATTGCCGAAACGGAGGGAATATCCGTAGAGAATATCGGAGAATAGCCGAATGCCTAGGGGAAGAATATCAGATTCCGGAGGAAAAATCCGACAACCCGAACCGGAAGCAGCTGTAGAAGTGAATCCTTCGAATTGAGGCGGGATTATCCATCTTTTCGGCAGGAAACCCAACTGTAGAGGCGGGATACGACGTGTTTTTTCCGTATACGTCAACAGAGACAGAATTGGGGCAGATCAGAGCACAGTCATGTTATATATAGATCGAAAAGGGACCAGAACAAAATTTAGCGTGAAAATAAAAATGTTACTAAATAGAAAGACATGACAGAACGTGTACAGACACGTGTCAGAGGACAGGCAGATAACTAGGAGATATTGAAGAGAGATCTTTCCTTCAAGTATTCGAGCAGCTACAAGGTGAGCATGGGGAAGCAGAGTAGATACAGTAGACGACTAGTTGGGTCTGTAGCAGGTGTATGGAAGGCAGTATGGAGGCTAGGCAGGTGTTGCGGATAGGATTGGAAGGGACGGTGATTGAACATGGATCATCGGCCGAAAGGTTGAAAGGATACAGAAATGATGGTGCAACATTCTCTGGATCCTGATCCATGAGCCACATCGTTGTGGTTACCCCAACCACTACAGTACCAGCAGCAAACCTGTCTAGAGTTGAGAGAAGAGAGCGCAGGTAGACCTAACAAGTCATAACAGTGCCGTTGAAACGGTAATGGAACCGGAGGATTATAGTAAATGATTCAGGCTTATCAACACTTGGCGATTAGTCAACAACGAACAACGGATACAACCGGAAAAATAGTGCGTTTAGCAGGTGAAAGATAAGATGGACGGAAAGATGAATTGGTATGAGAGTGACATGTCATTGTCGGGTGGCAGTGCTCGTAATGGGCATTCGAGAGAAGTCCACCGTAATTCTCATCGCAGTACTAACAGTGGTGCAGGTACGGATGTGAAAGCAGGAGGAGGTTCCGACAAGATCATGGAAGTCCTTCTCACAATGCAGAAGCAGATTGGCGGCATTGCCGCAGAGATGAGAGAAGTCCGACAGGAGAATCAGCAGTTACGAGAACAACTTGTCTTGGCAAAGGAGAGCATGGCTCAGGCTATGGTGCAAGCAGCTGAGAGTCGGATGGTTGATAATAAGTGGAACACTGCAGGTGAAAAGTTCGAGCCGGAGGAGATGAAGAGCCGCGGCGTAAGGAAGAGCGACAAGATTGGATCAGTTCATGTCAATGATACACCAATATTGAAGCAGGTCAAACCTAGCAGAGACAAAAAAGGAGCTCGCAAACCAGTATCGGGTGGTTCCAGGGACAGCAGTAAAGCTTCTAAAAATAGGAAAGTCGGAAAGATGGTACACAACGGAGCAGGTGTCGAAAGAAGAGACATGTTATCGGATGGATCCGAAGTAACGACTTCCAGCAGAGAAAGCAGTGTCGGGCATCAGCATCCGCTGCGTACACGATTCCTGAAGATCGAGCCAATCACGTTCAGCGGAACTGATGGAAAGTATTTCCAGGCAATTCGTACGTTCGAAATCGTAGCAGAAAGTTATGAGAGTGATGCGCATCGGTTGATTGCTTTACAAAGATCAACGACCGGAGCAGCTCATGATCTCATCAGTTACTATAAACCAGGAGTAGCAGGTGAATATGAGAGAGCGTTGAAAGCGTTAAAGCAGAAATACGGTAGTAAATCCCAGCGAGGAGCAGATTTGTGGGATCAGTTGTCCGGTTTACCTGAGAAAGCGGAATGTGATAGGATTGCAACTGAGGAACGATTGAGAGAGATTGGCAGAATCATCATTGAGTCGAGAGTACTGAAAATGGAAGTGAACTCAGCAGCTTACATTGAAACAGTTTTGAATAAGTTGCCGGCAGAGGTCAGCAAGGAACTCAGGATGAATAGAGCATATCGCGATATGGAGATGCTGTTGGAAGATGCAGAAGCAGTAGCAGATGCGTTGGAAAGAGTAGCCAAGCAGACAAAAAGAGCAAAAGCAGTTAAGATTGATGTCCATGCTGTGCAGGTGCAGAAAATATTGGCACAGCAGCAATATAGTAATCAACAATAATCTTTCCAACATAAACTTCATAGCAGGCAGTTAGTAATGTAGCTGTAGTAGTAGCAGTAATTCAGAGCAGATAGTAGTAGTAGTCAGATGCAGTAGTCAAATGCAGGTAAAATTAGCAGGAAGAATTTTGCATCAGGCAGTCACTAGCAGTTGTAGTTATAGCAGTAGTGTAATATAGCAGAAGCAGCATCAGGAAATTTAGCAGCAGTAGAAGAGTATTTTGTTCTAGGAAACGTTCAGAACGTAGAGAATCCGAGTGGTTAGCAAACCATAAGTAGTGAGAAAAAAAACAGAATCAAGCAGTAAAAAGTTGAGGAGATAACAGAATACCTCAACAACCACATCTAACACGATGTGACAGAATAGGGCAGGATAAATTTTTCTGTAGATACTTTTTCTTGGCAGTTATAGAGTCATTATAGTATAATGAGCAGGTGGCCCTATCGTGAGTAGAGTCCAACTTTGAGGTCGATGTATTGCAAACATTTGGTGAGCATTTACTCACATCGTGACCGGTACATTGGTAGACCGTTTAGTGAAGACTATAAACATGCCGACAGTGTCGGGTAGATCGACGAAGGGCTGAAGCAGAACGATACTAGTGAAAGACCTTTTGTCTTGTCTTTTGTCGGATGGGGAGTGTTGTGACCCAAATATGGTCACAATTGTATATAATGATAGAACGTGAGAATATTCACGTGACCGAATATAGATAGGAAGGAGGAATGAAAGAGTGAAAGATAATCAGTTCAGGTTTATAGACCGGACCTGAATAGGGAGTTCGGGTTTATATACTAGACCTGACTGGCAGCTCGGATGGAATAGTGGATCCGAGGAGAGAAGCAGAGTAACGCAGGTATGATAGCAGGAGCAGGTTTAGGTCTATAATCACCATCATATGGAGCACCAATGGCACCACAACTACAACTACGACGACGAAGGAGTTAAACCTATCTAACGTGTACACATAATAAAGTGTTATGTACATATGTTCCTCTTACTAAGTCTACCCATAAAGGTTACCGATACACATAGTAAAAGCATTCTACCACTACTAAGGCATAGAATATGCCACCAGAACACCTTTTGCAACACTCTGCGTCTCCTTGTTTCACACACTGTTTCTACACAGCTTTGATTCTGGTCAAATCTAAGGTCATTTAACCAAAAAATCGATGACTGTAGGAATAGTGTGATGAACACAGATATTCAGAATTACATAGGCGCGTTTTTTAATCAAGTGACACAATATGGTGAAAACGTTTCATTCAACAATTGTGCTGTCATACCAATCGGTCGTTATTCGCTATGTCTACTGTTACCACTGCTCTCAAGAGAAAAATGGACGCATCGGAAGAAATCGAGGTCAAAAAGGAGAAAAGAGAGGTTAGTTGTTACATTTTTACGCATTTTATCTGAAGAAATATTTTCAGATGTCGTTCAAATCATACGGTGTTTTGCCTCCGGAGTTGCGAGCAAAAATTTTGAGTTTCAATAGTCTGCCAACTCTTCAAAATTACAGTGCACTCTCTCCATATTGTAACTCTGAAATCCAGAGGTTTAACACGAAAGCACCTGGAAAGTTGGAGTTACTCGAAGATGCCGATGGAGTTCTGGTCCAAATGTACACACCAAGCTATGAGAATGCTGAATTTCATTTAGAGAAGAAAAAGCTGGTAGAGAAAAGATTCAAAAGTTCCGCCGAAACAGACACTATACAAGATATCAAGAATCATCTGCAGAAGTTCTTCAAATACATAAAATACGGACCAGCGAGTGTCCACGTGAATATGAGAACCTGGTCGGAGAAGATTTTTGAGCTCAGGCAAATTGCTAAAATAGATTGTTTATTGGTGACAATGAATCCAACAATGTATGACGACTTCATTGAATGGTGCGAATCCACCACTTTCTGTTCCAATTTTTTGACTCTAATGAGTAGTGAAAAAGTTGAGCATCAAATTGTTGTTGGAGCTGATTTCTTCAAGTCAAAGTTTGCCAGAAATATCAAATACTTGGGTGTCCAGCCGAACTGTCAAATTGACCGTGACGACTTTCTTAGTTTATCCGGTAAATCCTTGCATATCAAAACATGGATCGATGTGGACGCAATCAGACAAAAAATGTCAAAAATTAATGATTTGTTCATTGAAGTGCCGAAAGAGTGTCCACAAAAGTACAACATTGACCAACTTTTTCCAAGAGATCAGTTCGATGTAGTGCATAATCGGAGACATAACTGCTACAAAATTGGAGAATCGAAAGAAGTGAAAATCTCAAATGATGGGGAGACGTTGAGATTGGATAAGTTCTATGAGCGCGATTCGGATGAAGAGGAAGATTCAGATGAAGAATTCAGTGATGATGAGGAGTTCGATATCTATGAAGAAGAAGATTCCGACGACGATTTTCCAGACTTTTGAACTTTCGTAATTTTGTTTTTTGTTTCTTTCTTAAAATAAATTGGTTTTTCTTTTAAAAAAGTGTTTCTAGTTTAACAGTTCACACTCGAAGGCAAAATACGGTTACGAACAACTTTATCACAAAAAGAAATTTATAGAAAGGTTGGTAAGAAAGATTACTAAAACAAAAAACAAAGAAATCACAATCTCACATATAAGTGATACACAATCGTTTTCCATCTCTAGAAATCGCGGCATTGATATTTGTATTAACTTGGACCATTCCGTCTCCTTCAGCGTATCGTTGCGGGAACAACTCTGCAATATTGTGTACGCGTGGTTCATTGCTTGGCAGATAAACCATCAGTTGAAACATTTCTCTAAATTTGGTTTCTCTAAGTTTCGCAAATTTTTCTTGAATCATATCGACTTCCATCCAGCATGTAGTTTGGAATGACCGAAGGTCGGACTGCACAAAGTCAATTTTTTCAATTCGATATTTGGTATTGACTGTGAATCGGCGGGCACTTTTGAAAATGTTCGACTTGAAGAACTCTGATGGTAGGACTACTCGATCATCAATTCCATCATGTAAGTACAAATGTGAAATTCTGAAGCTTGTTGTATTCGCAAATCGCAGAAAGTCGTTTAGCATGGATTGATACAGCCAAATATGAAGTTTCGAGAACTTTCCGAGTCGCTCGATTTCCATCACTTTTTCAAGCCATTGTCTCAAATCAACAAACACGTCTCCAGTTTTTCCCTCATTTACATATCGATATGCTTGCAACACATATTCTTGAGCCTCTTCATCATTTGTAAGCCGGGCACCTTTGGCAGGGTCCCCGTAGCGAAACAGGACTTCGATATAATCATCTTCTTGTTTCATCCACAAGCACTTTGGAGCTTTTGTGTTGTACATTTGAATTTCTGAATTGCACAATTTTGAGCATTCTGCGTATCCCTTGAGAGTTGAAAGCTTCGAGTACTCAAGCACAGGTTTTCGTAGCTCAGGGACTAGTTTAGAGTATTTCGTAAACGTCGGTAGCTGAAATGTTTAGTTTTGTCAAATTAAAAAGTGTAACACCTACATACCTCAAGAACACGTTTTTTTGCATCCACATTTTCCAAACCATCATCATCATTCCTTCTTTTTGAGGGATTTGCGGTTATTGGCATAGCGATATGCGGATCAATACGCAACGACAGTAGTCTAATGAATTGGTTGCGTAAGAATGTGTTCGCGGGCAGTCAGGTCACTTCTCTCTATCTCTCCTCATTTTCCACACTGTTTCTGTTCGACAGTGCTATCTCAACAGAGCGCGATTGCAGTCACGACGACTGCCCGCAAAATCATTACGACGCGTCCTTTTTTCTATTGTGGTGGTGTATTGATCTGCACGTCACAATGACCACAACTGGAGATTCCATGGAAGTAGGAGCAAATGATGAAGATTTCGCAAGCGAAAATAAGACAAATCAGGAGGTGAGTAGATTTTCTTATATTTTTCTTTCATAAATTGGAAAATTCAGCTATCGACATTTGTAAAATATCCCAATTTAGTGCCAGATCTACGACAACACGCTCTTTCATACGTAAATCACTCAACACTCAAAGAATACTCACAATGTTCAAGCTTGTGTAATTCAGAAATCCAAATTCACAATACTGTGACTCCAATGTGGTTGAAGATAGAAGACAAGAATAGTTTTGTTAGAGTCAAAATAATCTATAAGAAGTTTGTTGTACAGAAGGATTTTTGCTATTCCGATGAGATTAACGTGATTGAGACTGTTGAAGAATATGTGAAGAGATCTTATCGATATGTAAAAAAAGATGATGTTGGTCATCTCAAAGTGGATTTGAAACAATGGCCAGCGGAGATTATGAAGATAAATCAATTAACAAATGTAATTGTTTGTTATATTCATCTGTATGGCAAATCGATGATGAACGATTTTATGAATTTTGCCAACACAACGAATATGAGAGTTAGAAGTTTGAATTTGGGAAATGGAAATGGTGCAAGCCACCAGGTAACTATCCCTTCAGAATTTTTCATTTCCAAAATGGCCAAAAATGTGAAATCGTTGTACCTGCAGATGCCTTGTCAAATTCAGAAAAAGGATTTTGTAAATTGTCCAATCGAGTTTCTCAGTTTAAAGAATTGGATCGATCTCGATATGATTCAAGAAAAATTTATCAAACTGATCAACGAAAAGTCTGCCAAGCCATTTTCATTGTTTATCCATTTACCGGTTGGTGAAACTCGCGAGATTGATATCGACGAGATGCTGCCTGCCAATCAATTTCCACAGAGGCTTATTCGGGGCCATCTTTTTGATGTTGGGTCGACAATTTCGGGCTACATTACAAATGACAAGAAGCAATTATTGATAAAATTGTCTCCACGTCAATAGAAAGTTTTACCCAAATAAAATTTCAGTATTACAACTTTTTATCTATTGTTTGAATAAATCTATTTTCTGAAAGTTGACTTTGCCTTGAAGTAATAAAACATATTTTTCCGACATTATTAGAAGTCGAATCATCAAAAAAAAAATTCACTTTAATAGTTTCCAACTGCCAATCGGATAAAATTCTTCTCTTGTCATCTTATCCATTGACAAGAATTAAGCGCGATCTTGGAAATGAGACAAAATTTTAGTCCGAAAATTGAGTCCGACAACAGTTTATGGCATCTTTTTTTTGGAATATGACAATATGATAAGTACAACGATTTGAAATTTTCGGCCAGCTTGGAATCGAAAAATTTTGAAAGAATGGTTATTTGTTTGCTTCCACGTCCATTTTCCAAATGCAACCTCAATTTAGTTATCTTTTTTTGTGTTGGCAACGAGAGCAACATATTTTGCTTAACAATATCAAATAGATACAGTGATCAAGAAAGTTTTATTTCAATGAAATATGAAAAACAATAAATTTTACAAATCAGAACTATATTTTACAATCCAAAAAAACCAAACTCTTTTTTGTCCCATTTGATTTGCGCACGAAATGAAGATCCAATTTTAAAGACATTAGGACCCCCAATTTGTTTTTGTATTGGGAACAAATGCAGAGGGAATAATTGAGAAGAATCAAACTCATGACTGTCGTCATTAGGAAGCTCAATACTCATTCTATCGAAATTTCCACTATTTGTTTCAACCAGTTTGAGAATTTTCGCCTGTATCCATTCCATGTCGATCCAATTATTGAAGCGAAGACACGTTGATGATAAATTCACAAAATCTTCTCGGTCAATTATAAACTTCGATTTTAGTAATAAAGTTTTTGAAGTTTGTATAAATTCTGTTTTAAAACATTCTCGAGGTATGACGACTTCATCGTTCCCTGCTCCAATTCCGCGTAACTCCAAGTGACAACCTCTGAACTTTGTGAGATTGGCAAACTGCACAAAATCGTTCAAAACGGGTTTGTGGATGTAAAGTTGAAAATAGGCAACTTTTGCATATTGTTTGATTTCCATGATTTGTGATGGCCACTGTTTCATATTGACATGTATTAAATCGGTGTTTCCTCTGTTCACAGTTTTATAAATTCTAAGGACATAGGCCTCAACATCATGAATCATGTTACATCCATGCGGGAACACCTTCTTCACATCGGTGTTCTTGTAAAGAAGATAAACTGTCACACCATCTCTTGATTCTGTCAATTCTAATTTTTCCGGTGCAATAGTTTTCCGCATGCTTGCTACTTCAGTACTGCACAGTTTCGAGCATTCTGCGTAGTCCTTGAGTGTGTCGAGTGTCGAGTATTCAAGAACAGGCTTGCGTAGCTCAGGAATCAGTATTGAGTACTTTGTGAATGTGGATAACTGAAATACAACAATTTTTTGATGAATAACAAAAATTGTAACTATAAATACCTCAAGAGAAAGATTTTCAATATCCACATCATCGGATGGAGCATCATTCTTTCCTTGCAAGCAATCTTCAGTGGCAGACGACATTACAGTATGAGAAAAATGGAATTGAATGAATGTGTTGCATCAAAACGTTTTCGCGGGCAAAAAGGTCGCTTTTCACTGTGTCTCCTCATTCTCCACACTGTTTCTCTCCTACAGTGTTTTCTCAACTGAGCGCGATTGCATTTTTCCACGACGACTGTCCGCACAGCCATTACGACGCAACCATGTACTGCATTAATCGATTTGCACATCACCATTCTATTGCGTTGGTTTATTGATCTTGCTGTCCGCCAAGGAAATCTGACGCAGCCAATACTTGTAGTGTTCCACGTCATCTGCCCGCGCAGGAATTACGACGATTCTCAACAGGGCGTGTTTGCACCGACATCGTTGTGCAACCTCTGTAATTTTTATGAACATTTTTTTTTTGCATGTGCATCGTAGATCAACTTGCTAAACAAAATGAAACAAAACAAGTTATAGGGAAAACTTTATTGCAATGATTTCTGAAAGACAGAGTACACACATCACGCCCATCCAGATCTGAATATAACTAGTTGTGCTTTATTCACATTCAATGAGATTTGCGCATGAATTGAAGATACAATTTCAATGGTATTATATCTAATTTTTCTTTGGGTTGGAAATAAATGTAAAGGGAATAAAGATGCAAAAAGAAAATCGTGATTGTTATCAGCAGGAAAATGAAGAGTCATTGTGAAGAAGTCGTCAAAATTCGTCTCCGTTAGTTTGAGAATTTTCTCCTGTATATCTTCGATGTTGAACCATTCTTTCATGTAGAGGTAAGGAAATGTCGTGTTGGTAAAATCTTCTTGATCAATTTGACATTTTGTGTGCATATATAACATTTTCACGTTTTTAACGAGATCGGTCTTGAAAAATTCTCGTGGTATGACGACTTCATTGTCTCCGTGTCCAACACCGTACACACTCAATTTATCAACGCTGAATTTTGAAGTCTGCACAAACTTTATGAAATCGTTTAGGATTGGTTTGTAGAGATGAATTTGAAAGTATGAAAATGATGAAAATTGCCTGATTTTCATTATTCGTCCTTGCCACTGTCTCGTGTTAACACAAATTGTATCAGTGTTTCCTCTGTTTACAGTTCTATAGGTTTTCACGACAAAATCCTCAACATCTCTAGTCATGTTGGATCCATGAGGGAACACGATCCTCACTTTATCCGTTTTATAATATAAACGAATTGTAACACCATCACTCAATTCTATTATCTCCATCTTTCTTGGTGCAATAGTTTTCCGCATGCTTGCTACCTCAGAGCTGCACAGTTTCGAGCATTCCGCATAGTTCTTGAGTGTGTCGAGTGTTGAATATTCCGAAGCATGCTTACGAAGCTCAGGTGGCAGTACTGAGTACTTTGTGAATGTAGATAGCTGAAAGATACTAGTTGTTATAACTTTTGAAAATTCAACAAATTCACCTTAGGTGCACGTCTGTAATTGGTAGGCATTGCAGTTTGAAGACCAATGCACCGAGGCGGTAGGCAGATGAAATGGTTGCGTAAAAAGGTTTTCGCGGGCAGTCAGGTCACTTTTCTTGGTGTCTCCTCATTCTCCACACTATTTCTCTCTTACAGGATTGCTCGCGAAAACATTAGGACGCAATTGTTTTTTTACCCCGTTGGCGTATTGATTTGTTTCCTACAGTATCTTTGCAACAGAGTGCGTTTGTAGCTACCTCATCGTTCAACACCTGCCGTCCGCGAAGGAAATTCTGACGCAGCCAGTTGTTCTATCTCGCCAATGTGTGATTTATACTTTCTTCACATATTTTTATTATCCGTTCTTGAAAACTCATTTAGCACTGAACAGAGCAACATTCTGCAATTTTTGCAACAATGTATAAAAAACAAAATGACCAAAAATTTCATTGCAATAAATTATGAATAATAGAATACACATGTCAAATCTATCTACTACATCTGAAGATAACTAGTTGTGCTTTATTCGCTCTTAATGAAATGTGCGCACGAATTGAAGATGAAATTTGAAAGAGTTTATCGTTTAATGTTCTTCCACCTGGAAATAAATGTGGAGGGAATAGTAGGGCAGGATCAACTTCGAGACTGTCGTCGACAATAAGATCATAATTCATCGTAAAGAAGTCGTGAGTTTCAGTTAGTTTAAGAACTTTCGTTTGGATAAATTCGATGTTAAACCAATCTTTCAAGTATAGGTTCGAAAAAGGAGTGTTAATAAAGTCCTCTCGGTCAATTTCACACTTTGAGTACATGTATAGCGTTTTTAAATTCCTGACAAAATCTGTTTTGAAGAAGTCTCGAGGTATGACGACTTCATTGTCTCCTTCTCCAATTCCGCACAATTCCAATCGATGAACGCTGAGTTTCGAGGTTTGTGCAAACAGCATGAAATTGTTCAAATTGGATTGGCAAATATGAACTCGAAAAAGAACAAATTCTGTTAGTTGTTCAATTTCCATGATTCGTCCTAACCACTGTCTTACGTTGATGTCAATTACGTAAGTTTTTCCTCTGTTCACAGTTCTATAAGTTTTCAGAACATACTCCTCAACGTCTCGAATCGTGGTGTATCCATGCAAAAACACTTTTGTGACTTCTATCTTTTTATAGTTAAGGTTGACAATAACACCTTCACTCGTTTCCATTATTTCCAACATTTTCGGTGTAATCGTTTTCTGAATACTTGTTACTTCGGTGCTGCACAATTTTGAACATTCTGCGTATTCTTTGAGCGTTTCGAGCGTCGAGTATTCCAGAACATGCTTACGAAGTTCAGGTATCTGGACCGAGTACTTTGTGAATGTGGATAGCTAAAAAATTCTAGTTATTAAAATAAAGAGATACAGAAATTTTACCTTTGGAACGCGTCCGCAATTGCTAGGCATTGCAATTCGAAGAAAAATACACGGGGGCGGTAACCAGATGGAATGGTTGCGTCAAAATGTGTTCGCGGGCAGTCAGGTCACTTTTCTTGGTGTCTCATCATTCTCCACACTATTTCTCTCTTACAGTGTTTTCTCAATAGAGCGCGATTGCATTTTTTCGCAACGACTGCCCGCGAAGGCATTACGACGCAATCCTTTCCTACCCCGTTGGCGTATTGATTTGTTTCCTACAGTATTTTTTCAACAGAGTGCGTTTGTACCATCCTCATCGTTCAACACCTGATGTCCGCTTAAAAATTCTGACGCAGCCAGTTGTTCCACTTTCAAACAGTTTGAAAGAAAACAAAAATGATTACAAAGTTTTATTGCAATAATTTCTAAACGACAGAATACACACTTCCATAACTGAATATAACTAGTTCTGTTATATTCATTCTCAATGAGATTTTCGCACGAATGGAAGGTGAAATTTCAACAAGATCACAAAAAATTTGTTTTTTGGCTGGGAATAAATGTGAAGGAAATAACATGTCCAAATGAGTTTCATCACTGTCGTTGACAGAATAATCAAAAATCATTCTGAAGCAGTCGGCATTATTCGTCTCAATTAGTCTGAAAAGTTTCGCATGAATCCATTCGATGTTGAACCAGTTCTTCAAATATAGAACACCAAACGTTGTGTTAATAAAATCCTCTCGATCAATCTGACATTTTGCGTGCATATGTAGCATTCTCACGTTTTTCACAAGATTGGTCTTGAAAAATTCTCGAGGTATGACGACTTCATTGTCTCCGTGTCCGACCCCGTACAACACCAAGTTATAAACGCTGAGTTCTGAAGTCTGCACTAACTGCATGAAATCGTTTAGGATTGGTTTGTAGAGATGAATTTGAAGCTGATAAACTGATGCAAGTTGCTTGATTTCCATCATTCGTTCTGGCCACTGTTTCACATTGAAATAAATTGAATCAGTGTTTCCTCTGTTCACAGTTCTATAAGTTTTCAGAACATAATCCTCAACATCTCGATTTGTGGTGCATCCATGCGGAAAAATTTTTCTCACATCTGTCCTTTTATAAATAAATCTGACAGTAACACCTTCTCTCGTTTCCAGTATCTCCAAAATTCCCGGTGCGATCGTTTTCTGAACACTTGCAACTTCACTGCTGCACAATTTTGAGCATTCCGCGTATTTCTTGAGTGTTTCGAGTGTCGAGTATTCAAGAACAGGCTTACGAAGTTCAGGAACCAGTACAGAGTACTTTGTGAACGTGGATAGCTAAAAGATAATAAGTATTTGATGTGTAATAGAAAACTAAAATTTTACCTGAAGAGAAAGATCAACGAAAGTTGCATTGCTTGGTACAACATCAGCATTTTCTCCTTGCGTAGAATCTTCAGTAGATGACATTGCGGTGTGGATCAATATACGCAGCGCGCGTAGTCGAATGAATCGGTTGCGTCAAATGAATGTCTTCGCGTGCAGTCAGGTCACATCTCTTGGTGTCTCCTCAGTTTCCACACTGTCTCTGCTCTACAGTACCTTCTCAACAGAGCGTGTTTGCAATGAGCTCAATGTTCAACAGCAGCTGTCCGCTACGAAATTCTGACGCAGCTATTTCTCAAAGCTTATTTTGTGCTGAACGAACATTATAAAATTGACCAAAAAAAAATTTATTACAAAGATTATCGAAAGGCAAAAACACATGTCGGAACTAATTTCTATATTTGGTTAACCAGAGTATCTTTTTTGTCCGACCGATTTGAGCATGAACTGAAGGTGTAATTTCAAAGAAATTAAATTCAAGTTGTCTTGGTGTTGGAAACAAATGTGAAGGGAATAACAAGTTAATATCAAACTCGTGATTGTCGACGACAGGAAGATTAATAGTCACTCTGGAATAGGCGTCAAAGATTGTCTCAATAAGTTTGATAGTTCTCGCTTGGATCCATTCGATATTGACCCAATCTCTCCAGTAGAGATTATTTATTGTTGTGTTGACAAAATACTCTCGATCCATTTGACATTTTGAGTGAATTTCCAAATGTGTCACATTTTTCACAAGATCGGTTTTGAAAAAATCTCGAGGCACAATCACTTCATCTTCTCCGTTTCTTAATCCATTCAATTTCATTTTATCAACGATGAGATTCGTGTTCTTGGCAAATTGCATGAAATCGTTCAAAATTGAATTGTAGAGGTGCACTGTGAAATCAATTTTTGAGAACTGTTTGATACCCATGATTCGTTGTGGCCATTGTCTTATGTTGAGATGAATTCCAATGGTTTTTCCTCTGTTCACAGCTCTATAAGTTTTCAGGACATATTTCTCTATATCTCTGATCATGGTAACACCATGCGAGAACATCTGCTTCACATCGGTTGTTATATTTAAAAATTGGACTCTAACACCTTCACTCGATTCGACTATCTTCAACACTATTGGCGCAATCGTTTTCTGAATACTTGCTACTTCAGTGCTGCACAATTTGGAACATTCCGCGTATTCCTTGAGTGTTGAGAGTGTCGAGTATTCAAGAATAGGCTCACGAAGTTCAGGAACCAGTACAGAGTACTTTGTGAACGTGAGTTGCTAAAAAAATAATATTTAACTGATGGATAAAAAGTAGAACTATACCTTAACAGTTCGATTGACAAAAATTCCAGTAGATGGCATTGCGATTTGTGGGTCTATTTACGCAGCGAGTTTAGTCGAATGAATCGGCTGCGTCAAAAGAATGTCTTCGCGGGCAAACCACGTCACCTCTCGTGATGCCTCCTCATTTTCCACACTGTCTCTGTCTTGCAGTCTTTTCTCGACAGAGCGCGTTTGCAGCAACCTTGTTTTTCAACGGCAGCTGCGTACGATGATATTATGACGCAGTCAATTCACTGGACAGTTGCTCTTTTCGTTTCAAACGAGAGCGAATTAGGAAATTTTGAGTAGCAATATGGAACAAATCAAATGATTAAAACAACTTTATTTTAATAATTTCCAAAGAAAAGAGTTCAATAGCAATTTTCTAGAAACTGAAAAAACTGAGCTCTCTCCCACCTCGTGAAATATGCCCAGAAGCGGAAGACCCGATTTCAATAGTGTTGGTGCCAATAAACCTTTGTGGTGCGAATATGTGTGGTGGGAACAATTCATGAAAAATAAAAACGTGATTGTCATTTGATGGAAGACTGATAAGTAGGTGAAAATAATGTGGACGTGTCTCAAAACGTTTGAGAATCATTGCTTGTAGCCATTCAATGTCGATCCAACTGTGAAGATCTAAAGTGTTCATTGTTGAATTTACCAGGTCGTCACGATCAATTTGCACTTTTGAGTCGATGTACAAATCTTCTACGTTTTTCAAAAAACAGGTTTTGAAAAACTCTCGAGGTATCACAACTCGATCGAATTCATACAATCTCAGTCGGGAAATCTTGAGCTTTGTGTTTTTAGCGAATTGCACAAAATCGTTCAAGATAGATTTGTAAATGTCAATCCAAAGTGTTGCAACTCCTGTTAGTTGCTCGATTTCCATGATCCGTTTTGGCCATTGGCTCATGCTGATAAAAATTTCACTAGTATTTCCTCTATTCACAGTTTTATAGATTTTCATCACATAATCCTCAACATCACTAATGGAACAGCTGAACGGGAACATTTTCTTCACTTCAGTCCTTTTATAACGTAGATGGACAGTAACACCATCACTTGATTCCATTATCTCCAACTTGTTCGGTGCAATAGTTTGCTTGATGTTTGCTACTTCAGAGCTGCACAATTTCGAGCATTCCGCGTACTCCTTGAGTGTTGAGAGTGTCGAACATTCCAGAACATGCTTACGAAGTTCAGGTATCTGTACTGAGTACTTTGTGAATGTCAATAGCTGAAATATAACAGTTATCTGATTTTAGAAAAAAGAAAAAATTACATCATGTGAAGATTTCTCTAAGTTCAAAGACAAGTTGTCCAATGCAGCGTTATTTTTTCCTTGTTTACAATCTTCAAGAAATGACATTGCGGTTAGTCGATCAATATAACAGTGGTGTAGAATGAACAGGGTACGTTGGAATGTCTTTGCGCGCAATCCGACCGCGTTTCGTAGTGTATCCTCACTTACCACACTATTTCTGTCGTACAGTATTTTGTCGTGTTGGAATGTGTCCATTTCCACGTATCTTCACACTATCTCCTTTTCACACCTTCTCAATAGAGCTCATTTGCATTCTGCAAAAAAATTGAGACGCAAGGTGTTGAAATAATTATCAATTATGAGAACTTGGTTTATTCACACCAACAGGTATCTAACAAAAACAATATCCACAAAAGAATCATTTATCAACAAATGTTCATGTAACACAACAATTTCAAACATACAATTATAAAAAAAGGAACAACTTTTTTGTTAGAAACGTCTTGAATAATAAACTTGAAGTTTCTTCTTATCATTCGAAATTTCTACCAGAAAATGACCAACACTTCCGACGTGATTGTTCTCTAGATATCGATGCGGAAATTTTTCTTCAGTTAAAATTTCGTTTAAATCAAATCTGCGACGCTCGTTTCTAGGAAGTTCAATTTTCATTTTAAATGCCTCGTTAGGATTTGTCTGGTTCAGCTTGAGAATCTTCGCTTGTAGCAAGTCAATATCAATCCAATTTTTGAATTCGAGAGTGTTGATTGACAAATTCGCAAAATCATCTCGATCAATTTGAAATTTCGGGTAATTTGTCAATAGTGACAGATTCTTCACAAACTCTGTTTTAAAAAATTCTCGTGGTACAACAACTTCATCATCGCCCAATCCATATCCATGTAGTTCCAAAACTTTTGGTCGAAGATTCGTAGTTTGGGCAAATGCTATGAAATCATTCAATGAGGGCTTGTACAGACAAAAATTACAGAAAATCGCGTTTTGCAACTGTTTGAGTTCCATAATCCGCACTGGCCATTGAGTCACATTGACAAATATTGTGTCAGTATACCCCTCTTTGACATATCGAAAAGACTTCAATACATAATTCTCAACATCTTGATTCATGGTACCTCCATAATGTAAAATTTTCTCCGCTATAGCGATATTCCTAGCAATATGATAATACTGAGTGACTGTAACACCTCCATGGAAACCAGTTATTTCCAATCTTTGTGGAGCTTTTGTTCTGTGTATTTGGATATCCAAATTGCAAATTCTGGAGCATTCTGCGTATTGTTTGAGCGTTGAAAGCTTCGAATATCGAAGAGCGTGCCTTCGCAGCTCAGGGGCTAATTTAGAGTATGGTGTGAACGTCAATAGCTGAAATTATTTATAGGTGACGGGAAAACACAAAAGCTTTACCTCAAGAGCAGGTTTTTTGGCATCCACACTTTCCAAAACATCATCATCATTTTTTCTTTTAATAAAGATTCTAGTTGACATTGTGGTATGAAGATGAATATATTAGCACAAATGAATGGGACAAATGAATGGGTCACGTTGCTATGTTTTCGCGCGCAGACACGTCACTTTTTGTGTTGTCTCATCGTTTTCCACACGGTTTCTGTTTGACAGTCCATTCTCAACAGAGCGCAATTGCATTGCAATGATTTAACCACCTCGCATCCATACGGGACGAATTTCCCTCAGTTATTGAGAACAAAATTGTGTTTTGGACCCTTGGTGACGTTTTAGCGTTCTGCGTTTCAGTTTGCGAACCGAAGATTTTTTGAAAATCGCGAGTACTTTTTGAGTGTTGAAAAACTTGTAAAATTAAGCTAAAAACATTTTAGATACAGTAAATTTATTTAAAACACGGTAAAAGTTATGGCCTTCCAATGTTATGATCTTCATCGGCAAAGTCTTCCTCTTCATCACTAAAGTCTTCATCCTCATCACTGCTATCTTCTTCTTCGTCGGAACCGTCATCAAAGAAAAAGTGCAACTTTTTCCCTTGATCTGATATTAGTACTCCCACAAATCTTCCGATTCGATACCGTTCATGTCTACGATTATACCTCACATCAAATTGTTCGCGAGGAAACAATTCATCAATCTTATAACTTCTAGTTTCTTCTTTTGGCACTTCGATCGAAAGATTCAACATTGTACAGGGTTCCTCCAAGTTATTAAGATTTGACACCTTTTCTCGAATGGTGTCAAACTCGATCCAGCTTTTGATTTGCAAGCTACTACCAGGGAAGTTAACATAGTTTTCATGTTCGATGTGGCAGCTTGGAGAAAATACCAACGATTCAGCATTTTTGGCAAACTCTGACTTGAAGAAATCAGCTCCAATTACCACCTGATCTTCAACTTTTTCACTATTGAGTAGTGTCAAAATATCAAATCGGACATTGGTGGATTTGACCCATTCAATTAAGCCATCATAAATTGATGGATTCATTGTCACAACCCAACAATGTGCTCTGGCTAATTGCTTGATCACAAAAATTTCATTCGGCCACGACTTCATGTTCACTCTGACAGACGTTTCCCATCCATTTTTTACGTATTTGTAGTATCTCATCAAATACTCTTTGATATCTTCCATAATATTCGTGTCATCGGAAAAGTCGAACTTCTTCTCGATAACTTTTACTTCTCGCAACACTAGATCGCGATTTTTCGTAGTTCTTGAGCTCATTCGGACTAGAATTCCGTCCTCATCCTCAAGCAACACCAAATCGCCAGGAGTTTTCGTGTTGTATCTCTGAATCTCAGAGTTGCAAAAATTAGAAAGGGCGCTATAATTTCTGAGTGTTGGTAGATCATTGTAATCCAAAACCATTCCGCGTAATTCTGAAGGCAAATGGTCAAATTTTTTAAACGTGATCTGAAAACATTTACTTAGAAAATCTCCATGAAAATGTATCAACTAACAGCAACTATCCTTTTTTTAACCTTCATCTCTGCGTCACCTCGGTATACTCACTGTTTGCGAAGTCAATTTGTGGCATCTGGTCACGTAGCGTACATTCGCAACAGAACGCGGTTGCATTGAAACTATACAAAACGTAATTGAACTGTTGAAATCCATCTCTTCGCTAGATAATTTCAAGCTTTTGGTCGGGTTCCCAACAGCTGCACAATACTTTTCGAAAAATTGAATTTTTTCTGGTTTGGAATTCACTTCTAGAAACATTTTCAGAAAAAATAATTTTATTGAAAGTAAGGTGAAAGTTATGGCATATTGAAGATTATTTCTCATCGCTGAACATTTCAACTTCGTAGAATTTCCTCAGGTTTAATTTGCAACTGTTTTCCTCCATTCGAAATTAGTATTTGCACCATTCGTCCAATTCGATAATGATTGGGTCTCCAATAATGAGCTACTGCGAATTGATCACGAGGAAACAATTCATTAATGTTGTACCTACGTGTTTCCTCATCTGGCACTTTAATCTCCAAATCCATACAGGTTGTATCCCTTCTATTGATTCTTGACACTTTTTCTCGGATTGTGCCGATGTCAATCCAACTGTTAACATGCAACCTACCACCAGAAAAGTTTAAAAAGTCATCACGATCGATTCGACAGCTCGGAGAAACCGTCAAATATTTAACTTTTTGGGCAAAGTCTGACTTAAAGAAATCAGCTTCGATTTTCACTTGATCTTCACTTTTCTCATTTTGCTGTAAATTCAACCCATGAAGTCGGTTGTTGGTGGATTTTGACCAATCCAAAAAGCCGCTATACATTGAGGTGTTCGTCTTTACTACCAAATAATGTGCTTCGGCCACTTTCTTGATTTCAAAAATCTCTTTTGGCCACGTTTTCATATTCACGTGGACAGCCGTCGGCCATCCATTTTTCACGTATTTGTATTGTCTCATTGAATACTCCTTGATATCTTGCATAATATTTGTCGTATCGGAAAACTTGAACTTTTTCTCCACTCTGAATTTTGTTCGAATGGTTGAGCCTATTCGGACCAGAATTCCATCATCATCCTCAAACAACTCCACTTTCGCAGGCGTTTTAGTTTTGAATCTCTGAATTTGAGCGTTGCAATGATGAGAAAGTGCGCTATATTGCATGACTGTTGGCAGGTCAGTGTAATCCAGAACCATTTCTTGTAATAAAGATGGCACACGACCGTATTTTTTGAACATCATCTGAAAATATTAACTTAGATAAGTTCTATGAAAATGTATCAACTAACCTCAACTTTTTCCTTTTTGACCTCTATTTTTTCCGGTGCGTCCATTTTTCTCTGGAGGGGAATGGTAGCAGTAGACATGAGAGATCACGAGCTGGTCACCGATTGCTAAGGGTACACAGTTGTCGAATGAATTAATCTGATCGTCCAAATCTGGGTGTGGATCACGCTAATGGGTGTGCAGATTGTATCGAGATGGCATCTGGAGGCCCAGAGAGTGGGAAGATCAAGGATGGACAGAGAAAAAACAGATGGTCGGTGCAGATGCAAACCTCAGAACGTCATCGTCAACGAACACCCCATTATGAGTGCGTTCTGACCTATAATCTAATCTTGAGCATTGATCGTGTGTTAATTGAGAACACCTGCCTTCACAGTATGACATCAACGTCGAAAACAAGCGCATAAAATTACTAAAGAACAAATATCGCAACCCACATTTACGCAACTTTGGCATTTTCCACAACAGTTCTTATAAAAATAGTTTTATCAAAAAATCAAACGAAGAAAATTTAGTTGACAAACAAAGTTAATTCAAAAGAAATATTCAAAACTTTTTCATTAAAAATTTTCCAATAAAAAAATCAAAGTGAAGTTTAAAAGTTATGTTCTTCGTCGGCAATTCCATCCTCTGCATCACTAGAATCCAGTTCCTCATCGGTGATATCTTCTTCCTCATCACTAAAATCATCCTCCTCATCACTGAAATCTTCAATTTCGTGAAGCTCATCCTTAAACTTGAAAAGTTTGAAGGACAACTGTTTTCCTCCATCCTCGATTTGTAACCCCACCATTTCTCCAATTCGATAATGATGGTCTTTCCAGTTATAAACAACTTCAAATTGATCACGAGGGAACAGTTCTCGAATTTTATACTTGCGATGATCCTCCTTCGGTACTTCAATCGTCAAACGTGCTAATTCGAAGGTTTTGTCGAGATTATTCATATTCAACACCTTCTTCCTAATGGTATCAATATCAATCCAGCTGTTTACATGTAAGCTGTCATTGGAAAAATTCATGAAATCATCGTGATCGATTCGGCAACTCGGAGAAACCGTCAAATTTCGGACTTGTTTTCCGACCTCTGACTTGAAAAAATCAGCTCCGACTTCCACTTGATCTTCACTTGCCTCATCTTTCCGTAAGTTTAATACATGAAGTTGAATATCGGTAGATTTAGACCAATCCAAAAAACTGCTATACATTGAGGTATTCGTGTGTATTACCCAACAATGCGCTTCAGCTATTTGCTTGATTTCAAAAATCTCTTTCGGCCACGTTTTCATATTAATGTGGACACACGTTGACGATCCATCTACCACATATTTGTATTCTCTGATCAAATACTGCTTGATATCTTCCATAATATTCGTCTTATCGGAAAAGTTGAAATTCTTCTCCACTTGGTAATTTTTTTGATAGGTGCAGCCGATTCGGACAAAAATTCCATCATCATTCTCGAGCAAGACCACCTTCGCAGGCGGGTTTGTTTTAAATCTCTGAAATTCAGCGTTGCAACAATGAGAAATTTCACTGTAATTCTTGAGTGTTTGTAGATCAACGTAATCCAGAACCAACGTCCGTGATTCTGACGGCAAATGGTCGTACTTTTTGAACGACGTCTGAAAATATTTACTTAGATAGATCCCATGAAATGTACGGACTAACCTCAACAGTTTCCTTTTTGATCTCCATATACTCCGATGCATTCATTTCTTTCTCGAGCGGACTTGTAACGGTAGACATAGCAGATCACGATATGGCCACCGTTCGGTATGGCAGCACAATGTCGAATGAATCAATTTGGCCAATGAACGACCAGTATTCACTCTAATGTAGGCGTGTGAGTGGTTCACAATGATGGGTGCGTTGATTGTATCGAGATGGCATCTGAAGGCTCAGAGAGTGTGAAGATCAAGGATAGGCAGAAAAAATAAACAGATGGTCAGTGTAGGTCATCGTCAGCGGACATCTCATTATAAGTGTGTTCTGCCTTCCTATCTAATCTTGATCGTGGGCCGTGTGTTAATTGAGAACATCTGCCATCTCAATCTGACATCAACATCGGACAGAGGTAAAGAAACGTGTATGGACTCATTAGAGATCAGATATAGCAACCAATGCTGGCGAAAATTTTGGTATTATTCGCAACAGCTCTAATAAAAATAAATTTTAAAAAAAAATCAAACAAACAAAATATGGGAGACAAGTAATTATTTTAAAAAAATCTTGACCAAAATCATTACTTTTGATCAATACGCGTCTATCCGCATTTCTACGTTTTCTCGATTCTCAGACTGTTTGCGGGTGAGTTAATCTATTCTGGTCACGTGCTGTGAGTCCACAAGCGAGCGCAATTTTAACAACTTGTTGTTCAACGATGTCGCAACTCCTATTGCACAATAAACAAAAAATATTGAGAAAAGAGTTTATTAACACAAATAAATATCAGAAAAATCCAGAAAACAATGTGAATTACAAACGGGGAGAATATTCAATGAACAAGTGTTTCGTACTAGTTTCTGCATCAATCGATGATCCAATTTGATAGTAACAATTGTCATGAATTAGTCTTTGAGGAAAAAGGCTGATCGGGAACAGTATATTCAAATCATATGAGCGAATCTCATCAATCGGTAGCCCAATATCCAGAGTGAATTTTTCCGCTGGATTGGTCTCAATGAGTTTGAGTATCTTTTCTTGAATATTTTCGATGTCGATCCATTGTGTGATGGAAAAATATTTCAATGAAGTGTTCACAAAATCCTCTTTTTCGATTTGGAATTTTGATTCTATGCACAAATTTGTGGCATTTTTCAGAAGTTTTGTTTTGAAGAAGTTCGACGGTAGAACGGCTTGCTCACTAACGTCTTCACAATTATACAAGTAAAACTTTTCCACTCTAAAGTCGGTGGTTTCGGCAAATTGCATGAAATCGTTCATCATTGATTTATTCAGCCACACACGGAATATTGTCGGTCTAGCTAAATGGACGATTTTCATGATTTCCACTGGCCATTGTTTCAAATCAACAATAATGCAATACGTAGTTCCTTTTTTCACATAACGATAAGCTTTTGACACATAATTCTGCACATCTTGATTCATGTTGCACCCGTTTGGGAAGAATTTATCCTTCGATAAAAGTGAATAATAACTGATATCTACTTCGATTCCAAGGTTAGTTTCATCGAACCTCAATACTTCCGGGGCTATAATGTTGTGCACTTGGACTTCAGAATTGCAGAGGTTTGAACACTGTGAGTATTTGTGAAGCGTTCGATGATTAACATATGACAGAATATGCTTACGTAGCTCAGGAACTAATTTAGAGTATTTTGTGAATGTCGTTAGCTGAAAATGGTCAGTTAGATTGAGAAAAAAAACAAAATCGAATTACCTCAAGAGCAGATTTTTTGCCGTCCCCACTGTCCAAAGCATCATCATCATTTCTTCTTTTCAGTGGATTCTTAGTAGTTGACATTGCGGAATGAAGATCGATACGAGCGCAGCAGAATGAACGGACTGCGACGGATTGTTTTCGCGGGCAGTCTGACCTCGTTTCGAAGAGTATCCCCGTTTCGCACATTGTTTCTGTCATACAGAAACAGCTCAACAGAGCGCACTTGCATCGACCGACACGTAGCTCATGTGCAGCTGACCCAGCTGACTATTTTTCGATCGGAATAGTGTTGAAAATGAGGAGACCTCGAGAGACGTTGTGACTGCGCGCGACGACATTCCGTCGCAGTCTATTCATTCTGCTGCGCTCGTATCGTATATTGATCTACATACCGCAATGTCGAATACTGAAAACTCGACGAAAAGAAGAAATGATGATGATGCTGTGGATAGCGAAGAAGAGGAAAAACAACTTTCTCTTAAGGTAACAATTTTTTACATCACTTTTAACCTAAATGCCAATTTTCAGCTTACGACATTCACAAGCTACCCTAAATTAGCACTTGAACTACGAAGTCATGCTTTGTCATATGCCCAGCACTCAACACTCAAAGAATACTCGCAGTGCTCAAAACTGTGCAACTCTGAGATCCAAGTGCACAACATCAAAGCTCCGGAAGGATTGAAGTTCAAAGAAACTAGCTATGGAATCGAAGTATGGTTTTGCTATGCATTCGCTTCGAGTGTGAAATTCTTTCCAAGTGGAAGCACCATGATCCAAGATGTGCAAAATTATGTGATGAAAGTTTTTCGATACGTGAAGCTAGGAACTACTGACTTCATATTTGTTGATAATTTGAAACGATGGCCAGTTGAAATTATGCAAATCAGTCAACTAGCTAAGTTAAAGATATTCCGTGTATATCTGAACAAATTCGTGTTGAACAATTTCATGCGATTCGCCGAAAAAACTGACAGCACTGCGAAAACCTTGTTTTTGCATGATTGTGATAATTTTAGCGAGCAAGTTGTTCTACCTTCCGATATTTTCAAGACTACACTCATGAAAAATATCACATCTCTGTACATGTACACGAAGATTCAAATCAACAAAGAAGATTTTGTAAACTCTTTAATTAAAGATTTTCACATCAAACAATGGATGGACCTCGATATGATTCAAGGAAAGCTACTCAAGCTCATCGAGACCAATCCAGCAGAAGCATTCAATATGGATATTGTGCTATCGATTGATGAAGCTCGTGTATATGATTTGAATATACTGTTTCCCATTAGCCTTTTTCCTCAAAGACTAATTTATGGCAATCATTACGTTGAAATTGGATCAACAATTTCTGCACAAAATCACACGGCCTTTCCAAAAAAATTGATGATTAAATATATACCACGTTTATAATTCATAAAAAAGTTTTTGAATTTTTTTAAATATTTGTCTGTGAATGTGTGATAAATGTTCTGATTGTGTGTTTTTTTTTTGATAATTCTTATATATATAGCATTTTGATGATTGATTCTGCATTAGACCATCTTAACTGCTGGTGCAGTCATATACTAAAGGCGATTCAAATCTGCTCAATTTGCAGTAGTTGACATAAGAAGAAAATGTACCAGTATTTTGAGGTTTTTGAATTACAGCCGGATAGATAGTCACAAGACCGGAAAGTTGCTTCCTATGTCCAGAAATACTTTTCAAAAACAAAACAAACATTCTTTATCAACTAAAACCATTTCAACAAGCGTATTGAATATTCAGAATCCACGACGCGGCGATTCACAACATTCTTTGCTGTCTTATGTTTCAATTTCACAAAATATCAAGCAAGCAACATTTGATAAATAATGTTTATTTAAAAGAAGTTCAAAAATAAAAAGTTATTAGCGTGGAGTGTAACTAATGAAAAATTCCAGTTGAGGTGTCCGAGAGATACACCCATATATCGTTGTTCCAATTTCAACGCAATGATCATCAACAACCAATTTCTGAGGAAACATATCGTCCGGGAACAGTACATTCAAATCATATACTTCAGTCGCATTCGTTGGTAGCTCAATCCTCAGACTGAATTTTTCTGAAGGATTAGTCTCGATCAGTTTGAGTATCTTTTCTTGAATAATATCGATATCCATCCAATTCTTAAAACTAAAATGTTTAACTGGAGAGTTAACAAAGTTTTCTTTGCTGATTTGAAATTTTGTGTATACAAACAGAGAGGTGACATTCTTCACGAGTTTCGTGTCGAAGAATTCGGAAGGTAGAACGATTTGCTCTCTCCGGTCTTCACAATCACACAAGTACAATTTTTTGACTTTAAAGTCGGTAGTTTTGACAAATTGCATGAAGTCGTCTATCATGGATTTGTTCAGATACAGATGGAATCTGTTCAAGTTTGCTAGTTGTTTGATTTTCATGACTTCCATCGACCAATATTTCAAATTTACTGTTGACTCATGAGTTTTTCCTTCTTTCACATATCGATAATTTTTCATTACATATTCTTCAACATCTTCGATCGTAGTGCAACTACGGCGAAATAGCCGGAAACTATGACCCGATGCATATCCAAAAGAAACTGCTATGTGAGATTTGTAATCGTAGATCATCAAGGATTTTGGGGATATTGTGTTGTGCGCTTGGATTTCCGAATTGCAAAGGTTTGAACATTGTGAGTATTCTTTGAGCGTTGGATGCTTCAAATATGACAAAGCATGTTTTCGTAGCTCTGGAACTAACTTAGAGTACTTTGTGAATGACGTTAGCTGAAAATTATTAGTTAGGGTAAGAAAAAAAACAAAATTGAATTACCTCAAGAACAGATTGATTGGCATCTACACTATCCGAAGCAACATCGTCACTTCTTCTTTTAATGAAATTTTCATTAATTGACATAGCGATCGATATACGATCCGAGCGCAGTAGAATGAACAGACTGAGACGTAATGTCTTTGCGGGCAATCTGAGAACGTAGCGTATCCTCATTTTTCACACTATTTCTGCGCTACAGTATATTCTCAACGGAGGGAATTTGTAACGATCGCCTTTCAAAAAGAAAGAATGGGCCATTGCAGGTCACACTAATGGGTACGTAAGGACCAAAACCGATCAGATGGCAAGAGTAGATGATCATCTCATTACGTCATCGTGATTGAACATCCCATTATGCATAAGTGTGCTTGACTTTTAATCTTGATCATTGATTGTGCGTTAATTAGCAATATCTACCATTTTAGATCTGACATAACCGTCAAACATAGATGGGGACGATTGCATGAAATCTAATAAGATCGTGTTAAACAACCTACATTTAGGCTGCTGTAAGCAATTTAACAATAAATCAAACAATAATCACTTTATCAAATAATCAAACAAACAGAGTACGGTAGAAACATTTGAAGAATATTATTTAGGTGGAATATAATTAATGAACAACGTTGGAAAACTCGGGCAGAAACGCAAACGAATTGTTGGTCCAATTGTGATTTGGGTATTATCCAAATATTGTCTCTGAGGAAAAATGCTCAACGGAAACCATTGTTCCAATCTCAGAGTGCGAGCTGTATCCGCGTCTAGCTGAAGTTGCATATGGAACTTCTTTGTTTGATTCAACTCGATGAGTTTGAGTATCTTTTCTTGGATCAATTCCATTCCAATAAATTTATTATTGATCACAAAAGATTCAAGCGAAAGGTTCAGAAAATCTTCTCTGTCGATTTTTGAGAATTTGGTGCATAGCCACAGATTTTCCGTAAGTTTGGATTTGAAGAAAGCTGATGGCAGAACGACCCTCTCTTCTAGATTTTTACAGTCCTTCAAAACCAATTTTTTTGCGACGAAGTCAGTGGTTGCCGCAAATTTCATGAAGTCGTCCAACATGAATTTGTTAAGATACACACTGAAATAGTCCACAATCGCTAAAAGATGTTTGATATTTATAATATCAACTGGACAGTGTTTCAAGTTGACCTCTACGAACACTTCTCTTATCCAAATTGGTTCGTCACTTTCGCTTTTTTTCGCATATCGATAATTTTTCAACACATACGCCTGGACATCTTGGACCATCGTGGATCCGTGCGGAAAGAATTTGTGTTTAGATCGGTTATGGCCAAAAAGAAGGCGTGAATAGAAAACAGAGACGGTTATTCCAGAATCGTCTTCTTTGATTTCTAGCTTCTTTGGAGCTTTAGTGTTGTACACTTGAATTTCTTCGTCGCACAATTTTGAGCATTGGGAGTATTCCTTGAGTGTTGACAGCTTCGTGTAGTCCAGGATAGGTTTTCGGAGTTCAGGTACTAACTTGGAGTACTTTTTGAATGTCACTAGCTGAAATTTCTCATTTAAATGATTTGTTTTGAAATGTAAACTAACCTCTGTTGAGACAGAGTCTTTCGAGCCATCCATTTTTTGACGCAACGCTTTTGAATGATTGACCAGTATTGCGAATATCGAATGTCCAAATGTAGATGTGAACAGAGCGAATGTGGGTATGTACGTACGTATGTGGGTGTGCCCGGGGTGTGGCCTACACCGATGGGTACGCAGATTGTACTGAGATAGTATCTGGAGAATCGGAGACAGTGTGAAGATCAAGGATGGACAGATGACCAATGCATGTTCTCCAAACGTCATCGCGAGAGAACAGCCCCCCCCTTAAGTATGCATTCGGACATCTAATCTTGGTAATTGGCCATGAGAACACCTGCCTTGCCATTCCGACATTAGCCTACGACACAGAGAAGGACTCATCAACACTTGTTAACCGCTATAGAAGAGTGTGTGACGTCATCAAAAAACAGACCGATTTTATGCAAACGCTGAAACTTTGGAAAATCTTGTTCGCTACACCAATTTCAACAATGTAGCTGCAAGTTGAAGTCAATGTTTGAATTTGAAATCAATGATGAAAAAAAAATCTTTATGCACTCGTGAATCGTTTCTGTGCTATATTTTTGTCCACAGTTTACATGTACAGTAGCCCACTTCATTTCAATAAGTGAACAAGTGTCTGCAACTCAACGTTTGACAACAATCATTCATATAAAAATTATTTATTCCAAAAATGAAACGAAAAAAAATAAAGACAAATAAAAATTTCAAAATATCTCAATGAAATCAATGAAGCGGATAGCATTAGTCTCTCAGTCTGATAGTCAATTTATCTGGACAACCTCGACAAACACTCCCATAAATCCTTGGTGCAATCATAATAAGGTCCTTGTAAAGAAGACGTCTTTGAGGAAAAATGGTGAGCGGGAAGAATTGTTCCAAATCCATGTTGCGAGCCTCATCCGCTTCTAGCTCAATTTCCAGTCTGAATTTTTCTGCAGGATTGGTCGCAATAAGTTTGAGTATCTTTTCATGAATCAAATCAATGTCAACACATTTTGTGATGTGAAAAAATGTAAGTGAATTGTTCAAGAAATCTTCCTTGTCAATTTGAAATTTTGTCTCTATAGACAGAAATGTAAGATTTTTCGCGAAAACGGTTTTAAAAAAATTGGAAGGTAGGACAACTCTGTTTTCCAAGTTATGACATTCCACAAAACGCCACTTTTTCGGGGGAAAATTAGCGGTTTCGACGAATTGCATGAAGTTGTCAAAAATAAACTTGTTCAGACGGAGTCTGAATGCGTCCACATATGTCGCCAGAGACTTGATGTTTATGATTTCAACTGGGCAATTTTTCAGACCAAGCGATACTTCCTTAGTTCTGCCGTACTTCACATATCGATAATTTTTCGACAAATACTCCTGAGCATCTTTGACCATCGTGGGTTCATATGGGAACGTCTTATATTTTCTTGTCGATGAATAGACAATATGAACAGAGAGTCTAGACATGAATTCGAAGATCTCTAATCTCAATGGAGCTTTAGTGTTGAACACTTGTATTTCTGCATCACAAAATTTAGAACATCGTGAGTACTCTTTGAGTGTTGACATTTTCGAGTATCCAAGGATATGTTTTCGGAGTTCAGGTGCTAATTTTGTGTATTTTTTGAACGATAGCTGAAAAAATTAGTTAAGTTATAAGCAATGAACTACAGTTTTACCTCAAGAGGTGGATTTTCGGCGATTGCAATGTCTAGAGCAGCACCATCGTTTCTTCTTTTTCTTGATTTTCGAGTAGTCGGCATTGCGGTTAATAAATATACTAGCGTAATAGTCCAGTGAATGTGTTCGCGGGCAGTAATTGTAGCATTTCTGTCTCCATCTCTGTATATCCTCAAATTACACACTCTCTTGGTTTTCCACTGTCTATTGATTTTTTCAATGGAGCGCGTTTGCATTCAAACCATTTTTCTTCGAATGGGTGCTTGGCTTACAATCAAAATCGACAAACACGATTTTCATAGACTTTTCCCAGTCTCCTATATTTACCTTTTTACGAAAAATACAGAACAAAATCATTAGAGGAGAAAAAATTTATTTCAACAATACAATTGAATTAAAATATTATCACGTTTCATTTGCGCGGACGATAATCAATGTACATTAGTCTTCGATGAGTCCGAGAAACGCTTACATGAATTGCTGATTCAAGAATTATATGATCCTCATGTAAAATACGTCTCTGAGGAAAAACGCTAAGTGGAAATAATTGTTTCAAATCAATGTTGCGATCCTCTTCTGTCGTTAGCTCAATTCTTAGATTGTGCATATCTGCAGGTTTGGTCTCGATAATATTGACCAATCGTTGTTGGAGTACATCAATGTCCACCCAATGTGTGATGTGTAAGTATTTCAGTGAAGAGTTCACAAAATCTTCTCTGTCAATTTGAAACCTTGGGTATATGAACAGAGATGACGCATTCTTCAGCAATTTGGTTTTGAAGAATTCAGATGGTAAGACGACTCGTTCGCTCCGGTTGTTACAACGCCTCAAACACCAATGTTTTGCAGGGAAGTCCACGGTTGCGGCAAATTGTAGGAAACTGTCCAACATGTATTTGTTCAAATAAACATGAAACATGTTTGCGTTCGCTAGTTGTCTGATGTTTATGATTCTGACTGGGCAATGTTTCAGATTAACCCATACTTCTTCAGTTTCGCCGCTTTTCACATAATGATAATTTTTCGACACATACTCCTGAACATCTTGGATCATAGTGCATCCATATGGGAAGAATTTTTTCTTCTCAGCACTTGAAAAGTAAAAATTAACGGTGACTCCCAAATCATCTTCTTTAAATTTCAATTCCTTCGGAGCTTTTGTGTTGTGCCGTTGAACTTCTGCATCACACAGCTTTGAACACCTCGAGTATTTTCTGAGTGTTGAAAATTTTGCGTACATCAGTACATGTTGTCGCAGTTCAGGTATTTGCTTGGAAAATTTTGTAAATGTTGTTAGCTGAAAAATATACAATCATATGTGTTAGAAAACATTAACTAACCTCTGTTGAATCGGGATCTATTGACGCATCCATTTTTTTGACGCAACGCATGTGAGGCAATGTCTACTGTCCACCGTAAGTATGAGTGTGTCGTACAGCAGGTGAGGGTGTGTTGAGATGAGATTCGAAGAATCAGAGAGAGTGTGAAGATTGAAGATAGAAAAAGAAAAAAGAACAGATGGTCAGAGTATCTAGTACGTCATCATGTATCTCATTGTAAGTACGTTCTGATTTACAACCTTGTACAATTTTATTGGACTATTGTTGATTTAGAACACCTTCTGTCTTCTCAATATGACACGAACAGACACACAGAAATAGACTACATGGAACAGTTTTTTGACGGGCCGTTGACCTTGGAAAAAATTTAAACGATTGTTACCTGATTACTTTGAACATCGGCCTATTCTGACGAACAATAGTAATTTAGTGCTATTTTGAACTTTGATTTTAAAAATCCGGTCCAAACCACAAGAAGATTTCAATAAAAAATTAATAGTAAAACAGTTTATTCAAAAAATATATTATTGAAAATTGTTTCAAAGTAAAAGATCAATTAGGATAACACCTTATACGCAACTCCCTTTTGTCATGTGATACAACTCCTCGAATACTTCGGCCAATTATGACAACATTGCCACAAACAATTCTTTGAGGGAACCGACTTATTGAAAAAATATCGTTAAGCCAGAACATACGGTATTCATCTCTAGGTAGAGCGATTGATAGAAACAAACTTTCAGAGGAGTTTGTCGCAATAAGATTGAGAATCTTGTCTTGAATAAGTTCTTTATCAATCCAACTTGTGGTGTCAAGATATTTCAAACGCAGGAAGTCTTCTTTATCAATTTGAAGTTTTGTGTTTATACACAATTCTTGTGCACTTTTCACAAAATCGGTTTTGAAGAACTCTGGTGATAAAACGATTTGGTGCTTGATATCTTCCATGAACAATGCTTTGACTTTGAAGTTGGTTGTTTTGGCGAATTCCATGAAATCGTCCATCATGGATTGATAAAGGTATATATGAAATCCTGCATCAGCTGCCACTTGTATGACTTTCATAATTCGAGTTGGCCAGTGTTTCAGTCTGACAGTCAGACGCTTAATTTTCCCTTTTGTCACATATCGGTATAAGTTCAGCAAATACTCTTGAACATCATCCATCATCTTGCTTTCTCGTCGAAATACCTTCTTTTTGCTATACTTTCTGTAGAGAAGAGAGACATTGACACCAAAATCGTGTTCGTGCATCTCTAAAATATCTGGAGCTATATTGTTGAATCTTTGGACTTCCGAATCACAGAATTTTGAGCATTGCGAATACTGGCCGAGTGTGGAAAGTTTCCCATATGTCAGGGCATGTTGACGCAGTTCAGGCGCTAGTTTTGAGTATTTTGTGAATGACAATAGCTGGAAAATATGTATTAGTAATATGATGAAAAGTATATTTTTGGTTTACCTCCGGAATAACTGCCTGCATGCCATTTTTGCAGTGCGCTGAATCACCATCGTCGTTTTTAACAGAATTAATAATAGTTGTCATTGCCGTAGGAAGATCAATAAACCAGCGCACGCAGTATTCAAATGAGTGGGTTGCGTCGGAATGTTTTCGCGGGCAGGCGTAGCGTCTCCTCGTTTTCCACACTATTGTGGTTTTACGTTATTTCGAAAGAGCGCGTTTGCAACGATCTTATACTTAATATACCCCTGACACTGTGTGTTCTGTGTGTACCAAAATCGAATTGCGTTTCCGCAGATCAATTTTGAGCAAAAAACTGATGTACTCCACCTGCGATTATTTCAAAACAACAATCAAGTTTTAAACAAGTTACTCACAAACCATCAAAAACCATTTATTTGGAAAACTTCTATTTCATAAAATTAATTTCCTCGGCGAATAACAAATAATTAACAACTTTTTGTCATTTAAAAGTCCTCCGCGAATCTTTGTCCCCACTTCGATGTGATGATCACCATAGACGCGTTGTTGAGGAAAAAGGCTGAGCGGAAATATTTCTTTCAAATTCAGCTGACGTGTTTCAAATCTCGAAAGATGAATTGTCATATGGAAGTCTTCATCAGAGTTTGTCGTCATTAATTGAAGAAACTTCTCTTGAATCATGTCGTAATAAATCCAGCTTGAAGTTCTAACTGCCTTCAGTCTTGCATCAACAAAATGTTCTTTAGCCACTTGAAGTGCTAGGCTGATGTTGAAAGCACGTGAATTTTTCATGAGTTTTGTTTTGAAAAACTCCGTGCGCAACACGACTTGCTGTTCTAAACCGGGCCAATCATCCAAAATCAAATGCTCGATTTTGATGTTGGTGCTAGTAGCGAATTCCATGAAATCGTTGAACATGTTTGGCCGCAGATAGAGAAAAAATTTCTCCAAGTTAGCGAGTTGTTTGATTCTCATAATTTTAGATGGCCATTGCTTAAGCTTGATAGTTATCTTGTCAGTGTATCCATGCTTCACATTCCGATACTTCTCCAGCACATATTCTTGCACTTCGTCCATTGTATTGGGTCCATGAGGGAAGCGCTTTGTTTGGAGATCCATTTTGTAAAGTAGTTGAACATCGATACCGAAATCAAATTCTTCAATTGACAGCCACGATGGACCTGGCTCGTACTCTTGAATCTCTGAGTTGCATAACTTTGAGCATGCCGAGAATTCCTTCAGTGTTGATAATTTCCCGAACCCCAAGATATGTCGTCGCAGTTCGGGCACCATGACAGAAAATTTTGTGAATGTTAATAGCTGAAATGTTATGTTTTACCCCATTTATGAAAATTCAATTGTATTCTTACCTCAGGAGCAGGTTTCTTAACACTCGGATGATCCAAAACATCACCATCATCATGTTTTCTTTTACGGAGACGAAGGACGGGAGACATAGAAAAACGTCGATCAATATAACCGCACACTGATGAAATGGTAACGTTGAAACGTGAGCAGTGAGAGCTCCGATTTGTCTGCGTCTCTGCGTATCTCTACTGTACACACTTCATTTCTCACATTGACCTTGTCAATGGAGCATGTTTGCGTAAATCTCGGATCGATATCCTAGAGCAGTAGTTGAGTGAATGAGTTGCGTCAAAAAATCTCTAATCAACACCTGCTGAAGCATCTGCGAAACCTATATTGTGTTATTATCTCGATAATCATTGAGTAACTGATGTAATTTATTGCTCCAAAAATTAATATATTTATATCTTTATCTGAAATCAGAATAGGTGTTACAAAAAAGATCAAGCACATTCAAAGAAAACTTTATTTGTGCATAATCGTTATTAATTTTTAAAAAATCACTTGTACCAAATACTGATTCTTTTTCGATCATTCGACATTTCGGCATAAATTGTTGCTCCCAGTATGACACCCATTGAATAGGTGCGTTTGCGTCCGAATAGTTCAGCAGGTAACAATTCATCAAAATCGAATAGTCGAGTCTCAGTTTCTGGTAGATTGATAGATAATTTGAATGATTCAATGGTGTTTGTCTCGATTAGTTTCAAAAACTTCCCTTGAATGAAATCAATATCGATCCAATTGTGAATGCAGAGATATTCAAGTGAAGAGTTGACAAAATCATCCTTGTCAATCGTTATTTTTGGTTTTATGTTCAACAATTTTATAGCTCTCGTAAAGTCGGATTTGAAGAAGCCTGATGGTACAACAACTTGATCCTGAGCTTTGTCACAACAAGACAATGTCAAAAGTCTGAATCTTTTGTTGGTGGTTTGAGTAAAGAGTTGAAAATCGTCCCACAAGGACCTGTACAGAACAACTTCCAAGAATTCTGCATTAGCTAGTCGATCAAATTGCATGAGCCTGGAGGGCCATTTTTTTGTGTCCAGTTTTATCGTTTTAATTTTGTCTCCTTTCACATGTCGATGCATTTTCCGCACGTAATAGTAAACATCTTTCATAGTGTCTGTGTTTGGAAAATTCTTTTCGACGTAACCTTGCTTATAATAAAATAAGACAACAACTATACTGTCACCGCGTTCTTCAACACTCAAGCGCGATGGAGCTTCAGTGTTGTATTGCTGAACTTCCGAATTGCACAACTTTGAGCACTGTGAGTATGCCTGAAGGTCCTTGAGTTTGGCATAAGATAGGGCATGCTCACGGAGTTCAGGCACCAATATGGAGTACTTGGTGAATGCCAATAGCTCAAAATTGATAACAAAGTTGTGAAAACATTTTTGTTAACTAACCTTATCAGAAACATTCAATCCATCCAAGGTATCCGTAATTCTTTCCATGGAAGGCACAGTAGTTGTCATTGTGTTGCGTGGATCGATACACCAACACAGACAGCAGTGGAATAAAATGGTTACGACAGAATGCGTATGCGTGCATATCTCGTGACCCAAGCCTCAATAGAGCGCGATTGCAGCATCCTCAGTTTACTACATCATTTGGTGGATACCGCGTTAAAGTTTTAGATGCAATCTCGATGGTTACGCGTCTCAAACGAAAGCAAAATTTAGATAAGAAAAAGTCGAAGTTTCAGAGTATCTTTATTTCAAACTTTCAGTTATTAAAGTACATAATATTTATATTCTTGTTGTCCTCTGAGATTGTGACTTGAATTTTTGACCCAATCATGATTACTGAAGAGTGGTTGCGTCGTTGTCCAAATCGATCAACTGGAAACACTTGATCCAAATCAAGCACATTAGTCTCGGTTTCTGGTAGAGTTATGTTCAAATTGAACGATTCAGCGGTGTTTGTCTCGATAAGTTTCAGAAATTTTTCTTGAACCATATCCGTATCAATCCAGCATCGCACTACAAAAAGTTCGAAGGTAGAGTTGACAAAATCTTCCCAATCAATTTGTATTTTTGATGTGAGGAACAAATGTTTCATAGATTTAATGAATTCCGATTTGAAGAAGTTTGGAAGCATAACTCCGCCAATCCTGAAGTCCGACAATAGCAACTTTTCCAGTCTTATCGTGGTAGTTTGAGTGAATTGTTCAAAGTCGTCCCACATGGCATCGTACAGAACAAATTGCAATTTCTTCAAATCTGCTAATATAGAGAGTTGCATGATTTTTGTGGGCCATTGATCGATTATAAACCCCAATTCCTCAATCCTGCCTTCTTTCACATGTCTATGCATTTTCTGCACATATTGAAGCACAATTTCCATTGGGTTGCATTCAGTATTTAAAAATTCCTTCTCAACAATACCTGACTTGCACCAAAGTTCCACATAAATGCCGTCGTTGTCTTGTGAAATACACAACTTAAATGGCGCCTTGGTATTGTGTTTCTGAATTTCCGCATTGCACAACTTTGAGCATTGCGAGTACTTCTTGAGATCCTCGAGCTTGGCATAAGATAGAGCATGCTCACGTAGTTCATTTACCAATACCAATACAGAGTATTTGGTAAATATCATTAGCTGCAAATTAATAATAAAATTTCGAAAATGTTTTTGTTAGCTAACCTGGTTATCAACACTTAAACCATCCACGGCATTAATGATTTTTACAATGGAAGGCGCAGTAATGGACATTGTGGTGCTTGGATCAATAAACTGACGCAGTAGGCAAATGAAATGGGTTTGCGTTGGCGGGCAGATCTTTTAGCCTTTTTATTATATGCAAGTAGAGCGCAATTGCAATATGGATTGTGCTGGTGTATGATTTGCAACATAATCTGATTTCTATTTGATTTCTTGGTATGTTTTTTGTATATTGTGGCAGAATGTTTTTGTAATGCATATTTATTGAGTAAATGCTGACACGGTTCATAGAGTACAATGAAAGAATGGGATTTTCAGGTTAAATATAATGAGAAAAGGAAGAGAAATATGGAAATATATATGGGACGGATTGGAAGAGAAGAAGAGGAATGAAGTTGGCAGTAGAGGATACCGCAAGTATATGGCAAACTTGAAGTACAATTATATTTGTATATATTTTAAGGCATGTTAAGGCAGGTTCCTGTACCAAATCATTATTTTCTTTTGTCCATCCGAGATTCTGGCATAAATTGATGATCCCATTTTAATACAAGAACAAGAGTTTCGTCTTTCTCCAAATAGGTCAACAGGCAACAGAACATCATAATCAAATAAACGATTCTCGGATTCTGGTAGAGTTATAGTCAAGACAAATGTTTCCTCGGAATTTGTCTCGATAAATTTCAAAAATTTCTCCTGAATCATGTCAACATCAATCCAGTTGTGACCAAACCACCATTTCCAGGAAGAGTTGACAAAGTCTTCCTTGTCAATTTGCATCATTGGTGCTATATCCAAGGACTCCAAAGATTTGATGAACTCCGACTTGAAGAAGTATGCAGGAATAACGCTCTGTTCATGAAATCCGTGTATCAATTTCAAATCTTTCGATCTCATATTAGTAGTTTTTGTGAATTGTAAAAAGTCGTCCCACATGGAATTATCTATTGAAACTCTCCAAATCTTCGCATCTAATAATTTCTCAAGTTGCATGAGTTTGGTGGGCCATTTTTCCATAAACACAGATACAGTCTTAATGTTGCCTTCCTTTACATATCGAAACATTTTCAGCAAGTATTCATAAATATCATCTAGTGGATTGGGTCCTGTGTACGAAAAACTCTTTGTGATGACACCTTGCTCGTATTGAACTTCTACGAAAACACACTGTTTTTCTCGGTTGTCTCCAACTACTAATCCAGATGGAACCTTAGTATTGTATTTCTGAACTTCTGAGTTGCACAATTTTGAGCATTGCGAGTATGTTTTGAGATCATTGAGCTTGGCATAAGATAGAGCATGCTCACGTAGTTCGGGCACCAACACAGAGTACTTGGTGAATGTCAATAGCTGAATAATTATTTAAAAAAATTGTGAAGTTGTTTCGTTAACTAACTTGATCATTAACATTCAAACCATTTAAGGTATCCGTGATTTCCTCCATTGAAGGCGCAGTAGTTGCCATTGCGGTACGTGGATCAATACACCAACGCAGTAATATGATGATTTGAGTATGCGTTCGCGGGACAGTTTGCGTTCGCGCGCAAATCTTGTGACGTTCTTATTAGTAGAGCGCGATTGCAATATATGTAGACTGTCCAAACAAAGAAATGAAAGTTGTGTCTAGAGAATTAGAGTTGAGACAAGTTGGGTAGTGTTAACAATAGTGAAACGACTACCGGATATGAATATACGAGTCTATCCATTGCTCACGTGATAAGGCAGAGTTTCTTAGAATGCGGAAACGATTTTCAGGAGCACGACGACATTTCGGGTACATATCGGTACTCTCACAGTGCAAATCGGGCGTGATACATTCACAATCTACTATTCATCTTTTTAGATACTTGGATTGCAGAACATACGTTTTCAAAAATGATAGAGAAAAAAGTTTATTTATTTCAAAAAAAAAATCAACAAAAGTCACTCGTACCGAATTATCATAAACTTTCCGTTGTTTGAGATTCTGGCACGAATTCTTGACCCAATCCTGACCATGATTTGTCTAGGTTGGATGTCTCGTTCTCCAAATCGATTAACTGGCAATATTTCATTCAGATCAAACACACGATTTTCAGTTGCTGGTAGAGTTATTGATAAGTGAAATGCTTTGGCGGCGTTTGTTTCGATATGTTTCAGAAACTTTTCTTGAATCATGTCAATATCAATCCAGTTGTGAACAACCAGGCAGTTCCAGGAAGAGTTGACAAAATCTTTTTTGTCAATTTCTATTTTTAATAAAACAATCAATGTCTCTAAAGATTTCGTAAACTCCGACTTGAAGAAGCTTGAGGGTATAACAAAATCTCTATCAAACCCAGATACCATTGTTAATTCATTGAGTCTCATCTCTGTAGTTTTTGTGAAATACTCGAAGTCGCCCCACATGCAATCATCTGGAGAAACTACTAGTTTCTTCATATCTGCCAATCCATCGAATTGCATGAGTTGAGTGGGCCATTGATCCATATGAACAGATACAGTTTTAATGTTGCCTTCTGTAACATATCGATGCATTTTCTGCAAGTAATCGTGAATCTCATCCATCGGATCGCGTTCTGTGTGCAAAAATTGTTTTTTAATAACGCTCCGTTCGTAATGAAGTTTGACGTTAAAATTCTGTGTGGCGAAGTTGCCTTCAACTACCAGCTCAGATGGAGCCTTAGTATTGTGTTTCTGAACTTCCGAGTTGCACAACTTTGAGCACTGCGAGTATTCCTTGAGATCATTGAGCTTCGCATAAGACAGCGCGTGCTCACGGAGTTCAGGCACCAGCACAGAGTACTTGGTGAAAGTCGATAGCTGAATTATGAATAATCAAATGTGAAAATTTGATTTGTTAAAAACCTGGTCCCCAACATTCGAACCATTCGAGGAATCAGTGGTTTTTTCCATAGAAGACGCAGTAGTTGCCATTGCGGTACGTGGATCAATACACTAACGCAGTAGTCGAATAAAATATGTATGCGTTGGTGGGCAAGGATGCGTTGGCGGGCAATTCTTGTAGCCTTTTTATTATATTAATCACAAGTAGAGCGCGATTGCAATATGCACGGTCTGAACGAAGAAATGGGGTTACATGAAGAGCGTTACGACTGTTGTTCAGGTCGTCAGATGGCCTGAACAAAAAAGAGATTAGAACCGGGTTCAACAATTTCTAGGTATCATGTAGAAAAAAGTTGAGTATACTGTGAATATCATGAACGGTGTCATCCTCTTCTTGTCGGTGTACTTTTGTATATTGTTGTGAAATAACTTTGTAATATATATTCATTAGGTGAATGATGATACGATGAGAAAAGTACAATGAAAATGGGTGATTTTTGGGTTACAATGTGGATGGGAAAAGAGAAAGAATTAAGAAAATAAAGATGGGACGAATTGAAAAAGGAAAGTGGGAGGGAAGATGGCAGTAAAGAGTTTTCCATGTGAGAATATGCCGATTTTGATGTATGTGTATATTAGTATAATTATTAAAATATGTCGACAAAAGAAAAAAATCACTTGTAATGAATATCTATTATCTTTTTATCTTCCGAGATATCGACAATAATTGATGCTCCAATTTTGACATGAGAAGGATAAATGCGTCTTTCTCCAAATCGATCAACTGGAAATAATTCGTTCAAATCAAATACACGACTTTCAGTTTCTGGTAGAGTGATGTTCAAATTGAACGGTTCAGCGGCATTCGTCTCGCTTAATTTCAAGAACTTTTCTTGAATGATATCAATGTCAATCCAGTTGTTAACAAAACACCATTTCCAGGAAGAGTTGACAAAATCTTCTTTGTCAATTTGCATGTTTGGTTCTATAGACAAACACCCCACAGATTTGATAAGCTCCGACTTGAAAAAGTTTGATGGAATAACGGATACTCCATAAAATCCATGCACCAAAGTCAGTTCGTTCAATCTCATTTTGGTGGTTTGTGCGAAATGTACGAATTCGTCCCACATAGAATAATCTAGACCAATGTCCATTTTCTTCACATATGATAATTGATCAAGTTGCATAAGTTCGGAGGGCCATTTTTTCATAAGAATCGTCGTTTCCTCAATGTTGCTTTTCTCCACATATCGATGCATTTTCTGCACGTATTCACACATATTTGCCATTGAATCGCATTCGGCATTCGCAAACTCTTTTTCAATAACTCCTCGCTTGTAGTATAATGAAAGTTCTACTTGGACAGTATCTCGGTCTTGTGAAACAAACAACTTGAATGGAGCTTTGATATTATACTTCTGAATTTCCGAGTTGCACAACTTCGAACATTGCGAGTATTCCTCGAGATCATCAAGTTTGGCATACGATAGAGCATGTTCACGGAGTTCAGGAGCCAATACAGAGTATTTGGTAAATGTCAATAGCTAAATAGTTGTTGATGAAATTGTGAAACTGTTTCTGTTAACTAACCTGGTCTTCAACATTCAAATCGATCAAATCATCAGTAAGTTTTTCTATAGTAGGTGCAATAGTTGCCATTGCGGTACGTGGGTCAATACACCAACGCAGTAATAAGATGAAATGAGTATGCGGTCGCGGGTAAGACTGCGTTCGCGGGCAAATCTTGTAGTCTTTTTATTACATGCGAATAGAGCGTGATTGCAATATGCGCGGCCTGAACGAAGAAATTGGGTTACATGAAGAGCGTTGAGACTGTTGTTTAGGTAGACAGAACGTTTGAACAATAGAGGGACTAGCGCCGGTCTCAACAATTTCTAGGTATACTGGGAATGGTGTCATCCTCCGTTTGCCGGTGTATTTCGGTATACTGTTGTAGAATAACTTAGTAATATACATTTATTAGGTTAGTGATGACAATAATAAGATGAATAGAGAGTACAGTAAAAATGGTGATCTATGGGGTACAATGTGGATGGGAAAAAAGAATTAAATTGGGGAAATATAAATGGGACGGATTAGAAAAGGAAAAGGTGAATGAAGTTGGCAGTAGATGGTTCCGCATTGCAAATTTGTAGTATTACTTATACTTTTCTTTTTTTTAAACATATCAATAAATAAGTAAATCATTTGTACCAAATCATTATTTCTTTTCGGTCATCCGAGATTTTGACAATAATTGAAGATCCAATTTTGATAAAAGTAGGATAGATGCGTCTTACTCCAAATCGATTAACTGGCAATATTTCATTACAATCAAACACACGAGATTCAGTTTCTGGTAGTTTAATGATTAAGCTGAATGGTTCAACGGCGTTTGTCTCGCCTAATTTCAAAAACTTTTCTTGAATAATATCAATATCAATCCAGTTCCGAACAAAACACAACTTCCAGGAAGAGTTGACAAAATCTTCTTTGTCAATTTGCGTTTCTGGTTCAATAGACAAATATTCCACAGATTTGATAAACTCCGACTTGAAAAAGTTTGATGAAATCTCGGAAACTCCATGGGTCAAAAACAACTGGGTCAATCTCACTTTGGTGATTTTTGTGAAATGTACAAAGTCATCCCACATAGAATAATATAGACCAATGTCCATTTTTTTCACACCTGATAACTGATCGAGTTGCATAAGTTCAAAGGGCCATTTTTTCATAAGGATCTTCACTTGCTTAACTTTGCTTTCCTTCACATATCGATGCATTTTCTGCACGTATTTGCAAATATTTGCCAATGAATCGCATTCGGTATTCTCAAACTTTTTTTCAATAACTCCTCGCTCGTAATATAATGAAAGGTCTACATGGGCAGTATCTCGGCCTTGTGAAACATGTAACTTAAATGGAGCCTTAGTATTGTATTTTTGAATTTCCAAATTGCATAATTTCGAACACAACGAGTATTCCTTGAGATCATTTAACTTGGAATACGATAGAGCGTGTTCCCGAAGTTCGGGTACCAAAACAGAGTACTTGGTGAATGTCAATGGCTGAAAGTAAATATTCAAGTAAAGAAAATGCTTTTGTCAACTTGCCTGATCCCTAACATCCAAACAACCCAATGCATTCGTAACGTTTTGCATGGAAGGCAAAGTAGTTGTCATCGCGGTACGTGAATCAATACACCAACGCAGTAATCGAATGAAATGGGTACGATGCAATACGTTCGCGGGCAAATTTGATAACTCTCTTATTATTTGCCAATGGGGCGCGATTGCAACATCCCCGGTAATTCTTATACTGCTCGGTTGCACCATTATCAAATTTCAAATTGACATAAGAAAAAACTTTGATTTTAGTGAACGTACTGTGGCGCTTTTAGTATTTTTTACTATTCTCATCAAATTGAGAGAATTGAGAACAAAAGGAGTACATTACATTTCAACAAGAAGACTTTTATTCAAAAATGTATTCAAAAATGATTCAAAAACATTTACTATCTCAATCATTTAAAATGTATCCGAAGAGATTTCCTATTGTCTGTGACTTTTCCTTCAATTATTTTACCGATTTGGAAGTTGTCAGAATTTGTCCGATTTTGGACTTTTCTGTTCAAAAAACGATCAGCCGGTAGAAATTCATCAACATCAAAAAATCGAGTTTCATCTGTCTCTAACTCGATGGTTAAGTGGAAACTGAAGAAACATCTCGTATCGATATGCTTGAGTATTTGTTCTCGAATCAAGTCCATCTCAATCCAAGTTGTAACGACTGCTGATCCTAGCGAGTGGTTCAGAAAGTAATCTCTGTCCATTTCAAATTTTGGATATATGCTTAAATAGTATACGTTTTGCAGGAGTTTGGTTTTGAAGAAATCTTTCTGTAAGAAGACTTGATCATTCTTGTCATCACAGTTTCGCAAGCATAGAAGTTTGAACCGTGCGTTGGAAGTTGTCACAAACTGCATGAAACCAGGCATCACAAATTTGTTGAGCGTGATAAAAAATCTGTTCAAATTTTCTAGATGTTTGAGTCGCATGAAGTTTACTGGCCAGCTCTTCACATTGAGATCTAAAATATCTGTGTGACCGTGTTTCACATATTTGTAATTTTTCATCGCGTATTCCTCAGCATCTTGCTTCATAGTGCATCCATGCGGAAAACTTCTATCTTTTTCTTTCCTGAGTCCGTAACCCAAAGTGACTTTGATACCATAATCGTTCTCGTCGATTTTCAGCATAAACGGTGCCACAGTGTTGTACATTTGGATATCCGAATTACATAGGTTTGTGCATTGTGAGTATGCCATGAGGGTTCTCCGGTTTGAGTAGGAAAGAACATGTCTTTGCAGTTCAGGAGCTAGTTTGCAGTACTTTTTGAACGTCGTCAGCTGAAAAAGTTAGATATGTTATAAACAATAAACCATAGAATTACCTCAAGAGATGGTTCCGTCTCGTCTTCACTATCCGAATCATAATGTTTTCTTCGTTTGACAGAATTTCCAGTAGATGTCATTGTGGTAAAAGTACCGGTACACCAGGGCGTGAAGTAGAATAAGGAAGTGACAAAATGTGTTAGCGGGAAATAACGTCTAACGCCTATGTATCCTTAATCCTCAAATGAATGCGTTGGAATGTCTTTGCAAGCGGTATTGTCTTTGTGTTCCTCTAATCCCTAAATGGATCCATTTAGATTCCATCGCGGGTCCCATCGTTTTTGTATATCCTTAATCCCTAAATTAATGGGTTTTTGTCAAGATTCCATCGGGGGTCGCATCTTTGTACCCTTAATCCGCTAACGATTCGGGATGTCCTAGCAGATCGTATCGCTTCTGTCCACCTAAAATCTACATATGAATTCTCTTGCGTGGGAATTCGCCCTTGGGATCCGGAACCGTTTCTGTGTACCCCCCACAATCCTCAAATGGTACATGTTGCGTTAAGATGCCCTCGTGGGTCGTACCGTTTTTGCCTACTCCTCTCGCAATTCTCAATTGGTTTGTATTGCGTTGGGATACCCTCGTGGGTCGTACCGTTTTTGCGTACCTCCTTCCTCGTCTTTCTCAGATGATTCGTGTTGCGTTAGAACACCCACGTGGGTCGTACCGTTTCTGTGTACCTCCTTCCTCGTCTTTCTCAAATGATTCGTGTTGCGTTAGAACACTCACGTGGGTCGTACCGTTTCTGTGTACCCCTAGCAATCCTCCAATGGTTTGTATTGCGTTGGGTTGCCTTCGTGAGTCGTTCTGTTTCTGTGTACCCCCTCGCAGTCCTCCAATGGTTTGTATTGCGTTGGGATGCCCAGGTGGGTCGTATCGTTTCTGTGTACCCCTCGCAATCCCCAATGGTTCGTATTGCGTTGGTTTGCCTTCGTGAGTCGTACCGTTTCTGTGTACCCCTTGCAATCCTCCAATGGTTCGTACTGTGTTTGGATGCCCTCGAGGGTCGTACCGTTTCTGAGTACCTCCTCGCAATCCTCATATAGTTCGTATTGCGTTGGGATGCCCTCGAGGGTCGTACCGTTTCTGTGTACCCCCTTGCAGTTCTCCAATGAATTAGGCCATGGTTCGTATGGCGTTGGAATGCCCACGTCGGTCGCATCGTTTCTGTGTGCAATCGCGCTCTATTGCAACATTATGAGCGGAACGCCCGCAAACACCGTACGTGTTTAACCGATTTATTCGTACATTGCGCGTAATATTGTTCCACATGTCGACTGTATATTCCATGGAAAGATTGAATAATGTTTTTCACAACACCAATTTTTTTCACCATGAAAATAGAAGGGTTAGTTTGCAAAAAAAAACCTCGCATGAATTCCTTTTATTTTCAGCCGATGACGTTCAAAAAATACTCTAGGCTAGTACCAGAACTACGAAGACATGTGCTATTATATTTAAGAGCCCCAACACTGGCCAAATACTCGCAATGCTCAAAGTTTTGCAACTCGGAAATTCAGATGTTCAACACTAGAGCTCCGAAATGGTTGACAGTCAACGAAATCGATGACACTGTGAAAGTCCTATGTTTTTACGAGTTAAATATTGTTGAGAAAGTGTTTCCTAATATTGGATGCAACTTGGCTCAACATGTTTATAATTACATAGTCAATTTCTTTCGACACGTGAGAGATGGCAAAATCAGAAAAATAACGCTCAATATGAGACATTGGCAGTTCCATCTCATGCAGATCCAACTTCTCGCAGCTGTGGAGATTTTAGAAACTTTTCTGTACAACTCCATGTGGGACAACTTCAAAAAATTCACCGAAACCACCACAATGAGATTCAAAGAGCTGAAATTGATGACGGCCGACAAACACTTTGATCGAGTTGAGATTCTTCCAGACTTCTTCAAGTCGGAACTTATCAAAAGTGTACCATTCTTGTTTATCGAATATGCAACAATCTTTGAAATCGAAAAGGAAGATTTTGTGAGCTCTTCAACTCAAACTCTCATCATCAAAAACTGGCTCGATGTTGACTTGATTCAAGAAAAGTTCCTGAAGCTTCTCGAAACCAGATTTATCGGTAAGTTTAACCTATCCATCAGTCTCATGGGAAGCGAACATCGTGTGTATGACCTGAATGAAGTATTTCCTGAGGAACAATTTGGTGAAAAACGCCTCTACGGTGCTGGATTCCTGATAGGAAGAGATATTTATGTCGAAATTTCGAAGGACGGCAGCATGATAAATATTCGATATAATAATTATGTTTGATGAACACATGCTATGGAATAAAAACTTTTAAGATAATTTTTTTTCTTTCTTTTTTTTTTCGTTTTTCTAGCGCACACGGCCGCCTTCCCTGACCAGTCTGTTATCTCTGTCTTAACATGACTTTTTCAGTTGAAAGCAAAATCGAGCTATGTCAAACGAATCGTAGATTGTGAAAATGTAGCAGGACAAAATTCAAAGTAACGTAATTAAATGAAAAATTTATTCAGAGCAAATTTTTAAAAAAAGAAAGTTGAAATAAAACTTAAAAAAGGAAAATGTGTTTACTCAGAACAACTTTTAAACTTCAACGTTTCTAGTTTTAGTAAATGTCAACCAGAGAGACTTTTTAGTGCTCGAAATTTCTCCTTGCAACCTGTTCCCAATTTCGAATGTTTCCGGATAGCGACTATTTCGAAAATCAGTTCGTGGGAAACGATCCAGTGGAATCAACTCGTCAACATGAAATACCCGAGCTTCGTCGGCTGGCAAATGGATTGTAAGTTCAAAATTTATGAAGCTTCTTGTATTGAGTTGTTTACGAATTTTCTCTTGAATCAAATCAACATCAATCCAATTTCTGACGTAGAGAAGTTGTAATGAGTGATTCATGAAATATTCTCTATCCATTTGAAATTTTGTGTAAATGTACAAAAATGACAAATTTTTTAGGATATTGGATCTGAAAAAATCTGTAGGTAAGACGATTTCATCATCTTTGTTATCACAGTTTCTCAAGTCAAGCGTTTTGAGTTTTTTGTTGGTCGTAGTGGCAAACTGCAAGAAGTCGGAAAACATGAACTTGTTCAAAGTAATATCCCATCTACTTGTGTTTCTCAGTTGTTCGATCAGCATGATTTTTTCTGGCCAATGCTTCACGTTGAAAGTCACAACATTAGTGTTTCCATTCTTCACATAACGATAATTTTTCATCACGTACTCCTCAACATCTTGATTCATAGTGAAGCCATGCGGAAAACTTCTCTCTTTCTCTTTGTTTTGTCCATAAACAAATTTGATTTTGATACCATTGTCATAATCAGCGAAACTCAGCGTAAGCGGTGACACATTGTTGAACATCTGTATTTCCGTATCGCACAGTTTTGCGCATTGAGAATATTCTTTCAGAGTTGAGCGTTTCGAATACGAAAGAACATGTTGTTGCAGTTCAGGTACTTGCTTGGAATATTTTTTGAACGTAGTTAGCTAGAACAAATCTGTTATGTTATGAACACAATAAACTATAAGTTTACCTCGGGAGTTGGTATTTGGACATCATCATCTTTTAATCGTTTGATGGAGTTTCCAGTAGTTGTCATAGCAATAGGAAAATACGTTTACCAGCACACACAGTAGAATGAATTGTGTTGCGTCGGAATGTGTACGCGGGAAATCGCATCATTGTGTATCCTCGTCTTATTTGACGTTTTCAACAGAGCGCGTTTGCTGTTTGGACAACACGTATAGAATGGGTACATTTAAAAAATCGATTGGAAACATTGTACATTTGTGACAGGTGCTTTCATAAAACGTATAGCAGCATCTACATAATGCTGTGGCAGTTGTGAAGAAAAACATTTCAGTGTAACAAATTTATTTAAAACAACAATTTAAAAAACAAGAAAGTTAACTTCAAAAAAATAAGAAACATATATTTAACATCCACATCTTCATTTCAATTGAACCTTAAATAGAGAGTCTTCCTGTGATTCGAGATTTCTACTTGCATTCTGTTTCCAACATTGAATGTTTCCGCATTGTGACCGTTCATCCGTGGAAAACGATCCGTTGGAATCAACTCATCTATATCAAAAACGCGAGTCTCATCTGACGCCAATTCAATTGTCAAGCTAAATTCTATGCGACGTCTTGTATTGAGTTGTTTGTGAACTTTCTCTTGAATCAAATCAATCTCAATCCAATTTCTGACGAAGAGTGTTTGTAATGAGTGGTTCATAAAAAATTCTCGATCCATTTCAAACTTTGTGCGGATTGTCAAAAACAACACATTTTTCAAAAGACTGGACTTGAAGAAGTCTGCCTGTAGGACGACTTCATCATCTTTGTTAGCACAGTTATTCAAATTAAGAGTTTTGAGCCTGGTGTTTGTAGTAGTGGCAAACTGCATAAAGTTGGACAACATGGACTTGTGCAGAGTAATATAACATTTACATGCGTCGGCTAGCTGCTCAATTTGCATGAGTTTTACTGGCCAACGCTTCACATTGAGATTCAAGAAATTGGTATTTCCATTCTTCACATATCGAAAATATTTCATCAGATAGTCCTCAACATCTTGATTCATGGTGTATCCAGCCTCGAAAGTCTTCTCATTGTTCTTATTGTCCGCATAACAAATAGTAACATTTGTACCATGCTTGCGTTCGTTAATCGCTAACGAAAATGGAGCTTTGGTATTGTACTTCTGGATTTCCGCGTTGCACATTTTAGAACACCTTGCGTATTCCTTCAGTGTTGACAGTTTCGAGTAAGCAACCGCGTGTTGTCGCAGTTCAGGCGCTAACTTAGAATACTTTGTGAACTTTAGCTGAAATGAAAAAGTTATGAAAAACAAAAAATAAAACATTCTTACCTCCAGAGCTGGTTTTTTTGCACTGTTGTTGTCCAGAGAATCAACATCATCATTTTTTCTTTTCAAACACTTGGTCGCCATTTCAATATGCATGTAGATGCGAGCGCAACAGTCGAATAAATCTGGTCGTGTTGGAACACGCTGGTCGCACCGCACCGTTTCTGCGTCGCTTCGATTTTGCAATTATTACTGGAGCGCGTTTGCAATTACACGCAGAGTAGCGGATCGAACTGCGTTTCTTGTAATGCAATGTTTTGTGAATCTCTTACACAACCGTAGTACTGAACATGCGTGGTACTGTGGAAGATGCGGACAGAAGTAAATTATTTATTGAAATGCAAAAAAAAACGATACTCAAAACAACCTTATCAATATTAAAATTTCTATTACCAAAAGTTTATTAAAAAGATTTTCTTATTATTGTAAAGTTGTCCACGGACCTTTGATCCAACATTGAAATTCCCTGAGTGATCCACATTTTGAATTTCTCTTTGTTAAAAAAAAACTTTATTTGAGTGCAAAAAGCTTTATTCAAAACAACGATCTCAAAAATAATAATATTACCAAAAACTAATAAAAAAGCTCTTCTTATGGTTGTAAAGCATTCCCTGTACTTTTTCTCCAACATCAAAATGCCCCGTGAGACTCGCATTTCGCATATTTCTTTGTGGAAAACGGTCAACGGGAAAAACTTCTTTCAAATTATATAAACGATTTTCATTCATCGGTAAGTGAATAGCCAAACGGAAGTTTTTGAAACAATTGGTTCTGATATGCTTCCGTACCAGCTCTTGGATCAAATCAATCTCAATCCAGTCGTTGACGCGGAGTTCTTCTAAGGAATGGCTCAAAAAGAATTCGCTGTCCATTTGAACTTTTGGAGATATTAACAAATGTTTTATATTTTTGAAGATTTTTGTTCTGAAAAAATCTGAACACAAAACGACTTGATCATCTTTCTCATCACAATTATTCAAACTTAGACGACTGCATCTGGTGTTTGTAGTTTTGGCAAACTCCATAAAACCTGGCATTATGGATTTGCTCAGTGTAATGTCAAAACTACTTGCTTGGAAAAACTGTTTAATTTGCATGATTGTGGCTGGCCAATAAGTCAAATCGAGAGTTACCCTCCGAGTAGTTCCACTTTTCACATAATGGCATTTCTTCAGCACGTATTCCTCAGCATCTTGCATCATGGTGTCTCCACGTGGGAAAATCTTTTCTTTAAACCATGGAAATGAAACATTGAGATCATTACGGTTTTCCTTAAGCTCAAAATCATTTGGTGCTTTGGTATTGTACATCTGAATTTCCGTATCGCACAGTTTTGCGCACTGTGAGTATGCTCTCAAAGTAGTACGTTTTGAGTAGGAAAGAACATGTTTTCGCAATTCTGGTACTAGCTTGGAATACTTTTTGAATGTCGTTAACTGAAATTGAATAGTTACGGGTTAGGAAAAATCGAAATAGTTACCTCAAGAGCTGGCTTTTTGGCATTATCGTTGTGTGAAGCGTCATCATCATCGTTGCTTCTTTTCATAGAATTACCAGTTGACATTGTTGTATGAAAATCGATATACCAGCGCGCGCAATAGTCGAATGAATATGGTTGCTGTTGGAGTGCGTTGGCGGGAAATGACGTTTCTCTGTGTCAACGCACACACTACCTTCGTTAATAGAAATTTCAATGGAGCGCGTTTGCAAACCGAAATACACGCAGAGCAGTTCATTGAATTGAGCGTGTTGTAACGCTTTTGCAAATAAATCTAGAAAGAGAATCAATATTGGCGCCAGGTTTTTTTCAAAAAGTCAACGCATGCCACACCTTCAACGCTTTTGCTACAATTCAATGAAAAAAATAATAATAAAAATGAGAACATTTATTTAGAACAATTTTTCACAATTTCTGTTATAACATTTCAACAAAAAGTTATCCTGAAACATTTAAATGTGGTATAGCGTCTTACTTGAACCTTTTCTCCAAATACATATAAGAGTTCTATATCATGACAATGTTCAACTCCTCTTCTTTGTGGGAAACGATCAATGGGAAACATTCCATCCAAATCATATGAGCGAACTTCATCCATGGTCAACTGGATTGCTATGCTCAATTTTTTGAAACAGTTTGTATTGATATGCTTGAGTACTAGCTCTTGGATCAAATCAATATCAATCCAGCTTGTAACGTCGAGTTCTTCTAATGAGTGGCTCAAAAAATATTCTCTGTCCATCTCAATTTGCGGGTGTATCTTCAATTTCTTCAAATTTTTCAAAAAGTTAGATTTGAAAAAATCTGAACTTAAAACAACTTGATCATTATTGTCATGGCACTTTTTCAAATTTAGATGTTTGCATTCGGAGTTTGTATTTTTGGCAAAATCCATGAAACCGGCCATCATGGACTTTCTTAATGTAATATAACAAATTTGTGCATTGACTAGATGTTTGATTTGCATGATTTTGTCTGGCCAATGTTTCGTACTGAGCGTCAACATGGAAGTTTTTCCAGTGCTCACATACTGATAGTTTTTCAACACGTATTCCTCTACATCTTGATTCATGTTGCATCCGTTCGGGAAAAAGTGTTCTTTTGTAGTACCCCTATAGCGAAAACATACTTTGATGCCATCGCAGTCCTCGTTGAGCTCTAATTCAGACGGAGCTTTTGTATTATACATCTGAACTTCTAAATCACATAGTCTTGAGCACTGGGAGTATGCTCTCAACGTTGTGAGCCCGGAGTACGAAAGGGCATGTTTTCTCTGTTCCGGTGGTAGTTTCGAATATTTTGTGAACGTCGATAGCTGAAAATCAATAAATGTGTATTCATTAATTTATTAAAGGTTTACCTCAAGTGTTGGTTTCTTGACATCCACACTTTCCAAAACGTCATCATCAGTTTTCCTTTTGTTTGAATTCCTAGTGGTTCTCATTGTGGTATGAAGAACGATATACCAGCGCGCAGTGAATGAATAAATCAGACCGCGTCGAAACGTGTTGACTGACCGCACCGTTTCTGAGTATCCTCATGACGCACACTATCTTCATCTTATTTGACCTTCTTAATAGAGCGCATTTGCAGATCGAACTGCTCGCGCAGCTTCCAAATGAATCGTACATACTGATGATGTAACAGGTGTGAAATAAAAAAATAACGTGATCAATCAAAAAAATTTATTCAAAACAACTTTTCAATCCAATGAAACTTGATAAGAAAGTCAAAAAAAAGTAAAACATAGAAGCAATACAAACAACAAGTAAAAAAACAAGTAAAAAACAATAATTCAAAAAATAATCATTCGAAACACATTTTCAACATCATCGTCTTCATTTCAATAAAATTTCATCCAGACAGTCATTTTAGGTGTGAAAAATTTCAACTTATATCCGGTTTCCGACCGTGAATGTTATTGGACAGCCTCTATTCTGAATCCGCGGAAAACGGTTTGTTGGAATCAGTACTAGAACACTAGAAAAGTGAATATGGTTGCGTTACGTCGGATTGTTTTCGCGGGCAAACAGATAGTCTTCAGTGGTCCACTCTTAATTTTCCACGCGTCTCGTCAGCGGTGTTTTTTTTATGGAGTGCGTTTGCAATGGCACTATTGAGAAACGGAGATATCGACGCAGCTAAAAAATCAATTGTGTTGCGTCGGAGGAAAATCGCGTCTCATAATTTCTCTCCTACAAGACCTTTGCAATAAGATACCATTGCAGATCAATATACCACCGCAGCTGTTAGAGGTAATTAAAAAATGTTAATTCACGGCAGGTGGAATCCATTCGATGAACACTTCATACAGTTCCACATCTTTATGACGTTTATAATTGAGAAAATCACAAAATTACATAAGAAATAAATAGTTTATTCATCCAAAAGATTGCAAGTTCAAAAATTAATTATTTTTTTTGATTATTATGTGGACTGAAGGTCATTGATAGTTTCTTTTTGTTATTAAACAATAGCCCATTTATCTTACTTCCAAGTTTGAAGAACTCGCCTTGTTGATATCTTACGGGAAATCGATTCGTAGGAAACAGTTGGTCGAAATTGAATTCACGAGTTTCATATGCCGGTAGTTCGATTTCAAGGTCAGATGTGGAATCAGATCCCACATCGTTATGTTTAAAACATTTTTCTTGAATCAAGTCAGTATCAATCCAATTATTGATGTAGAGAAATCTTAATGAGTGGTTTAAAAACCATTCTCTGTCCATTTGAAACTTTGTATATATTTTCAACCTCTGCGAAGTTTTCAAGAGTTCGGATTTGAAAAATTCTGCAGGTAAGACGACTTGTTCCGTTTTGTTATCACAGTTTTTCAACGTAAGCCATTTGAGCCGGAAATTAGAAGTTGTAGAAAACTGCATGAAATCGGACAAAATGGAGTTTCTCAAAGTAACAAGGCAATGCTCTGTGCTTTCTATTTGCGCAATTTGCATGATTCTTGCTGGCCAATGCTTCACGTTGAGGGCGAAGAAGTTCGTACTTCCATTTCTCACATATCGATAATTTTTCATCACGTAATTTTCAACATCTTGATTCATTGTGGCTCCGTGCTCAAAGAACGTCTCCTTTTTTGGCCCGCTCCCATACCAGATCAGAACTTTTAGACCAGTCCTGCGTGCGTTTAATGTTACATGTGGTGGAGCTTCAGTGTTGTATTGCTGGATTTCCAAATTGCAAAAATTAGAACATTGTGAGTATTCCTTGAGAGTTTCGCATTTTGAGTAAGAGAGCACGTGTTGCCGCAGTTCAGGCGCAAATTTGGAATATTTCATGAACGTCAATAGCTGAAAAACATAAAACATGTAACAAGTAATAAATAAACTGTTTACCTCGAGCACTGGTTTCTTGACATCCACACTGTCCAAAACGTCATCATCAGTTTTTCTCTTCTTGGAATTCCTGTCAGTTGTCATTGCGATATGAAGATCGATATACCAGCGCGCAGTGAATGAAAGAATCAGACTGCGTCAAAACGTGTTAGCTGACCGAACCGTTTCTGCGTATCCTCGCGTCGCACACTATCTTCATCTTATTTGACCTTCTCAATTGAGCGCATTTGCAGATCGAACTACTTGCGCAGCTGCCAAATGAATCGTACATACGGCAAATCGATAATTCAAGTCGAATGATTTGGGCACATTAAGATGAGTCTTCAATAAAAAATCCTTTATTTGAGTACAGAAAAAATCACCTCACAACAAATTTCAAACATCAACAATAAAATTAATAAAATATTATCGAGAAGTTCTTCTTATAGTTTGAGAGTTCTCCGCGTATCTTCTGTCCGACATTAAAGAGTTCCCAATTGCGCATATTTTGAATTCTTCTCTGTGGAAAACGATCAACAGGAAACATTCCATCCAAATCATATGATCGAACTTCATCCATTGTTAACTGGATTGTTAGGCATGATTTTTTGAAACAATTTGTATTGATATGCTTGAGTACTAGCTCTTGAATTAGAGCGATCTCTATCCAGCCTGTGACGTAAAGTTCTTCTAATGAGTGACTCAAAAAATATTCTCTGTTTATTTGACATTTCGCGTATATCGTCAGATTTTTCACATTGTCCAAGATTTTTGATTTGAAAAAATCTGAACACAAAACGACTTGATCATTATTGTCATCGCACTTTTTCAAATATAAGTGTTTGAATTCCGAGTTCGTCTCTTTGGGAAATTGCATAAAGCCGATCATCATGGACTGTCTCAATGTAATGTAACAAAAATGTGCATTGACTAGCTGTCTGATTCTCATGATTTTGTCTGGCCAATCTTTTAAATTGAGCTTCAAGATAGACGTATTTCCATTTCTTACATACTTGTAGTTTTTCAATACGTATTCCGCTACGTCTTGATTCATGGTGCATCCGTTTGGGAAAAATTTATCCTTGTTGGTACGCCTATAGTCAAAACATACTTTGATACCATTACAATCTTCATTGAGCTCTAAAGCATACGGGGCTTTCGTATTGTACGTCTGAACTTCCGTATCACATAGTCTTGAGCACTGGGAGTATGCTCTAACCGTTCTGAGTCCGGAGTACGAAAGGGCATGTTTTCTTAGTTCCGATGGTAGTTTAGAATATTTTGTAAACGTCGAGAGCTGAAAAAAACATTAGATATGTAATCAGTAATTCATAAACGGTTTACCTCAAATGTTGGTTTCTTGGAATTCACACTGTCCAAATTATCATTTTTTCGTTTGTTGGAACTTTTTGTGGTTCTCATTGCGGTGTGAAGATCGATTTGCCAACGCGCGCAGTGAATAGATGAATTAGTGTGCGTCGAAACGTGTTGACTGACCGCACCGTTTCTGAGTATCCTCGTGTCGCACACTATTTTCATCTTATTTGACCGTCTCAGTAGAGCGCATTTGCAGATTGAACTGCTCGCGCAGCTGCTGTATGAATTGTACCTAGTGATGATGTTGGAGCAGGTGTTAAATAAGAAATAAGATGATCAAACCAAAAAATTTATTCAAAACAACTTTTCGAAGCCAAAATTATGATTCCAATAAAATTTTGACGAGAAAATTACGTATTCCTCTGCATCTTGATTCATAGTGTGTCCGTGTGTGAAAATCTTTTCCTTATACCAATAAAATGAAACTTTGAGTCCGTTTTTGTCTTCCTCAAGCTCAAAATCATATGGAGCTTTTGTATTGTACATCAGAACTTCCGAATCACAGTTTTGCGCACTGTGATTATGATCTCAAAGTAGTATGTTTGGGGTAAGAAAGTACGTCTCGCTTTTTGACATTAATTGTGTGAAGGGTCATCATCATCGTTGTTTCTTTTCATTGAATTACCAGTTGACATTGCTGCATGAAAATCGATATACCAGCGCACGCAGTAGTTGAATGAATATGGTTGCGTTGGAATGCGTTGGCGGGAAATGACGTTTTTCCGGGTCAACGCACACACTACCTTCGTTAATATAAATTTCAATGGAGCGCGTTTGCAAACCGAAATACACGCAGAGCAGTCCATTGAATTGAGCGTGTTGTAATGCATTGAAAATGAATCTAGAAAGAGAATCAATATTGGCGTCAGGTTTGCATCAAAAAGTCAACGCATGCCACACCTTCAACGCTTTTGCTACAATTCAATGAAAAAACAATAAATAAAAATGAGAACATTTATTTAAAATAATTTTTTACTTTCTGTTATAACATTTCAACAAAAAGTTATCCTAAAACATTTAAATGTGGTAAAGTGTCTTACTTGAACCTTTTCTCCAAATACATATAAGAGTTCTATATCATGGCAATGTTCAACTCCTCTTCTTTGTGGGAAGCGATCAACGGGAAACATTCCATCCAAATCATATGAGCGAACTTCATCTGGGGTCAACTGGATTTCTATGCTCTCAATTTTTTGAAACAGTTCGTGTTGATATGCTTGAGTACTAGCTCCTGGATCAAATCAATATCAATCCAGCTAGTAACGTCGAGTTCTTCTAATGAGTGGCTCAAAAAATATTCTCTGTCCATCTCAATTTGCGGGTGTATCTTCAATTTCTTCAAATTTTTCAAAAAGTTAGATTTGAAAAAATCTGAACTTAAAACAACTTGATCATTATTGTCATGGCACTTTTTCAAATTTAGATGTTTGCATTCGGAGTTTGTATTTTTGTCAAAATCCATGAAACCGGCCATCATGGACTTTCTTAATGTAATATAACAAATTTGTGCATTGACTAGATGTTTGATTTGCATGATTTTGTCTGGCCAATGTTTCATACTGAGCGTCAACATGGAAGTTTTTCCAGTGCTCACATACTTATAGTTTTTCAACACGTATTCCTCTACATCTTGAATCATAGTGTGTCCGTTTGGGAAAAAATTATCTTTTTTGGTACGCCTATAGCCAACACATACTTTGATACCATTGCAGTCCTCGTTGAGCTCTAACTCACGCGGAGCTTTTGTATTGTACATTTGAACTTCCGTATCACATAGTTTTGAGCACTGGGAGTATGATCTGAACGTTTTGAGCCCGGAGTACGAAAGGGCATGTTTTCTTAGCTCCGGTGGTAGTTTGGAATATTTTGTGAACGTTGAAAGCTAAAAAATAGATAACAAATAAAAAATCAAAGTAATAAATCAACTTTTTACCTCGGGTACCGGCTTCTTGACATCCACACCGTCCAAATCAGCAACATCATTTCTTCGTTTGTTGGAATTCCGAATGGTTCCCATTGCGGTATGAAGACCGATATACCAGCGCGCACAATGAATGAATAAATAGATTCAGATCGAAATGCATTGACTGATTGACCTGTTTTCGCGGGCAAGCAGATGGTCTTCAGTAGTACACTCCTAATCTTCCACGTATCTCGTCGACTGTGTTTTGTCAATGGAACGCGTTTGCAGTGAGATTATCGAGATAAGGCGATATTGACGCAGCAACAGAATGAATTGTGTTGCAACGGAGAGACAGCGGGGAGAATCTTGTCTTACTATCTTTGTCCTACAAGACCAATAAACACCTCATACTGTTTCACATCTTTATGACGTTTATAATTGAAGAAATCACATTGTTACATAAGAAATGAACCGTTTATTCATCCAAACGATCGCAAGCTCAAAAATTAATTATTTCTTCGATTATTATGTGGGAAAAAGGTTAGTGATAGTTTCTTCTTATTCTCAAATAGTTGCCCTTGTATCTTACGTCCTAGTTTGAAAAATTCGTCTTGTTGATATCTTACGGGAAATCGATCCACGGGAAACAATTCGTCAAAATCGAATTCCCGATTTTCATATGCCGGTAGTTCGATTTCAAGGTGGAACCTGGAATCAGATCCCACATCGTTATGTTTAAGACATTTTTCTTGAACCAAGTCAATATCAATCCAATTTTTGATGTAGAGAAATCGTAAGGTGTGGTTCAAAAACCATTCTCTGTCCATTTGAAACTTTGTGTATATTTTTACATTCTGCGAATTTTTCAAGAGTTCGGATTTGAAAAAATCTTCATGTAAGACGACTTGATCCTTTTTGTTATCACAGTTTTTCAACGTAAGCCATTTGAGTCTGCAGTTAGAAGTTGTAGAAAACTGCATAAAATCTGACAGCATGGAATTTCTCAGAGTAACATCAAATTGCTTTACGCTTGCTATCTGCGCAATTTGCATGATTCTTGCTGGCCAATGCTTTACGTTGAAAGTTACAAAATCTGTACTTCCATTTCTCACATATCGATAATTTTTCATCACGTAGTCCTCAACATCTTGATTCATTGTTGGTCCGTGCTCAAAAAGTTGCTCTTTTTCTTGTCTGCGATCATACCAGATACAAACTTTCAGACCGTTTCTGCGTGTGTTTAACGCTATATATGGTGGAGCTTCAGTGTTGTACTGCTGGATTTCCATGTTGCAGACATTAGAACATTGTGAGTATTCTTTGAGAGTTTTGCGTTTTGAGTAAGAAAGCGCATGTTGTCGCAGTTCAGGCGCCAGTTTGGAATACTTTGTGAACGTCGATAGCTAAAAAACAAAAAACATTCTAAAATTAATAAATTATTGGTTTACCTCGAGCACTGGTTTCTTGGCATCCACACTGTCCAAAACGGCATCATCAGTTTTCCTCTTCTTCGAATTCTTAGTCGCTCTCATTGAGGTATGAAGATCGATATACCAGCGCGCACAACTGAATGAAAAAATTAAACTGCGTTGAAACGTGTTGAATGACCTCACCGTTTCTGCGTATTTTCATGATGAACACTAGATCCATCTTCTTTGACCTTTCACATGACGTTCTTAGTGGAGCGCATTTGCAGATCGAACTGCTTGCACAGCTGCCATAGGAATCGTACAAAGAGTGATGATATAGCAGGTGTGAGATTAAAAAAAGAGATATCTACAAGGCAGCTAAATTTTTGACCGCTTTTGTACGTGGTACTGTGCTACAAGAAGAAAGAAATGAATCAGTTTGCTCAAGTAACTTTATTCAAAACAATCTTTAACATTAAACAATTATTATCAATCAAATCTAATACAAAAATTCTTCCTACGATTATACAATTGTCCTCGTACCTTTGAGCCAATATTGACGTTCTTAAAATCAAAACCCGCGCTCTCTCGAATTTCTCTTTGTGGGAATCTATCGACTGGAAATACTTCATTCAAATCATATAAACGAGTTTCCTCCATCGGCAGCCAAATTACCAGACAAAAGTTTTTAAAACAATTTGTATTGATATGCTTGAGTACAAGATCTTGGATCAAATCAGTCTCAACCCAGTTATAGACAGTGAGTTCTTCTAAAGAATGGCTCAAAAAGTAATCTCTGTCCATTTGAAGTTTTGGAAATATGTACAATTTTTTCAATTTTTTCAAAATGTTTGATTTGAAAAACTCTGAACACAAAACGACTTGATCATCTTTGTCATGACCGTTTTTCAAATGTAGATACTTGAAACCGGAGTTTGTAGTTCTGGCAAACTGCATAAAACCAAGCATCATGGATTTCCTAAGAGTAATATCACAAGTACGAGCATTGGAAAAATGTTTGATTTGCATGATTTTCTCTGGCCAATAAGTCACATTGAGAATCAGGATGCAAGTAGTACCACTTTTCACATATTGACATTTCTTCAGCACGTATTCCTCTGCATCTTGATTCATGGTGTCGCCATGTGGGAATATCTTGTTTTTACACCAGTTAAATGAAACGATAAGACCATTTCTGTTTTCGCTAAGCTCAAAAACACCAGGAGCTCTAGTGTTGTACATCTGAATTTCCAAATCACACAATTTGGAGCATTGTGAGTATTTTTTCAAGGTTTTGCGTTTTAAATAAGAGAGCACATGTCTGCGCAGCTCAGGCACCAATTTAGAATATTTTGTGAACGTTGTCATCTGAAATTGAAAAGTTATGAAACGAAAACGAAATAATAGCCATACCTCAAGAGTTGGCTTCTTTGCACTTATATTGTTCAAAGAATCGTCATTTTTGTTTCGACGTTTGATAGAATTACCAGTAGTTGACATATGATTATAGTAGTCCAATAAATAGTGCTGCGTCCTAATGACTTCGCGGGCAAAAAAACTGACCTTTTCGGTGTGTATTTGTTGAATTCTCAACAGAGTGCGTTTACGCACGCGGAACGCACCGCACCATTTGTCCCCTCAATTTTTGCAATCCTCAACGCAGCCTGTTTCGAACGCAGCGATCGAATGAATTAGGAAAATCATATGGCGTTGACAGCCAAGTTCCTTATACCAAAAAAAATTTTGTTTACGTGCGATAAAAGTAAATTCAAAACAAATTTTTAACGTCAGTATCATTAATTAAACTTCCTCAAGGAATGTCTCCCATAGTTTAAGAGTTATCCGTGTACCTTCTGTCGAACAAATAATATACTTGTGAAAACATTTATTCAGAAAAAAACATCTTTCAACATTAAAATTATTACCAGAAACTCATCCAAAAATTATTTTTATGGCTTGAAAGTTCTCCCTGTATCTTCTGCTGATTGATTCCAAATTGCTCCCAATTATCATAAATTCCAACTTCCATTTGTGGAAAACGATCTACTGGAAATACTTTAGTTAAATCATATAAACGGGTTTCTTCTATTGGCATGCGAATCACCAAACGGAAACGTTTGAAACAGCTTGTATTGAGATGTTTGAGTGCTAGCTCTTGGATCCAATCAATCTCAATCCAGTTATAGACGTAGAGTGCTTCTAATGAGTGGCTTAAGAAGAATTCTCTATCCATTTCGAATTTTGGGTATATGTGCAGTTCCAACAAACTATTCAGAATTTTTGTTTTGAAAAATTCGGAACACAAAACGATTTGGTCATCCTTGTCTTTGCAGTCATACAAATACAAATTTTTGAATCCAGTGTTTGTAGTTTTGGCAAACTCCATGAAACCAGTCATTGCGGACTTTCTCAGAGTAATGTAACATCTTGGAGTATTTGCAAAAAATTTGATTTGCATTATGTTTACTGGAAAATGAATCAAATCGAGAGTTACAGTCCAAGTGGTGCCACTCTTCAAATATTGGCATTTCTTCAGCACGTATTCCTCTGCATCTTGATTCATAGTGTCTCCGTGTGTGAAAATTTTTTCCTTATACCAATAAAATGAAACTTTGAGTCCGTTTTTGTCTTCCTTAAGCTCAAAATCATATGGAGCTATTGTATTGTACATCTGAATTTCCGAATTGCACAGTTTTGAGCACTGTGAGTATGCTCTCAAAGTAGTGCGTTTGGAGTAGGAATGAACATGTCTTCGCAGCTCAGGTGCTAGCTTGGGATACTTTTTGAACGTCAATAGCTGAAATCACGTAGTTATGAAACGAAATAAAAAGAACGACATCAATACCTCAAGAGCTGGCTTTTCGGCATTATCATTGTGTGAAGCGTTATCATCATCGTTGCATCGTTTCATAAAATTACCAGGTGGCATTGCTGTATGAAAATCGAAATATTAGCGCGCGCAGTAGTCGAATGAATTCTGTTGCATTAGAATGTTTTCGCGGGCACTTACAATTAGACGACATTTCGTGTTGTGTCCTTATTGATTTCTCAACAGAGCGCGTTTGCAGTGAAATTATTCTTCATTTTCTTTTCTGATGGTTTTATTGCTTGGAAGAACACCGACAGCGTCACATTTAGACTGGCCAACTTTTCTACAACATAGTTTAAAAAACACATGAAGAAATATTTATTCAAAAATACTGACAAAATCTGACAAAACAAAATTATTTTTAATTACGTTGCTGCTTAAAACTAATCCACATACTTTTATTATTGGCCGAGATAGCTCCTTGAATGGTTGATCCAACTGTAAAATTACATGTTCCAAAATAATGCGAGATTCTTGTCTGTGGAAATATATTCGATGGTAACAGTTCAAATAAATTAATCAAGCGAGTTTCATTAATCGGTAGAGTAATTTTCAAATGAAAATTTTCTGTTGAGTTTGTATTAATATGGTTCAGAGCTTTTGCTCGAATCAAGTGCATGTCAATCCAGCTATTGACACAGAGTGTCCGTAATGACAAGTTCACAAAGTCTTCTTCGTCGATTTCAAATTTCGAATGCAAATCGAAACACACCACGTTCTTAACAATACCGGATTTAAAGAACTCTGAGGGCAACACAATTTGATTTCCACCCTGCTCCCAGTCAGAAATTCGTACTGTGTATGCCCTGAAGTTGGTGGTTGTGGCGAATTGCATGAAATCGTCCAACATGGTTTGGTTCAAATACACACCGAAAGTTGTCAAGTTTGCTAGCTGATTCAGTTGCATGAATTTTACTGGCCAGTGCTTCATTTTAACAGACACAAAATCAGTTTTTCCGGTTTTCACATGTCGATGTTGCCGCATTACGTAATCTTCAACTTCCTGCTTTATATTGCGCCCATGTGAAAATTTTTTTTCTTTACTTCCTTTTGTGTAATGTAAAACAACATGGACGCCATAGTCCGATTCTTGGAAGTTTATTGATCGTGGAGCTATTGTATTATATTGCTGGATTTCAGAATTGCATAGTTTAGCGCATTGTGAGTATGCCTTCAAAGTTGTGAGCTTTGAGTAAGAGAGCACATGTTTTCGCAATTCAGGAACTAACTTGGAATACGTTTTGAACGTCAATAGCTGAAATCACGTAGTTATGAAAAGCAAAAAATACAATAATTATACCTCAAGAGCTGGCTTTTTTGCACTGTTATTGTCCACAGTAGCAACATCTTCATTTCTTTTTCTTTTCCTCGAATTACCAGTAGTTGGCATTGTTGTATGAATATTGTTATACCAGTGCGCACAGTAGTCAAATGAATTCTGTTGCGTTGGAATGCAATGGCGTGCTACGAGATGGTCTTTTGTCTGCGTTTTCAACAGAGCGCGATTGCGTTTTCAGACATTAAAGCAGCTGAATAGGGTACCCTGATTTTAGCCGCGCTAAAAAAACGGTATACCAGCGTACGCAACGACCGAATCGATTGGGTTGCGTTTCTGTGTATCTCCCATCCGCAACATTTTTTTCTCTTCTCTATGAAACCTTTCCAGTAGCAGGTTTGATACGTTAAAATCGATATGTATGCAGGGGCAGTAGTCAAAGAAATAGGTTATGTTAGAATATTTTCGCAAGAATCATTGTTTCTGCGTATCCTCAGAAATGTTACTGCCAATCGAGGAAGCAACTGGGTAAAGTGAATTGGGCACATTGTAAGGCAGTGGCAGTCTAGTTTTCAATAAAAAGTATTTTATTTGAGTACAGAAAAATTCAGTTCAGAACAAGTTTTCAACATCAACAGTATAATTAATAAAACTTCATCGAGAAATTTTTCTTATAATTTAAGAGTTCTCCGCGTACTTTCTGTGAAACATTTAAATGCTCCCAACTGTGCCTGTTTTGAATTACTCTCTGTGGAAAACGATCAACGGGAAATAATTCATCCAGATCATATGCACGAACTTCATCGAACGACAAGTTAATGGTTAGACGGCAATTTTCAAAACTGTTCGTATCGATATGTTTACGAACACGCTCCTGGATTAGATCAATGTCAATCCAATGTGTAACGTATAGATCTTCTAGAGAGTGGCTCAAGAAATATTCTCTGTCCATTTGTAATTTTGGGTAAATGCTCAATTCTTTAATATTTTCTAGAATTTTCGATTTGAAAAAATCTGAAGGCAATACGACTTGATCATTGTCGTCATGGCAATTTCTCAAATATAGATATTTGAATCCGGTGTTAGTAATTTTGGCAAACTCCATGAAACCAGCCATCATGGATTTTCTTAGTGTAATATAACAAGTATGTGCATCGACTAACTGTTTGATTCGCATAATGTTGTCTGACCAATATTTCATATTGAGAGTGAAGATACCGGTGATTCCATTTTTTACATATTTATAGCTTTTCAACACATATTCTTCAACATCTCGATTCATAGTGCATCCGTTCGAGAAAAGATTATCCTTATTTGTACGCGTATAACGAAAACTGACTTTGATACCATTACAATCCTCGTTAAGCTTTAAAGCATACGGAGCTTTCGTATTGTATATCTGAATCTCCGAATCGCACAGTTTTGCGCACTGTGAGTATTCTCTTAAGGCTGTGAGCCCAGAATACGAAAGGGCATGTTTTCGTAGTTCCGGTGGTAGTTTGGAATATTTTGTGAACGTTGTCAACTGAAAATACAGGACTATATACAGGATTAACTGGCCAATGAAAAAGGCATTAAATTTACCTCTAAAGAAACTTTTTTGGCGTTATCATTGTTCGAAGCGTCATCTTCATCATTTTTTCGTTTCATAGAACTTCCGGCAGTTGACATATTGAAGTGTGAGAACCCTTGTACCAGCGAACGCAGCAGTGAAATGGAATGGGTCGCGTCAAAACGTTTTCGCGGGCAATTGCGTCTCACCATCGATCTTTCCTACAAGACCTTTTCAATAGAGCGCGTTTGCAGATTAGTATGCCAGCTGTGGAATGAATTGAGAACATTATAGTCTAATGGCAGGTGGAGGCCCTTACCCCAAAATATATTGTTTATTATGATCATGATTTTTACAATTCGGAAAATTGCAAGAAAAAATTGAAAAAGTTTATTCATTCAGACAATAGAAAATTCAAAGATTCAATATTATTCCATTTTCATGTGGACGGAAGAAAAGTAACAGCCTGTGTCCGTTGCAAGTGATACTCCCTTTTATCTTAAGTGTGATATTGAAGAAATTACGGTCATAGCTTCTCCGGGGAAACTGATCCACAGGAAACAATTCCTCGAAACCAAACACGCGAGGTTCCTCTTCCGGTAGATGTATTTCAAGAGAGAACTCGTCAGCAGAACTTGCATTAATATGTTTGAGAACTCTTTCTCGTATCCAGTCAATCATTATCCAAGTATTGAAGGTAAGTGTTTGAGCTGGGCAATTCAGAAAGTCGTTTTTGTCCATCTCAAAGTCTGGATATACGTAGAGAAACTTAACATTTCTAACGAATTTTGTTCGAAAGAGGTGTGATGGTAAAACAACTGAACCATCATTGTCATGAGACAAAAATAGGCTCTTTGCACTGACATTGGTGGTTTCGGCAAAATTCATGAAATCGTCTAACATGAAACTGTTCAGAAACACAGTAAAAGTGGTCATGTTTGCTAGGTGACTAAACTTCATAAATTGAACTGGCCAATGTTTTGTGTCGAAATAGCAGTCAACTAATTTGCCATCTTTTACATACTTATACTGTCTCATAACATAGTCCTCTACATCTTGATTCATGGTGCACCCATGCGGAAAAACCTTCTCTATCTTGCTTGTGCGTCCATAACGGAACACGACTTTGATACCGTAGTTATATTCTTTGATGCTCAACACTTTTGGAGCTTTGTTGTTGAACATCTTGATTTCTGAATTGCACATATTTGAGCATTGGGAGTATTCCTTGAGGGTTGTGAGCTTGACAAATAGAAGAGCATGCGCACGCATTTCTGGCGCAATTTTAGAGTATTTGGTGAATGTTGTTAACTGAAAATCAGCGACTTGATAGAGAAATGATAACAATTAAAAAACCTCATCACTTTCCAAGGTAGAACTTCCGGGATCCAATAAATTGTTCGTTTTGCTAGAAAAATCAGTAGTTGCCATTGCAATGTGTAGAGCGATATATAAAAACGCTATGCGAATGACTCGATCTGCGTTGGTATGCGTTCGTGGATCCTTTGCATTATCGATTCTCACACTATCTCTGACCTTTTCAATAGAGCGCGTTTCCATTAGTATATTTCAAATCGATGTGCGCAGCAACGGTAATCGAGTACGTTTGAATGTGGACGAGTCTCGTGTGGGTGAGTTTTCTGTGGGTAAGTCTCATGTCGGTGAGTATTGTGTGGATGAGTCTCTTGTGGGTGAATTTCCTGTAGGTGAGTCTCATGACGGTGAGTCTCCCGTGAACAAGTCTCTTACACAATCAAAAGACAAAATTTACGACATACTGTGTCAGGGTTGGAGGAAAATAAAGTATTCAAACAAAAAAAATATATTTATTCAACTTAATTTTAGAACTACGACATAAATATTTTAATGAAAACTGAGCCAACAAATTTTTTGATTGGCTGAAATTATTCCTTTTATTTTGCTTCCAATTTCGAAGAACTCGGGATAGTTCCCATTTTGAACGACTCTCTGTGGAAAACGATCAACTGGAAGTAATTCATCAACATCAAACACGCGAACCTCCTCCCTCGGCAAACTAATTGTCAGAGAGAAGTTTTTGAAATAGTTGCTACTGATATGCTTGAGAATTTTTTCTTGAATCAGATCAATTTCAATCCAATTTTTGACACAGAGTGTTTGTAATGAATGGTTTAAGAACAATTCTCTATCCATTTGAAACTTTGAGTAGATGTTCAAATGTGATAGGCTTTCTATAATTTTGGATTCGAAAAAGTCGGTGCCCAAAACGACCTGATCAGTATCGTGATAGCAATTGCTCAAACTTAGAAGTTTAAGCTTAGTGTTGGAATTTTTTGTAAATTCCATAAAGCCGGAAAGCATGGAATTGTTGAGAGTAACATCAAAAATTTTCGCATTTCTTAGCTGCTTGATTTGCATGATTTTTGCTGGCCAATGTCTTATGTTCAGTATCAAAAGATTATTGCTTCCATTCCTCACGTATTTATAGTTTTGCATCACGTATTCCTCGACATCTTGATTCATAGTGCATCCAGGCTCAAAAGTCTTCCATTTTCCATGAATGCCTTTGTAACAAAAACGGACTCTGATCCCATAAGTGCATTCATTGAGCTCTAGCGAGTGTGGAGCGTTAGTGTTGTGCATTTGAATTTCCGAATCGCACAGTTTTGCGCATTGTGAGTATTCTCTCAAGGCTGTGAGCCCGGAGTACAAAAGAACATGTTTCCGCAGTTCTGGTACTAGCTTGGGATACTTTGTGAACGTCACTAACTGAAATTACATGAATATGGTAAACAAAAATATAAAAACCTTACTTCTAAAGCAACTTTTTTGGCGTTATGATTGTTTGAAGCGTCATCGTCGTTGTATTTTCTTTTGGTAGACATTCCTGTAGTTGACATTTTTCGGTGTGAATACGGGTGTACCAGCGCACGCAGTTGTCAAACGAATCGGGGTTGGGTCGAAAAATGTACGCGGGCAAACGCGTACCACCATTGATCGGTCTTAAAAAATGTTCTCAATAGAGCGCGTTTGGAGATGTCAGAGTGATGCGGCCAATAGGGTCTTACCATCATTGCCCTTCAAGACCTTCTCAACAGAACCTGTTTGCAGATCAAAATACTAACGCAATTGTTCAATCAATAGCTAACATTGTAATCTTATGGCAGGTATATGTAGTACACATTCAAAGAATAAAACAAATATTATGTCGCACATTTTCATGACCTTTGCAGCTGAGGAAATTAAAATTATGTATTCAAATATTTATTCATCCAGAAAATAGATATTTTCAAAATCGACTACTTATGCAATTATTAGGTGAACTAAAAATCGTTAGAGAAGGAAGATTTTTTGAGTTTGCCACTACAATCACTCTCTGTCAAAAGCTGGATTGCGATCGATTTCATTCAAGAAAAGTGTCTTAGGCATAACGACGGGAATGCTGATTACACGTTCAATCTTGATATCGAACTACCGCTCGATGAAACTCGTGCATTTGATTTTAACGAAATTTTTCCAGCGTATCAGTTCCCTCAAAGAAATTATGACGGTCAACGTTTCACAATCGGAAACAAAATAGAAGGAAAAATCTCGAGCAGTAGAACGAAACTATTTGGAATTTCGAATGTATGCTCAAAGATGAGACGTTTTTCACAAGGTTGGTTTTGAAGAAATTGGACGGTAAAATGGCTTGATCATCATTTCCTTGAATTGTTTGCAAATATAGACTATGGGACTTTACGTTGGTGGTGGTTGCAAAAAGCATAAAGTCTTCCATCACGACTTGGTTGAGAACTACTTGAAACACACTCAAGTTTGTCATCTGACGCATATTCAGGACTTCAACTGGCCAATATTTCAAACTGATAAACAGGTAAACCGTCTTGCTATTCTTCACATATTTACAATTGCTCATCACGTATTTCTGAGCATATTCATTCATGGTTCCTCCATGTGGAAAGTCTTCCTCATTTTTCTCGCGCCCATAAAATAAACGGCTCCGGGACATTTCGCAGCGAGACGATTCGCAGCCGGACATTTCGCAGCCAGACATTTCGCAGCCAGACGTTTCGCAGCCAGCGACGAGTTTTCCTTTTGGCCTATATTGCTCAAACTCGACCAATTCACTTTGTTCTTTGTCTGATCAACCTCTTGCAAGTGTTATCTTCTCGATCAGTCCAAGAACGGAGTAAATTGGATGAGTTTGAGCATTTCCTTGGCTGCGAAACGTCTGGCTGCGAACTGTCTGGCTGCGAAATGTCCGGCTGCGAATCGTCTCGCTGCGAAATGTCCCGGAGCCAAATAAACGAACATTGGTACCATTGTTTGATTCCTGGAACATTACTGTTCTTGGAGCCTTGGTGTTGTATTTCTTTATTTCTGAATTGCACATGTTAGAGCATTGGGAGTACTCTATGAGGGTTGGGAGCTTGACAAATGAAATAGCATGGTCACGCAATTCTGGCACCAACGTGCAGTACTTTGTGAATGTTGTTAGCTAAAAACATTTGTTGAGTTAGAAAAAAGGAGTTTTCAACGAACCTCAGCACGTCCATTCTTGCTATCTGTGTTATCCATAGAATTTCCGATTGCGGCCATTGCGGTAAGACAATCGATATGTCAGAACACTGTAATGAATTGGTTGCGTCGGATTGTTTTCGCGGGCGAACAGATGGTCTTGGGGGGTGCACACCTGATGAGGTGTTTTTTCTACCTGTTTTCTCAATAGAGCACGTTTGCAGTGATAATTTCGGCAACACAACCCAATTTATTTAATGAATATTCTAGTATAACGGTTTTCTCACCGCTACTTTTACTGATGATTCCATAAAAAACCAGATCATGCAGTTGACCCTTATTCAATATTTACACATTCATACTTATTTAGATACCAGAATAAAATTTTCTCTATATTTATGAAAGGTTGAGAGAATCGCAAAAAAAATAGAAAACAGATAAAATCATTATCTATTCGTAAAGTAGAAAATCGAACAACAAGCTTTCAATTTTTATATAACTAAAAGTACATTAATAATCTCTTTCTGTCGCCAGCGATTGTTCCCCGTATTTTAGATCCGATATTAAAAGATCCATTATTAATGCGTCTCTGCGGAAATTGAACCGCAGGAAACAATTCGTTAAAATCAAAGACGCGTGCTTCATCTTTCGGTAGATCAATTAAAAGAGTTAACTCGCCAGCAGAAGTCGCATTGATGTGTTTGAGAGCTCTTTCTTTAATAAGATCTATCTCAATCCAGTTTTTAACGAAAAGGTATTCTAATGACAGATTCACAAACTCTTCTTTGTAGATTTCACATCTTGGTGTGATGTCCAGACAAGTAACACTTTTTACAATTTTGGACTTGAAAAAATCTGGAGGCAACTCTACTTGGTCATCGTCTCTCCACTTTCGTAGTGACAAATTTTTGATCCGACAGTTGGTGGTTCTGGCAAAGTGCATGAAATCGTCAATTATGTACTTGTTCAGTCTAACATCTAGTTGAGTTAGGTTTGCAAAGTGTTTGATTTTCATGAGTTGAACTGGCCAATGCATCACTTCAAGATAAACATGTTTGGTCTTGCTATTCTTCACATATTTGTAGTTTGTCGTCACGTATTCCTCTGCATCTCGAACCATCGTAGACCCACGAGGAAAGTTTTTCGTTTTACTTTTTACAAGGTCATAAAATAAACGAGTCGTAAGCTCATTCTTTGATTCTTCAAGCCGTAACAAATCTGGTGCCACAGTATTGTACATCTGTATTTCAGAATTGCACACCTTTGAGCATCGGGAGTACTCTTTGAGAGTCTTGAGCTTCAAAAATGAAAGAGAGTGCGAGCGCATTTCAGGTGCCAATTTGGTGTAATTTTTGAATGTGGTTAGCTAAATTTTATTTGTAATAATATGAGAAAAGAACAATTATTACCTCAAGAGCCGGTTTTTTTGCATTATCATTGTCCGAAACATTGTCATTGTTGTTTCGTTTGAGAAAACGTCCAGGAGTCTTCATGGCAGTCGTTATAAATATGCCAAAACAGTAATGGAATGAATTAGATTGCGTTGGACTGTTTTCGCGGGCGAACAGATGGTCTCAGTGGTGCGATCCTAATTTTCTCAATGGAGCGCGTTTGCAGTCGGGCAGCCTCGCAATCGCATTCATTCTTTGTGCCTCAGAAATCACGTTCCTGCGTCATCATCTTTCTGCCTTACCAAGCCTCGAGAGAACATGTTTGCATAGTAGTGTTCCAACGCAGATCTTGAATGAACTGAGAACACTGTTATACTGTGTCAGGTGAATTTCCTATACGTTCAATGAACAGAATACATACGCTGTTCAACATTTTCATGTCCTTCACAGCTGAGGAAAAAACAAAATTCCATAAAAAAATAAACCGTTTATCAGAATTAATTACTATCTAAAATACATTAACAGTGCCTTTTCATCGTTATAGATCAATCCATGGATTTTAGATCCAATCGTGAAAGCAAAACCGTTGTAACTTCTCTGGGGAAATCGATCTGCAGGAAACATTTTGTCGAAATCAAAAACACGAGTTTCATTGGTGGACAGATCGATTTGAAGATTGTACTTGCCAGGAAAATTTGCGCTGATATATTTGAGAGCTCTTTCTCGAATAAATTGGACATCTACCCAATTTTTGAAGGAAATGGTGTGGACGTTCGTATTGACAAACTCTTCTTTTTCGATTTCAAACTTCGAATATACGTGTAATTCCGAGCTGTTTCTCGCTAATTTTGTTCGGAAGAAGTCTGGCGGTAGAACGATTTGATCATTCTTGTCCCTACAATCAAGCAAGCGTAAGCTCTCTGCCCTGAAGTTGGTAGTCGCGGCAAACTGCATGAAATCGTCCAACATGAATTTGTTCATAACCACTTCAAATAAATTAATATCAGCTAGTTGGTTAAGCTGCATTATTCTAACTGGCCATTGCGTCAGTTTGATTTTGACGAAGTTTGTTTTGTTATTCTTCACATACTTATACTGTCTCAAAACATATTCCTCAGCTTGCGAGTAGCATCCATGTGGAAAATTTTTTTACTTTTTCGCATAAAAGCGAATAAGACAATTTCACTTCGATACCATAGGACCATTCTTTTAAGCTCAACTCGTCCGGAGCCACAGTGTTAAACTTTTGAATCTCGAGATCACAAATTTCTGAGCATTGGGAATACTCCTTGAGGGTTGTGAGCTTGACAAACGAAAGAGCATGCTCACGCAGTTCTGGCACCAATCGGGAGTACTTGGTGAACGTTTTTAACTGAAAACTAATGATAAAATAGAAAAATATAACTTTTAACTAACCTCCTCACATTCCATATTAGCACTCACAGGATCCAATATGTTGTATGTTTTGCTGGACGAATCAGTAGTAGCCATTACAATATGTAGAGCGGTATATTGGAATGCTAGGTAAATAAATTGGTCTGCGTCGGTATGCGTTCGTGGATCGCACTGTTTGTTTTTTGATTTATCGATTACCACACTGTCTTCGCTTCGTTTGACCTTTGCAATAGAGCGCGTTTGCGGTTCAAGAAAGAAACACAGCTAAATCGATTACATCATAATGCTTCAAATTTTTGGTCGATGTTCAGATGTGAAACACTACTCAAAATTTTGGCCTTGAAAAATTCTGAAGGCAATACAACAACTGGAGAAAAATATATTAATCTACATTCTTAACAGCTGAGAAAATCACAAAAAAAATAGCGATGAAAAAAAAAAGTTTATTCACCAAGAAAACAAAAAATTCAAAAATTTATTACTACTCCATTTTCATGTGGACGAAAGAAAATTACAAGTTCCTTGTTGTTGTTCATGCTCATTCCGGATATCTGAGGCCCAATCGTGCAGTAATCACTGTAAACGCGTCTCTGTGGGAATTGCTCAGCAGGAAACATTTCGTTGAAATCGAAATCGCGTGTTTCATCTGCCGGTAAATGAATTGCAAGAGTGAAATCGTCAGCAGAACCAGCATTGATATGGTTGAGAGCTTTTTCTCGTACCCAACCAATCTCGATCCAGTTTTCCAGGAAAAGACCACGTACTGGGCAGTTCAAGAAATCTTCCTTGAAGATTTCACATTTTGGGGCTATGCTCAATTGTGAAACACCTTTCAAAACTTTAGAGTTGAAAAAGTCTGGAGGCAACCGTATTTTCTCATTTTTTTCTCGACTGCGCAACGAAAACGTTTTGATCCGATAGTTTGTGGCTTTAGCAAAGATCAAGAAATCGTTAATTAATGACTTATTCAGGTTGACATCAATCTTTATTGTGTTGCTTAGGTGTCTGATTTTCATGACTTCAACTGGCCAATGCTTCACATCAAGATATACGAATTTGGTCTTGCCATGCTTCACATATTTGTAGTTTGTCATCACGTATTCCTGTGCATCTTGATTCATGGTAGGCCCGTGAGGAAATTTTTCTATTTTACTAGCATGCTTGTACCATAAACAAACTTCGATGCCATCGTTTGATTTTTTGAGCCATAGGGAAAAGGGAGCCACCTTGTTGTAATGCTGAATCTCAGAATTGCACATGTTTGAGCATTGGGAGTATTCCTTAAGGGTCGTGAGCTTGACAATTGAAAGAGCATACTTACGCAGTTCAGGTACCAACTTGCAGTATTTAGTGAATGTTGTTAGCTGAAAACCATTGTTAAGTGAAGAAAATAAAATTACTAACTAACCTCCGCACAATTATCCTTGCTATTTATTTTATCTAAAGAATATTCAGTTGCGGCCATTGCGGATCGAGAGGCCACTAGTGAAATGAATCGGTTGGATTGTTTGTTAGATAGATTAGAAAGAATGTTTTTGCGGGCGATAAGATAATGTTGAGCTGTGCACTTCTAATTTTCCACGTGTCTTTTCTACAGTTTTTTATCAATAGAGCGCGTTAGCAAGGGCATCATCGGACTGCCTTGCAAACAACATTCAAGAAATACTCGCAGTTCTAAAAAAATGTAGTCCAAAAAATAAATACTGTTGCACCTAAAATTGTTCTTGACTACTATTCTGATTGCACAGTCCTATTTGGCCAGATAACAGAAGATGATTTTTCCTATAGTCAAAAAAGCAGAAAGCAAATCAATCGTTTATTAATCCGTGAAGTAGAAAATCGAAAAATAAGTTTTCAATTATTATAAGAATTAAAAAATACTGAGAGTTTATTTGTGTAGATTAATCCTCGTATTTTAGATCCGATATTGAACATTGCATTGTAATGGCGTCTCCGGGGGAATTGATCAGCAGGAAACAATTGGTTGAAATCGAAGAAGCGTGTTTCATCTTTCGGTAGATCAATCACAAGAGTGGACTCGTCAGCGGAATTTGCATTGATATGTTCAATAACCTTTTCTCGTATTGAATCAATCGCAATCCAATCTTTAACGTAAAGACGTTGTAGTGACAAATTCAGAAAATCTTCCTTGTCTATTTCGAATTTTAAATATATGCTCAAAGATGAGACATTTTTCACAAGATTGGATTTGAAGAAGTTTGCGGGTAAGACGACTTGATTACCGTTTTCTGCAAGTTTATACAAACACAGATTCTCTGATTTGACGTTCGTAGTTGTGGCGAAGTGCAAGAAGTTATCCAACATGGATTCATTGAGATACACATTGAAAAAGCTCATGTTTGCAAAAGGACTGAATTGCATTACTTTATCCGGAAAATTATTTCCCATAAAAGTCATCGAATCAGTTTTGCCATTTTTCGCATATTTATAATTTCTGATCAGGTATCTGTCTGCATCTCGATTCATCGTGCATCCACGAGGAAAATTTTCTACTATTTTACCAACATGCTCATAATACAAACGAACTTCGATTCCATCGTTTGATTCTTGGAAGTACAATGAATATGGGCCCACAGTGTTGTACTTCTGAATTTCAGAATTGCACTTTTTTGAACATTGAGAATACTCCCTGAGGGTGCTCAACTTCAGAAACAAAATAGCATGATCACGCAGTAGATCAACCAATTTCGGGAATTTTGTGAATGTTGTTAACTGAAAACAAGGATTAAGTTAGTAAAATAGAATTGCCAACTAACCTCAGTACCATGATTATCGCTATTTGTGTCATCTATAGAATTTTCAAATGCGGCCATCGCGGTAAGGGGATCGATAGGCAAGAACACAAGTGAAATGAATCGGGTTGCGTCGGACTATTTTCGCGGGCGAACAGATGGTCTGCAGTGGTACACTCCTAATTCTCCACGCGTCTCTTCTACAGTATTCTCTCAATGAAGCGCGTTTGCAGTGGTCATATCGAACTGCATCAAAACGCATTTTCTTATGAACGTGTTGTCGAGCGAAGGCACTGTGTAGTCTGAAGACATACAGAAACAGGGTTACCCGAAGACATTATTAAACAAAGCTATTTTACCTAATATCCTAGAATACTCATTTTCTTACCGTCACCGACAATATTAAAAGCATTTTCGCAATACTAAAAAATGCGCAATGAAGAAAACCGAAAGATCATGTTTTCACCACGAAAGTTTGGTGATGACTACCTTTTTCATCCAAGATACATATAATGTTTATGATATTTACAGAAACTCGCGAAAAAGCAAATAAATGAATTAGTTTATTCATTTGTAAAATTGAAAATTAAACAATTAGTAATTCAATTATTACGGGAACGAAAGAAAATAGACAGCCACCTTCCTATGATTGATCCGCTAATGTTTGATCCTATGTTGAAAAATGCATTGCGAATGTTTCTCTGAGGAAACCGATCAGCAGGAAACAGTTCGTTGAGATCAAAAAGAGTTCCATCTGGCGGCAGTTGAATGGAAAGAGTGAATGTTCTAGCAGAAATTTCATTGATATGCTTGAGAGCCTTTTCTTGTATCCATTCAATCTCAATCCAACTTTGATGAACCATCAAGTGTTTCAGTGGCAAGTTCATAAAATCTTCCTTGTCAATTTGAAGTTTTGAGTATATTGATAGTTCTGATATATTTTTTACAAGGTTTGATCTGAAGAACATTGAAGGTAAGACGACTTGATCATCGTTCTCTTTGAATTTATACAAGCACAGATTTTTCGACTTGACGTTGGTTGTTGTGGCAAATTGAATAAAATCGTTCAACATAGATTGGCTCAAAAACACATTTAAAGTCGTTATGTTTGCCAGCTGACTCAATTGCATGACTTTATCTGGCCACTGTTTCAGTTTGATAAACATTTGATTCGTATTGCTATTTTTCACATACTTATAATTGTTCATCACGTATTCCTCAGAATCTTGATACATGGTGCGTCCATGCTTAAAAGTTTTCTCTTTTCTTTTATATTTTCTTGCTCTTTGATTTTTATAGCATAAAATGACTTCAATGCCGTTGTCCGATTCTTGGAGCCAAACCCTATGTGGAGCCACAGTGTTGTACTGCTGGATTTCGGAATTGCACACTTTTGAACATTGGGTGTACTCTTTGAGGGTCTTCAGCTTCGAGAACGGAAGAGTATGCTTACGCAGTTCAGGTGGCAACTTCGAGTACACAGTAAATGTTGTCAACTTAAAACAATGGTTGAGTTAGTAAAAAGTTGAGAATTGTCCACTAACCTCAGTACATCCATCCGCGCTATTTGTGTTATCCATAGAATTTTCGTTTGCGGCCATTGCGATGAGGAGATCAATATGCCAGAGGACTAGTGAAATAAATTGTGTTGCGTACGATTGTCTGCGCGGGTGAACAGATGGTCTGCAGTGGTACACTCTGCATATTCCACGTGTATCGTTTACAGTATATTCTCAGTGGAGCGCGTTTGCAATGACCATGTCGGACTGCCTCATGAACGCATTCTCTTGCGCGAAAACTGTCGAACGGAGACACAGTGAAAATCGAGGATACACAGAACAGGTTTCACTCGCGCAAACATTCCGACGCAGTCTAATTCACGTGACTAACAACCTAGTGTATTGACTTTCCTACCGCAATAACAGCTGATGACAATAAAACAAAAGATAATAGAGTAAATTAATGAAAATGATAGAAAATAATAGAAAAGTAAAAAAAAGTAATGCGCGGTCGTTTCGAATCTCATGATAAAACGGTTTCATGACAAACATGGTTTGTGGATATTTGCCCTATTTATCCAGGAAACAGAATATAATTGTCTCTACCTTCACGATCTTTATAGCGGAGAAAATCAAAAAAGAAATGAGAAAAATTGATTCATTCGTAAAGTGGAAAAAATAACAATACAATTTTCAATTATCATGTGAACAAAAGAAAATAAGCAGTGTTTTTCTATTAGCCGATATATATTTTTTTTTCGTTGAAATCGAATACGCGTGTTTCATCTATCGGCAATTCAATTTCAGGAGTGAATTTTCTAGCAGGAATTTCATTGATATACTTGAGAGCTAATTTTTCATATCTTCATTACCTTTGCAGCATAGAGAATCGCAAAAAAAAAAACAGAGAAAAAAATAAAACATTAATTCATCCATAAAGTAGAAAATCAAACAATAAGCGTTCAATTATTATATGAATAAGAGAATATTGACAGGTTCCTTCTGTTGCCAGCAATCCTTCCTCGTATCTTTGATCCGATACTGAAAAGTCCATTGCAAATGCGTCTCTGGGGAAACTGATCCGCAGGAAACAATTCATTAAAATCAAATACGCGAGTTTCATCTGTCGGAAGACAAACTTGAATAGAGAAGTTGTCAGCAGAGTTTGCATTAATATAATTGAGAGCTCTTTCTCGTATCCAATCAGTTTCTATCCAACTCTGAACCCAGAAGTGTTTTACGGACAAGTTCAAAAAATCTATTTTGTCGATTTCTAATTTGGTGTGTACTTCTAGATACGTGAGGTTTTTAACAAAGTATGATTTGAAGAATAGTGCAGGTACGACGACTTGATTATCGTTTTCTTCCAATTTTTGCAAAAACAGCCTCTTCCACCCAACGTTTGAGGTTTTGGCGAACTGCAGAAAATCTTTCAACATGGATTGGCTCAAAAACACATTGAAAGTCGTTATGTTTGCCAGCTGACTCAATTGCATGACTTTATCTGGCCAATGTTTCATTTTGACAGACATCAAATCTGTTTTGCTGTTCTTCACATACTTATAATTACTCAACACGTATTCCTCAGCATCTCGATGCATGGTTCGTCCATAATTGAAATTTCTGTCTTTTTTTGCATGCTTATAGAATAAAATAACTTCGATGCCATTGTTTGATTCTTTGAGCCACACTGTATGTGGAGCCACAGTGTTGTACTTTTGGATTTCGAAATTGCATACTTTTGAGCATTGGGAGTACTCTTTGAGGGTCTTCAGCTTTGAAAAGCTAATAGCGTGCTCACGCAGTTCAGGTGGCAGCTTCGAGTATTCAGTAAATGCTGTCAGCTGAAAACAGTGGTAGAGTTAGTAAAATAGAATCGTCAACTAACCTCATTACATCCATCCGCGCTATTTGTGTTATCCATAGAATTTTCGTTTGCGGCCATTGCGAGGAGGAGATCAATATGCCAGAGGACTAGTGAAATTAATCGGGTTGCGTCGATTTGTCTTCGCGGGAGAACAGATGGTCTGGGGTACACTCCGAATATTCCACGTGTCTCTTCTACAGTATTTTCTCAATGGAGCGCGTTTGCAGTGAGAGGGATCGAACTGCATCACAATCACAAATGTACTCTCTTGAGGCAATGCAAAAGAGCGGAGGCACTGTGTAGACTGAACAAACTTAGAAACGGGGTTACCCGCGGAAGCATTTGGACGCAATTTTTTAAATATATCGACCCCCTCACAAAAAAATGGGAAAAATTGATTTATTCGTAAAGTGGAAAGAATAACAATACAATTTTCAATTATCATGTGAACGAAACATAATAAACAGTTTTCTTCCATTGTCAGAGATATATCCGCTTATGCTCAATCCTAAGCGGAAATCGTCGTCATCGTTGCGTCTCTGAGGAAATTGGTTCGTAGGAAAGAGTTCGTTGATATCAAATACGCGAGTTTCATCTGTCGGTAGATAAATTTCAAGAAAAAGCAACTCATTAGAGTTTGCATTGATATGCCTTAGAGCTTTTTCTTGTATCCAATCAGTCTCAATCCAGCAATGAACCGAAAGATCCTTTAGTGACAAGTTCAAAAAATCTTCCTTGTTTATTTGAATTTTTGATTTTATTTTTAGTCTTGATACATTTTTCACAAGGTTGGATTTGAAAAACACCGATGGTAACACAACTTGATTATCGTTGTTTTCAAATGTATGCAAATAGAACCTCTCGCACCTTATGTTGGTGGTTGTGGCGAATCGAATAAAATCATCCAACATCGATTGGCTTAAAGACACATGGAAAACTTTAATCCTCGTTAACTGGCTCATTTGCATGAATTTAGTTGGCAATTGTTTCAGTTTGACAGACATTTGATTTGTATTGCTATTTTTCACATACTTATAATTGTTCATCATGGTTTCCTCAGCATTTTGATACATGGTGCGTTCATGCTTGAAATTTATTTCTTTTCTTGCATGCTTATAATAAAAAGTAACATCGATGCCGTTGTTCGATTCTTCGAGCCATACCGGATGTGGAGCCACAGTGTTGTACTGCTGGATTTCGGAATTGCACACTTTTGAACATTGTGAGTACTCTTTGAGGGTCTTCAGCTTCGAGAACGGAAGAGTATGCTTACGCAGTTCAGGTGGCAACTTCGAGTACACAGTAAATGTTGTCAACTTAAAACAATGGTTGAGTTAGTAAAAAGTTGATAATTGTCAACTAACCTCAGTACATCCATCCGCGCTATTCGTGTTATCCATAGAATTTTCGTTTGCAGCCATTGCGGTGAGGGAATCAATATGCAAGATGACTAGTGAAATGAATTGCGTTACGTACGGTTGTCTTCGCGGGCCAACAGATGGTCTGCAGTGGTACACTCCTAATATTCCACGTGTCTTGTCTACAGTATTTTCTCAATGGAGCGCGTTTGCAATGACCATGTCGGACTGCCTCATGAACGCATTCTCTTGCGCGAAAACTGTCGAACGGAGACACAGTGAAAATCGAGGATACACAGAACAGGTTTTACCCGCGCAAATATTCCGACGCAATCTAATTCACGTGACTAATAACCTGGTGTATTGATTTTTGAACCCTGATGACCGCCGATGAGAATCCAATGAAAAACCACATTTTTCATGTTCTACATAAAGTATTACCCAAGAGTGTCTCTGATTCTCAAATGCTCAGCGAAAAAAATCAGGAAACTTGAAAACAATTTATTCAAAGGGGAAATCAAAAAAAAATGTTAAAATTTATCAGTGATTGCGAAAATAGATTATCAATGTTTTATTTTCATTCTAGATTTGTCCTTTTATTTTAGGTCCAATTTTGAAAATTCTCGCACTTTCAAGGTACTCTCTCTCTGGAAATCGATCAGCAGGAAATAATTCGTTGAAATCAAACATGCGATCTTCATCAATTGCTAGATGAACTGAAAGATTGAACTTGTGAGCTGAGTTTGCATTGATATGATTGAGAACTTTTTCTTGTATCCAATCAGTTTCAATCCAACTTCGAACGCAGAGGTGCTTTACGGACAAATTCAAAAAATCTTCTTTGTCGATTTGAAATTTTGTCTGAATATCTAAGTACGAGATATTTTTCACAAGGTTTGATCTGAAGAACATTGAAGGTAAGACGACTCGAGACTCAAGATCGTTCTCTTTAAATTTATACAAACACAGATTTTCTGAACGAATGTTGGTGGTCGAGGCAAATTGCATAAAATCATCCAAGATGAATTCGTTCAAATACACATGAATTGTGGTCAAGTTTGCTAGCTGGTTCAATTTCATGGCTTCAACAGGCCAATGTTTCGCATTGATATCGATCACTTCTGTTTTGTCATTTTTCACATATTTATAATTTTTCATCGCGTACTCCATGGCATCTTGATTCATAGTGCATCCGTGCGGGAAAATTTTCCATTTTGCGTCTTGCGAGTAATTTAAGATGACTTCAATGCCATGATCGCGTTCTTCATAGCTCAAAATTTTTGGAGCCATAGGCTGATACTTTTGAATTTCAGAATTACAGGTTTTGGAACATCGGGAGTATTCCATTAGAGTGTTGAGCTTGCCAAACGAAAGAGAATGATCACGCAGTTCAGGTGCCAACTTGGCGTATTTAGTAAATGTTGTCAGCTAAATTTTATTTCTTATGATATGAGAAAAAACACTATACTTACCTCAAGAGCTGGTCTTTTTGCATCACCATTGTTCAATACATTGTCATCGTTATTTCGTTTAAGACAGCGTCCAGTAGTCTGCTAAAAATCATTGATCAACGTATGAGAAGGAAATACTAATTATGTCAACAAAATGAAATCTCCAACTTACCTTATTACATCCACGCATACTACTTTTGTTATTCAAAGAATATTCAGTTGCGGTCATTGCGGTCGAGGGATCAATATGCCAGAACGCTAGTGAAATGAATGGTGTTGCGTACGATTGTTCTCGCGGGCGATCAGACGACCTTTAGTGGTGCACTCTTTATTTTCCACACTATTTCTCTTTTACAGTATTTTCTCAATAGAGCGCGTTTGCAGTCATTGGAATGCAGAGAGATTATGAAGATTGAGGATACACAGAAATGGTGTTACCCGCGAAGACATTTCTACGCAATCCGACTCATTTGACTACTATCCTAGTATATTGATTTTTTAACCGTAATGACCGCGGATGAGCATTCCATGAAAAAACTAGATAATGCACTAGACACCATAAATTCCACGGAAGAATGTGCTGAGGTTAGTTGATTCTTGTATTTTCATAACTTGATCAATAATTTACAGCTATCAACATTCACAAAATATTCTCAGTCAGTATCTGAATTACGGAAGCATGTACTGCACTACACAAAAGCTGCAACTCTGAAGGAATACTCGCAATGCTCGAAAATGTGCAATGAAGAAGTCCAGACGATGAATACAATTGCACCAAAAACATTCTTTTTTGACGATAACTGTAATGGTAGCACAATTCGTGTAACTTACGGTTTTTCTGTGAAAGAACACAATTTTCATTTTGGATACACAAAAAAACGAGAAGATGAGGAGTTTGTAATGAAACAGTATAAATATGTGCGAAACGTTACAAATTTGGTATTTTTCAATGTTCTGATTTGGCCAGCTAGAATCATGCAAATGAGGCAATTAGTGAACGCAGATATTTTCAACATTGTCTTGAAAAGCTTTCAATTAGATGATTTCATGCAATTTGCCAATTCTCCGAACGTTGGTGTAAAACAACTACATCTATGGAATCCCACATACATTGATGATCAAGCCGTCTTACCACCAGCGTTATTCAAATCCAAAATTGTGAAAAACGCGTCAAGTTTGTTCATTCATCCAAACTTTGAAATCGACAAAGATGATTTTGTGAACTCCACACCGCCCGAACTCTACATCTACAATAGTTGGATTGAAACAGAGTTTATTCAAGAAAAAGTTCTAAAACATATGAGATTATCGGAACAGTTTTATATAGAAATAAATCTTTCGAAAAACGCGACTCGAGTATTTGATCTATTCGAGTTGCTTCCTGAAGATCGATTTCCTCAGCGACAAGTTCGAATGACCAGTTTTTCAATATTGGCTCTAATGTGCTCGGCGGAATCTCACCGAATAAGAAGAAATTCTGGATCTACGATCAACACCGTAATTGGGGATATATTTAAGATGAAATCGAGAGTTGATTTTGAATTTTATGATGATTTGTTTTGAATTGATGAAAAATAAACTTGACTTTTTCCTGTTTTTAATGAAATCATCGCAAATTGAACAGCTACCGGTAAACGGTGTTAAACACCCGAAAATTAGGATTCGATTTGGGTACGTGTGGTTTCGGGAGTGTCAGGAACTTTTTTTTTAAACAACACAACAAAAAAAGCAAAAAAGTTTACTCTATCAAAAAAATTGACCAACAGGAAATTCGAAAATCAATAATAGTTTTGAATGTAACGGCGAATAGAACACAAACAATTTTTTCTTCTGATATGCAACCCGAATAGTATTCAAAAAATAACTAAACATGAAAATGCTACATGCAAAAAAGCAATTGAAAGCAATTTTGTAAGATTTATTGAAAGTATGAAGACAATTTCTTTTTATTATCGATGATGTCTCCTTGTATTTTAGTTCCAATCCTAAAATACAAATTTCCTTCTCTTCTCAGTGGAAATCGATCAGCAGGAAACAATTCGTCAATTTCAAATACACGAGTTTCATCTGTGGGGAGGTCAATTTTGAAAAGAAAACCGACAGCATCAATTGCATTGATATGTTTGAGTATCATTTCTTGAATGAATTCGATCTCAATCCAACATCGGAAATTGAATTGTCTATTAAATTGAGTTGCCGAGAGGTTCAGAAAGTCCTCTTTTTCTATCTCAAATTTCGGGTGTATATCCAACATACCAGCATTCTTAACGACTTCAAATTTGAAAAAACCTGGGGGTAACGCTACTTCTTCTGACTTTTGCAGTTCTATTATCCCAACTTTAAAGTTGTAGGTTGCGACAAACTGCAGAAAGTCGTTCAACATGGAATTGTTCAACTGAACAATGAAGATATCTGCATTTAATAAATGCCTCATTTTTGTTATTGAGACCGGCCAATGGCTCGATTCAATAATTAGATAGTCAGTCATTCCGTTTCTCACATATCGATATTGTTTCATCACGAATTCATCAGCATCTTGGATCATGGTAGCTCCATGTGGAAATATCTTCTGTTGAGAATGGAGGTTATAACCCATACTAACTTCAGTACCATAACTGTATTCTTTAAATTTTAACGTCTTCGGAGCCACTGTATTGTATTTTTGAATTTCCGAATTGCAGTATTTTGAACATTGTGAGTATTCCTTGAGAGTCTCGAGCTTCGAAAAGGAAAGAAAGTGCGCGCGCAGTTCAGGAGCTAACGTGGAGTACTTTGTGAATGTTGTTAGCTGAATTTTATTTGTTATAATATGAGAAAATCACTATTCTTACCTCAAGAGCTGGTTTCTTTGCATTATTAGATACATCGTCATCGTTACTTCGTTTGAGAAAATTTCCAAGAGTCGTCATTGCAATTTGAAGATCAATATGCAGTAGTCAAATGAATGCGGCTGCGTCGGAATGTCTTCGCGGGCAATAGTGCGTATAATCGATTTATGACTCTGTTTTCTTGCAGTGTTTCTGTGGAGCGCGTTTTCACTGGTCACATCCAACATTCTCTTTTCTAGTACATTTATTCTACAAAATAGTCCTAACAGTTCAATATGAATGTCACTTTTTTGGGAAATATAAGAGTAACAGAATAGGTAAAATTTGTTTATTAGGACGTATTAAACAGGAAATTCAATAATTAACTATGGTTCAATTTTCCTATCGACGAAATAACAACCACAATTTCTTTTTGTCTTCATTGATTTTTCCTCGTACCTCAAATCCACTTCTGAAATATAAATCGTCCATTCTTCTCAGTGTGAATCGATTTGCAGGAAACAGCTCGTCGATTTCAAATGAACGAGTTTCCTCTATTGGCAGATCGATTTCAAAATTAAATGTGCTAGTAACATTTGCATCATTGACATGTTTGAAAACCATTTCTTGGATGAATTCAATCTCAATCCAACAGTTGAAACAGAGTTGCTGCGCTGTCAGACTCAGAAAATCGTTCTTTTCAATTTCAAATTTTGGGAATATAACCAAAATAGTTACATTTTTGAAGGTTTCGGATTTGAAAAAATCTGAGCGTAACACAACTTGATCATCGTCGTCTGCTTTCTCCAGTCGTAGTTTCCACACCTTACAGTTGGTGGTTGCGATAAAGTTCATGAAATCGTTCAATATGGATTTGTTTAGTTGAACATTCATCTCTGTTGCATCAGATAAATGTTTAATTTGCAGGATTTTGACTGGCCAGTGTTTTGTTTCAATAGTTATATAATCAGTTTTCCCTTTTTTTACATATCGATATTGTTTCATTACGTACTCCTCAGCATCTTGATACATTGTAGACCCATGCGGAAATACCTTCTCTTGAGTATTGCCCGAATGATAATAATAAAAACAGACTTTGATACCATAACTGTATTCTTTGAAGACTAACGACCATGGAGCCTTAGTGTTGTATTTTTCAATTTCACTGTTGCACAATTTAGAACATTGCCAGTATTCCTTGAGATCCTTGACCTTCAAAAATGAAAGAGAGTGCACGCGCAGTTCAGGTGCCAATTTGGTGTATTTTGTGAATGTTGTTAGCTAAATTTTATTCGTTATGATATGAAAAAAATACAATTCTCACCTCAAGAGCTGGTTTCTTTGCATCATCATTGTCCAAAACATCCTTATCGTTATTTCGTTTTATACAGCGTCCAGGAGTCGTCATTGCAATATAAAGGTCAATATGCGTTTGCAGTAGTTGAATGAATTGGTCTGCGTCAAAATGTCTTCGCGGGCAACACTGCGTGTCATCGATTTAGGACACTGTCTTTTTACAGTTTTTCTGTAGAGCGTGTTTGCAGTGGTCACATCCAACATTAGTTTTCTAGTGTAGTTTTTTACTAAACAGTCTTAACTGTTCAATATGAGCGTACTTTACTTTTTCGGCTACCGATCGGGAAGGCAAACCCATTTATTGAAACGTATCGAACAGAAAATAAATAGAAGATAAAAAAAATAATTTTTTAATTTCTCTGTTGACAAAACGACAACCACAATCTCTTTTTATTTTGATCAATTCTTCATCGCATTTTGAACCGAATTCTGAAACAAAAATCGTCCATTTTTTCCAACAAGAATCGGTTCGTTGGGAACAGTTGATCAATTTCAAACAAACGAGTTTCATCCATCGGCAGATCAATTTCAAGACTAAAGGCGTTAGAAACATTTGCATTGATATGTTTGAGAACCATTTCTTGAATAAATTCAATTTCAATCCAACAGTTGAAACAAAGTTGCTGTGCTGTCAAGCTCAGAAAATCGTTCTTTTCAATTTCAAATTTTGGGAATATAACCAAAATAGTTACGTTTTTAACGATTTGAGATTTGAAAAAATCTGGGGGTAACACGACTTGATCATTGTCTTTTGCTTTCTCCAGTAGTAGTTTCCACATCTTAAAATTGGTGGTTGCGGCAAAGTTCATGAAGTCGTTCAGTATGGATTGGTTTAGATGGATAGTGAGCATAATCGCATCGAATAAGTGTTGGATTTTCATAATTTTTACTGGCCATTGTTTTGTATCGACAGTTATTTGTTCAGTCTTTCCGCTTCTCACAAATCGATATTGTTTCATTAAGTACTTCACAGCATCTTGATACATTTTGTACCCATGCGGAAATATCTTCTCTTGAGTATTGCCCGAATGATAATAATATAAACAGACTTTGATACCATAACTGTATTCTTTGAAGACTAACGACCATGGAGCATTAGTGTTGTACTTTTCAATTTCAGTATTGCACAATTTAGAACATTGTGAGTACTCCTTGAGAGTATTGTGCTTCGCAAATGAAAGTGCGTGGTCACGCAGTTCAGGTGCCAATTTCAAATACTTCGTGAATGTTGTCAGCTGGAAACAATTAGTGGAACTGTAGAAATGTGAAAGTTAACTAACCTCATTGCATTCTTTTTCGCAGTTTGTGGTATTAACTTCATCATTTGAGCTCCCCATGGAATTGTCTGCAGCGGCCATTGCGGCGGGAAAATCGATCAACTAAAACGCTCGCCAAATGAATAAGATTGCGTCTGTTCGTTTTCGCGGGCAGCATCTTTTCTGCGTACGCTCAATCTACGCAACATCTACGGAGGGGATTACTGTAGAGCGCGTTCGCAGCAGTTGTCGTCTTTTCTATTGTTTAAAAATTGCAAAGTGAGCCCGTCTACACAAAAAAATGAAAAAACTTAATCGAAAAAAATTATTTATAGAAAATAAATCTCCAATGTCCTATTGAAATAATAGACCTTTCCTCGTATCTTCGATCCAATTTCGAATTTTGAATCTTCCATTCTATCCAGTGTGAACTGATTGGCAGGAAACAACTCGTCGATTTGAAATGTGCGAGTTTCATCCGTCGGTAGATCAATAGTAAGAGTAAACGGGTCAGCATTATTTGCGTTGATATGCTTGAGTACCATTGCTTGAATAAGTTCAATCTCAATCCAACTTTTGAAAAGCATTTGGTGTGCTGCCAAATTCAAAAAATCGTTTTTATCGATATCACATTTTGTCCACACGGTCAAATCATGAGCATTTTTAACAATATCAGATTTGAATAAATCTGCGCCTAACACAACTTGATCTATATCCTGCCAGTTATACAAGTCTAGAAACCACGCTTTAAAGTTGGTTGTTTTCACAAAGTTCATGAAGTCGTTCATCATAGTGTTGTTCAGATGAACACTAAGCTTAACTGCATTTGATAAGTGTCTGATTCGCATTATTTTGGCAGGCCAATGTTTTGAGTCAATAGTTATAAAATGAGTCTTATCGTTCTTGACATATCGATACTGCTCCATCACGTATTTTTCAGCATCTTGATTCATGGTGTTTGCATGCGGAAATATCTTTTCTCGAACATTTCTCGAACGATTGTAAAAAATTGATACTTTGATACCAGTACTGTATTCTTGAAAAATCAACTTTGTTGGCGCCCTAGTGTTGTACTTCTGAATTTCAGTATTGCACAATTTGGAACATTGAGAATATTCCTTGAGAGTATTGCACTTTGCAAACGATAAAGCGTGTTCGCGCAGTTCAGGTGCTGATTTGGAGTATTTCGTGAATGTTGTCAGCTAAAAACCATAGATTAACGTATGAAAAGGAATCACTAGTTTTGCCAAAAAAATAGAATCTTCAACTAACCTCAGAACATCCATCCTTGCTATTTGTGTTACCCAAAAAATATTCAGTTGCGGCCATTGCGGTCATGGGATCAATATGCCAGAACACTAGTGAAATGAGGTGTGTTGCGTACGATTGTTTTCGCGGGCAAACAGATGGTCTGCAGGGGTTCACTCCTAATTTTCAACACTATTACTACCTTTCTTCATATCTTTCTGTAGAGCGCATTTGCATACGTTGCGTATTTCCTAATGCTTAGACGTTACAAAATAAGCCTATAAAAATGAGCCGATACACAAAAAATGAAACAGTTTATTCAAAACCAAATGTAATCATTGAAAGTGAATCACCAATGTCCTATTGAAAAAATAGACATTTCCTCGTATCTTAGATCCAATTCTGAAGTTTGAGCCTTCCAATATTTCCAATGCAAACTGATTTGCAGGAAACAATTCGTAGATTTGGAATACGCGAGTTTCATCCATCGGTAGATCAATATCAATAGTAAACGAATCAGCATCATTTGCATTGGTATGTTTGAGAACCATTGCTTGAATAAGTTCAATCTCAATCCAACTTTTGAAATAGATTTGGGATGCTGCCAAGTCCAAAAAATCTTGTTTTTCGATTTCACAGTTAGTGGATACTCTCAGATTATAGGCATTTTTGACGATATCAGATTTGAATAAATCTTTTCCTAACACGACTTGATCATCCCCATACCGGTCGAAAAGTTCTAAAAACCACGCTTTGTGGTTGCCACAAACCTCATGAAATCGTTCAACATGAATGTATTCACATGAATAGTTAGCTTATCTGCATTTGATAAGTGTCTGATTTGCATTATTTTGGCAGGCCAATGCTTTGATTCAATAGTTATATAGTCTGTCTTCTTGTTTTTGACATATCGATATTGTTCCAACACGTATTCTTCAGCATCTTGATTCATGGTAGACCCATGTGGAAATATTTTTTCTTGAGCTTCAGCCGAATGATGATAGTAAATGGATACTTTGATACCAAAACTATCTTCTTCGAAAATTAACTTCCTTGGCGCAGTAGTGTTGTACTTTTGAATTTCCGTATTGCACAATGTAGAGCACTGTGAGTACTCCTTGAGAGTGTTGCATTTCGCAAATGAAAGGGAGTGGTCACGCAGCTCGGGTACCAATTTTGAGTATTTTGTGAATGTTGTCAGCTGGAAATAATTAGTATAACTGTAGAAGTGTGAAAGTTAACTAACCTCATTGCATTCCTTTTCGCAGTTTGGGGTTTTCACTGCATCATTTGTAGGATTCATGGAATTGTCTGCAGCAGTCATTTCGGTGGGAAAATCTATCAACAAGAACATGCGTCAAATGAATGAGGTTGTGTCGAATGGTTTTCGCGGGCAACACACTCTCTGCGTATAGTCAATTCTCACAATATATTCACCATAGAGCGCGTTTGCAGTGTCATTGTCTTTTATGTTATTTCCCACAGCAGCATAAAAAATAATAATAAAAAAGAAAGAAAAAATATTCATTCTAAAAAGTTTCCACAAGTATCCGAGACATCAATAATGTTTCATTGATAATAACAAACAAACAGCTGGTTTCTTGAGAAGTATTCCGAACATCCCGAAAAACTTCTCTGTGGAAAACAATCTGCAGGAAACAATTTGTCAAAATGAAATACGCGAGGCGCATCCGTCGGCAGCTCGTTTTCCATCTGGTAATACCCATTAGTATTTGAACTGATTTTTTAAAGAACTCCAACAAAAAGAATCCAACTTGTGACGTGGAACGATTCTTGGTTCTGCTCTACAATGTATTTTTGATAGAACGTGCTTGCAGGAACATTATCCTCTGTGCCATTACCTACTGCATGTTGTAATTGTTCCGCACGAACAGTGTGGAAATGGTCAACATATCGACAAATCAATATTTAAAAAAAACCAAAAAGAACCCCTTTATTTAGTCAAATAAAATGAACAAGATATGAATTAAAATCTAGCAAGTTCAACAAACAATTAAAAAATTAGGCAAGCCTCACTAATGATGACGATGATACCAAACAGTGAGATTCTTTTTATCGCCTGAGATGGTTCCTCGTATCGTAAGTCCAATTTCGAAGTATCCCCATCTTTCATTAATCTCTCTTTGTGGGAATCGATCAGCAGGGAACAATTCGTTGATTTCGAAAACGCGGCTCTCATATTCCGGCAGAAAAATGTTAAACATGCAACGATTGGCAGATTTTGCGTTGATATGGTTGAGAATTTTTTCTTGAATGAAATCAATCTCAATCCAATTTTTAAAGTAGAAGCGTTTTGGTGAAAGTCTCACAAAATCCTCCTTGTCGATTTCACATTTCAGATTTATTTTTAATTCTGAAACGTTTTTCACAATTTCAGATTTGAAAAAGACCGCAGGTAACGTGACTTTATTGCCACCACTGTGCAGCAATAAATTTTCTATTTTAAAATTGGTGGTTTTGGAAAAATGCAAAAAGTCATTCAACATGGATTGGTTCAGCTGAACCGAAAGTGAGTATGCATTTGCCAAGTGTCCGATTTCCATAACTTCAACTGGCCAATGATCCACGAATACATATATGTAATTTGTCTTGCCACTCTTCACATATTTGTAGTTTCTCAACACGTATTTCTCAACATCACGATTCATAGTGCATCCGCGTGGAAAAATTTGTTCTTTTTTATTATTGCGATCATAGTGGAAACATGCTTCAATACCGCTTCCACATTCTATGATTTTCAGCGATTGTGGAGCTACAGTATTGTGTTTCTGAATTTCCGTATTGCACAGTTTGGAACACTGGGAATATTCCTTGAGAGCTTTGAGCTTTGAATACGAAACTGCATGTTCACGCAGCTCGGGTACCAATTTTGAGTATTTTGTGAATGTTGTCAGCTGAAAATCATCGATTAAAACTTGAAATATGAAAACCAACTAACCTCAGTGCAATCTTGTTTGGAGTTGGTGATATTCAAAGTATTATTTGTGTTCTCCATAAAATTTTCTACAGCAGCCATTTCGGTGAGAAAATCGATCAACAAGAACACGCGTCAAATGAATGAGGTTGCGTCGGATGGTTTTCGCGGGCAACACGATATCTGCGTATCGGCGATTCTCACACTCTCTCAAATCTCCTAGGTACTCTCAATAGAGCGCGTTTGCAGCGACAATGTTCTGCCCTCCTGAAGGATACAAAGTTGCATGGTGATCAATATAGCAGTGAACAAAAAAGAAACTAGTTAAAACTATTTGACTGAATAAATGTTATCCCAACTGTTGTTATTTTCTTGTTTCTTTTTTGTTCACTGCTATATTGATCACCATGCAACTAAAAAATGAAAAATCGTTAAAAGTATGTCATTCTTGAACTCGAAAATAGACCATCAGTTCTTTCATATTCCTCGAGATAGATCCTTGTATCTTTTGTCCAATTCTGAAGCACCCACGCCGTACTTCAAATTCCCTTTGTGGGAATCGGTTGGCAGGAAACAATTCGTTGAGTTCAAAAACGCGGCTCTCATCATTCGGCAGAACGATTTTGAAAATGCAACCTTTGGCATCGTTTGTATTGATATGCTTGAAAATTTTTTCTTGGATAAACCCAATATTAATCCAACTGTTAACGTGAAAATGTTTTAGTGACAAGTTCAAAAAATCTTCCTTGGAGATGTTACATTTTGGTTCGATGTTCAAATGTGAAGCACTTTCAACAAGTTTGGACTTGAAGAAAGCTGGAGACAAAACTACTTGATCGTTGCGTTCCCACTTTTGCAACGATACACTTCCGATCCGAAAAGTGGTGGCTTCGGCGAAATGCATAAAATCATTTAGTATGGACTTGTTCAATCCAACAACGATGTTATCTGCATTTGCTAAGTGTCGAAGTTGCATGATTTTAACTGGCCAACGCTTCACTTCGACATATATTTGGTCGGTTTTGCCATGCTTGACATATTTATAGTTTTCGATCACATAATCCTCAGCATCTGCTTTCATGGAGAATCCATGCGAAAAAATCTTTTCCTTACAAGATCGCTTATAATATAAACGAACTTTGGTACCAAATTTCGTTTCTTGGAACATTAGCGTACGTGGAGCCACAGTGTCAGCTGGAAACCTTATGTTACGGTGTGAAATATGAAAACTAACTAACCTCATAAAATTGCTCGGACTTGGTAACATTCGAAGTTGTATTCTCCATACAATTTTCTGCAGCAGCCATTGCGGTGGGAAAATCGATCAACAAGAACACGCGTCAAATGAATGAGACTGCGGCGATTTGTTTTCGCGGGTACCACCTTTTCTGCGTATCTTCGATTCGCACGATGTCTCCAATCTACAATCAAACCTAACAACAGTCGAAGCAAAATTTATTTAGTCAATAAATTTAAAAATAAAGCAATCGTAAACTTATATGTCATTCTTGTTCACGGAAATAGACCATCAACTCTTTCCTATCCCCCGAGATTGATCCTTGTATCTTGGTACCGATCTCGAAACATCTCGAATTTATGTCAAATGTCCTTTGTGGAAATTTTTCAGCAGGAAAAAATTTGTTAAAGTCAAACACACGAGTCTCATTCTTCGGCAGGTTGATTTTTAACATTGAATGTTCAGCGGCACTTGCATCGATATGCTTGATAAATTTTTCTTGAAGAAAGTCAATATCAATCCAAGAATTAACGGAAATATACTCTAATGATAGGTCCACAAAATCTTCTTTGTAGATTACACATTTCGGGTCGATGTGCAGATAAGAAACATTTTTCACAAGATTGGACTTGAAAAAATCTGGAGGCACCACTACTTGATCATTCTTTTCCCACTTTCTCAAGTTTAGACTTTTGAGTCTAAAATTGGTAGTTCTGGCGAATCTCATGAAATCGTTTAATACAAAGTTGTTCAGATGAACAGTAAGCATATCTGCATTTGCTAAGTGTTTGATTTGCAGGATTTCAGCTGGCCAATGTCCGACTTTGATGAATATCTCTTTTGTCTTGCCATGTTTCACATATTTATATTTTTCTAACACATAATCCTCAGCATCTACATTCATAGTGCAGCCATGCGGGAAAATCTTCTCGTTACGAGATCGCTCATAGTCTAAACGAACTTTGATACCAAAGTTCGATTCTTGGAACACTAGCGAATATGGAGCCTCGGTGTTGTACTTTTGAATTTCAATATTGCACAATTTAGAGCATTGTGAGTACTCCTTGAGAATATTGCGCTTCGCATATGAAAGAGAGTGTTCACGCAGCTCGGGTACCAATTTCGAGTATCTTTTGAATGTTGTTAGCTGAAAAATATTGACTGAAATGTTGTAAGTGTAAAAATCAACAAACCTCAATGCATTCTTGTTTGGAGTTGGTGATATTCGAAGCATTATTTGGGATCTCTATAGAATTTTCTGCAGCAGTCATTGCGGTGAGAAAATCGATCAATAAGAACACCCGTCAATAGAATTAAGTTGCGTCGAATGGTTTTCGCGGGCAATTCATATTCTCAGTAGAGCGAGTTTGCAGCGACATTTTTCTTTGTGTTATTTTAAATTGCTGTGAAATTTTAACAATGCGAACTGAACATGATCAATATAGCGAGTAACGAGAAACATAACAACAGTTGAGGTAAAATTTATTTAGTCAATTTTTTCAACAACTACAAAACATTTATGTTTCATTGGTGATGTTGTAGAAAATTGACGATAAGTGCTTTTTTATCCCGTGAAATGGTTCCTTCTATCTTGGATCCAATATTGATTTCCCCCAAACCATCATAAATTTCCCTTTCTGGAAATCGAATCGCCGGAAATAATTCGTTGAATTCAAATACGCGACACTCATCGCTCGGCAGTTCAATTTTGAGTAGGCAACTTTTGGCAGACGTTGCGCTAATATGATTGATAACTTTTTCTTGAATAAAGTCAATCTCAATCCAATTGTTGAAGCAGAGAGTCATTGGTGACAAGTGCACAAAATCGTTCTTGTAGATTTCACATTTCGGACCTACCTCAATTGTAAAACGTTTTTCACAATTTTAGATTTGAAGAACTTCGCAGGCAATTCGGCATGATCTTCATCTTCTTTCAGCCAAATACTTCCGACTTTAAAGTCAGTGGTTTGAACAAAGTGCATGAAATCGTTTAGTATAGACTTGTTCAATCGAATAATTAGCTTCTCTGCGTTTTCAAAGTGTCGAATTTGCATGATTTTAACTGGCCAATGCTTCACTGCGACAAATATTAAATTTGTCTCACCATGTTTCACATATTTATATCGGTTCAAAACGTATTCCTCAACATCTTGATTCATTGTGTTCCCAAATGGAAAACTTGTTTCTTGATTGGTGGGCGGATGATAAAAACGAACTTTGGTACCATTGCCACATTCTCTAAGACTCAATGTTTGTGGAGGCTTTGTATGGTATTTCTGAACTTCAGAATTGCACATTTTTGAGCATTTGGAGTATTCTTTGAGAGTGACGCCTTTCACAAATGGTAAAGCGTGTTCACGCAGCTCGGGTACCAATTTTGAGTATTTTGTGAATGTTGTCAGCTGAAAATATTGATTAACGTATGAATTAATAAAAACCAACAAACCTCATTACATTCTTGCTTGCTGTTGGTGGTATTCTTTGCATCCTTTATATTCTCCATGGAATTTTCTGCGGCAGCCATTGCGGTGAAATCGATAAACTAGAACGCGTGTCAAATGAATTAGGTTGCGTTGATTTGTTTTTCGCGGGCAACACGCTATCTGCGTATCCTCAATCATCACACTGTTTCCTTTCTACAAGAAATTCTCAATAGAGCGCGTTTGCAGTGACAAGATTCGACTCTCCAAAAAAGTACAGGTCTTCTGCAAAATTGTGAGTTGGGTGAAAAGTAGATCCGACTACCAAAAAGTGGGTCCGACGACCTAAGAGTAGATCTGTAGACCGTACTAACAATATAAACGCAATCATATTCAGGCCGACGGATCCACTTTTTGGGTCGTTGGGTCCATAAATAGGTTGTCGGATCTACCGTCGTCCATCGGACCAGCAAGTTCGCTAATTACATATACAGTGGCGAGCATAAAGGTGTTTCAAATTCCTTTTTCTTCATAACTCGAGAAATACTGGACCAAATCTTTTCAATTTTTTTTCGAAATGGTTCTTTAAACCTCAGTAATCGAAATTATAAGTCAACTCTAGAAAATTTTTCGATTCCAAAATTTTAGTTTTCACATCTCACACCCGGTCAAAAGGTGAATTTTTTCTTTAATTTTCTCTTGCAACTCTAAAGCTAATTCTGTCGATTGTATTATTTCGAATAAGACAACATTTCTTATGTTATTTTCAACTTCTCTGAAATCTTAACAATAAAAACAGCATAGTGTTCAATATAGCCAGAAACAAGAAACATAACAACAGTTGGAGTAAAATTTATTTAGTTTAAAAATTTCAAAGAGCAATTGAAAGTAAATCATACTTCACTTGTGATGTGGTAGAATGTCAACGCAAAGTGCCTTCTTACTCCATGAGATGGATCCTTGAATTCTAGATCCGCTTTTGAAATACCAAAAACTTTCATCAAATTCTCTTTGTGGAAATCGATCGGCAGGAAACAATTCGTTGAATTCGAATACTCGAGTTTCCTCATTCGACAAATAAATCTGAAGCGTACAGGGATCAGCTGATTTTGCATTGAGTTGTTTCAGAATTCTTGCTTGGATCCAACCGATCTCGATCCAATCATTAACTTCAAGGCGTTTTGATGCAACGTTGACAAAATCGTCTTTGTGAATTTCAAATTTTGGTTCGATGTACAAATGTGAAACATTTCTCACAACTTTAGATTTGAAGAAACTTGCAGGCAGCATGACTTGATCATCATCCCATTTCTGCAGCCATAGCCATTTGACCCTAAAATTGGTAATGTTAACAAAACCCATAAAATCGTTCAATATTGAGTTTTTCAGATGAACAGTGAGCATATCTGCATTTGCTAAGTGTTTGATTTGTATGATTTCAGCTGGCCAATGATTCATTTTGAGATATATGTAATCTGTCTTGCCATTCTTTACATATTCGTAGTTTTTCAACACGTAATCCTTTACATCTTGATGCATGGTAGATCCGCGTGGGAAAATCGTTTTTTTCTCATTAACGCTTCCATAGCAAAAACGAACTTCAATACCGCTATCATCTTCGTTGATATACAAGCTACGCGGTGCTTTAGTGTTGTATCTTTGGATTTCCGAATCGCACTGTTTTGAACATAGTGAGTACTCCTTAAGAGTATCACGCTTCACATGTGAAAGAGCATGATCACGCAGTTCATGCACTAGTTTCGAATATTTTTTGAACGTTGTTAGCTGAAAGTTGTTTATCATAATTCATTTCAAAAACAAACTTACTTCAAGAGCGGGTTTTTCTGCATTACCACTGTCCAATACATCCTCATCGTTGTTTCTTTTAAGAGAACATCTAGTAATCGTCATTGCAATGTGTAGATCGATATACAATATGGTAACCACTCTACGAGCGCGCAGTATTCAAATGAATTGTGTTGCGTCAAAATGCGTTCGCGGGTCGCGACGCGTCTGCGTGTCCTCTATTCTGATACTATTTCTATTCTACAGTATTTTCTCCATAGAGCACGTTTGCAGTGACCTCATCTTTTACGTTGTCATCTACTGCATGATGTGATTGTTCACAAATAGTGTTGTAATGATCAACATAGCGCCAAACCAAAAGAAATAAAAAACCAAGATGAGTAAAATTTATTAAATTGAGCAGTTTCGACAAAAAAACATGAAATAAATGTAATTGAAACATTCCAACGTATAACACCATATAACAGGCAAGCAATTATTATATAATCGGATCTTCCTTGTGATGCAGAAGAAGTGAATAATCTTGCAAACATGACTCAATAATAGAATCATTGTATTTTTTGGATAATCTTGACCAGGGGTAGATATCTTCACCAGGGTAGATATCTTGTGTGGAGACAAGAACTATTTTCATATGAGCTGGTGTGAAAGATCCTGTGAAGATTCTGAAAGCAATCATTATTATTCAGATGCTCAATATGATCACTGTTTTACCTGACTTGCGCCAAATTCACAAATTTTGTACTGAATTTCACTCCAGTATGCTTTGTCAGCAGTTGTATGATCGCATCTTCCTTGTGATGCAGCATAAGTGAATAATCTGCCAAATTTGTTTCAGTAATAGATTCATAGCGGGTTATTTCTCCGGCAAACTCAAGAACTGGAGTGTCTGTAAAAATAAAAATAATATAGAAACAAGCAAAGAACACTTACAAGCTGGAATAAAAGTCCTCGTTCGGACACCAAATCCTTTGGGTCCTGAGCGGGAGAGGTCTAATCTATGGACGTTTTGTTCCAAAATGTATGAAACATTGTTATTACAACGACCTTTGCACACCTGAAAATATATTTTGTTATCGATATATTTTGTTATCGAGAAGATGCGTTCTGAAAAATTTAGAAAATCGTACTCCTTCTTTTTCGATATTACTCACAATTTTAGTATAAACATTGGCAAATATCCCCGTTGAAATCCGTATCTACTACAGGCTCACAGTTGCACGACACGTGATTACTTGATTTCTGACTTTCATCGTAGAAATCCTTCATCTCAGGATGTATATTCATATCACACTCATTCTTCGTTATATAATCGAATATGAACGTATCAGGAGCTTCCGTGTCTTGCAGCGATTTTCCCAGATCACAATACACTGGTACTGGATTGTTAGTGAGTGTTATGTTTCTGAAAAAAGATACTAACTTGAAAAATAATGAAAGACTTACGGTGTGATAAGGACTCGGTTTTTCGGCGGTATACACTCTTCTTCTGTCAATGGAATCGACGCACTTTTTTGTATTTTAACTCCTCGATTGTGTGTTGTTGTTGCTGGTTTCATGACTACCTGAAACTGACAATTAGTATACGGATTAAACTTTAAAAAAGGTAAGACTAGACGAGAAGTGATGAAGAATCGGTGAGAAATGAGCAACGTGTGGTTAGATAGGCAAGATAGTAATCTAGTAATAGGCGCGCAATATGACATACGCGCCAATAAAATGTGTGTGTGTGGGAATAGGAGAGGTTTTAAGAACGTATCGATTAATCGGAGCCGATCAGTCGGGTACGCGCGCAGAACGAGATAATGATCGTTACGAGTTTAGTCGATCGATAAATACCCAAAAGGGTTGAAAAAACATATCCACGGTACTGGGAAAATGATTTTAAAAAATTGAGCAATTTTACTTCCAGTTAAATTCGAAAAACGACACTCGAAATATGTGCAACTGAAAACTCGTGACATAACATGAAGCGTCTGATTTTTTGAAAAAGTTGATAAGAACGCGGTTTATATTATTTCGAAAAGATATAAAATATATCCCAGCGGAGTTAACATACAGAAACAGTAGTTAACGATAAAAATGAGGAAGAATGTGTATGGGGATGCATAATAGAGGCTGAAGAAAGATGAACAGGGAAAAGAGGAGAGCAGACTGCGCACCGTCTCCTTGATAATGTCAATATGAACATTTCACTGTCCTTTTATAGTAGATTTGGACCACGCGCCTATACGATACGCGCCATATGGCTGAAGATGACCTTATGTAGATAAGAGCTGCAGGTGGTTTACAGCCTGTGTTTTATGACGTGATCGTCATGAAAATGTGGTAAATTGAGTCAAAAACTATACGAAAATGTGTAATTGACGGGGTTTCCCTGAAATAAAAAATTTCAAGTGTGCTTATCAAGACAACTATTTTAACGGAAGACTTTGAATCGACAAATTGGAGATAAAATATCTGAAAGACCGACAACGCTAGATATCGATCAGATATTGGATTCAGTGTGTAACGTGACTTTGAGAACATTCCCGTTATTACCAACAGTTCAGAAGATTTCATCTAAATACCAGTTGTTACTCGTTTCACAAAGTAGTTGTCGGATTCGTTATTTCACCGCAACAAGTAAAACTACGTATACTCTTTTTCAGATGATATGTGTGATTTCGCAAACACGGCAATATCCCTGAGCCAATCTTGCGAGTCCAGAGCGGCTTCTATTCAAACTTTTTTGCTGATATTAAAGCCAGGCGATGGCGCCACGGACTGAAAAATTACATTGCACAGTGCAGGCATCATTCTCTTTTTGATCATTTGCAGCCATTGTAGTGAAAAACTCAATACTGTAGGACACTAATTGAATGAATTGCATCGCACAAAAAATTCTTCGCGGGCAACACCGTTTCTGCGTATTCCCGATTCTCACAATACCTCAATTCTACAAAAAGATTCTCATTAGAGCGTGTTTGCAGTGGCATTATTTTTCGTGTTATTTTCAATCACTTCGAAATTTGAACACTGTAAACAACATGATGAGTATAAAAATAGAACACATTTTGGAGCTTAATTTATTAAGTCAAAAAAAATCAAATAGCAATTCAAAACAAATTATTCTTCACTCGTGATGCTGTAGAAATCTGACCACAAGTTGTTCTCCATCATATGAGAGGCTTCCTTCTACCTTACACTTAGATCCAGTTTCGAACCACCAATATTCTTCCTTAATCTTTCTCTGTGGAAATTGATCAGCAGGAAATAATTTGTCGAATTCGTACACGCCACTCTCATCCTCCGCCAGATCAATTTGCAACTCGTAACTATCAGCTGATTTTGCTTTGATATGTTTGAGAATTTTTTCTTGGATCCAACTGATCTCGATCCAATTCTTAACGTTGAGGCGTTTTGACGAAAAGTTGAGAAAATCGTCCTTGTCGATTTCACATTTTGGTAGGATGTCCAAATGTGAAACATTTTTCACAAGTTCAGATTTGAAAAATTCCGCAGGTAATGTGACTTCATCGTCATAACCGTTTTCCAGCCATAAAGTTTGGACTTTAAAATTGGTGGAGTTGGCAAAATGCAAAAAGTCCTTCAACATGGATTGGTTCAGTTGAATATCAAACTTTTTCGCATTTGCTAAATGCGGAATTTTCATAATATTTACTGGCCAATGATTTACATTGAGATCGATGTAAGTTGTTTTGCCATCCTTTACATATCTGTAATTTCTCAACACGTGATCCTCAACATCCTGATACATGGTAGATCCGCGTGAGAACATCGTTTTTTTCTGTTTATTGCGTCCATAGCTAAACCGAACTTCAATACCGCTATCCTCTTCGTCGATATACAAGCTACACGGTGCTAGCTGAAAATTGTTGGTCTTGATTTATTTTTCAAAAAAACAATATTTACCTCAAGAGCTGGTTTTTTCGCATCACCATTGTCCGAATAATCCTCATCGTTGTTTCTTTTAAGACGCCTTCTTTGTCCAATTGTCGCCATTGCAATGTGTTTTCCAGCCATAGATATACAATATGGTAACCACTCTACCAGTGCGCAGTAGTCGAATGAATTGTGCTGCGTCAAAATGTGTTCGCGGGTCGTAACGCGCCTATGTGAACGCGCCTGTGTAAACGCGCCTGTCTTTTTATCTCTGCTATCTCTATCTCTGTTCTACAGTATATTCTCAATAGAGCACATATGCAGATCAATGTCGCAGCGCGAATGGGTTTTTTTAGAATGTGTTGGTCGTAAAACCAAGAACAGTACAAAATTGTTTATTCAAAAACTTTTATGTATCAGAATAAAAAAAATAGATTCAATAACGATTTTTATTGGAAAATAAGCACTTTTTCGCTGGTATGGTAACTGAAATAAGTAATAATTTTGATGGGTTATAGATACTGACAAAGATTATGGAAAATAGGAATTATACAAAAATAAGAAAAAGTTTCAAAAATTTGTTCGATTGAAAAACAACAAAATCCTGGATTTTCTGCTTGTGATAATTGCTGTAAAAGTCTTTCCAATGTAGATGGTTTCCACACTATACGGCTCATTCCAACAACTTCTCTCCGGAAACAGATCAAGGGGGAATAGTTCGTCTTTATTGAATATTCTAGTTTCATCCCGTGTCAATGCAATCGTAATACCAATGACATCAGTGGAATTCGACCCGATGTGTCTGTGAACTTTGTCTCGAATATAATCTATCGGAATCCATGTTTCAAAGTGAAGCCATGGTCGTTTGTAATTCACAAAATCATCTTTGTCCATTTCAAACTTTGTGTGAATGTGCAAACTCGAAACAGTTTTCACAATTTCTGACCGAAAGAACTCTGGAGGAATAACGACTTGCTCATCGACTTCTTTACTATTTTCTAAAGATAATGTCTCCATCTCAACACCAGGTGTTTTGGCAAATCGCAGTAAGTCGGCCAATATAGATTTTCGAAGGAGAACAGTAAGAAAACCTGCATTCATTAGGTGCGGGATTTTCATGATTCTAGTTGGCCAGACAGTTGCATCAATACGAAAAACGTTAGTAGTGCCACTCCTCACAAATCGAAATCGTCTCATCACGTATTGTTCAGCATCATGATTCATAGTGCATCCACGTGGAAAAACCTTATTTTTGTTAAACAACCCAACTTCGACCTCGATTTTAATACCATAACTGAATTCGCGGAAAAACAGCCGCCCTGGTGCGATAGTGTTCAAAGTTCTTTGAAAATCCAAAACACATCCTTTTGAGCATTGTGAGAATTTTCCGAGAGTTGAAAGGTCTAAGAAGGTGAGGGCATGTACACGCAATTCAGGCACCACTTGAGAAAACTTTGTGAATGTTGTCAACTGAAAACTATCGATAAGTTTTAAAAAGTGTAATTGAATTTTTACCTCAGTATTCTTATTTTCAGCATGTTTATCAGAACTGTCTGTTAGTGTTGGGAGCTGGAAGTTACAAATTTAATCATAAAAACAATCGTTAACTGACCTCAGCACAATCTTGCTTAGCATTTGTGATTTTCAGTTCATCATTCGACATCTCCGTGATATTTTCAGCAGTGATCGGTGCAGTAACGGTATCAGTAGGCTAAACCACAAAAAGAATGATTTCAAAATATAATAAACTAACCTCAGTAATTCCATTCTCAACATCTAATATATCGTCTCTTTTGCATATGATACTCCGAAAGTTTCCCATTGCGATATACGAGCTGATATATTTAAAAAAAAACTATTATTTATATATATATATATATATATATATATATATATATATATATATATATATATTTATGTACTAGAGTGGATATAGTTCAATAAATGCAAATGTTGCGACCGGTAAGCGGTATATTAATTGGGCGGAGAGCATTGCAGCTGGACTAATCCCTCAGTAGGTAGAGGGGGGGGGGGGTGCACTAATTATGTGCGGCACAGCTGGTAAATTGTGTGATGTATGTAGCGATCTAGATAGTTCTCCATTAATCGTGTCTTGCGCAATAGCGGTAGCCCGCTAATAAGTGACCAATTAGTTAGAGGCAGGCGCTTTATTTTTCAGTTTTGAAATCAACAATTGATGCTTTAAACAGAAAACTAATGTTCTTGGGTCTGAGCTCCATAATCCAGAATTCCGACACCAGAATAGTTATGTTTGTCATAATTACCGAATTTCAGTCATAAAATGCGTACTTATGTTTTAAAAAAACATCTGCTGAACTGTTTGAGTCATCCGAACACTTAGATAATCCACATAAAACCAGGTCACAATCTTGATCTGTTGAAACATCCCGTCAAATGGAACCTATTAGTGAGAAGCAGGTGTCATATTCGTCTAATCTTGATGTATATAGCATTTTCAAACGATCACAGCTGTTCAATCTGTTAGATACAGGTGTAGGTAGATTAGATCATTTTTACTGAATCAGAAAAAAAGAAATCGATAGGCTACAGATCTTGCAATCACGCTCTATTGAATCAATCGGGGGGAAACAGTTGTTCTCAACGCAGATCTTGTTGCGCTAAACACCAATTCATTTCTTGCCTCCGAATCAAAATGGATTATTTGAATCAACCACCAAATAGATTGCTCAAAGACGTCACAAAGGTAAGATCTTTTTTGAAAACTTATCTAATATACATTCTTCAGATACCAAAGTTCACAATATTCTCAACATTTGTACCGGAACTTCGAGACCCGATTCTCTCATATCTCAACTCTCCTTCATTATTCAACTACTCCCAATGCTCAAGACGCTGCAACTCGGAAATCCAAAAATTTAACAACATTGCACCAAAATGTTTGAGTCTTTGGGAAGATAGAGATGGTGGGATTGCGGTGAAACTCACATATCCTTCTCTCGACAAGAATACTGATGATGATGACGATGAAGATATATACGACAATTATATCGGCAAAAAATTTTTCAACTCCAAAAATATGATGGCAGATATTGTACAATACTTGACGAAGCAGTACAAGTATGTGAAAAATGGAGCTACAGAAAAGTTGGAGGTAAATATGAAGAGTTGGCCGAAGAAGTTATTTCAATTTCAACCCATTGCCAATATTGATTGGTGGCAAGTGACGGTGAAAAAGTCGATGTGTTATGGATTTGCGAAATTTATCAATAACAGTCGGATCATCAAAAAATTGGAGCTTGAAGATTGCAGAGAAATCAGTGAACGCATCAGATTTCCTCGTAGCTTCTTCAAATTTGAGTTTATTCGACGTCTCCAATATTTTCACTGCAATGTCAGCTCAGATATTGACAACGTAGACTTTCTGAGCTCCCAACATGAAGAAATTGAAATAAGATGTGATTTAAGCGACTATGTGATTCAGCGGAAAGTTTTAAAATGGAACAACATGGTGCATGCACACGTCACGGCCATGTCCTGTCAGTGTTGTCAAAAATCCCGAGCTGGAAAAAGTGCACAAAAATGGAACATTTTTTGAAATTTTCCGAGCTGAAAAAAGTGGGAAAATACGTTCTCTGTTACTGCAGTACGACATTCCGCAATTCCGCTGCTCAGCATCTAACCTAAAGCACTAAAATGAGCACAACTCTGCGAATTTTGGAGCTAGGTAGTCGTTTGTTAGCTCAAAGTGTTCATTTTATTAAGTTCTACAAAAAGTTCTACTGTGACAGAGCGGGAAAATCACATCTTCATGGTGAAAAACGGAGCTGTCGGTAAAAATGAGCAAATTTTGATGCAGCTCGGCGAGCAAAGGTCCAGCTCGGTAACTTGGAATTTAGATACTCCTCAGTATATCTAACATGCTCCTAAAAATTTTTCGGCCAACTCCCATTTTGAGCCGAGTTATTCGATGCTGTCGCTTTTTACCGACAGCAGTGTTAAATTGGCGTTTTTCGCTATTTTCGACAGCATCTCATATCTCAGCTCAAAATTCACTTTTTTCGTCAATTTTTTTTTCAAAATCAAGCTGGCAGGCTGAAGAACACGATCCCATAATTCATTCTGAGTTTCCATGCATGGTTACATCACGCGAAGTCGGCTATTTTGTGCGCTCAAATACCCCCCACCCTTCGCTTCGATACGAAATTCCCGAGCTGGACGGACTTCAAAAATTTTTCCCGAGCTGTCGGGCAGGACATACCGTTAGGTGTGGGTGCATGACAAACCATTGAAACTAACAATTTGGTCAAATAAGGGTTTCCCATCATTTGGAAGCATTATCCAAGGACACAGACCAAATCCACAACTTGTGTACGAAGTCTATCACAGCAATTCTGATGGTTTTGGTAAGATGACAATGTATATTGATTTAGATTTATAAATGTTTGCTTTCTGATTTATTTTTCGTAAAAAATTTTCTGTCAATATCCATTTTTTCGAATAAAATTTTATTTCAACAACTTTTTCTCCAAATAAATTATGCCAAAACTTTTTTTTCGAAGCTCTCAAAGATCGCACCACCTTACTATCCCGGTATAAACAACAGATGTTGTGTCGGTGGCATGGTAGACAAAATAAAACGGTAAATTGTATGTTTTTGTACGCGTCGGAATACGCAGCGCGTCACATGAGATCACCGTCTCTCTTGGTGTTTCTCCTTCAGGTCGATACATACAGTTGTTCATTCAAAGAACAGCAGTTGGTCCTCATTTCTCGGATGATTTTTTTCATGAGAAGGTATATTTCCTAAATTTTTTGTTTATCCCGCTATAATATTTTCAGAGGCCGTCATGTCTACGACGTTCAATCATCGATACCATTTTATACATTTAGAACAAAGTATGAAACCTTCCGAATGTATATTATCAACAAGTTGAATGACGATCAAGATGATGATGTATGTTGGGTCGACAAGGATACTAAATTGTTCAAAATGAAATTCTTCAGAGAAGATTACCCAGAATGGTTGAATATGAGTATTATTCCTAACCTCGACATGGATTATCTTTGTGTATTTTTCGTTCACTCTGAAAATCAATATATAGTTGATTTTTCAGACATTATATCCCCAGACTCACCGCGATACAACTTCATATGTGTATCGTAGGCTCCCGACAATCGATTTCAAACCTACAAATTTCCATTTCGAAGCTTTTCACGTGTTTCAAGGTTTTTTTTGACGGATTTACCAAAAAAAATTTTTAAAAACGTTCTTCAGATCCGGGAACACTTATTGAAAGACTCATTCAGTTACTATTGGAACAAATTGATACTGATTACATTGATTGGATCAATAAAAATCAACTGATATTCGAAATATTCAAGGCTAAAGAGATTCATGCAGCAATTTGTCACATTGACGATCTTCTCAATCAGCCAGTCTATCCATTTTATGCTTTCAAAAGACAATTGAGCGCTTATTGTCTGACTATGGTGCTGACAAAAGTGATTCATCCGGGTGATATTTCATTTAAAAAAAATTAATATTCAGATTTCGTCCAGTGGTTATGTGTATCAATTCAATGAGCAATGGTATCAAAACGAGATCAACAACACGCATCCAATATAAATCCGCTATTGTTTGATACAGTTTGGAATAAATGCAACAATCACGCTTTACTTAACAATAAATGATAATTTTCTGCTTTTTGTAATTTTTTTCGATTATAATTTTATGGCATTATCCATTTCTTCCATTAAATTTTCATGTGTCGAAACTTCTTTTTTTTTGTGTCCCGATCATTTTTTCTAAATCAAATTTTACGAAAAAAATCCATTCGCTTTGAATAAAATTGCATTGTGAGTACCGTTATTCCTCGAATAAAGCGTCACTGTAAACGCTATCGGAAAATGATCATATCTCGGAATCTAGTAAATTTTTCGAAACGTTATCAACAGCAAACTTGTAGAAGAAGTTGTGATCTACGAATTTGCAGTTGACCACTTTTTTATAGCTCTTCTAGATTTCGAGATATGACAATTCTTCTGCAGTGCCGCTTTATTTGAGCAAATACAGTAACCAAAAAACATCACAATAGTTGAAGTAAAATTTTTTATTCAATTAATATTTTAACAAGCAAACAAAAAATCAATAAAAAATTTTTTTAAAGTCAATGAAATGCAACAAACAATTCCTTTTTATTCAGTGAGATTGTTCCACTAATCCTTCCACCAATTTCGAACTCCTCCGAATTTCTTGAAACCAATACGAAAACATCTTGGAATTGATCCGTTGGAAACAATTCGTCAAATTCGTATACATGAGTGTCATCCAAAGACAATTCAATTTTCAAATCCAAACGTCTCCGACGGTTTGTATTCAATTGATTGTGAACTTTTTCTCGAATCCAGTCGACTTCAATCCAATTTGTTGTGTAGAGTGAATATTTCGAGTTTATAAAATCTTCTTTTTCGATTTCAAACTTTGTGTAGATGCTCAGTTTTCTCACACTTTTGACAAAATCGCATCGAAAGAAGTCTATCTTCAAAATGACTTGATCTCTCTCAAAAAAATCATTCAAATTTAGGTTGGTCGTCCGAAAGTTAGTGGTTGATACGAAATGCATAAAATCGTGAATCATGTACTTGTTCAGATGGACAGTAAGAACATTCGATCTAGCTAAGTGTCTGAGTTGCATAATTTCAACTGGCCAATGTGCCATTCGGAGAAATATGAATCTTGTTTTACCCTGATTGACATATTTGTATCTTTTCAACACGTAATCCTCAGCATCTTGATCCATGGTGAATCCATGTGGAATCGTCTTTTTTTGATTGGATTTCATATAAAACTTGATTTCGATTCCCGCCCCGTATTCTTCGATACTCAACACCTTTGGAGCCTTGGTATTGTACTTCTGAATTTCCAAATTGCACATCTTCGAACATTGTGAATATTTCTTGAGTGCTTTAAGCTTCGAATATGAAATAGTATGATCACGCAGTTCAGGTGGTAGTTTGGAGTATTTTGTGAATGTTGTCAGCTAAATTTTATTTGTTATGGTATGAGAAAAACACTATACTTACCTCAATAGCTGGTTTTTTCGCATCACCATCATCCGATACCTCGTCATCGTTATTTCTCTTGAGACATTGTCCAGTTGTTAGCTAAAAATCTTTGATTAAAATTTTTAGACATATCATCAGCCAACTGACCTCAAGATTTCCCGCAGCAGCCATTGCGGCAGAAAGATCGATCAAGTGGAACGTTATGCAAATGAATTCGGGTTGCGTCTGATGGTTTTGGCGGGTCGCACAGTGTCTGAGTCTCGTGAATTCGCACGCTCTCTCGCTTACCAGATGTTCTCAACAGAGCGCGTTTGCAGAGTCATCAAATCATTGAAAAAATCAATCGAGGTGACACAGGTGTTTCCCACGCAGACCCTGGTGTGTTGGGTATGATTCAATTTCTTGCGTCCAAAACCAAAATGAAAGATTTGAACCAACAAACTGATGGATTGCAACTCACAGAAAAGGTCCCGGTGAGCTAAAACCTCTCAAAAAACTTATCTAATAGACATTCTTCAGATACCACAGTTCACCATATTCTCAACATTAGTACCCGAACTTCGAGACCCGATTCTCTCATATCTCAACTATCCTTCATTATTCAACTACTCCCAATGCTCAAGACGCTGCAACTCGGAAATCCAAAAATTTAACAATATTGCACCGAAATGTTTGAGTCTTTGGGAAGATAGTGATGGTGGAATAACGGTGAAACTTACATATCCTTCTCTCGAAAAAAATACTGATGATTTCGAAGATGAAGACGATGAAGATATATACCGGAATATTTCGTTATGAGATGATATATATCGACAAGAAATTTTTCAACTCCAAGACTATGATGGAAGATATTGTACAATATTTGACAAAGCAGTACAAGTACGTGAAAAATGGAGCTACAGAAAAGTTGGAGGTAAATATGAAGAGTTGGCCGAGCAAGTTATTTCAATTTCAACACGTTGCCAATATTGACTGGTGGCAAGTGACAATGAATCAGTCAATCTACCCTGGATTTGTGAACTATATCCAAAACAGTCGGATCATCAAAAAATTGGATCTCGAAGAATCTTTTGATTTTAATCAATGTGTCAGGATCCCACCCAACTTCTTTAAACTGGACTTTATTCGACATCTCCAATATTTTTCATTGCAATGTCAACTCAACTAATTTTTCGTTTTTTGACATTTTTTCCGAATAAAGACTTTTTTACTCAATTTTGTTTTTCCTTTTTTCATGCGATGGGTTTTGAAATGTACTGGGAGAAATCGGCACTGTTGTAGAATAGATGACCGAAAGAAAAATCGAGGTCCGAAAGGCTTTTTGTATGGTATTTTATCTAGTCGGTCCTGGATTTTATTTTCGGCCCTTGATTTTCTCTTTTGGTCCTCGATTGTAAACGTGTGCTGAGAAATCTATATTGACACAACATTTTATTGGATAAAAAATCTTGATATGAAAACTTATTAGACAAAGCGGAACTTAGAACAAAATGTTTTTATTATAAAAGATTGACATTGACATGAAAATTTATATGAAAAAATATTGACATGAACTTTTATTCGAAAAAAAAAATCAAAAACAAAAATTATAAATTTAAATCGACATACATTGTCATTCGATAAGATCTACTAGAACGATCGTGAGAAGTTTCGTACACAAGTTGTCGATTTTGTTGGTCTCGTTGGATGATGCTTCCATACGTTGGAAAAAACCAATTTGACCAAATTGTTATTTTCATTGGTTTGGTATGCACCATGTTGTTCCATCTTCTTACTTGCTCATGAATCACATTCCAGCTGAAATTGCATTTAATTTCAACTTCTTCATGTTGGAAGCTCAGAAAATCTTCGCCGTCAATATCTGCGCTGACATTGCAGTGGAAATATTGGAGATGTCGGATAAAGTCATATTTAAAAAAGGTTCGGGGTAATCTGATGCGTTGACTACAATCTTCAAGCTCCAATTTTTTAATCATCCGACTGGTTTGGATATAATTCACAAAACTAAAATAGATCGACACATTCACCGTAACTTTCCACCAATCAATGTTAGCAATGTGTTGAAATTGGAATAACATGCCCGGCCAACAGTTCATATTTATCTCCAACTTTTTTGTAGCTCCATTTTCCACATACTTGTACTGCTTTGTCAAATATTGTATAATATCTTCCATCAAAGTTTCAGACTCAAAAAACTTCACTTCAAGAACATTCTGCCATATATCATCATCGTCTTCAACACCTTGATAGTCAATTTTTTCTTCGAGAAAGTATCGTTGATCATAAATAAGTTTGACCACAATTCCACCATCACTATCTTCCCAAAGACTCAAACATTTGGGTGGAATGGTGTTAAATTTCTGGATCTCGGAATTACAGTGCTTTGAGCATTGGGAATAGTAGAATAGTGTTGGAAAGCTGAGATATGAGAGAATCGGGTCACGAAGCTCCGGTACAAGTGTTGAGAATTTGTTGAACTTTGGTAGCTGAAAAAGTCAATTAGATAAGTTTGTTCTAAAAGTTTAGCTAGCTTACCCTGGCAGCGTCTGTTTCAGCTTGTTGGCTCAAATCTTCCATTTTGGTACTGTCGCGCAACAAGGCCTGCGTTAGAAATACCTGTGTCACCCTGATCGATTTTTTCGTCGATTGATGACTCTGCAAACGAGCTCTATTGAGAATATCTTGTCGATGGGAGATAGTGTGAGAATCAACGATACGCAGAACAGGTGTTGCCCGCGAAAACCTCCCAAATCATTCGCATAACGTTCCACTTGATCGATTTTCCTACCGCAATGGTTGCTGCAGAAAACTCCGAGGCTAGTAGAATGTTATGCATTCAAATGTTTATCAATGATTTTCAGCTGACAACATTCACAAAATACTCCAAGCTACCACCTGAACTGCGTGATCATGCTGTTTCATATTCCAAGCTCAATACACTCAAGGAATATTCAAAATGCTCAAAAATGTGCAATTTGGAAATTCAGAAGTATAATACCAAGGCTCCGAAGATGTTGAGCATTCAAGAATACAGCTATGGATTCGAGATCAGATTTTATTTGCGATCTAATCAAAAAAAGTTGATCCCGCATGGATGTACCATGGATCAAGATGCTGAGGATTACGTGATGAACAATTATAAATATGTGAATCATGGTGAAACAGATTACATATTTTTGAATATGACACATTGGCCAGTTGAAATTATGAAAATTGGAATCTTGGCTCATTCGAAAGTACTAACTGTTCATCTGAACAAGTATATGATTGACGATTTTATGAATTTTGTTGCAACCACTAACTTTAGAACCGCAACCCTGACTTTGAAAGACTGTTACGAAGAAGATAATCACGTCGTTTTACAACCGGAGTTTTTCCGATCTGAATTTGTCAAAAATGCTACAAGGTTGAACATCCACTCAAAATTTGAAATCGAAAGAGAAGATTTTGTACAGTCGACGTATTCACTATATACAACCAAGTGGATTGATATTAGTTGGATTCGATCAAAAGTTTTTAGACATACCAGTATATATGATGCCGAACGCTTGAACTTGAGAATTGAGTTGTCTTCCGAGGAGACTCGCCGATTCGAATTCGACGAATTGTTCCCCGCGGGACAATTTCCAGAGATGCGGATTTCCCGATATTTACAATATTTCAATATTGGAGCTAGGATTCGTGGAGTCATCTCACCGAAAACATTGGTGGTCGAGTTTCTTTGACATCACAGTTATAATTTTTTTATACGTATGTTGAAATTTTTTACGAAAAATAGTTTTATGTGAATTATTACCATACTGAACTATCTATCGTTGTTGAAAAAGATTTTTTTTTTATTTTCAAGTTGTTTTGTGATTTACTTGAAAGATTTGTGTATGAAAATGAAAAAACTGCATATATTTCATATTTGTCAAAATTTTTGTAGTTTACATGAAAGACTTGTGTATAAAAACGAAAGTGTAACCCTTTATATATTTCAGTTTTGTCAAAATTTTAAAAAGTTTCTGAATAAAAATCTGCAAAAAAACATCCTAATATTTTTTAAAAGAATGTCTGACAATCGAGAAATACGTTTTCTTTAATTTTTCATAGCACCAAGTTTTTGATTTTCGCTCATTTTTTTTGATTGAAAATGTGAATATTCTATAAAATAATAGCACCCAATATTGCTAGCCTTGCCAGAACTAAGCTTCATTGAGAAAGGTCGTTTTCCTTCAGACCGAGCGAGAGATTGTGTAAATCTTGGAGATGACAGACAAACAATATTTATTCAAAAACTATTATAATATCATGACAACATAATAATCCACAATGTCTTCCGAAAATTCTCAATATTTCCCTGAACATTTCCACTTATAATTCGTCCATTGCTCCCATATGCATTCTCCGACAACACTCCCATCGAAAATTCTCTTTCATCATCCTCCGGTAGATCAATTTTGATGTGCACATTCCCACGAAATCCACTGTTTAACTTTCTAACTTTTTCTCGAATTGCGTCAAAATCAATGGAACAATGGATATGGAAGTATGAAGATTGTAAATTGACAAAGTCATCTTTGTCGATTTGGCACTTTACTGGAATCGTTGCAGTGACAAGTTGCTGAACAAAAATGGTCTTGAAAAATTCTGGAGCAATCACAACTTGTTGCTCCGGGCTCTGACAATCATTGAGGTGCAATTTCTTACATTTGATATGGTTTCCATTTTTTGTAACATATTCCAAAAATGAAGCATACATTGATTGATACATGGTGACCATCCAAAACTCAAAATTCATCAAATGACTCAACTCCATCATTCTAGTCGGCCAAGTCGTCAAATCGACAGTCATCCGTCGTCCACATCCTTCAGTCACATATTTGTAATATTTCCTCACATGCTCCTCCACATCCTCCATTTTGTCAAAATTTTTCTTCACAACTCCTTTCCTAGCTCTCCGATCTTTTGAATACACCAATTTCACCAAAATTTCACCATCTTTTTCCACCATAGATATTTCGTCAGGTGCCGTGGTGTTAAACTGCTGGATTTCTGAGTGACACCTTTTGGAGCATTGTGAATAATTGAATATTACTGAATTTTCGAAATATTCCACAACAGGAGCTCGTAATTCCGGTATGAGGCGGGAAAATTGAGAAAACTGCAATTTTTATATTTTTTCAAAATTATAATGATTAAAAAAACTTACTTGAAGAGAATTATTGTCATTTATTTTATTCATTGAAATAAAATAATTGCTAGAAAAATCGATAAAGTTGGCGTTGGGCAGTAATGGACCCCTTGGCGTTCGCTGTCTGCCATCCCTCCTAGATTTACCCACTCTCTCGCTGACCCTGGAGAAAGGGGACCCTTCTCAATGGAGCGTTGTTTCGGCAATATTGTGAATTATTATTTTACAGTATATTCAAATTTTCGATCAAAAAAAATTAGCGAAAATTTGAAAATCGGAACCAAGTGATTCTGAGAAAATTTGAAAAATTGAAAAAAAAAATTTCTAAATGCTTTTTTTATATTAAGACAGTATTTAAAAAAAATTTTGAGGAAATTTTTATCGGATTTTTTCAAAACTTGACAAAATAAAAATATAAGCGCAACAAATTTTTACAGTAAAAAAAACTATCAGGCGATTTGTCATTATTCAATAATTTACTCGAAAACACAAAACAAACATGAGAAAAATAATTATTTTACAGAATATTCACATTTTCGATCAAAAAAAATTGGGGAAAATTTGAAATTTGGGTCCTAGTGATTCTGAGAAAAATGGAAATTTTTGAGAAAAAAAATTTTTCTGAATCCTTAAAAAAAATTTTGGCAGTATCAAAACGGATTTGTAGGAAATTTTTATTAAATTTTTGTTTCAAAACTTGACAATATTAAAATATAAGCGCAACAATTTTTAACAGTAGAAAACTTTCAGACAATTTAACATTATATTTTTTTAATTCAAAAACACAACTCAAATATGAAAAAAAATTATGCGTCTTTTTCAACAGATATAGTCATTCCAATATAGTTATGGTACACATCAATGTTGACTTTGTCTCTTAGACGATCGTTATAAAAACCGTGTCCTTCTAAAATATAGCGAGTCCTTGTAAAACTCATATTTCCGCATTCGAAAATGGTTTGATACATTGGTTTGGTGTGCACCATATGGTTCCATCTTGCAACTTTTTGGCGAATTGCATCCCAGCTTACATCACTTTTGACACAACTTTGTTCATGTTGAAAGCTCAGAAAATCTTCATCGTCAATGTCTCCGCTGACAGTGCAGTTGAAATATTGAAGCTTTTGAATGAAGTCCAATTTGAAAAAGTTGGATGGGAGTCTGACTTCCTGAGCTGACGGTTCCCCGCTTTCCAGATCCAATGCTCTGATCGGTCGGCAGGTTTTGATGTATTCCACGAATTCCGGGTACATCGACTTTTTCACATTCACTTTCCACCAATCAATGTTAGCAATGTTTGAAAATTGGAAAATTTCACTTGGCCATTTTTTCATATCAATCACCAATTTTTTGGTAGTTCCTTCTCTCACATTTTTATACTGTTTCATTAAATATTGTACAACTTTTCCCATGATTTTTGAAGATTTGCGAAACTTTTTTTCGACATGCCATTTGCCATAATAATCGGGATCATCATCATTTTCTTTATTCTCGTCAATCTTGTCGTACGAAAGTTACACCAAAATTCCTCCATTTTTGGTTTCTTCGAGTTTCACAAATGTTGGAGCAGTGATGTTCAGCTTTTGCACTTCTAAACCACAATACTTCGAGCATTGGGAGTACTCGAAAAGTGTTGGATTGGTCAAATATGACAGAATCGGTGCACGAAGTTCATCGACAAGTTTTGGGAATTTGGTGAATTTGAGCTGAATGTTGTGTTAGATAAATTTAGTGGAATTGTTTTCTTACCTCGTCAACTTTTATGAGCTTCGAATCATCGGTTTCTTGGTCAGAATCATCAATTTTACGTTTTCGAGGCATGATTGTCCAACGCAGCAAAAAGTGAGTGTCACCTCTCTCCCTAGGTGACGTTTTGGCGGGCTGTTGCCATAGAGCGCGATTGCACAATACACGTGTTACATTTTTCTGGGGACCTTTTGCAGTGACGTCAGACGTGTTCTCCGTCTCTTTCTTTTTGCGTACTATTTCATGGTTTGTACCGTTTGGCAGGCTGTGGGAATACCTATGTAGAAAATCATAGATATTAGAGAGTCTACATATTGAAGAACAACATTTTTTTGAGGAAAATCAATTATAAGAGTATGGCTGAGTTTTTGGTGGACCATTTTGGTTGAAAAAAACATGTGACTTGGTTATAAAATTTATTGCGTTTCAAAAACAATTAATTAACAGAATTTCAAAGAGATGCTATTCAATGTATATTCCTCGATATTCATCGTTCTTCTCGTAAAACGTCAAAAATAACGTTTTTCCATCATGCACTATTTCTGCCTCAACATACCGACCTATGTGATACTCTTCGTTTTCATCATCATATTCCACTTGAAATTGATCACTAGGGCATAATACCTCCATGTCGAATTCAAAACCATCCATGTGCCGTAGATCAATCGACAAGAAACTTTCCCGTCTACCAGTATGTTCTCTTACTTTCTTTCGGATCAAATCAAAATCAATCAATCGTTCCACTTCAAGACAAAAACCATCATTCAGAAAATAATCTTCGTCGATATTAAAATCCATATCCATCCTCAATGTGGAAGCTCCTGTCACAAAAGGATACTTGAAAAACTCGGCATCAAGGACAACCCGTTCATCGACTTCTTCACAATCTTCCAGTGTCAGTTCACCATCTATCTCACTTGTTTTCATGAATTCGGTGAAATCGGCATACATGGATCTTCGTATCGTAACATACCACCTTCTTATGTAATCCATTATCTTTGGATTGTTGACCACCTCCTTCGGCCAACTTCTCATATTGACTTTGAATGTCAAATTTAATTTTTCCTTCACATATTTGAAGATGTTGAGCAAGTAGCTTACAACATTCTCCATGATATTGCCACCATCGCAAAACATAAACTTCTTGTCGACATGCTTGTCGAACTTTTTCCCGTACACCAGCCTCACCAAAATTCCTTCTTTATCCTCCAACAATTTTAAGTGAGTTGGACGCTTTGTGTTGAATTTCTTGATTTCTGAGTTGCAGTACTTCGAACATTCTGCGTAGTTTTGCAATTCCGAGAGTTTCGAGAATGAGAGAATATGAGTTCTCAGTTCTGATGGCAGTTTGGTATATTTTGGAAATTCTTGGAGCTGAAAGAAGTAATTTAAATGTACCATACTGACATTTCATACTTACCTCAATATCTTGACGTTTTGCATCCATAGCAGAGTTTTCCGTTTGAAATGTACGTTTTGGCATCTTGGTCACCAATTGGGATGACAGTAGAGTAAATGAATGAATGAATGTATCCCACCTCACTTGATAACTGTTTTGCTGGAGCAGGTGTTAGTAACAATGTCATATGAAAGGTCAAATGCCATCTAATCGAGATGAGCCGTATGAAACTAGTAGCGGGTCACAAAAAGAATGCGATTTTTTGGCAGATGTTATGTCATCATATTCCTCAATTACTGACACCTGTCCAACAACGTCAAATTTTCTTTTACTAATCGATTCCAACTTGTCAGAAAAAATCAAACACATACGTTTGACACATGGTACATTCCTTTCGGATCATCTTGATTAGATATAATTACATCTGACATACGACATAATTACCATTACCTGTTGGAAATAAACAATCCCTGAGTGGACCGATGTAAATTGTCGTCCTGATTGGTGGCAAATATGTATTTTAAAATATCGCGTTTATTCATATACAGTAGTGGTTGCGTGGTATTTTGGTTGAAACAAAAATGTGACTTAGTTGAACAATTTATTGCATTTCAAAATCTAACAAATTAACAAACAGAGTTTTTCAAAGAAATTTTATCCAAGGTATATTCCTCGAAATGCATAGTTCCTCTCATAAAACGTCAAACCGAGCTCTTTTCCATCGTAACATATTATTGCCTCAACATACTGACCTATGTGATATGTTCTGTTCTCCTCATCGTATTCCACTTCAAATTGATCACTAGGGCATAACACCTCCATATCAAATTCAAAATCATCCAAGTGCCGTAAATCCATAGACACCGAACTTTGGCACATACCAGTGTGCTCGCGTATCTTTCTTCGAATCAAATCAAAATCAATCAGACGTTTCACTTCAAGATGAAATTCAAGACCATTCAGAAAGGAATTTTCGTCGAGATTGAAATCCATATCAGTCCTGAATGTGTAATATGATCTCGCGAATCTACACTTGAAAAACTCGGCATCAAGGACCACTCGTTCGTTAACTTCTTCACAATCCATCAAGTTTACTTCACCGTCTCTCCTGGTTGTCTTTGCGAAATCGACAAAATCGGCATACATGGATCTTCGTACCGTTATATCCCATCCAATTATACGTTGCATTATCTTCTCGTTGTTCACCACTTCCTTTGGCCAACTTTTCATATCGACAGTAAACCCGTAAGATAAACCATCACTCTCATATTTGCGGCAGTTGAGCAAGTAGCTAACAATATTCTCCATAATATTGCCATCATCGCAAAACAAAAACTTCTTGTCTGCATGCTTGTCCTCGCTTTCACCGTACACCAACTTCACCAAAATACCTTCTTCATCCTCAACCAAATGCAAGCGATGTGGCCTCACTGTGTTAAACTTCTTGATTTCTGAATTGCAGTATCTCGAACATTGTGAGTAGTTTCGTAAGGTTGAGAGGTTTGAGTATGAGAGAACATGGGCTCTGAGATTTGGTACCAATTTGACATATTTTGGGAACTCATGGATCTGAAATAGACTATTCTATTGTGGCAAACTGCATTTTCGACTTACCTCAAGATTTGAACGTTTTACATCATCAGCATCACATTCATTTGCTTGAGAGGTACGTTTTGACATAATGGTCGTTAATTGGGATAGTAATAGAATGAATGAATGAATGTACCCCAACACACACGATGATAGTTTTTCACTAGCCTGTGATGATATCTAATCGAGATGAAACGTATGAGACAAGTGAAGGTTACAAATAGAATGCGGTTTCCTTTGACAGATGTGATACCATCATGTTTCGCAATTACCGTCATCTGTCAAAAAACGCTCAATTTTCTTTTACTAATCGGCCACAAACTGTCGGCGAAAATCAAACAAAAACGTTAGATACATGGTACATTTCTTTCGGATCATCTTGACTAGATAGAATTTGAACTATCATACGACATAATTACCATCCAATATATCGACCAACACGGGTTTTTGGCCTAGAAGAACTTTAAACTTGATCACATCTAGTTTCGTACCGTAGTAGTTTCGTCATTGTGGACCAGATTTTTGAGATTATCAGTGGAATTTTGGTTAGAAAAATAAATGATTCGATTAAAACGTTTATTAAAAAAAAATATTCAGAAATTTTGAAAAGTTGTAATGAAAATTATTATATTTTTTGGAATGTAATTGTGAAATAACCGAAATTTAAAAAATTATTATTTATCCTGAACAGAGTCATTCACCAAAATCCATCTTCCTCTTCGTGAAACGTCAAACTAAGCGATTTTCTCTCATTCCATAAGTGTGCTCCAACATATCGACCTATCTGATACTCTTCGTTTTCATCATCATATTCAACTTCAAATTCATCACTAGGGCATAAGACCTCAATGTCGAATTAAAAATCATCTACATGCCATAAATCCATATACAAAAAACTTTCCCATTCACCATTGTGCTCTCTTATCTTCCTTCGGATCAAGTCAAAGTCAACCAATTGTTTCACTTCAAGACGAAAATGACTATTCAGAAACCAATCTTGGTCGATATTGAAATTCATTTCCACCTTCAATGAGCAAGCCGCTCTTGAGAAACGAGACTTGAAAAATTCGACATCAAGGACAACTCGTTCTTCAACTTCTTCACAGTCTTCCAGTGTCAGTTCGCCATCTATCTCGGTTGTCTTCGCGAAATCGACAAATCCGGCATACATGGATCTTCTTACCGTTATTTTCCATTGAGTTATATATTGCATTATTTCATTATTGTTCACCACTTCCTTCGGCCAACTTTTCATATTGACAGAGAAGGCGAAAGTGTGTCCATCCTTCATATATTTGTAGCAATCGAGCAAGTAGTTGTTGATATTTTCCATAATATTGCCACCATCAGAGAACAGAAACTTCTTGTCAACATGCTTGTCCATCTCACACCAACCTTTTCCGTATATCAACTTCACAACAATTCCATCTTCATGCTCCACCATATCCAGGCGAGCTGGCGGCTTCGTGTTGAATTTCTTGACTTCTGAGCTGCAGTATCGTGAACATTGCGCGTAATTTTGTAATGTTGGGAGCTTCGAGTATGAGAGAATATGGATTCTTTGCTCTGGTACCAATTTACTAGTATATTTTGGGAGTTAGTATATTTTGGGAACTTGTGAAGCTGAAAGAGATTGTTTTATTGTGAAAAACTGAAACTTCGATTTACCTCAAGATTCGAACGTTTCACATCGTCAGCATCAGATTCATTTGTTTGAATCGTACGTTTTGACATGATGTTCACCAATTGGGATAGTAATAGAAGAATGAATGAGTGTGCCCCAACACACACGATGTTGGTTTTTCTCTAGCAAGCAAAGGCAATTATGTCGTATGACAGATTTGATGCGATCTAATCGAGATCAACCGTATGAGAAAAGTGTAGGATCACGAAAGCGATGCACTATGTGTCTCACATAAGCTCTAAGCCGGTGTGACCTCAGTCACCCTTGTTCAAATCTTTTTTTTGGACAGATGTCGATACCTGTTTCATCACGATATTAATTAATCCTCAATTACCAACACCTGTCCAACCCAATTTCCTTTTACCAATCGCACTCAAATTGTCGGGAAAAATCAAACACTTACGTCAGACATATGGTACATTCCTATCGAATCATCTAGATTAGATATCATGAAATCTGACATGCGACTAATTACTCTGCCACCTGCCTTGGAAAAACTGATCACCGAGATGAGGAACGTTCATTTATTCCCCTACTACCATCCCAATTGGTGACCATTATGTCAAAACGTACACTTGCAACAGAAAACACGGATACTGTAGATGGAAAACGTACAAATCTTGGCTCTTCCCGCGAAAAGAGGGCTTTAGAAAATAAAGAGGGCTATTCAGAATAAAGAGGGCAACTCAGGATAAAGAGGGCTACTCAGAATATATAGGGCTTCCCAGAATAAAGAGGGCTTTTCAGAATAAGTGGGGCTATTGAAATGAAGGTGTTTTATGTAACTGTTCTGATCGAGAAATTGAGTTACAAGCTATTTATTTGAACATTTCTTATATATTTTTGTTTTATTGAATGTTCAGAAATATTTTATTGCAAAATAAAAAACGGTGTAAAACTACTTATGAAGTGCAAATTTCAAAGGAATTTCTTCACTTTACGATTCTTTCAAATGTTTCTTGCGGTTTGATGCTCCAGAAGTTTCACGATTACGGCTACAGAAGCATAATCAAGGTTTTTTACACTTTAAAAAAGTTTTTGTTAAAGTTTTTCAAAAAACAAAAAATGGATGACAACATTGAAATATTGTTAGTAGCTTGAATTCCGGACAAGAACTGTTTCATAAAACATCTTCATTTTAATAGCCCCACTTATTCTGATAAGCCCTATTTATTTTGAAAAGCCCTCTTTATTCTGAATCGCCCCATTTGCTCTGAATAGCCCTCTTTATCCTGAGTTGCCCTCTTTATTCTGAATAGCCCTCTTTATTTTCTAAAGCCCTCTTTTCGCGGGAAGAGCCCAAATCTTGAGGTAAGCTCAAATTACAGTTTGCCACAATGAAATGATCGTTTTCAGCTCCAAGAGTTCAAGAAGTATGTCAAGCTGGTGTCGTTATTGCGAGACCATATTCTCTCATACTCGCAGCTCTCAACTTTGCGAAAATATTCTCAGTGTTCGAAATTCTGTAATTCAGAAGTCCAGAAATTCAATACAAAGCGACCAGCTCGGTTGGAGATGGTGGAGGAAGAAGATGGTGTTGAGGTCAAGTTGGTGTATGGTGTAGGGGATGTTGACAAGAAGTTTCTGTTCTCCGATGATGGAAATATCATGGAAAATATTGTTAGCTACTTGACAACCTGCTACAAATATGTGAAAGCAGGACACACTTTTGCTTTCATTGTCGATATGAAAAGTTGGCCGAAAGAAGTGGTGAACATTCAAAAGATAATGAAAAAAGTGATGCAATGGCATGTAACGGTACAAAGATCCATGTATGCCGATTTTCTCGATTTTGCAAGAACCTACGAAAAAGACGTTGAACTAACACTGAAGGATTGCGAAGAAGTCGAAGAACGAGTTGTCATTGACACCGATTTCTTCAAGTCTAGGTTGGCAAGAAATACTATCAGATTGAGGATGCATACAGATTTCAACATGGATCGCGAGTTTTTCCTAGAATGGTCCAGTGGCCTTGAAGTGGAACGTTTGATTGATTTCGATTTGATTCGAGAGAGGATACGAATGCACGGTGGTGATTGTTACAGTAATTTGCATATTGATCTGCGACATGTGGCTGGTTGGGAATTTGACATGGAGGTCTTATGCCCTAGTGATCAATTTGAAGTGGAATATGATGATGATGAAGAAAGATATCGAAAATATCAAATTGGTCAGTATGTTAGAGCAGAAATATGGAGTAATGGAAAAAGGCTATACTTGTCGTTTCGCGACAAGGAGGAAGATGAGTAATTATGTGAACTATGTACATTTAGTTTTTTTCAAATTTTTTAACCCCAAAATTAATAAATTCTTGATACAACTAAATGTTTGTTTTATCAAAATAGCTGACTAAAAATAACCATTGTACCTGTTATTCATTGAGAATCTGGATAACATCATACATATCATACAATCTAACACACGTTTGCCTTTCAATGCCCAATTTTCCTCTAACTAATTGATCCCAAATTGTCGGGGAAAATCATACAATTATGTTAGACACATGGTCGGATCATCTTGATCTGACATTGATGATCTAAAATAATTACATCTGACATATTACTAATTACCGTCACCTGCCATTCATTTTTTTCGGATCATCACGATTAGATAGATTCAAATCTACCATGTCACTAATTGCCACCATCTGTTCGATAAAAACGAAATGAGATACATTCACTCATTCATTCATTAGGCCCAATATGCCGAAACGCTCCGCTGTATCCAAAACTCAGGGTTCTGTAGTTGGAACATGTCTAAATTTTGAGGTATGTTCAAACTACATTATGTCACTATAATTTGACTTCTTTCAGCCTCGTGAGTTCCACAAGTATGTCAAATTGGCACCAGAACTGAGATCTCATATTCTCTTATACTCACAGCTCTCAACATTGCGAAAATATTTGCAATGTTCGAAGATCTGCAATTCAGAAATCCAGAAATTCAACACAGAGAGACCAAGCAGGTTGGAGATGGTGGAGGAAGAAGATGGTGTTGTAGTCAAGTTGGGTACAGAAATGATGTCGTCAAAAAATTTCTGTTTTCCGATGATGGGAATATTATGGAAAATATTTACAACTACTTGGTGAACTTCTATAAATATGTGAAAACAGAACATGCTCGTTCTTCAATCACTGTCGATATGAGAAGTTGGCCAAAGGAAGTTGTGGAGAATGAGAAGATAATCGAAACTACAACTCAATGGTTTATAACGGTACGAAGATCCATGTATGCCGATTTTGTCGATTTCGCGAAGACAACCGAGAAAGACGGGGAAGTTATACTTTATGATTGCGAAGAAGTTGAAGAACGAGTTGTCATTGACGCCGACTTTTTCCAGTCTCATTTTGTGTGTTATTCATTAACGATGCATACCGATTTCAATATGGATCGCGATTATTTTTTAAATGATTTTAGGGGTCTCGAAGTCAAACGTTGGATTGATTTAGATATGATCCGAGAGAAGATAAGAATGCAGAATGGTGACAGGTACAGTGGTTTGAGAATTGGTTTACCGGATACTGACAATCGGGTATTCGATATTGAGGATTTGTGCCCTAGTGATCAGTTTCGAGTTATTTATGATCAAGATGAAGAAATGTACAAAATTGGCGATTGGGTCGATTGTGTGGTTCAAAGTAATGGAAAACATTTGGATCTGGCTTTTAAAAGCAGAGACGATGTTTGGTAGATAGTTTATCTTCTGTTGTTTTTTGTTCATAATTTTCAACATGTGTTCTTTTATGTTCAAAATTTTAATTTATTTGATGTTGGCTTTTTTGAATAAAGTTTGTTATCAATCATGTTTTGTAAAATTTTGCGAAAGTTCTAGTTAGCCAATTCCTCATATTCATATCGATTCCTGATGCTTTTTTCTCATCAGTGTACATTCCTAGTTTTATATCCTAACTTCATCCGTGCACAATTTGCAGTTTCCAGAAACTTCAGCCTTTCTGATATTATTTTATTGTAAAGTTAGATTTCTGAATTGCCCGATTTCAAACCTCTCCACGATTTTTTACCGACGGGGGGTTTTGATAATTAAGCGAGTTGATGCGCTAAGTTTAATTCGGCGTGTTTCTAAATTTTCCAAAACAAGTATATTGTTTCCATGTTTTACATTTACTGCAATCTTCGGTCGTTCAGAATTATCCTTAAAATCTTCAATTATGTATGAAACCGCACCTGGTTTATCGATCCAAATGACAGCAGACGCGTTTAACGATGATGGTGGTTGGATGCACCATGTCCCTTCGCGGGCGATTTGAGCAGATGCGCTCTATTGCGGAACATCTGCTAATCGGCGACAGAGTGTGTAAATTAAAGAGACCGCAGACATGGGTCATTCACATTCATCGAACAATCTTCTACCTCGTCATTCTATTGCATCTGCGGCCCCAATCATGTCATCGATGGAAATCAACCGCAAACGAGAAATCGAGGATTCTGAAACTGTACATGTGAAGCGTCGGAAAATTGAGGTTAGTTGAAATTATGAGTCTTACATTATAGCTGAACATTTTTAGGATCTTGAATTTAAACTTTTCGCAAAGCTGGTCCCAGAATTACGAGCCCATGCTCTCACATTTCTCTACGAATCGACACTGAGAAACTACGCGGAATGCTCGAAATTGTGCAATATGGAGGTCCAAAAGTTCAATGTCGAAGCACCATATCACTTGGAATTGATCGAGGAGAAGGATGGTATTTTGGTGATTTTGAATTATGAGGAGAAGGGAGTTGTGGATAGGAAATTCGACTTTTCGGACGGTGTTATGAAAGAGATCCTGGAATATATGCTGAAATGCTACAAGTATGCAAAGGACGAAACCAATGAAATCACCGTTAGTATGAGAAACTGGCCAAGAGAGGTTTTGAGCATGAAAAAACTCGGGGGAGTTCATCACTGGAATGTGACCCTTTACCAGTCCATGTATAACAACTTCAAGGATTTTATGGAATCTCATGGCAATCAGAATATTCTTATACTTGAAGATTGCAAGAAATTTGCGGAGCGAGTCGTCCTTGATCCAGATTTCTTCAAGCTAGAATTCGTGAAATACTCTGAGAAGTTGATTATCTTTACAAAATTTGAAATGGATCGAATCGACTTTTTGAACTATGGTGGATGCCTAGAAGTGGCTCGGTGGATTGACTTGGATTGGATTCGGGACAAAGTGACGATGACGAATGGAGACACAAAATCAAGTGAATTGATAATCAAGCTTCCTTGGAATCACGAAGGCTCATTTTCAATGATGGAATTGTTTCCAAGACAGCGATTCCAAGTTTTTTATGATATTAGGCAAAAAAACTACCGAATTGGACAGTGGGTGCGAGGTTACAAGTGTTGTGACAAGAAATCGCTGTATTTGGAGTTTATGAATAAGGATAATATTGATATGGAGTTCAATGGTGATTGGGTGGATATGGATCATAATGAAGAAAGTGATGAAGTCGATGATGATGAAGATTATTTGGAAATGCTGAATCCCGAATCGGATTATGAATATAATGGGTTGGAGGATAGTGATAGTGAAGATTTGGATGTCAGTGATCCTGATACTGGGTCTGATAGTAATGATGATAGTGAAGACGACCTAGATACCGATGAAGAAGAATCAAAACCCGAGGAAAGTTCTAAAAGTTTTGCAAAATCACAACTGAACCTGAAAACTGGAAAATGGAGACTTGAGAATCACAAGTTCAATACCGAAGCACCATATCGCTTGGAATTGATTGAGAAGGGCTTAGGTGTTTCGGTGAATTTGAACTATGAGGACAATGAAATTGTGGAGAAGATGTTCACACTTTCTTATTTCGACGATATCGAGGAAGAGATTCAGAACGGTTTGGAAATGTGCTACAGCCATGTAACGGAAGGTGAAACTGTCGAAATTACGGTGAATATGAAAAAATGGCCAGTAAATGTACTAAACATGGTGCATCTATCTGGAGTCCATAAGTGGAATGTGACGCTTTACCAGTCTATGTACAAAGACTTCCTTGATTTTATGAATGCTCATGAGAATCAGATAATCCTCGTACTTGATGATTGTGAAGATATCGAAGAGCAAGTCGTCCTGGATCCGCATTTTTTCAAGTTTGATTTCGTGAAACAATCTGAAAAGTTGAGGATCAATACGAAATTCGAAATCGATCGAATTGACTTTTTGGACTACGGCGGTAGTTTAGAACTCCATAGGTGGATTGATCTGGATTGGATTCGAGATAAAGTGGAGATGACAAATGGATTGACAAAGACAAGTGAATTAACAATCCATTCCGATACATTACCAATGCATCACATATTTCCAAAAACCCGGTTCTCAATTTTTTACGACATGAAGGAAAATGAATATCGGATTGGAAGTTGGGTGCGAGGAAGCAAAAGTGTGCATTGGAAAGCATTTTATTTGGAGTTTATGAATGAGGAGACGATTGATGATAGAAGAAGTCGGGAATCGAGGCAATTTAATTTTGAGAAGTTGGAATGTCCATCTGAAAGAGACAGCGACGAGATTGAAGAAGATAGTGGTGATGAAGAAGAGGACGATGAGGAGGACGATGTGGAAGGTGGTGTGGATGGCAGTATGGAAGCCAATGTGGATAGCGATGAGGAGAACGATGAGGTCGGCGATGGAGTCGACGTTGGAGTCGACGTTGGAGTCGACGTTGGAGTCGACGATGAAGTCGACGTTGGAGTCGACGTTGGAGTCGACGTTGGGGTTAACGATGGAGTCGACGATAAGGAGGATCATGAGGAGGATCATGAGGAGGATCATGAGGAGGATCATGGGGAGGAAGGCGAGGTGGACGATGAAGAAGGTGGTGTAGCTGTCAATATGGATGGCAATGTGGATGACGATGAGGAAAATGATGAGGACACCGATGAGGAAGACGATAGTGACGATGAAGAAAGTGTTGATGATGGGGTCGTTGATGCTGATGATGAAAGATCTGATGATGAGGCAGATGGTGGTGGTGTAGAAGGAGTGGATGATGAGAGTGCCAATGAGGATGATGATGATAGTGAAGAGGATGATGATGATGAAGAGTCTGATGACGATTCTGACGATGACGATGATGATGATGACAATGATAATGAAAATGACGATTACAAAGATTTGCTGGAAACTGATCCAGATGATGAGGATTACAGCGATCCAGATGCTGAATCAGAGTCTGAAGAGGATAGTGCAGGTGATGATGATAATATTGAGGTTAGTCACATTTCAAAAAAAAAGTTTGCATATTTGAAAATTTTCAGCCGGAGAAAAGTTCCACTCATTGCGATTCGGAAGCTGACACTGGTACACTGGAAATTATTGTCGAAAACGACAGCGTTTTGATCAAATTGAACTGTTCAGAAAAAGGGAGCGAAGAGAAAAGATTCGAATATGTTGAGGGTTCATTGGAAGAAATTGGACCGTATCTGCAAGAATGCTATAAATATGTGGATCGTTCAAAACTTAAAACTAATTTGAACATGAATCATACTACTGAAAATGTTGCAAAATTGGCGTTGTTGCTTAGACAATTGGTTGAATCTAATGTTGTAACTGTCTCATAAAAATGTAATTTAATTGCGTTTTGCCAGTTTCCTATTGTTTTTTTCTGTTTAAATTTTCTCACACATTTCCTCACATTTTTTAAATAAAATAGTTGATTCATTGCTGTGAAAAGTTTTTTTGTTGTGCATCTGTATGTGCGCATCGACTATTATGGTTCGATCCCGTGCGACATCCCCAACTGATGTTCACGTATCTAGGAAGATCTAAACTTTGGGTAAATTTGAATGCGGAATCCTGATAAGAACTCATAATTTGCCTATCAAAATGTTTGAAACGAAGAGAAATCCATTAATGAAGCAGATCATGTTACTGAATCTGAATGTCATTGTGCAAAAAGGTTGCGCACGGATTTTATCGATTTTGTCAGTTTAGAAAACAGATGTGTTTTGGCGCGCAAAATATGTACGAGGCATTATTGATCCAAATACTCTGCAAACGCGCTCCATCGCGAATCTCGACACACCTGCAATTCACGAGAGAGCGTGCAAATTGGAGAGAGAATAGACGTCAAAGACAAATATGAATCTGATACGTTCTGAATCGTCATTTAGCTCTCATTCAACGAGTCTGCTGGAAAATCAATTGGTACATCAACATGCCATCCTCCGCATCGAAGCAAAACAACAAGGAGTCTGTTGTTAAACGACAGACTTCGAAGGTTGGTTGAATATATATAAAATCACAAAAATATGAAATTTTCAGAAAGGCAACACAATGACGTCAAAAACAACCGTCTATCAAAAAACGACGGTTACATACGTCAATGGTCAACAAGTGTTTGCTAAAGAGAAGAAAGGGTTCAAAAGCGAGAAGAAGACATTGATGGCAGATAATAAGACAATAATGACTGAGAAGAAAGCGGCGATGGCTGAGAAGAAGAAAGGCAAGAAGGCGGAGATCGCGGAAAAAGTGTTCATGAAGGATGAGACGTTCTTCACAAATGGGAATGCAAACCTGGAGCCAGTGAAAAAGGTCTTCGCGGCGAAGTGGAAAACACCAATGTGAATGATCGTGGAAAGTGTGGAATTCATTAACAAAACAATCAAATTCTTAATGTTTTTTTTGTAATTTTCAATAAAACAGTTTCACACTTTATTTTTCACATTGTTTTCCCAAAGCATCATTTTTTGATGTGAAGCATTTCCGTTGAAAATCTCAAAATAAAAACAAAGTTTTAAAAAAATATGAAGTTAATTTTGTTTTAGAATTCAAACTGGATAATCTTATTTTATTGCATATCTCCTAAAATTCTTTCAAAAAACTATTTCATTTTGACACATATTTTTTGTCACATTTCTGGGTCCTGAAGCGCATCGCAAAAAAGGCGCCTATATTTTTTTACAAATAGTGTGTGAACCTGAGAGACGCACACACAAAGGTCAAAAAATTTGTCAACAGGTCAATTAGACACACTACTCGTCACAACACGTCTCATTCGTGCTGTGTTAGCCGTTTGGTGCAGTCGAGACTCAAAAATGGCTGACAATCAATCCAGCTATATGTCGAGGCTCCAACAGCTGCGGATGAGTAAGTCTATTGTTTTTTGAGTTTTTTAAATTAATACTATGTTTTACAGGAAGAGCTCCACTTCCCGAACCAGTTGAAGTGGTGGAAGAGCAGGATTTGGAGGAGGATGGAGTCTCCTTCCATGGTTTAGAAGAAGTGGTGGAGCACATCTTCGCCAATTGTGGTCAAGTGAGTTTTTTGTCCCTTAGTAGTCTAAGTATGTTTATTTTTTCAGAGAGCCGAAGAAGCCACGGCTCCAGAAGAAGCAGAAGATTGCACGATCTGCTTCAATCCAGCTGTGGAGCCAGTTGGATGCAATGGGTGTAAAAAGCAGGTTGGCTGCTTGACGTAAGTTGAAGTTTTGTAGATTCAGATGATAATTTGGTGTTTTTCAGATGCTGCAAAACATGGGCCATGTCAAAGGTGGAGCACACCGGCGATGCGTCTTGCCCGTTGTGCAGAGCAGCATGGGACATCGAGGAGGATGTTTTCGACTTTGAGAAAAGCGAATAAATTTTTAAAAAATTATTACATCATTTTTCTGTTACTGTTACTTTTCAATAAAAAAATTTTCTCATAAAAGTGTTTTTATTTTAAATCAATTCGGCAGAAACCCAGAAATTGTGTTCTGTGAGAAAATTGTTGGCCAAACCAACAAAAATCTACGAAACGTTCACAAATGACCACAGAGGTAACGACAAGAATGAAATCTGTTCAGTTATGTGAACAGGTGTTTTCATTAATATAACCTCATCAACACTCAACGTCCCCAACTGAATTTTCTCGGCCATCTCGCAATCTCGTATTGTCTTGTTATGGGTTTGTAGATCGTACGGTATCGATCGATACGTGAAAACAAGCGCAACGTAACATATCAGGCTCGCATAAGCGAGACAAATATACAGTACAAATCGGGCATGACTTTTTAAAAAACTTCAAAATAAGAAATTTATGTATCAAAAACACTTTATCGAAGAATTAATGTAAAAATAATTGATCATCGTCCTCTTCTTCACCATCAAGCCAATCATTATTTTCATCATCGTCATCATCCTCTGGAACACTCAAAGACAAATGAGTTTTGCACACAGAAAGTGTGATGCTAACTTTTTCAATCTTATACAAGCACTCATTGAAACAGAGAGGTTTGAAGTCTTCCCAAGGAAACAATTCGTCTATTTCAAAAATGTCATCACAGTAGTCCGGCAGGCTTATCGCGTGGTACGCACCTTTTGAGTGCTTCATGTTGTTCCATTTTCTAATTTTTTCCCGCAGGACATCATGGCTCATAAAACTCTTGACTCTAAGAACCCAGGCTTGAGAGTTCATAAAATCATCTTCATCCATTTCGCATTTTACATTGCACCAAATTTGCTCCAACTTTCGAACGACATCCAGCTTGAAAAAGTCTGCAGGTATAACTGAACGATGTTCAGCACCAGAGCCAGTAATACGTAAACTACGAAAATATACATGGCTAGTTTTCATGTAATCCAGAAACTCTATGTGCATCGATGCATACATTTCAATTTCCAGTTCTTCGCAATTCACCACGCCTTTGATGTTCATAATTTCAGGTGACCATGTTTTCATATTCACTGACACAACACGAGTATCAGCTTTGACGTACTTGAAGTGATCTTTGAAGTGTCTTTTGATTTCTTCACTATCGCAGAGTTTGAATCCTTTCTGGAACGTATACAGCAGCTTATCATTGTACTTGACCTTCTTGCGATACTGAAATGTGATCACAACATCATCATCATTCTGATCAATCAAGATGTTTGGTGGAGTCGTGTTGAAGCGTTGAATCTCAGAGTTACAGAACTTAGAGCACTCTCCATAACTTTGAAGTGTTGCTCGAGAGTTGTATGTCAGAACATGATGACGTAGCTCAGAAGGAAGAACAGTATACTTTGTGAAGTTAGGCATCTGCAAAATATTATTATACGAATTTCAAAAATTTACCGTTACATTTTCGAATTCCTCAGTTAACGCATCCATGGTCCAGACAGAATTGTAATGAGGGACGCAATGAATGGTAGGGTGGGTTGACCGCAGCAAAGCAAAAAGAATGACTGTTGAAGGGTTTTTGAGACAAGACACAGCTGCTAACCTTAATACCAACGTTCACCACTGTCCACCGTTACATGCATAGTCGTATAGTCGAATGAACAGGTGACGTCTCCAAAAAAAATTTTCTCTGACATCTCGCAGATTTACTCTGACGTCATCAGTATCCATTCATGTAAACAGGTGTATAGTGTTGCGAAAACCCCTACCAACCGTCATTCTTCTGTCTATCTTGCTGCGATCAACGTGACTCAACACTCAGTGCGCATCTAACAATTATTCACCAATCTAATAATGGATGCTCCGAATAACGGTTTTGGAACTGACACTGTGAGTTAATTTTTTTAAAGCTTAAAGATATGAAATTTTTTTAAGATGATCAACTTCACCCAATATTCTATTTTACCATCTGAGCTACGTCATTACATTTTGACATATAATTCCCTTGAAACAGTCAAAAACTACGCTGAATGCTCAAAACACTGTAATGCCGAAATTCAGCGGTTCAACACTGTTGCTCCACACTATGTGTATCTTGATGGAAAGAAATATGGTTTTGTGGTGAAATTTCTGTATAAAAAATTTTTTTACGAACAAGAACGGGGGAATCGTCTAACTGTTTGTAAATCTTTCAAGTTTACTGCAATGGACAAAGCCGAGAAGTTTTTCATGAAATACTACAAGTATGTCAAGAACAAGACTCATAGAGTAGTTTTGAATATGAGAAGATGGCCGACTGAAGTGATGAAACTTGAATGCATGATGAGTTGTGAAATTTTGGAGTTGTATATGTATCAACTAATTTACAACGAGTTCATAGAGCACATGAAAACTGAAAATATTACAACGTCATGGTTTCATATCGATAAACGTGATGAGTCTGTGATTGGTCCTGAGTTTTTCAAGCTCAATGTCTTCCAAAAGCTTCCCAGATTTAGTTGTTTTGCTAAATGTGAAATCGACGACGAAGATTTTATTAATTTTCAAGGAGAGTATTTTCAAGTGAACTGTAATGTTAGCTCAGATGCTATTCGTGCAAAAGTCAACCAATGGAACGTAGTCAAGCCACCGGACAACATGCTTTATGTAATTTTTTTACCCGATGATTTGAATCGAAGATTCGTCTTGGAGGATTTGTTTCCAAAGGAAGATTATCAATTGACCCCACTTCCTGAAAATAGATTTGAACTCGGAAACATTTCTATTTCTGTTTTACCCCGTCAATTAAGATTGCGCGGTTATAAAGATTAATGAACAATTCTGTATTACTGATATTTCATGATTTTTAAATAAATGTTTGTTATACGTTATTCGTTATTTTTTTCTACTATATTGAAAAATCGACATTGAAATTTTTAGGTATTGAGGCTGTAGAAATTTTTAATCAGCTGATACTCTGCACGAAAAACATTGTGAAAATTTTCGAAAATTCAAAATGAAACATATTTTTTGATTATGTGTTTTGAATTGAATCTTGTCAAGGAAACGCCTAGCAAATGAGTCTTTCTACTTTTTCCTTGCAGGCTTTAACCAACGCTAGTGATCTGCCTGACACAATAATTGTTGCGTACGTACCGTTCCCAATTATTGATTCGATGATGTTTTGTTCGTTCACCACTCTCCATCGTAGAGATAGATAGACAGGTGACGTGTCCAACAACACCTTCTCTGACGTCATCACTATTCAATCAGGTGAACAGGTGTTACTGTTTACGAAAACCATACCAACAGTCATTCTATTGCTGTGTTCAATCGGTCGCAACATTTCTGTGCGCTCAACGACAATTTAGAACAATGGATGCGTTAAGTACGGGTTTGGAAAATTTGATGGTTAGTTTTTTTCACTCTTCATTAAAAAAAATCATAATTTTTTTTCAGATTACAAAATTCACCATGCATTCGAAATTAGTATCCGAGCTACGACATCATATTCTGACATACAGTTCATCCGAAACGCGCAAAAACTACGCTGAGTGCTCGAAATACTGCAACTCTGAAATTCAACGATTCAACACACTTGCTCCACATCAGGTGTACCTTGATGAGAATGACGATAATATTGTGGTGAAGTTTCTATACGACAGAGAGTTCGAATATAATGAAGAGCGTGTGAACCGACTTACCATTCAAAAAGATTTCAAATTTTCTGAGATGAATGATGTCATAGAGTATTTCAAGAAATACTACAAATATGCCAAGGACAAGACTCATAGAGTGTCTGTTGATATGAAAAGATGGCCGACTGAAGTGATGAAACTCAAATACATTATGACTTCCGAAATTATGTGTTTGCAAATGTATCAATCAACTTACAACGAGTTCATAGAGTATATGACAACTAGCAAGATCACATGGTTGCATATCGATAGTGATGAGCCTGTTGTAATTGGTGCTGAGTTTTTCAAGCTTGATGTATTCCGCAAGATTCCAAATTTTTGTTGTTTCGCTGAATGTGAAATCGACGATGAAGATTTTCTGAGTTTCCAAGGAACGTATTTTAATGCACACTGGTGTGCTAGCTCAGAAGTTATTCAAGCAAAAGTCGATCAATGGGACGTATTCAATCCCCCGCACGACTTGTTCTTCATAATCACCCTACCAGAAGACCAAAATCGTCGTTTTCACATAAATGTGTTGTTTCCAGCGGAAAAGTATCAACTGATGACATTTTCTAATAAAGCTTATAAGCTTGGAAACATCTCGATATATGTTAATCTGGGTGGTCGTCAATTGATACTGGAAAATAATGGTGTTTGAATTTTTTTTCTAATAACAATCAAATGTTTTCCATTTTTTTTGTTGTAATAAACACTGTTCTGATTTATTCGCTATGTTTTGTAGTATTCACGTTTTACTTATGGCTAGAAAAAACTTTGAACACCCTTGCGCTTTGACAGAAAGTGTGTCGATCAGAGAAACCGAGAGAAATAACCCCTGATGGAAATGCGCTCCACCAAACACACGATCGATAAACCATGTGGGATTTGTATCCTTACACATTCATTTTACGCATCTACTGGCACACGCACCACCGATAAATATGCTCTACAAAATACATGGACGCAAGCGGAAAGTCAATCAAAAAGTTATTGAAGCTGTCAAGCATCGGAAACACCTAGATAATGTAAGTCCAAATTGTGTCTAGTTTCTTCGCAAAGTTCTGAGACTTTTAGCTGCGCAATTTCACAATGTATGAAGACTTGCCCCCCGAATTGAGAGACCATGTGCTCAAATTCTCGAAACTCAAAACATTGTTCAACTATGCACAGTGCTCGGCATACTGTAATGTCGAAATTCAGAGATTCAATAGAAAAGCACCACTTACAGTGGATTTGCAAGATTATGAAGATGGTATTTTCGTAGGTTTGAGTTATTGGCATGGAGGTGTGGGAAAGAAAATTATGCCTTCTGAACATCACAGCGCTCTTAAGAACGTTAAAAAACATTTGTTGAAATATTTCAAGTATGTGACAGAATATAGTACCGTTGTAATTTCGGTGAATATGAAAACATGGCCGGAAGAAATTGTCAATATGAAGCAACTAAATGGATCAAATCGCTGGTTTGTGGTGTTGTACAAATCAATGTTCAACGGATTCGTCGAGTTTACAAAATCACGTCAATGTGAAGGCGATTCGCTAAAACTTGATGACTGTGTAGACCCTGAAAATCGAGTTGAACTCTTGCCAGATTTTTTCAAAGCTGATTTCATTAAAAATCTCGGAAATTTGGAAATTTCGACCCGTTATCAAATGGACTGGGAAGAGTTTGTAAACTGTTCGCGTCTTGTAGTAACAGGGGGGATTGAGTTGGAATGGATTCGGAATAAGGTCCTCATAGTGAATCAAACTTCAAAGTATAGTGAATTGGTGATAAGATTAAAGGAAAATGATAACCAAATATTTGATATAGAGCACATGTTTCCAAGTGAGCACTTTGAAGTGGAGTATTACTCCGATGAAGAATTTTATCGGATAGGGAATCAAGTAATTGGGAGGATAACGGAAAATGGAAAATGTTTGTCTTTGAAGTTTTACGACGAGGAACTCTTTGAAGCAGACGGTGATATGGATGATTTTGAAGAGGAAGCTGATGAGGAAAATGATGTTCAAAATGAAGACCAATAACTTGTTTGATTGATTGTTTGCCAATATAAATCTATATACATATCTCTTTAATTGGATCACTTACTTTTATCCTTTTCTTCAATAAACGTATTTCTTTTCAGGTTTACGTAAACCAGAAAAGCTACATTCTGAATGTTCGCTCTGAACACTATCTATCATTTCATGAGAGTGTGTTGATCAGAGAGAGACGAAGAAAACTAGCCTCCTGGAAGAAACGCGCTCCACCGAACACACGATCGATAAACCATATGGGATGGGTATCCTTATACATTCATTTTACGCATCTACTGCCATACGGAACACCGACCAATATGCTCTACAAAATTCATGGACGCAAGCGGAAAGTCAGCAAAAAAGTGATCGAGGCTTTCAAACTTCGGAAACACCTAGCTCGTGTAAATTTACATTTTGTATCGTTTCATCATAACATTGTGACATTTTCAGCTCCCCAAGTTTTTGATGTATGAAGATTTGCCCCCTGAGCTGAGAGACCATGCGCTGTCATTCTTGAATCTCAAAACATTGTTCAACTATGCTCAGTGCTCGGCGTACTGCAACTCGGAAGTACAAAAGTACAATATAGTGGCACCAGAAAAATTACACTTAGCAGAATGGCAATCCTTGTTGGTTCGCGTCGACGTAACATATAAACCTACAAGAACTGTGAGGCAGTATATTGAATTCCCAGTTTTTGACTCCACAGCACCTGGTTATTTTTTCTTGACTAGCCTCATAAATTATGATGCTCATTATACTGATGTTCATAATTACTTGTTGCAATGTTACAAGTATGTGAAACAAGGTGAAACAACCCAAGTCACTTTGGATTTGAAAAACTGGCCTGATAACATTCTCAACATCAAGAAAATCAGTGAAGCAACTCATTGGACGGTGACATTGCGCAAGTCAATGTTCAACAGCTTCCTAGAGTTTGTAAAAACACGAAAAGATGAAGACAATACCCTCGAACTTATGAATTTTGAACCTGATGAAGATCTTGAAAGTTCTGAAAAGGATCAAGAAGTCGAGCTAAGCCCAGATTTTTTCAAAATTCCCTTCATTCATAATCTCTCAAGTCTCACTATCGATGTGAATTTTCAAATGGATTTTGAAGAGTTCATGCATTTTCCAAGACTTCGAGTGTCACGCTGGATCGATCCTGAGTGGATCCGAAACAAAGTCAGATCGGTGATTAATAAGTCGTTGTTCACTCATTTGAGAATTACTCTCAAAGACGACGAGCGGACTTTTAATATGAATGAGTTATTTCCTGGTGAACCATTTCGAGTGGTTTATGACGTTAGGGAAAGATGCTTTTTGATTGGTGAGCATGGGACAGGTAGAGTTTATAATGGTGGGAAGTCGTTGGCGTTGAGATCGTGTTGGGAACCATTCGATAGAGAAGAAGATGACGTTCCTGTGAATGGTCGTGTGCCTGGAGTCATTCAAATCGATTCTTCTTCTGATGATGAAGATATGGACGATGAGGAGAATGGTGATGAGAATGTGAATCGGCAGTTATTTGAAGTGATTCAAATCGATTCTGATGATGATTAGGATATGGACGATGAGGAGGAAAATGATGATCAGCCGGAGGATGATAATGTCTAATTTTTTTCATTTTCTACTTATTTTCCAATTAATTTTGTTTTCTTCGTGCTCTAATAAATATTTTTGCTATACTGACAGAAAACGCTACGTTGTGCTCTTTCATTTGGTGCAAATTAGTATCACATTATCCGGTCAAACTTATCTAACAGTCTGACGTACATGCATCGGCCAATTTACAAATTCAAAAAGTAGATCAAATAGACAGATGGTAAAAAGAGTCATATATGGAAAATGTGTTCCACAAATGTAATCGATAAAAACCCCTGGGGTGAAAAACGTTGAAAATGTATTCTTTCTGTACCTGCTAGCTGACTGTATACTAGAGGGACAGATGGTGTAAAGAGCCAGTTGTAGAAAATGTGCTCTATCGCAAACCGATCGATATACAAAACGGTGGGTAGCCTCATGGCAATTCATTCATTCATTCTACGCATCTACTGCCATACGGATCATCGACCAATATGCAATACAAGATACATGGACGCAAGCGGAAAATCAGCGACAATGTGATCAGGGCTGTCAAGCGTCGGAAATATAATGCAAGTGTTAGTTTAAGTTTTCATTTTCATCATAAAGTTGTTAAATTTTCAGATCCCCAAGTTCACAGTCTATGAAGACTTGCCCAACGAGCTGAGAGCCCATGTGCTCACATACTCGGATCTCAAGACATTGAGCAACTATGCTCCATGCTCGGCATTTTGTAACTCCGAAGTGCAAAGGTACAATACAGTGGCTCCAGAAAGTGTGGAAATAATCGAAAAAAGCGCTTTGCGTCTCGTTTCTGTCGAATTGACGTATAGAATACCGCTAAAATACTATCAACCTGCAAGATTTGTAAGCAAGATGATCGAATTCCCAGCTGATGGTCAATCAATCGCAGAAGAGGTTCATAAATACTTGTTGAAATGTTACAAGTATGTGAAACAAGGTGAAACCACAAAAGTCACTTTGGATCTGAAAAAATGGCCTGATAATATTTCCAACATCAAGAAAATCGCGGGAGCAACTCAATGGACGGTGACATTGCGCAAGTCAATGTTTCCAAGTTTCCTCAATTTTGTAAAAGGACGAAAAGATGAAAATAGTACGCTTCAGCTTGAAAATTGTCACAAAATTGAGAATCAAGTCGAGCTAAGCCCAGATTTTTTCAAAATTCCATTCATCAGAAGTCTCTCAAGTTTGACCATTGATCAAAATTTTCAAATGGATTTCGAGGAGTTCATGCGTTTTCCAAGACTTCAGGTGTCTCGCTGGATTGACCCTGAATGGATCCGAAGCAAAGTCAGATCCGTTTTAAATAAGTCATTGTTCACTCATTTGAGAATTGACCTCAAAAATAACGATCGGGTTTTTAATATGCGGGAATTGTTTCCAAGAGATGGCCAGCTTCGATGGTATTACAACAAAGAGGAAAAATACCATTTTATTGGTGATCATGGGAAAGGTAGGGTGTACAATGGTGGAAAGTCATTGGCATTGAGATCATATTGGGAACCGTTTGATGAGGAGAAAGATGACGTGGTGGAATCTGATTCGGAGGAGCAGGGGGTAGTGGAATCTGATTCGGAGAATGAGGTAGTGGTTCCTCCTCTTCAGGAGGTGGGCCTGATCGACTTAGTCAGAGAACGGTTGGGGATAAGAAGATCAGCCTGAGGATAATAATGCATAATTATATTTTGTTTTTCTCTTTTTTCCAGCTTTAATAAATTCTTTTTGCTATGTTTTTCATTTTCATGACAGGAAATTCCAAGTAATGTGCTCTTATTTGAAACAAGTTGGGCATTTTTATGCACCAAAATATGCACCTGTTCATTTTCAAAATATTGTTAAAAATTCGAAAGACAGATGGTAAAAAGAGCCAATGAGAGCATCTGTGGTTTGACGGTTAGACGATGTATTTATTCAGCACCTGCTAACTGATCTTACATAAGTTGAACAGATGGTTAGAAAGGTCAGATGTAGAAAATGTGCTCCATCGCTAATCAATCGATATATGACACGGTGTGTAGCCCTATCGCAATTCATTCATTCATTCTACGCATCTACTGCCATACGGATCACCGACCAACATGCTATACAAGATACACGGACGCAAACGGAAAATGAACGACGATGTGATCAGGGCTTCCAAGCGCAGGAAGTATAACTCAGAGGTTAGTCAATGATTTTTGAATCGAATAACAAAATTGTATTGTTCAGCTCCGCACATTCACAATCTTCAACGATTTGTTTCCGGAATTGAGAGCCCATGTGCTATCATACTCTAGTCTCACAACATTAGGCAATTATGCTCAGTGTTCGACTTATTGTAATAGTGAAGTTCAAAAATATAACACAGTGGCACCAGAGGAATTGGAGTTAAATGAAAAAAACGGATATGTTGTAGTCACCTTAGAATATGGAGTGTCTAAAAGTAAGGTTAGGGACTACGAAGCAAAAAGGACTGTGTGGAAGGTTATTTTGATCCCTGAAGATTACTCGGTCATGATAGATATCGAGGAATATTTGTTGAAATGCTACAAACATGTGCAACAAGGTAAAACTAACGAAGTCACTGTTGATATGAAAAAATGGCCAAGACGAGTTGTCAACATGAAACAGATTATTGGAGCAACACATTGGGATGTCATGCTGTGCAAATCGATGTTTGATATGTTCACCGAGTTTATAGCAGACCGTGAAAATGATGATAACACATTGATACTCTCCAGTAGAAGAAATGCTGAAGTCGAACTTTCTACGAATTTCTTCAAACATGATTTTGTGCGCTCTCTTTCAAAGTTGACTCTCTGGCTAAACTATGAAATGGATTTTGAAGATTTTAAAAATTGTTCGCATCTTGATGTTGGATAAACCTTGATTGGATCCGCAACAAAGTCATAATGATGCCGGGAATAGCGAAAAATAGTGTTTTGTGGATTGACATCGAAGATGGAGATGAACGTCAGTTTGATATAGAGGAAATTTTCCCAAGTGAACATTTTCAAGTTGTCGATTATGGAAACGATGAACTGTATAGAGTTGGTAACCATGCAACGGTGGAAATTTGGAATGATAAAAAGAGCATGCGTATTGAGTTTTTTGCGAACGAGTTAAGTGACGAAGAAGATAATGAGATGGATGACGACCAGCCGGAGGATAATATCATATAACTTCTTTTTTTTTCTTTTATACTGATTTTCCGATTAATTTTGATTTCTTTGTGCTTTAATGAATACTTTCGGCTATAATACATTTTTTTTGTCTACCTTATCTTTTTACCGTTATAACATATGCCAGTCGATTCACACAATTAGAGAGTTGATCAGAGAGACAAATGGTGAAAAAGAGCCATATGTGGAAAATATGCTTCACGACCCCTGTTCGATAGAAGCTGTGCCATCTGGGGTTTCAAGATTGGACACTGTATTTGTTGAGCACCTGCTCACTGACCTTACCTAAAAATGGCAGATGTGAAAAATGTGCTCCATTGCCAATCAATCAATATACAACACTATGTGTAGCCCCACCGCAATTCATTCATTCATTCTACGCATCTATCGCCATACGGATCACCGACCAATATGCTCTACAAAATACATGGACGCAAGTGGAAAATCAGCGACGATGTCATCAGGGCTTTCAAGCGCAGGAAGTATAACTCAAAGGTTAGTCAATAGTTTTTGAATCATTGAAAATATCTTAGTTTTAGCTCCGCACATTCACAATCTTCGACGATTTGTTTCCGGAGTTGAGAGCGCATGTGCTATCATACTCGAGTCTCACAACATTGAGCAATTATGCTCAGTGTTCGACTTATTGTAATAGTGAAGTTCAGAAATATAACACAGTGGCACCAGAGGAATTGGAGTTAATAGAAGAAGACGAATATGTTTTAGTCAGATTGGCATACAGAATATGTAAGGCTGAATACAGAAGCTTTAAACCTAGAAGGGTTGTGGAGAAGATGATCATGTTTCCTGAAGATGGCGACTATTCTGTCGTGTTTGAAAATGTTCGCAACTATTTATTAAAATGTTACAAATATGTGAAACAAGGCCAAATCGATGAAGTCATTGTGTTTATGGATGAATGGCCGATACGAATTGTCAACATGGAACACATTATTGGAGCAACACATTGGGCATCGATTTGCATCGATTACTGTGCAAATCGATGTTTGATGATTTCACTGATTTTATAGCGAACCGTGACGATGAGGATAATACATTGATACTCGCCAGTCATACTAGTGATAAGGACCGAGTCGAACTTCCTGCAGACTTCTTCAAACATGATTTTGTACGTTCACTTTCTAGCTTGGATCTATCTCTAAAATATCAAATGGATTGGGAGGAGTTTGTCAACTGTTCGGATCTTTGCGTGAACCGGTGGATTGATCTTGACTGGATCCGCAACAAAGTCATAATGATGCCGGAAATCGCAAAACATAGTGTTTTGAAAATTCAACTCGAAGATGAAGATGAACATCGGTTTGATCTAGAGGAAGTTTTCCCAAGTGAACATTTTCAAGTTCGCGAAGAAGAAGGATATCGAATTGTACCATTATATCGAGTTGGAAACCAAGCAAAGGTGGAAATAGATAATGATGGAAAGAGCATGCGTGTTGAATTTTTTGCGGACGAGTTTAGTGATGATGAAGATGATGAGATGGATGACGAGGAGGAGAACGGTTCAGATGATGAAGAGGACGGCGCGGAGGATAATGAAGAGGAAGATGAAGAAGACGATGATGAGGGTGATGAGGAAAGTCACGAGGAAAGTGACAATGAAAACGACAACGAATAATATCATATTATTTTGTTTCATTTTTTCTAATTTTCCGATTAATTTTCTTTTCTTTGTGGTCTAATAAATTGTCCCACTTCACATTTCACTGACAAAATTTGGTTATGCTCGTATTTGAAACAAGTTGGCTTCAAAATTTGCGGTCTAACGGTTCTGAAGGTCTGACGTACGCACCTGTCGATTCACAAAATCAAAGAGGCAGATGGTAAAAAAGAAACATGTGTGAGAAATGTGTTCCACAAAAATGATCGATTGAGAAATGTGCCATCTCGACTTTGACCGACAATGATTTTGGTTGAGCTTTGCTAATTGACCTTATATAAAAGGAACAGATGTGGAAAACGTGTTTCATTGCCAATTAATCGATATACGACACGGTGTGTAGTCCCATCGCAATTCATTCATTCATTCTACGCATCTACCCCCATACGGATCACCGACCAATATGCTCTACAAGATTCACGGACGCAAGCGGAAAATGAGCAACGATGTGATCAGGGCTTTCAAGCGCAGGAAGTATAACTCTCAGGTTAGTCGACTGTTTTTGAATCATTGAAAATGTCTTAGTTTCAGCTCCGCACATTCACAATCTTCGACGATTTGTTTCCGGAGTTGAGAGCCCATGTGCTATCATACTCGAGTCTCACAACATTGAGCAATTATGCTCAGTGTTCGACTTATTGTAACAGTGAAATTCAAAGATATAATACAGTGGCACCAGAGAAGTTGGAGTTACTGGATGATGGAGAACATGTTTTAGTCAAATTGGTGTATCGTATACGTAAGGCTAAATACAAGTACTACAAACCAAAGAAGATCGTGGAAAAAGTGTTCATGTTTCCTGAAGATGACGACTATGACGTCCTATTAGAAAATGTTCACAACTACTTATCAAAATGTTACAAGTATGTGAAACAAGGTCAAGTCAATGCAGTTACTGTGTATATGGATGAATGGCCAAGACAAATTGTTAACATGAAGCAGATTGTTGGAGCAACACATTGGGATGTGTTGCTGTCCGGTTCAATGTTCAATATGTTCACCGATTTTATAGCGAACCGTGAACATGAGGATAATATAGTGGAATTGAGCTGCTATACGGATTATGACCCAGTTGAACTTTCTACAGACTTCTTCAAGCACGAGTTTGTGCGCTCACTATCCAGGTTGGATCTTTCTCTAAAATATCAAATGGATTGGGAAGAGTTTGTCAACTGTCCGAATCTTTGTGTGAATCGCTGGATTGATCTCGACTGGATCCGAAACAAAGTCATAATGATGCCGGAAATTGCAGAGAATAGTTGTTTGAATATTTATCTCAGAGATGAAGAAGAACGTCGGTTTGATGTAGAAGAAATTTTCCCAAGTGAAAACTTTCAAATTCGTGAAGAAGTTGGATATCGAATCTACAAGCTGTATCGGATTGGAAACCAAGCGAAGGCAGAAATCTGGAATGATGGAAAGCGCATGCGCGTCGAATTTTTTGCGGACGAGTTTAGCGATGATGAAGATGAAGAAGAGGAGAACGATTCAGATGATCAAGAGGACGCTGAGGAGGATAGCGGAGAGGAAGATAACGAAGCCGATGAAGAAAATGATGAGGTTATAGACAATGAGGAAAATCACGAGGAAAATGACGATTAGCCAGAGGATAATATCATATAGTTTTTTTTCATTTCAACGGATTTTCCGATTTTTTTGTGCTCTAATAAATACTTTCGACAATAATACATTTTCTAATCTACCTTATTTTTTTACCGTTATGACATATTCCAGTCGATTCACAAAATCAGGGAGTAGATTACAGATGGTGAAAAGAGCCATATGTGGAAAATATGCCCCACAAAAAAGATCGATGAGAAATGCGTCATCTGGGGTTCGACCGACAATGTTAATGGTTGAAACCTACTAATTGACCTTAGATAAGAGTGACAGATGCGAAAATGTGTTTATTCATTCATTCGACGCATCTACTGCCATACGGATCACCGACCAATATGCTATACAAGATCCACGGACGGAAGAGGAAAATGAGCAAAATTGTAATCAAGGCGTTCAAGTTCAGGAAGTGTAACACTCGGGTTAGTCTCTTGTTTTTGTATCACGGAAAAAATCGTATGTTTCAGCTTCGCACGTTCACAATATTTGACGATTTGCTTCCGGAATTGAGAGCCCATGTGCTATCATACTCGAGTCTCACAACATTGAGCAATTATGCTCAGTGTTCGACGTATTGTAATAGTGAAATTCAAAGATATAACAGAATGGCACCAGAGGAATTACAATTAATGCAAAAAGACGGATTTGTTTTAGTTAGATTGGTATATAGAATATGTAAAGCTGAATACAAGAGCTACAAACCAAAAAGGACTGTGGAGAAGATGATCATGTTTCCTGAAGACTACGACTATTCAGTCGTACTAGAAAATGTTCAGAACTACTTGTTAAAATGTTACAAATATGTAGAACAAGGTCAAGTCAATGCAGTGAAGGTGTTTATGGATGAGTGGCCAACACGAATTGTCAACATGGAACAAATCATTGGAGCAGCAAATTGGGATGTGTTGCTGTGCAAGTCAATGTTTGACGAGTTCACCAGTTTTATAGCAAGTCGTGACAATGAGGATAATACATTGATACTCGACACTCATATTAATGATGAGGACCAAGTCAAACTTCCTGCAGACTTCTTCAAACATGATTTTGTACGTTCACTTTCATGTTTAGATCTTTGTCTAGACTATCAAATGGATTATGAGTGATGATGAAGACATTGAGATGGATGATGAGGAGAGGAACGATTTGGATGATGAAGAGAGCGGCGATGAGGAAAGCGAAGAGGAAGATGAAGAAGACGATGAGGAGGATGAAGAGTAAAGTGAGATTTAGCCAGACAATAATATCATATAACTGTTTTTTTTAATTTTTACTAATTTTTCGATTTTCTTTGTGCTTTAATAAAATTTGTTTGGCACGACTTCTTAATTCAGTGACGAACAAGTGGTAGTGCTTTTGTTTGTTGCAAGCTGGCTTCACATTTCGTGGTCTAACTTATCGAAAGTTCTGACGTATATGTATGCACCTGTCAATTCACAAAACTAGAGAGGCAGATGGTCAAAGGAGCCATATGTGGAGAACATGCTTCACAAATGTGATCGATAAAAAATTTGACATCTGGCGAGGACGGACAATGTTTTCTGTTGAACCCTTCTAATAACCTTACATAAGAGAGACAGGTGGTTAGAAGAATCCGATGTGGAAAATGTGCTCCATCGCAAACCGATCGATTTATGACGCGGTGTGTAGTCCCATCGCAATTCATTCATTCATTCTACGCATCTACTGGCATACGGATCACCGACCAATATGCAATACAAGATACATGGTTTCAAGCGACAAATCAAGCGACAATCAGACAATGTGATCAGGGCTGTCAAGCGTTGGAAATATATTGCTAGCGTTAGTTTAAATTTTGTCTCGTTTCATCATAATTTTATAAAGTTTTCAGCTCCCCAAGTTCAAAGTCTATAATGACTTGCCTTCCGAACTGAGAGACCATGCGCTGTCATACTCCAATCTAACAACATTGAGCAAGTATGCTCAGGTTTCAACTTATTGTAATAACGAAATTCAAAGATATAACACAGTGGCACCAATGGGATTAGAGTTGCAAGAGAAAGAAGCGGGCGTTCTAGTCACATTGGTATATGAGATGGATAAGCCTGAGGACACGTATTACACAACTCCCAGGACTGTGGGGAAGATGATAATGTATCCTGAGAATCGCTCTGTCATGGTAGATATTGAAAAATATTTGTTGAAATGCTACAAGTATGTAAAACAAGGTCAAACCGATAGAGTAACTGTTGATATGAATGAGTGGCCAGGACGAGTCGTTAACATGAAGCAGATAGTTGGAGCAACCGGATGGAATGTAGTAGTGAACAAGTCGATGTTTAACATGTTCAACGAGTTCATCGCAAACCGTGAAGCTAAGGAAAACAAATTAAAACTCAGCAATTGTATTACTGAAGAAAACCGCGTCGAAGTTCCTCCAGACTTCTTCAAGCACGGTTTCGTGCGCTCACTTTCAGAATTGGATCTCTGTCTAGACTATCAAATGGATTATGAAGAGTTTGTCAACTGTCCGGACCTTACTGTGAACCGCTGGATTAATCTTGACTGGATCCGGAACAAAGTCATAATGATGCCGGAAATTGCAAAGAAAAGTGCTTTGTGGATTGACCTTGAAGTAGATGATTGTCGCTTATTCGATATAGAGCAACTATTCCCTTCTGAACACTTTCAAGTCAGCTACGATGATGAAGACGAAGATTACAAGATTGGAAACCGAGTGATAGTGGATATAATGAGTGCTGGGAAGAGTATGTGTATCTTATTCTATGCGGACGAGTTTGATGGTGATGACGACAGTGAGATGGATGACGAGGAAGAAAACGATTTTGTTGTTGAAGAAGAAGAAACCGATGAGGAGAGGGAAAATGGAAATGAAGATGAAGATAATGAGCACAATGAAAATGGAGATCATAATGAAGATGACAACAACGAAGAATAATAAATTTTCTGAGTTTTCTTTTCTCTTTCACTTGTTAAATTATTAATTTCTCCCTCTAATAAAATAGTGTCTAATAACGTTCTGTATTCAAATTTCACCTGATTAACGTCCAATTATGATTGATCTAAATGAGATCAATCTACCGTTTTGCACCTGCTAATTGGCGTCAAAGTGTGAAGATCAAATAAACCGAACAAGATGGAAAACCTGATGACCTTGGTATTTAGATCAAAAAAGTAGATTGGACACATGTGATCTGGGGTTAGTATCCAATTCATTCATTCATTTTACCGCAATCCCGATTGTCGATCAAAATGCTCATAAATGGTCGAAAGCGGAAACTCAACGACAATGTCCTCAAAACTGCCAAGCGTAGGAAATACAGTGTAAGTTCAAATATTTATAACTTCTTTAATCCTATATTATTTGAGGTATCCATGTTCACAACCTATAAATACTTGCCCAACGAGCTGAGAGCTCATGTGCTCACATACTCGGATCTCACAACATTGAGCAACTATGCTCAGTGCTCGGCGTTCTGTAACACCGAAATTCAGAAGTTCAATACAGTGGCACCAGAAGAAATCGAGTTGTTGGAAGAAAAAGAAGGTATTTTGGTCGTTTTGGTTTATAGAATATGTAAGGCTGAGTTCATGAGCTACAAACCAATCAGGATTGTGAGGAAGATGATAGTTTTCCCAGAAAGTCTTGATAACTCGGTAATGATAGATATTCACAATTATCTGTTGAAATGTTACAAGTACGTTAACCAAGGTCAAGTTTTGAAAATCACCGTGGATATGCAAGATTGGCCGATTAGAATAGCTGATATGAGTCAGATAACAAGTGCAACTCATTGGAATGTAACAATCTACAGATCAACGTACAGATTCTTTGAGTTTCTGGCGAACCGTGAAGCTAAGGGCAATACGCTAAAACTTAGTGCTTCAACCGATGTTAACAACAAACTCAGTGTTTCTCCAAACTTTTTCAAGCATGAGTTTGTCCGTTCGCTATCAAGTTTGACTCTTTCTTTAGACCATCAATTGTTTTACGAGGATTTCGCGAACTGTCCCGATCTTTATGTGACTCGCTGGGTTGATATAGAATTCATTTGGCTAAAAATCATGAACATGCGTGAAATTGCAAAATATAGTATTTTGCAGATCCACTTACAGGAGGATGAAAGCCGGGTTTTTGAAATTGACGAAATTTTTCCGAGCAATATGTTTAACTATAGATATGACCATGAAGAAGAAGTTTATCGAGTGGGAGACAGTATTTGGATAGAAGCAAAGGTTCGCATTTGGAATTATGGAAAGAGCATGTGTGTCGAGTTTTTGGAGAGACCGATTTTGGTTGATGAGAGATTTGCCATGTTTATTGACGATGAAGATAACGATATGGATGTTGAGGAATGGAACAACTTGGAAGACGATGATGATGTAAATGAAGATCAACCAGATGACAACAACTGAGAATCATAATTATTTAACTTTTGTTCTGATTATAGTTATATTTTCAAAAACTTTGCAAGTATTCCTTAAATAAAGATAATTTACCAGAACAAATGGTTTTTGCGTAAAATTACGCAAACATAGTATCCCCAACTGCGAAGCGTATCAGGACCCTGAGGTCTACATGGTTCACCTATTTTAGATCTCCTATCTCGCAGATGGAGATCATCCCAAATGGATAATTGTTCATCTCACTCTCTGATCTATACACTAATTGGTCCAATGCAGGTGCGTTTACATCAGATTGTGTAAGATCATCTACATTTTCTGACACGTCCTCAAGACTAATTGCTTCGACAATTATAAGCCGAATACGCTCCATCGCGATAGTAGATGAATCTGTCGATCGGAGAAAGGGTGTGGAGATCGGAGAGACTTCAAAGATCTCTCCCTTGTGAAAGATACCTATCCCATTACGTTCCATTCATTCTTAACCTATATTTTCATACCAGTTGGTCAACAACGTGCCAGTTAAAAACGATTTAGTTATGATGGAAAACAAGTCACTTGCGAATAATTCGGGACTTGAGGTTGGTTGAAATTCAGTAAAAATATAACCTCGTACGTTTTTAGCTCATAGAGTTCAAGAAGTTTGCAACATCATGCTCCGATTTGAGAGCTCACGCTCTCACATATTTGATTCCCTCAACATTGAAAAACTACGGAGCATGCTCAAAAATGTGCAATTCAGAAATTCAGAAGTTTAATCGAGTGGCACCGCCTGGAATGAAGTTGATTGAAAATGACGACGGTGTTTTACTCCGTTTGATTTATTTTCGCGGAAAAACGGAAAAGCTGTTCACTTTTTCTGACCATATCATCGAGGATATTCAAAACTATCTTGAGAACTTCTACAAATATGTCACACAACGTAAAACTTGTTTTGTCACAGTGCATATGAAAAAGTGGCCCAAGGAAATTTTCAATATGAGATTGATAGCCACCCATTTTTCTTCTCAACTTTCCTGCGAAGTGACAATGTACAAGTCGATATCGGAGGATTTCATGGAATTTATGAGCACAAGAGCTGGAGAGTGTATTGCACTGAGTCTTAACGACTGCAAGGAAGTTGAAGATCGCGTAACCTTCAGCTCGGAATTTTTCAATTCAGAGTTTGTGCAAAATCTTGAGCGTTTAACAATTTTTACTGATTTTGTTATGGACCGCGAATACTTTCTCAATTATATGGGTGACCTGACGGTGAAACGGTTGATCGACCTGGAATGGGTTCGAGAAAAAGTTAGGAAGCATGATGAATATTCGGGAGACGCAAGATTGAAAATGGACTTGAGAGGGACCGAAGATCGGATTTCAGATATAAGAAACCTTTTTCCTAGGAATGAGTTTAACCTGACTTATGTTCCCAGGCATGATTTTTATTATGTTAATGGATTTGGGAACGAGAACATGGTTCGCGGTTTTTTGAGAAGGGACGGAGCAAAGCTCTGTATAGATTTCATGAATGAAACTATTCTTTTTGGCGAACGGATTTATGATTCTGATGATGATTCGGAAAATTATTACTCAGATGAGGATGACATGGAGTATTACGACGACCGTTCTGAAGAAGAATATTTTGATTCTGATGGCGAAGACAAAGAAGATGATGATGATGAGGATGATGAGGAAAATGATGGCATCGAAGAAGATGAGGATGATAATGACAATGATGTCATCGGAGAAGATAAAAATGAAGATGAATAATTTTTATAATTCAATTTGTTGTTTTTCTAATGCTCAATAAACTTTCTTTACGAAAATTCTTGAACAATTTTTCCGAGTTTTACAAAAACAAGACTGCCTACACAAACAAAGAATATCTCTCAAAAATTTATAACGCGTTTTTCGACTTTCTCTAGATTTTTCCGTCTATACATACAAGTTTTTTTCCAAGGGAGTCATTAGTTTAAAATCGATATGTACCATACACCCACATCCATATCCAATGTGTCCCACGAAGATCAGTAGGTTGTGCCTGTATGTGTGCGTATCGACCATCATGATTCAATCCAGTACAATATCCCCGACAGGTGTGCATTGGGGAAGACAATTGAGTGGGAAAAGATCTCCTATTAGATCGATCAATCGATGAAATGCAAGTGCGCCCCATCGCAATGTGTCTGAAGCGAGATAGTGTGCTGTTTGCGGAGAGCGATGTCTGCATCTAGATTGTGTATCTCGCCATTCATTTACTTATTCATTCTAAGCGTGTGCTGCCATACGATATGTCCACACACAGAAGACAACAACCAATACCAAGCTGTGTCTATCTGTCCAGCAGGTCGAACGATCCACGTATGGCAATTGGCCCAAAACTCTGGAGACAACGACCACAAATAATTAAATCGAGCGAGGTTAGTTTTCAGATTTTCAGTTTTTCTGAAATTGTCAAACTTTTCAGCCATATTGCCTCAAAAAATATGACTCCTTGTGCTCCGATTTGAGAGGCCATGTTGTCTCATATTTATTTCCCGTCACACTTCGGGAATATGCACGGTGCTCCAAATGTTGCCATTTGGAAATTCAAAAGTATAATATAGCGGCTCCAAGAACCGTGGAGCTGCAAGAAAAGGAAGATGGAATCTATATCAGCATGGATTATCCGAGAGCAAAAATGGAGAAGAAGTTGGATAGTGTTCAAGAAACTTATGAATACTTGCTGGCATACTTCAAGAATGTGAAGGGTCATGCTTCTCAAGTCACTATCAATATGAGCCAATGGTCGAGCAATATTGTTAACATGGTGCATTTGGCTGAAGCGTTGCATTGGACAGTGACACTGCACAAAACCAATTTGGAAGGTTTTATGGAATTTATGAGCACTCCCCGTCGGAAGATCGAAATCCTAAAATTGGAGGATTGCGAAAAAGTTGAAGATCGAGCGATTGTACCACGCAACTTTTTCAAGGCGGATTTTTTGAAATCATGCCGTAACTTGACAGTGTTCACCGATTTCCGTATGAGTTCTCAGCGTTTCTTAGAAATTGAAAATTGTGTCGTTGTGAATCGAATGATTGATTTGGAATGGATTCGTGGGAAAGCTAGGCAGGCAGATGGGACAACAGAGTATTCGGTGTTTGCAATTGATTTGACAGAGGAGCAGGGAGTGACACCGGAAATATATGACATATTTCCGAGTAATGGCTTCGAAGTTGTGTATGATTCTACCACTGATGTGTATCATATTGGGGATTATGTCAAAGGATTCAGACGGGAAAATGGAGCGATGCTGTGCTTCGAATTTTTGAGCGAAGAGTTTGATAGTGACGAGACTTCTGAGGAGGACGACATCGACGAGACTTCTGAGGAAGATGATGAATAATTTTCATATTTACGTTTTACAATTCAATAAATTTTTTTCAAACTCTTGTATTTTTTTGATGCGAAAGTCTAAAAGTTGACGAATTTTCCATCATTATTTGTTGACTTGACTGGATGTGAGAAAAATCCGTTTTACTATGAATAAAAGTTCCAGAACAATAAAATCCTCTGCACCGACCTCGCACTTTGATCGCTTGCCTACCAGCCAACGATATCTCTAATATGGAGTTTTTCCCGTCCAAATAGGAAACACAGACGATTATTGCGATTCGTATTGGATGAAATACTATCTCATACAATTTCGGGTTGTCGACAGATTCTATCTACGTCATCAATCCTTGTAGAACCTGGTGACGATGGTTGGTGAATCTACCATCTGTTGTTCAAATTAAGCCAATTTCTGGAATCTCTCTGATCTCCACATTCTCTAACAAAAAATTGGCTGCGATTGGTCAACATTCAATCCACGTCATCAATCGATAAAACGCCGCGTAATCCAAGTGCCGATGGTGGATAGATCGACCACCTGTTGGATATTTATGACTTTCTTTTTCTCTGCACTCTCTCTGATTTATGAACTCTCTCACTGTTTCAAGGACATTATGGTAAGTCAACAAACACCTTCGATCATTCATAGAATATTCTCGCTACCCAACAGTGATCATCTCCTACGCAATGGCTGACGTCGAACAAGTAAGTTATTTTAGCTGAGTTCATTTTAATTATCATTCAAACTTCAGACATTCGAAAAATTCCCAATTCTTCCACCTGAGCTCCGCCATCATGTTCTAACTTATTTGAACAACGCAACTAAGCTCAACTATTCACAATGCTCCAAATTTTGTGCAAAAGACATAGAACATTTCAATAGATTTGCGCCACGATGCATCCAAATTCGGGATATACTAGATAACACGAAGGGTATTGAGGTTGTGTTGCATTTCAAGGGAATTGTTCGAACTGCTAGATTTGTGGATGTTGGGAAAAACATGTACTCCTTTTTTGAGTAAGTTTTCGCGAAGTTAAAAAAAAACTTTTTTTAGTGTTATTCAGCATCTTTCCTATTCTTTTCTAAAAATAAAACCAAACCGGAAAGAAATTTTGAAACCAAAAAATTTAAATTTTTTAAATTTTAAATTTTAAAATTTTAAAAATTAATTAATCAATAAAACATGAAAATTAATTTTGCCAATTTTTCAGACGTGATGATGGTAATTACCAAAACATCGAAATTCTTGATGGTAATCCGGTCGACTCTGCTTTCATCTACATCGATCAAAAACTCCGTCGCCTCGATCACGGAGTCGTCGAAGAATTCGAGATTAATATGAGAGTGTGGTCCCGAAAAATCATGGATCTTCGAGTTATTCCACAAGTTCAAACATTTGTCGTCAAAATTTCCTCCCTCAACTATCCATCTTTTATAAAAAATATGAATCGACGAGATGACGTTTCAGCAGATTTTGTTCTTTTGAAAACAGAGGCGGACCCCAAATTTGAAGTGCCACCAACTTATCAGAGATCCAAATTTGTGAACCACCCGGAAAGGATGATTCTTACTTTTCCACTCGCAAAATTTGTCCGAACCCGTCAGAACAGACAAATTGATCCGATGTGCTTGTCATATTACAGTGACTTGATAAGTGAAGATTATATCAACACTCAGTTGAGATTGTGGAATAATTATGGCCACAATATTGACTTTAAAATTTTAATTCCCGTGTTGAACCCAAAAAAATTTGATCGAAAAGATATTTTGTATGGTTTGCCGATTCCTATCATTGATTTGAACGGTAAAACGTTTCTTAGTCGGACTGATGGAAGTCGAGTAGAATTTTTTGTTTCTGATAAACGTGCTGTGTTCCGTTCTGTGATTGAATAAACTTTTTCCCTTGTAGTTATTTTTTCCCTTGAAAATATGCCGAAAAACGCAGGACCTACCTCGAATCCTGATTGCTCGCCTATCAGCCATCCATATTATCATCAGTACGTACAATTTTCTATAATTTCGAGTGTTGCTCTATGTACGTCATCAATCAACATAGGTCAGGTGACGATGATTCGTCAACCTAACGATTGTTGTTCACTGACCATATTCATCAAAATCTCTGATTTCCACACTCTCTAACATAAAAACGGGTGCGGTCGGTCAACATTCAATCAACGTCATCAATCGATAAAATGTCACGTAATCCAAGTGCCGATGATAGATAGGTGGACCACCTGTTGGATATTTATGACTTTCTGATTCCCTGCACTCTCTCAGATATATACAGTCTCTGGTATGAGTATGGTCAGGTAGGGTCAGTCAACAAACACCATCCATCATTCATAGAATATTCTCGCTACCCAACAGTGATCATCGTCTACAATGGCCGACGTCGAACAAGTAAGCAATTTTAGCCGATCTGTTTTTTACCGTATCGCCTTGATTTCAGAAATTCGAAAAATACGCAACTCTCGCAGCTGAGCTTCGCTATCATGTTCTTACTTATTCGAACAACGAAACTCTCTTCGAATACGCACAATGCTCCAAATTCTGTAGTAAAGACATCGAACATTTCAACCGATTTGCGCCACGATGCATTCAAATTCGGGATATACCAAGTACAAATAAGGGTATTGAAGTTGTGTTCCATTTCAAAAAAATTGTTTGGACTGCTAAATTTGTGGATGTTGGGAAAAACATGTATCGTCGCTATGAGTAAGTTTTCGTGTGTTTTTTAAAAACATTTGAACGTGATTGGACATGCTCGGTTAAGTCGGACTGGAGAATCTTCAGCGGGCATAAAAAGTATTTTTCCAGATATGATGACGGTGAATACCAAAGCATCAAAAATTTTGATGGCAACCCGATCGACTGTGCCTTCATCTACATCGACCAAAAACTCCGACGATTCGATCGGTGAGTTGTCGAAGAATTCGAGATTGATCTGAAACGTTGGCACCGGAAAATCATGGATCTCCGAGTTATTCCACAAGTTGAAACTTTTGTGGTCCAAGTTTATCGATCCAACTTTAACTCGCTTATAAAGGATATGAATCGACGAGATGACATTTTGTCAGATTTTGTGCTTCTCAGAAAAGAAGCCAAGTTGGAAGTGACCGCTGCTTACCGAAATTCCAACTTTTCTAATCAACCAGACAGGCTGATCCTAATTTTTCCATCAACGAATCGTAATCTCCTTTATACTGGTCAATTTTACACTCACGAAATAACTGAAGAAACTATAAATGGTCAGTTGAAATGGTGGCATTGGTTTGGCGCATCGATGAATTTAGCAGTTTTGATTCCCGCAGCAAATCCAAAAGTATTCAATCGACAAAAGATTTTGGAAGACTTGCCGATTGCTATCATTGATTTGAATGGTAAATCATTTCTCAGACGGACTGATGGAAGTCAAGTGGAATTTTCGATTTCTGACAAACGTGTTGTGTTTCGTCCTGTAATTCAATAAATGTTTTTTTTTATTTTCTTGTTTTTTGAAAGTTTCCTTGCGATTTTTCTCACACTCACAGAATTAGCTTTAAAAAACAGGAAAGCTCTCAACGTTTTATTTTTTTGCGGTCGTTACTCTAATTTTAAGAGTTTTCATCGCAGCTTTGCTACAAATGTTTTCAGTCCCCAGAAGACCGTTCTCTACTTCAAATGTATTATAAACATCAGGACCAAAACAAGACCGTTTCTCTAACTGATCATCTTTCTCTCTTAGTATGTGGGTCGATAAATTTTTGCATAGCTGTGTTACGTCATCATTCATACGTCACCTCGTGCAATTGCTACCCCAGTCCGTATAATGACTGACCAGTCAATACCTCCCACAAGACAACACCATTTCATTGGTCGTGTGTCGTAAAAACTGTGGCTGAGAGGGTCGCTATTTGTACCGTGGTATAGTGACGTAACAGAGCTATGCAACGATTTACGACTGCTTGTGCCTAGAGAGACGCAAATGACCAGATAGAGAAACGGTCCTCACTTGGCCCATCTGTTCATGATTCTGTTCGTCATGGATAAAATGTTGGGAAAAGAAAGGACCATTTTTTCACTAGCATTTCTGCGTCTCTCTAGGTATGTTGGGTCGATAAATGTCGTCTAGCCCGGGGTACGTCAGTATTTCCACGTCACCATCGAGCAATCGTGACCCCAAGCCATTGTTGTGACTAGCTAGTCAATATCTCATTCACAAAACAACACTATACATATATCTACGTCATACGATCGTACCTCTTGCTTTCTGTATTTGTCGTCGCATTTTCTTCTTGTTCCTTTTTGTTTTTCTGCGAGCCAACAAAATTAAGTTCTTCCAGCACGAGCATGTCATCTGATACGAAAGACTGCGATACGGCGGGTCAAAGCGGACTTGTAAGTTTTTATTTTTGAAAATCATAATTTTTGTGTTCTATATGTTCGTGCAAAACTCAATGTGAAACAAAATTTGGCACTCTTGTACTATCCAGGACCGAAGCGAAAAATCGAGGACCGAAAAAAAAATCGAGTACCGATCTAATAAAATACTATACAAAAAAGCCTCTTGGTCCTCGATTTTATTTCTCGGTCCTCGGTTTTTCGCTTCGTTCCTGGTCTGTACAACAGTGCCCAAAATTTAGTTAGACCCGGAAGTTTTCAGAAACTCACAAAATACCCATCCCTTCCACCGGAGCTTCGACACCACGCTTTGAGTTACTCCGAAGACGGCGATCTCTTCAATATTTCTCAATGTGCCAAGTTCTGCCAAGCCGATGTGCAAAAGTTCTCCTTTCGCAAATTCGCTCCTTGGTATGTTAAAATCGAAGATGCCAGATTTGTAGAAAAGGGTGTTAACGTGGTTATGTGCTTTAACAATATCATGGTGACTACCAGGTTTGAGGAAGTTGGGAAAAAGAAATATAAGTTCCTGGAGTGAGTTTTGACTGAAAATTTTTGAAATTCTGAAATTTTCAGAGAAACTTCCAACAAGGAAGATGTGACGTCCGAAATTCGAGATGGTGACGCAATCGAGGCCGGTGTCAATTATCTAAATGAGAAGTTGAGAGCCGTTAAAACTTTTCAAGACTACCAAATTGATGAATTCAAAATAAATATGAGAACCTGGAGCCCACAAATTATGGACCTTCCTATCATCCAAAAAGTGGACCATTTCGTAGTGAAAATCTACAAGTCCAATTATCGAGCATTTATGAATGATATGAATAATCGAGCAGATGTTACTTCCGATTTTGTGCTTCTGGATGCCTATAAAATCCCATCAGACTACCATAATTCCGATTTCGCGACGCATGAAAAAAGAAAAATCCTACTATTCCCATGGACTGAAGGTTTTTCGCCATTATTCCTGAAAAACCAGCGGAAAATAGAATGGTTTACGGATGATGGCAAATTAAGAAAGATGTTGTCCTGGAAAATCCAAATGTGGATTGATGGTCGATGTAGAAATGTTAATTTCAATGTTCGCATTCACCCCAATTCCGATCTTTATGGAAGACGTGTTGGAAAAGTTGAGCACATTCATCAAGTAGTTTCGGAAGCTTTTCCGAATCAGAAGATCACTCGAGATGAAGAAAACGTGATTATACACCGTGCCGATGGAGCCAAATTGGCGCTATTCGTTATAGAAAACTGGATTGACAAACGCGTTTCAATGGGTTGGGAATTGTGCTCTTGTTTTTTGAAAGAATGATGTTTTGCATTTACAGCAGTTTTGTTTTGTGATCAAAATGTTTAACTTTTTCATCGAAATAAATTTGTTGCATTTATTCTTTTTTCTTGAACATTAAAAATTGTTGAATACCGCAAAATAAATATCCTATTACGATATTTTTAAACCAAATTGCAATTGTCAATATCTTTTTACTTATTAAAACTATCATGAAAACAAAATACGCCTATTTTCTCCGAATACGGAATTTCGAACAGTCTTGCAAAAAAAAAACTCAGTAAATTTTGTCACATACATTTTTTACTGCATTACATTCACAGTATTCCTATGTGTTCTTGTTTTCAAAACAGCACATAACAATTAGTAATTCGAACACCCCCTTCTCCCACGACCTCATTTTAGCAAAATCGTCAATGCGGAGTGTCGTTTTCGCGGGTTCTTATATGCATACGTGTTCCTCCACGTTGCATCACTAATGATTTTGTCCTAGTACATTCCTTCTTAGTAATTCTTCGTATTCGCAAAATTGGAGCATTTATATCAATTTTTCTCTCATATTTAAAGTTCGAAAATTTCAGATTCCAAATTGTGAACCTGCCAAAATAAACGTGAAACAATGGCGAGAGGAAGAAAGAGAAAAGTTGCTGCCGTGCTAGTGGAGCCGCTTGATGACACACCAGTGGACCATCTTGGAACGGTAAGTCCCATTTTTCTATTAACAAATTTCCTGAAATCTGAAGATTAGGCAATTAAGGTTTTTACGGAAAATTTTCAATTTTTGGAAAAAAATATATTTCTGGAAGAAATTCAAAAAAAACTTTGCAGTTCACCAAACTCCCAAAACTAAGCCCGGAGCTTCGTCAACACCTTCTCTCCTATTCCGGTCTAGCTGCTCTCTTCCATTATGCTCAATGTGCCAAATTCTGTCAAGCCGATGTTCAAGAATTCAGCAAAATCGTTCCATGGTATGTCAAAGTCAGTGATTATGTATCTTTTGGGCAAAATGGTTTGGAAGTCTGTTTACATTTCAAACACAAGAAGACAATTGTCAGATTCACTGATGTTGGGAATGGAAATTACATTCGTTATGAGTGAGTCAACTTTTCTGAGCTCCGAGCTGTAAATCTAAAATTTCCAGAAAAGACCGGCTTTTTGTTGGAGATTGGGATATGGATGTTCTAGATGGAGATCCAATCGAGGCAGGATACAATTTTCTAAAAAAGGCGTTGAGATTCGTCAAGTATGGAAGATGCCTGGAATTTATGATTGATCTGGACAATTGGAATGATCAAGTTTTCACCCATCGAGCAATTCCATATGTCAACAAGTTTGTCATAACAATTGGGGATAGCAATTATCAAGGTTTTATCGATAATATGAATCAACTCGATAGAATCAACTCAACTTTCATAATTGTGCATAAAGATCGAGTTGAGGACATTGGATTTGAAATGCCACCATCCTACTACACGTCAAAATTTCTCGAGCAACACGGATCCCAAGTTATGACATTCCCACCTACTAACTATGAACCCGCTGGATTCCCACTTCACTCAAAATTCTACTCGGCAATAATCCCGGAGAGAAAAATTATCAACGCTATCAAAGCGTGGTTGTACAAATCGAATACCAAAATCGACTTTGAGATTCATGTGCCGGTCACTCATGAGTTTAGGTATGATGTGATGAATATATTGTCAGAGCTGCCAAAGTGGGTGGCCGAGAGTCAAGACAGTTTTAAGAAGCATGGAAAGTTAGCAACACTTGTGGTTGAAGAGAAGTTTGTGATGTGTCGTCAAGTTTGGTAGTATTTTTTTGTATTAATGCTGATTTATTCAATAAATTTGAAAATTTGGAAAAAAATGGAAAGAATACGCTACAGTGAAACATTCGATGTAAGATGGATCCCACCTGAAAAAAATTTTTTGTTGACAAGTATTTTTCATAAAACCGATACAATTTTTTTTTTCACAAAACCCGAATTTTTTTGAATAGCTTACAACTTCAGTTCAAAAAATTTCGTGAAATTTTGTTGTCTGCAATATTAGCTGAAAATACTGCAAATTTTCCTTTATGTAATTTTCCTTTATGTATGTCTATCTGATTCTCTGCTACTCCCTTATCTACACACTCTCTGCCAATAGGCGCGTATCGATGAAATTGACCCTTGCAAAAATACTGTGATAGTGTGTAGATCACGGAGACGCAGAGAGTCAGAGAAGGCGCATATGGATCAGTCAGCGTGATTTGACAGAACCTATTCATTCGATAATTGTGTCGTGTTACTGGTAGGTGACCAACAATGTCTTCTGCGATGGATACCTCGGATGCCATGGAGATCGACCAAACAGATCTTAAGGTTAGTTTTTTTTTCATTTCACAGGACACATCTAATTGAATATATACTTATCTAATTCATGTAATAGGACACTTATCTAATAGGACACCTATCTAATCGAATATTTTCAGCTCACCAAACTCCCATATTTTTGTGCGGAACTTCGCCAGCACATTCTCTCCTATTCTGGTGATATTGAGCGTTTCAACTATGCACAATGTGCCCGATCCTGCCATGATGACATTCAAGAGTTTAAGAAAATCGTGCCATGGTATGTTAAAATCCAAGACTACAAATTATATGGTATGACTGGATTGGAAATCAAGATGAACTTCAAGGATCAAGAGTCGATTGTGAGATTCACTGATGTTGGTGGCAACAAATGTTATCGTTACGAGTAAGTTCAACTTTCATTTTTGTCAGAAAATCTGAAATTTCCAGACGAAACCGCTTGTTTCCTGGAGATTGGGACATGGAAGTACTAGACGGAAATCCTATCGATGAAGGACACAAGTATCTCAAAAATACGTTAAGATTCTTGAAGTATGGGCGAATCAAGGAGTTTGAGATCGATCTGGAAAAATGGAATGATGACATTTTCAACTTCCAAGCGGTTCAGAATGTTGAGAAATTTGTTATTCATATCGATGAGGCCATTTATCCGAGCTTTATCAACACTATGAATCAACTCGACAAAATTGACCCAACTTTCATAATACTGCCCAAAGCCAAGAAAGATTCGAAGGATCCGGACTTTGTGATGCCACCAAATTACGAAACTTCAAAATTTTTCAAGCAACATGGAAAGAAAACTTTGACACTTCCGTATCAAGATGTATACGCAGCTCGATTCCTTTTCCTACTAGATACTTTTCCACTTCATTCTCGGTTTTACACCGATGACATCAGTGAATATGAAATAATCCGCGTGCTCCAAAAATGGATCAGAATGCCTGAGCCGATTGATTTTGAGATTCATGTGCCAGTTGCACATAAGAGAAAGTATGATATCACCATGTTTCGAAACGCTCTACCCAACTTTATGGCCGAGTATGGAGCAAAATGTGATGTTGAGAATTATCTGGGATGCAGAGGAAAACGATTGGAGTTTGAGGTGTCGGAGAAGTTTGTGATGTGTCGACAACTTTAAAATCTCTTAAATTTTTTTTTTGCTTTTTCTGGTTTTTGGTTTAATAAAGTTTTAAAATATAAAAAATTGTTCTGTTTTGTGAAAAAAAAAACATTGTTCTGACATAATTCAGTGATCGTTGAATTCATCCTGCAAAAATCGGAATATAATGAAAATATTTAGAATTTGTTGTAGGCCACGTCGCCAGTCGGATGTCAGAAAAATCAAAAAAAAAACACAAGCTACTAGGGCTTGAATTTTTATAGTTTTCTCCACATCTTGTCTGTCAAATAATAAAAAAAAACGTTTCTATTCAAAAAAACTATTTTATAAATGACATGAATAACGAAAAAAGTAGGTACATGAAGACTGCTGCAAATTAAAAACTTTGGTTGTCAAAGTTAGGATAAACAACAGATTGACAATTATTTAAAAATTCTTATGAAATCAGACAAAAAATAGTCCTCCATTGACCAAAAACATATAAATATAAAAACATACAACGACACTTCCACGCTATACATTGTGCATTGTGTACAACCCTGTGCAAATACTATTATCACACTTTCCCTCCACAACAAACTACATACATACTGCCACTGCCCCTCGCCCACTTTTCATTTGTTTCGTTTCCCTTGTACTATTACGCCGCTTGCCTCCCCTCCTCCATCTCTGCTCCTCTCATCAATCCCCCTACTTGATTTTTTTGCATTTGATCACACCAGTGTCCCAAACTCTGCCGTTTCTAACACACTTGATATTTTTATGATGTTACTGCATAAATGAAATGTTTCCGATACGTTTCTACTTTCTTTTCACACATTAGTATCAACAAGATCCCTTTTCATATATATTTTCGAAACCAATAACCTCCCAATCAAATTGTATATATACATTGTTTCCAATATTTGCTTTTGTTGGTACATCTATATCACAACAAAATGTCTGTTCCACAATATTTCCCCTTTTCTCTGCCACAGCCAATTTCTCTCTACTTGTGATGTCTCGCCCACCAAGCACTTCATCTCGTGGTCTGCGCCTCTTCTCACTCCCTGTGTTCGCTTTTTCAACACTTTGAACCCTTTTTTCCCTCTTTCTGCCTGTTATGAATGTTTATCGAGTTGTTTTATTTATCGATCAGTTTTTTCCAGTTATTTATCTATTACTTTTTTATGGAGAAAACCGCAAAAAAGTCAGTTTTTTGCAGAAAACCGTTGGCAAAATGAACACATTCACCAACGAGTTTATGAGCGAAGTTGCTCGGGAGTCGCCTTGGCCGGAACATTGGCCCCCGGAAATCACAGTTAGTTTTTTTCTTGAATCATAACAAAGGTGGGTTAGAAAAACAAAGTTTTGATTTTTTAAATTCATTTCGTAATCCAAATGTGAACTTAAAAGCAAAGTGTTCAACTTTTTTTTAACTGAAGAAGCTGAAAACTAAAAAATAAATTATCCAGGTGTAAAAATAAATAAATTTTTGAATTAAAAATAAGTTTTTAAAAAATTTGAAAAATAAATTTTTCTAAAAAGTTCTTGAAAAACCTCTGGGCCGAAGTTTATCTATTTTTTCAAACATAGTTTGAAATCGAATTTTTTAAATCCGATTATTATACGATTTTTTCAGGAACAAATTGCCGTATTGCCAAAAACTGATAATAACCAGGAAAATCAGCAGGTGGTAGAAACTTTAGCTGTTGATTACAATGGTAAAATAAATCGGTATTTGTATAATATTATACTTTTTTGGTTTTCAGGATTTGACTGTTCGGACGATGTAATTCCGATAGGCGATGAAGATTTTTTTGAAATGAACAACAGTAACAAAATAACGGTATGCCTATCAACTCCGGGTGAGCTCATTTTGATAATTCAAAACAAATTTGATCTGAAATTACAGAAGAGATTCAACAAGAGCAAGATTTGAGTTTCTCAATGACTCAACTCAACAATGCTCTTTCTCCATTATCCAGCGGTAAGAACAGATTAAAAAAACAACATTCGAGCCATTTTTTTTTCAGAAAGTAAGAAAGTCGGCAGAAATTCTACTGCGAAAATTGGCAAGGTTCTCAGAAAGAGATTAACCAAGGCTGAAAAGACAAAATTGGTGAGCCTAAAAATTTCAAAAAAAAAAAAAACATATAAATCTAAAACTCCAGGGCAAAACTGCTGTGGAAATGAGACGAAGGCAAATGGCTGCAAAGACTTCAAGAGATTTCAAGCAGAAAAAGGTGGGCAGAGCTGAGGAGTTGGGCGTTATGAGAGAGAATTTGGTGGCTGAAAATGAAGCAATCCAACAACAGGTAATCCAGATTTTTTCAAAAAATTTCAAAAAAAAAAGGTGAGTTCTCTAGTATAATACCCTGATCAACGCCTACAACTGGGACTTCATCATCAATCCGATCCACCGAAATACTGGTCTACACGAAGAAATCGTTTTGGTCAGAAATAATGAGCTGGAGCATTGCCAATTTCAATTTGAAAATGACACGGATGTGCAACTTTTCAGCAAGGTAGGACATACTCTTGGAAAATTTTTCAAAAAATCCTATTTCCAGAAAGTCGAGGAGTTTGCTGAAAAACTGGAAATTGCTGAAAAAGATGTTCGTGACGCGGTGGCCAGAGACAAAGAGAAAAAATCAAAAACTTCGAAAAAAGGAAAAGTTGAAGAAACAAAGGAAGTGAAATTGACCACTTTGCGACCACGGGTCACTCGAGCCAGGGATAGTAGAGATTTGAATCAATTGGAACTCGATGTTCTCAAATTGGAATATGTAAGACATGCGCCTGTAAAATATCTTACCACAATTTTTTGTTTTCAGGAGAGAACTGCGCATGAGAACATTTGGAATCACGTTTTTCAATTACCAAAATTACCGGTAGGATCTTGATAACAGTAAAAACTTATCTGAAACGTTTTAGATCATCTTGGAGCTCCAACAAGCTGTCAAAAAAATTCCACTTCATCTTTCTGACGAGGAAATTGGCATTATCGAGGAAGTCCGTGGAATTCTTGAAACTTTGGATTTTGGCTAACTGACCCTCAAAACAAAAAAAATAAAAAAATAAATTGTATTCGCAGTGGTATTATTTTTTAGTATTATTTTTTATCAATAAAGTTGCTTTGTAGTTAAACATTTGTTCAGAAAAATATTTCAAAAAAGTGCAAAGTTGACCTTTCTGGGAAAATGATGAAAAAGTGACTCACAACGGTAAATAGATAGCGGCGACATGTGTTTTCGTACGGTCAACAAAAAAAACGATTTTTTGTTTTATCCTCAAATGCGTTCAAAATCTTTTTTCGTATCTCTTTTCGTCATTTCTCTTTCATTTTTTTCCTCGAAGTTAGATTTGATTGATTTTGCCTTTAACTTTAGCAATGTTTCTCAAAATATATCATACTTACCTGGAAGGATCATAGCTAAATTCATATGTGTCACCGTTCAGCTATGATTCAAATCAAACCAACTTCTAAACATCCCATAACCCCATTGCTTTTGAAATCTGTCGTCACTCCTATAATTTGTTTTTTTTCAATTACTCACTATAATGTGATATCACAACATAAATTTTCTATATTTTATGTGAAATGACTTATGATTCATTTATTGTCCTCAATTTATATGATTTATTTTCGAAAAACAAATATCAAAGCTTTTTGTCTGTTTTCAGAATGAAACTATAACTCTTTATTTTCTCTATACTTTTACATTCCTTTCTCGCATCATTCTTCTCTTATGTCTTTCTCTCCTCTTATCAAGTGTTTTGTTTGGTTTTGATCAGTTTTCGAATTCTTCACATATGTTGAAATAGGGTTTTGAGTATTCGAGTTGGAAAAAAATCAGTTTTCTCAAATCTTCTTTTTCTATCCTTTTTGTATCCAACCAGTCGTGTTTTCTATAAAGGAACATAAATACCCATTAATCACCGATAAACAACCCGGCGCCTCTTTTTCTTCAATATTTCTTTTTTTCCTCCTCACTTGTTATATTACGCGTTTCCACCCACCGCTCGCTGTTTGTCTTTTTTCTCTCATCTTTCTACATTTTTGGTTTTTTTTGTATAAATTCGAATTGTTTTGCGCTGTCGATCATTTTTTACCACTTGCGGCTTATCCCACCCCTTGAGTAATCCCATCATATCCCTTTTTGTTCAATTTAATCGGTTATTTCAGAATACTTTTCACTCGAAAATCAGTTTTTTCAGGTAGTTATTGCAATGACGAACAATTTTGACAACCATTTTGTCGAGGAGATTGGCAGAAATCACCATGAATCGCCATGGCCGAAAGAATGTCCACAGCAACCAAACTTGACTCAAGAAGTAACAGTAAGCTATTTTTAGAATCAAAAAAATTTCAATCGGAGAAAAGTATTTTGTTTTTATAAATTTATGTTTCCAACTAATTCAATTCTTGCGCAAGGTGATTAGCATCAGTAAGTTTTTAAAAGCGAGCACCCGACACCTCGCGGGTATCGACACGCATTATCTTTTGTGTGAATCGAAACCAGTGCGGCGTCGTGCGCTCGATTTCAATTTAACACTAGTGACGCAAACCATTTTACGCGAGGGTGAAACTTGTTGGGAACATATGTAAAAACGTCTGAAGTTATGAGAATCAGAACCAAGATTCTTATGGCTTATTTTTTCCGCACCATCTTCTAAATCAAAAATAGCAAAATTCTTTTTCAGGATAGCATGTGTCAGTTATCAATTGGACACGGAACAGGGTTCTACCATCAAAATGATCAAGAGAATCAGAAATTTGAGAAAACACCGGCATTAGTGGATATCAGTATGGAAATTTTTTTTTGGAAAATTGTTGAATCTGATTTTCAGATGCGGATCACGGTGACATTCCGTTGGGTGATGAAACTGCCTGGAAATCCAACAACCAAGATTTGAATGATACATGGGTATCGACTGAAGGTGATTTGATTCGATTGAAGTTGAATTGATCGGAAATTTCAGACGACTATCAATCACAACATGCGACTCCTAATTCGAGATTTTCGATGGCACCGCTCAGATCTGCTCTTCGTTATGTTCAAAAAGGCAAAAAATGGATGAAAGTTCCAAAAGTTGGCAAGAGAATAACAAAGGCTGAGAAGAAGATATTGGTATGTAGAAAACTCTATTGAAGATAAAAATTAGAATGCATAGGGTCCAATCGGAACGGAAAAAAGAGAAAAACAATTGGCAGTTGAAACTTCTCGCAGATTCAAACAAGCTCGAGTTGATCGAGCCAAGGAATTGATCGTTATGAAAGAAAAGTTGATCGTGGAAAATCAAGAATGCTACAAGAAGGTAATTCTAAAATAATAATTGTTTATAATTTTAAACGAAACTTTTGTAGTACAACACCCTTTACGAAGCTTACGACAGTGATTTCATCATCGACAAGAATAATCGGAATTATGGTGAGATTTTGAAAAATTTAGTAAATTTTTTCAAATTAATCAGAATTTTGAAAATGAAATAAAGGTAGTTTCGCATCTTCTTCTCTCGGTCGTTTTGACTTTTATATGTAAACATGAGAGATAACGGAAAAATTGATACATGATAACTCTGATTAAGATGTACAAGAAGCGATAATGAAATTTGATAACAACGGATTGGAGCAGTTCAAACATCAATGTGATTCTGATGAGAAAATGATTGGATACAAAAATGTAAATTTTTTTGAAACCTAACTGAGTATTTTCAATATTATTGCAGGAAGTCAAATTCTTCTTTGAAAGAATATTGTCAGCTGAGAACGAAAGAAAGCAAATCAACGACTTCAAGAAGGAATGTCAATGTGAAACTAAGGCTGAGTACAAGAAGGTAACTTGTGTTGTTTGCAATAAAATTATGGTTTTTTGCAGAAAATGGAGATATTTTTCGAAAGACTGAACTCTGCTAAGGAAGAAAAAGAGAAAAATAATGAAATCAGGAGAAAAAGTTGCAAGAAGGGGAAAAAGGAAACTGACCAGCCAAAGACGATTGAAAAACTCATCAATGCGAGAATAAGTACCTTAACCGCAGCAATTAGTAAAGATAAGAAAAGCATGGATTTGAATCAGTTGGAGTATGATGTTCTTAGATTGAAATATGTGAGTCATGTGCCTTCAAAATATTTCACCACGATTTTTTGATTTCAGGAAAAAGCTTCACATGAAAAAATTTGGAAATATGTTCAACAAAGCCCGGCATGAACTCAAGAAGTTTCAAAACTTATCTAATGTGTTTCAGATCGTTTTGGAGCTCAAACAAGCTGTTCAAACAACCACAAATCGTTTATATCATCTCTCTGAAAATCAAATAGGGATTGTCAAAGAAGTTCGTGGTATCCTCGAAATGCTGGATTTTGGTTAATTTGGCGGTGGAAAAAAATCAAACAACAAATTGTAGTCGCATTATTTCATTTTTGTTTTGTATCAATAAAATTGCTTTGTAGTCAAAACTATGTTCTGTAACAAATCGATAAAAACTTAATTTCAAAAAATTAATAAAAGTGAAAAGTTTGACACTTCTTGTCAATCTACAAATTGGACACCCACTCACATCAAATGATAACAGTAAACAGATAGCGGCGACATGTTTTTTGTGTATTTTCGACAAATGACGGTTCTCTCTAATCCTCAGCTGTGTTCAAAATTTTCTGTTGTATCCCTTTTCGTCATTTCCCCCGCAAAACTTTTTAAAATAAAGCTTCAATTGAAAAAAAAAGTTTTATTATACAAAAAGGAAAAAGAACACGTGCCAGGAGCGCGATACACCTCTTATCACTGATAATTGTGATTCAATGCAAAAAATTATATTGATGATTGTATTATTTTTCGTTATGGAGTTCACTAATTTGCCTTCTCCTCTTTTTTTCTCCCATTTATGCGCTTCCAGTAGAAATGCGTTTCAAATGCCAATAACGCATACACTTGTTATCACTGATAATTATTATTTGAGCTTATTATCGCATCAGTCACTAACTCACGCCTCCCCCCTTTACCCACATTCGCGCTTCCCGATTCGTCATTTTTTGCCGCCAACATTCTTTTTGATTGTGCTATTCTGATTGGTATTTGTTTTTGTGTATCACTTGTATAATGTCTGTTCATTGTACCGCCTTATCAATATTCAATCAATCGAGAACCACGTTTTGCTTTGAAAATTGATTACAAAATACTTCGAGTATATAAACCCTCAAAAAATTGATTTTTCAGGTTGAATCATGGACAATAATATTGAAAATTCCATTGGTGCAGCTGAGAACTCGGATAATCCGGTTCGTTTTTTGGAATAAAACTATCCTAAACACCGGCCTCTTTTGTGTTTTTATTACAGTAGCGTTGAATGTATTGACTGAATAAACTGTCAGTGGAAGACGTTCCAGTTTCCAGGCCATGTCGATTTACGTTTAAAAAGTTTGAAAGCGATTTTTTTGTTGGAATTTGTGTTCGTTAGGATTTTTCACAAAAAAAACTTTTCTACTGCCATGACTTGTCAAAACGACAAATTGGTAATACCAGCTTAGTCTAGTGAAACTACCACATTTTTAAGGAACTTGTGAAAAAAAAACTCATTCTTCAAGGTGAATAAATTCTTTCAGGTTGTGACTCATAACTCACCAAAGATTTCTGGAACAAATCGTCAAAACAGAAACAACAATCAAGAAGATCAGAAACCCGTTGAGCATTCTGCAAATGTGCATAATGGTTGGAAAATGTTTCAATTTCAAAATTTTCAACAAAATTTCAGGGATAAATCAAAATGATTTGATAATCCCGGCAGAAGACGATAACAATGATCGATATGATGGGTTGTATTTAGCACCTGGTATTTCACTTTTATTTTGGTGTAATCCCAATATAATATTACAGACGGCTTTCTCTACCCTGAAATTCCCTTGGATCCAGATTTTGCCAAAAATGTTCTTAATAATCCATCTCTCAAAGGTAAGCTTCCAGTTGTATCGTTAAATTTCAATCTTTTCAGAAAGTGCACAACGAAAAGAAGTACTCAAGGAGCAATTGAAATCCTTGACAGTTGTTGTTGAAATCGAGAAAGCTCCAAAATCTCCAAAATCTAGAGCAACAAAAGCTGAAATGAATGAATTGGTAAAAGTCAAAAGTTTCTCTCTAAAATATGATAGATGTTGCAGAATAAGGATGAGGATGTGAAAATGACAAGAAAGAGAAAAATGGATGTTGTGACTTCTGCAAAGTGCCGAGACTCGAAGAAGAGTCACATGAATGAATTGGACTTCAAAATAAATTGTTTGAATGAAAAAAATAGAGCTACTGAGGAGAAGGTGAGCTAAATTTCTGACAGTTTCGATAAAAAAGTTTTTAGTACAATACCATTGTCGATGTTTACAATTGTGGATATATCGTTCGTCCCATGAATCGAGTTTATGGTGAGTTTTTTTTTGAAAAGTTTTTTAAATAAATAATTCAGTAAATATCGACAGTATTTCGATATTCAATTTGAAAAGAGAGAATTACAACTTTAGAGCTGAATTTAACTAGGAGGAAAGACATTGCAAAATTTTTTATTTGAAATCAAATACATAGTTAGGATTTTTGATTTATGTGATGGTTTTATTTGTCAAACCGAGTTTCGAAATTCGAAGATTTATTGAAAAAAAAATTTTTTTTCCACAAAAATTTTCATTTGTAACAGTGAGGTTTTTTAATGAAAAAAATCTAAAACCGCTTTTTTAATTCAAATCCATTTTCAGACATTCGACCAATCATGGACGTCAAATATTTCGAGCTGTCATTGAGTTGGAATCTTGGAGAAATCGATGAAAAAAGAAGAATTTGTGACCAGGTAAAACCCAATATTTTGATTTATTTCAAAGTTCTTGTATTATAGTTGAGAAAATTGGCGGAATGGGAGCTGACTTTGCATAACGCGGATATCGACAGAGCTAAAAACCAAAAAGATTTGATAAAAGAGGCAATTCGACGCGGTCAACCCGGAGCAAAATTATTGCTTCCTGATATCAAAAGATTATTGAGCTCATTGGGATCACGTGTTTGTCGAACCAATGATGAAATTGATTTGTATCAGTCGGAATATGATGTTTTGCAAATGGAATATGTAAATCATGTCCCTATAAAATATTTCATCACACCTTTTTTAGGATAAGAAAGCGCATGTCAGCATTTTGGACTATGTCTATCGCCACCCGGTATGATTCTTGCATATCTACACACCGATAAAATAAACTTTTTTAGATTTATCCGATAGTTCAACAAGCTCTATCTGATTTTGAATACTATCCTCCGTATCACATGAGCGCTTATCAAGTTGCATATATACACAAAGCTCGTCGTGTTTTGAACCCCGGATGATTCATTTGAAGAAAAAAGAAAAAAAAAACTTTAGAAAATCGAAAAGAAAAAAATTATAAAAACCAAAAAACCAACAAAAAAACTGTAGTGGCGATTTATTATTTTTTTTTGTAATAAAGCTTCGTAGTCGAATATTGTGTTAATCAATATGAAAAAAAAATGATATCGTTTCATCAGTTGGTAATGTAGAAAGTAAGATGGGGACATGGAGCAGTTGACAATGATGTTGGCCGTTGAATTAAAATTTTGACTATGAAATATGAATTCTCCATCCAAAAATATGGTAGGAAAAAAATTTTCAGCTCACGGGGACTCGAACCCGCAACCTTCCGCTTGTCAAGCGCCTTGTACCACTAGGCCACGCTCTCACACTACAAAGACTACAATCTCAGGTTTTCCGAGGCTACAAACTACAATCTCAGGTTTTGCGAGACTTCAATGTAGTTTTTTTGGTGTGCGCGCGCGGCCAAGTGGCACAATGCGCCGATTCCCACTCGGAAGGTCGCAGGTTCGAACCCACGAGGTCTAAAAACATTTTTGCATTCATATTTTTAGGTCAAAAAGTTTTCATAATTTTATCAATGTCAGAAGAAGACAAAGAGAAAGATGGTTGAAATGAGGGAAATGAAAGCGGCAGTGGAGAAGAAGAAGCAAATTTTGGTGAGCAAGTCAAGCGGTTGATGATGAGTTTTTGAATTTTTCTGGCTTCGAAAGGCTAGGTTTTTTTAATTTTGATGGATTCATATTTGTCTTTAATAAATGCTTTTTTCTTGAGTATTGTTCTCAATCTCTCTGTTACTCAAATGATGACTATTATCGACATTGAGACACTTTAAGAGGAAAACAGGTGCATACAGGTTGCTATGGTGATTAAAGTTGCGAGTTATAGAGTTTACGTTAGGCTCACTTTCCTATATTCCTTCGCTACATGATATCGATCCTCTCTCTTTTATGTTTCTTCAAACCGAAACCCAAAACAAACTATTCAAATCTTCCACCTGAAGTTCGACAACACATTCTATCATTCTGTGATATTTTGACACTCTTCAATTATGCGGAAGTATCAAAACTATGCGGTGTGGAAGTTACTCGATATTTTGAAACCAATATGCTTTTTCAATCTGAGTTTAGAAGTACGAGCAGAAACGAATTTGTGGTTCAATTTTGCGGGGAGAATGGAGACCTTGCCGTCCTATTCTTACCATTGGAAAATGGGAAGTATAAAAAGCAATTGTAAGTTACTATTGGTTTTTGAAAAAAAAGGTGTAAAAAACTCAGAGAAAACCATCCTAGAGAACACAATTTCTTTTTTCACACAAAGTGGGTTTGCACAATACATGATGGCTCTGTATCCGAAGGCGCTCTAAGTTTTGCGGAAAAGACAATGAAATACAAGTCGTATAAATTTGATTGGAATGTCGATTTATGGTCATCTACTTGGATGAGAAGCAGTGCGGGAAGATCGAGAAGAATAAAAATGTCATTACCAGAAAACGCATATGAAGATTTCTTAGCCTCGGTTGATGAGGAATCATTCCGACCGAGACAACTACATTTGAGATCAAAATGTATTACGTTCCCTCCAAGTTTCTTTGAAACGAAATTTTTCAAAGAATCAAGATCGGAATTATCAATCAGTCGAAGTGAAATAACAGGGCAACAATTTTTGAATTTTCGGAAAAAAATATATTGTAAAGGTGGATGGTTTACAAATAAATTTGCACAATCAAAAATTTCTCAATGGTTCTGTAGTGACAATGATGATCACTCGTGTTTCTCCCTTTGGACGGAGAAACCGGAAGGTTTCAATATTCATACGATTACACGAGATTTCAAGATTTCAAAGGACGTTGCGGATCAAATTTGGCTCACACGGCCAGATGGCAAAAAAGCATTGATCGATTTCGACCCGAATGCGAGTACTGTGATGAAAATCATTTTCTGTACAAAACATAAATCTAGTTCCGATTGTTCACGAAATTACTGATCTGATTTTCATTAAATAAATTTTTCATTTATTTGTTTTGAAAATCTCTAAATCATAACAGGTGCATTCGACACAAAAATGGAGAAAAAAAGCGGAGACGCCGTGTGGTTTTGATGGAAATGTGAAATGCCGACCTTAATCTCGAACAGGTGGTTTTGGTAAGATAGTTTGAGGTGAAAAGGGGAAATCAAATCTTTCACATATAACTTGCGTTGTTTTAATTTTGATTATTGCATAAATACTTACTACTGACGAGACTCGGTATCTAAATGTCGTCTAGTTTAGAGTCGAAACGACATACGCTTTTCTTCCTTTCTTCCTTTATATTATTACGATTCTTCTATTTTCACTAATTTATGACTTCATTCTTCTTCTCATCATGTATGTTATAAGATTCATTTATTTGTTTACATTCCCATTTTTAGATAATTTCTGAGTTTGAAAAAGCTGTGTGCATGTTGCTATGGTAACCAAGCCGCGAGCTAGAGCATCTATGTTAGGCTCACTTTTCCGCGCAACAGAAAATGGGATCACTTCTCTCCTATTTCTGCTGTTTCAGGAAGAAAACCTTCAAGACCTATTCAAACCTTCCACCTGAAATTCGACAACATATTCTGTCATTCTGTGATATTCTGACACTTTTCAATTATGCTGAAGTGTCGATACTATGCAGTGTGAAAGTTACTCGATATTTCGACGCCAACATGCTTTCTGCTTCAGAGTTTAGAAGTGACCGACAAGATGAATTCGAATTCCATTTTTTTGGTAGAAATGGACGTATTTTTGTTGCATTCTTACAATTGAACAATGGGAAATATGAGAAGCAAGTGTAAGTTATCATGGGTTTTTGAAACAACAAAAAAGAAAAAAATTTTCAGAATGCCCAATATTTACACAAAATATATTTGCACAATACATGACGGCTTGGCATCCGAAGCGGCTTTAATTTTTGCGGAAAAGACAATGAAATATAAATCATATAACTTTCGTTGGCACACTGATCTATGGTCATCAAGTTGGATGAGAAGTCACGCGGGGAAATCGAGTAAAGTTAGCCTGTTTTTACCAGATGAAGGATATGAGGATTTCTTATCCTCGGTTGATCAGGAATTATTCAAACCGGGGCATCTACAGATATTAACTGATATTCTGATCCCGCAAAATTTTTTTGGAACGAAGTTTTTTAAAGAATCACGATCGGAATTATTTATCAGCCAGAGTGAAATAACAGAACAACAATTTTTGAATTATCGAAAAAGGATATACTGCGAAGGTGGATGGTTCACAAGTAAAGTAGTTCGATCGAAAATATCACAATGGTACGATAGTGACAAAGATGATCATTCGTGCTTTTTCCTTTGGACAGACAATCCGGAAGGCTTCGATATAGCAACGATTTCTCAAAACTTCGAAATTTCAAAGAACGATGCAGATCAAATTTGGCTCACACGGCCAGATGGCAAAAAAGCATTGATCGATTTCGCCCGGAATGCGACTACCGTGCGCAAAATAATTTTCTGTACAAAACATAAATCTAGTTCTGATTGTTCACAAAATTACTGATCTGATTTTCTTCAAATAAGTTTATTATTTATTTGTTTTGAAAATCTCTACATCATAACATCGACATAAAAAAAGGAGAGAAAAAGCGGAGACGCCGTGTGGTTTTGATGGAAATGTGAAATGCCGACCTTAATCTCGAACAGGTGGTTTTGGTAAAATAAATAGCGGCAAGAAATTGAAACCAAAGCTTACACATATGTACTGCAATTCATTTATTTGTTTACACGCCTTTGTTTTGAATATTTCTGAGTTTGAAAAAGCTGTGTCCATGTTGCTATGGTAATCAAAGCCGCAAGCAAAAGCAAATAGGTAGGCTCATTTTTCTCAAAGCACAAAATGGGATTAATTCTCTCCGTTTTCTGGTTCTTCCGAAAAAACTCCTTCAAGAATTATGAAAAACTTCCACCTGAAATTCGACAACATATTCTTTCATTCTGCGATATTCTGACACTGTTCAATTATGCTGAAGTATCGAAACTATGCGATACGGAAGTTACTCGATTCTTTAAAACCAACATGCTGCACACTTCAGAATTTACAAATGACCAGAAAGATAAATTCAAATTTAATTTTTTTGGTAAAAACAGACAACTTTTTGTTGAATTTTTACCATTGGACAATGGGAAGTATGAGAAGCTAGTGTAAGTTATTTTTGGTTTCTGAAACAAAAGAAAATGCATACGTTTTTAGAAAATACAAGCTTTATACCAAATATGTTCGGACAATACATGATGGCTCTGCATCCGAAGCTGCTCTAAATTTTGCTGAGAAGACAAGGAAGTATAAACCAAATAACTTTCGTTGGCACGCTGATTTATGATCATCGATTTGAATGAGAAGCAGTGCGGGGCAATCAAGTAGAATAGATGTGATATTACCAGAAGGAGCATGTGACGATTTCTTATTGTTAGCCTTAATTGATCATGAATAGTTGTGGGAAATAATTTCTCAAAACTTCAAAGTTTCAAAGAGCAATGCATGTCAAGTTTGGCTCACACGTGCAGATAAAAAAACAGCATTCATTGATTTCGGCCCGAATGCGACTACCGTGATGAAAATAATTTTCTGTACAAAACATAAATCTAGTTCCGATTGTTCACAAAATTACTGATCTGATTTTCATGAAATGAAATATTTTATTTTTTTGTTTTGAAAATCTCTCAATCAAAGCAAGTGGATTTGACATAACTATAGAGAAAAAAGAGGGAACGCAGTGCGGTTTTGCTTGAAATGTGAAATGCGGCCGTAATCTAGAATAGGTGGTTTGGCTAGGCTAATTAGTGGCAAAAAGGGGGATTAGCCCTCAACCAAGTGCCACAAATATTCGATACAAAATGTCACATGAGTTTATTGAAAACTTAAAAAATATAGTCCCGAACGTGCATCCTTGAAAAACTTGGATTGAAAAAAACTACACGGTAGAACAAAGGCGGGCGTGTATAATTCCAAGCATTCGCGCTTGAAAGACTCATCAGCAATATATTTGAAAACTAGAGCATTTTATAAATAACTTTGGCAATATAAAAGACACAAATTAGATATTCTTAGATGATTCTCGTTGCCTCCTTCCACCCAATAAGTAGTATCATAGTAACGATCTTCAATTTCTACGTTTGGGCAGAACATAATAGTCCTTTCGTAACATTCAATAAAAGCCTTTCTGTTATCGGGTCGCTTGATCCAGATATGCTTTCCAGAATGAATTGCAGGTTCTTCTTTTACAATTGTGAAATCTTTCAAAACGACATCCCAGTCAAGAACAGATACACGCGTTTGAACTTGAAAGCATGGATGTTTGTGAGTGTCACTCTCATACCATTGACGAATTTTCGAGTGTACTGCTTTGCTAGAAATGAAACCTTTCACATCCAAGTTTTTTTTGAATCCCAAAAAGTCTTTTTGCGAAATATCGGCTTTCGCCAGCAACAAATTGGATCTTGACTCTTGGAAAAAGTTCGATTGAAAGAAACTGGCTGGCAAGGTATATCGAGAATCCGTTTCGATAATCAGGGTAATAGGTTTGAATGATTCGTGATTGATCAAAGTCAAAAAATTGGCAAAGTTGGCTTTTGATACTTTCACTTTCAATCGACGCGAGTTTTGGACATTTAACGATGATGGAAATTGCTGAAGACGCCAATAAAAATTTAAAGCTCGATACTTTGATAATTTTTTGGCCACATCCAGAGCTTCAACACTTGCATCACCATAATGAGTTGTGATAAGAGGATTGCCGTCCCATTTCTCTCTAAAACCGGCAATGTCTATCAATTCAAATCAACAATCAACTTACACTCGTCGTTCATATTTGCCATTTTCTTTAGGTACGAATTCCAATGCATGCTCTTTTCCGTCTTTGTAATATGAAATAACATAACATTTCCCTTTTTCATTGGGCCTATTATTCGCATAGGTTCGAAAACGCAATTCATCAAATGGGTGTTTTTGAATGGATTGAGTAACATCTGCATCGCATGATTTCGATACTTGAGAATATTTGAAAAGTGTGATACAATCACAGTATGACAGTATATGTTGTCGGATTTCAGGTGGGAGATTTGAATAGTTTGTTTCGGGTTTTGGTTTGAAGAAACAAAACAAAGAGAGAATCGAGAGCATTTTGTGCGAAAATGAGCCTCTGTGTCTAATCTATGCGGCTCGGGTCTCTGATTACCATAGCAACCTACCTGCTTCTCTAACCTACACAAATGTAAATGTTTTTTGTCTGATCTAGTTCTAAACGACATAGCATTTTGTTGACTACATTGCCACATGAAATGGCACACATTGGATATTCGAAGATTAGATAGACATTAGATTAGTCTCCTAGCCTCCTTCAGCCCTCTAATTATCATACCGCAATGCACCTGAAATCTCCCACAGATGATGCTGATTTTCTTTCATAGGCATTCAAAAAAAGAACTCAAGAGCAGAATAAATTTATTGAAAACCATGCGACCAATAAGTAGTATCATCGTAACTATCTTCAATTTCTACATTTGGGCAGAACATGATAGTTCTTTTATAAAATTCAATGAAAGCTTTTTTGTCATCATGTCGTCTGATCCAGATATGTTTTCCGGAACAAATAGCATTTTCTTGTTTTTCAATCGTGAAATTTCCCATCACGACATCAAACTCAAAACCATCTGGTATACGAGTTTGAACTTGGAAGCAAGGATGTTTGCAAGTCTCGCTTTCATACCATTGACAAATTTTCGAGTTTATTGCTTCGCTAGAAATTGAGCCTTCCACATCCAAATTTTTCTTAAATTCCAGAAAATCATTGTTCGAAATATCACCTTTCGCAATCAGTAAGTTGAATCTGGACTCTTGGAAAAAGTTTGATTGAAAGAAACTGGCAGGCAATGTATATTGATAATCGGTTTTGATAATTAGGGTAGTAGGTTTGAATGATTCGTGATTGATCAAAGTCAGAAAGTTGTCGAAGTTGGCTTCTGATATTTTCACTTTCAATCGATGCGAGTTTTGGGCATTTAACGATGATGGAAATTGCTCAACACACCAATAAAAATCTAAAGCTCGATACTTTGATAATTTTTCGGCCACTTTCAGAGCCTCATAACTTGCATCACCATTATGATTTGTGATAATCGGATTGCCGTCCCATTTTTCTCTAAAACCGCCAAAGTCAATCTATTCAAATCAACAATCAACCTACACTCGTCGTTGATATTTTCCATTTTCTTTAGGTATATATTCCAATGCATGCTCTTCTCCGTCTTTGTCATATGAAAGAACATAACATTTCCCTTTTTCGTTGGGTCTATTATTCTCATAGGCTCGAAAACGCAATTCATCAAATGGGTGTTCTTGAATGACTTGAGTAACATCTGCATCGCAAGATTTTGATACTTGAGAATATTTGAAAAGTGTGATACAATCACAGAATGATAGAATATGTTGTCGGATTTCAGGTGGAAGATTTGAATAATTTGTTTCGGGTTTTGGCTTGAAGAAACATAAAAGAGAGAGAATCGAGAGCATTTCGTGCAAAAATGAGCCTCTCCGTCTTATCGAGGCGGCTCGGGCTCTAATTACCATAGCAACCTACCTGCTGCTCCAACCCAAACAAATGTAAATGTTTTTTGTCTGATCTAGTTCAAAACACTAATTACACCTTGTTGAGATTATAGGCTTCAAATGGCACACATAAAATAGATATAATTGCTTTTGGATACCTCCGTCCGCCTCTAATTACTTTTCCAAAATGCACCTGTCGGGGATTAAGCCTCATATCTTGGAGCTTATTTGTTCTACCGAAATTCAAGCAAGGTGCATTTTATGGACGATGAAAAGCATGAAGAATCGTGATTGACAGTTTATTTCATGCATGAAAACAAAAATACATAAAATAACAGAGATCAAAAACATCCTCCATCAGTATTTTCCGGTAAAAAAATCAAATCTAATTTTTTTCTGGATTTACATTTGCTTTCAATATGAAAATATGCTTTTTTGTTATCATTTCGTCGAATCCTAACACCGGTCCATCCTTTCCATCCGTTCCATTCTGTTGTGTTGATGTTTTCCACGACAAAACCTTCCCAAAAGTTTTCTATAGCAAATCCATCTGGAGTTATGATCCGTAATTTGAAGCATCCATGATGATCAGTATCACTTTCGTACCATTGACGAATTTTCGAATGCACCGATTCGCACGAAATTTGCCCCAAACCATCTCTGTCATCAATCCATGTACCTATACAACACAGTTTTCTTTTATAGTTCAAAAACCGTTCCTCTGTCAGATAACTTTGATTGATATGCAATCCAGATCGCGATTCTCTAAAATATCGGCTTTGGAAAAAACTGTCCGGCAATGTGAAAGATGGCGTGTGCAATGTTAGGCATTTTGGTTTGAAGGACTCATTATCGATCGAAGTTATGAAATCATCATAGTTGAATCGATTAATCTCCAAAATCAACTCTGCATGTCCGAAATCTGCTGTCATCCAATTTCTTGGCCATAATCTTGTAATAAACTGAACGTATGTTGCCCTATATTTCAAGGAATTCTCCGCGCATTCAAGATATGCTTCAATCGGATCCTCGTCACTTATAATGCTTGTATGTCGGTAAATATCATGATGAGTGCTGAAAGTTTAAAATATTTCAGTCACCCTGTATCAACTCACATCTTTTTTTCACACTTTCCATCAACATTTGTAAAGTATTGTATATGACGACCGCGATTGTTTTTGGCATAGTGAACGTAAAATGATTCACCTTTATCGTCTCCTGCGTCCTCTAATCTCAGTACGTAAATTGGTTGTTTTTTGAAAACTTGAACAACATCGGCATCACAAGTCGGTGATATTTGAGCATAGCTCAAAAGTGTGTCACAATCGCAGAACGATAAAATATGTTGTCGCAATTCGGCAGGTAGATTTGGATAGTGTTCGAATGACTTCTTCTTTTTCCTGAATAACCAGCAAAGCGAGAGGAAAGAGAATATTTTATTGATCATTTTGGCACAAAGAATGAAAGATATTAGAGATGTATAGCCATATTCTCGCTGCCTCCTTTTTCCCCGAGCAGGTGCAAATGGGCACCTACTCTAATTAGTGGTTTGAGCTTGAGAGGAGCACACAGCGCTCCCTCTTTTCATACTCCCTCACAATATGTTATCGATTCTCTCTCTTCTCTGTTTCTGCAAACCAAAACACAAAACAAACTATTCCAATCTTCCACCTGAAATTCGACAACATATTCTGTCATTCTGCGATATTATGACACTGTACAATTATTCTCAAATATCTAAACAATGCGATACGGAAGTTTTTCGATTACTCACGTTGGAAAACATTTGGTATTCCAGTTTTTCAAGTTCGAAACATGACGGCAAAGAAACGGTCAAGATTGATTTTTATGCAAAATCTAGCTCAAAGAGACTCCAAATTAGTTACAATTCCATAAATAAACGAATGTACGTGCGGAGGACGTAAGTTTGTGATATTGCGTCAGAAAAAGTATTTACAAATTAAGAACAAAACCGAATGATACTGGATTTACTTCTACAATACACATAGGCTCAGCAACTGAGGCAGCACTAACTTTCTCCGATTGGATGTTCAGATATAAATCCCGTTGGTTCCGGTGCAAAGGGGATGAGTGGCCATCAAATTGGATGAAGTCAAATGCAGGGCTGTCGGATAAAATAGAACTGGAGTTGTCAGAAGCACCGTATGAAAATTTCTTGGCTTCAATTAATGAGGAATCTTTTCAACCTGGTTATCTTATTTTGTACTGTCGTTCGAGTTTCAACTTACCCACCAGTTTCTTCGACTCAAATTTTTTCAAAAAGTCCAGAACCGACTTGCGACTCGATCGCAACGGAAAAGTAACAGAAGAACAATTCTTAAAATATCGGAAGCGATTCTTTTGTTGTGGAATGTTTCCGAACGAAGTGGTGCGCTCGAAAATTTTGCAATGGTATGAAAGTAGCACAAATGAGCCCCGATGCTTCGAAATTCGTACTTTCAAACGTGGATGTTTTGATATGGCTTGCATTAGAAGCAATTTTATTTCGCAAAAACAAAGTTCTCAAGGTATCTACAGAATTGTGATAAGAAGGAGCGATGGAGAAGAAGCAGTTGTTTCCTACGACAATTGTACGCTCCAGTTTTGTACAAACTACAGAAGTTCTGATGGTTGTTATATTCGTCATTGATAAAATCTTTTTATTGAATGCTGTTTAGAATCTCTTTGCTTAGAATCTCTATCTCTTTTTTTAGAGAGCAACAGGTGTAATCAGTGTTTTGAGCTGAATCAGATAAGAGACATTTACATTTATGGCGGCCAAACAGGTTGCCATGGTTATTGAAAAGGCGACCACCTAGCCTATACGAAGAAACTTATTTTTTAAACAAAATGCTCCCCTTCCTCTCTTTATTCTGTTTCTTAAAACCAAAACCAAAAACAAATTATTCAAATCTTCCTGCCGAACTGCGGCAAACTATTCTATCCAACTGTGACTTTGACACACTCATCAATTATGGTCAATTATCAGAAACTTGCTGTGCAGAAGTTGCTCGGATTTTCGAAAAAGACCCACTTGACAAACTTCGTATTGATAGTGACGACAAAAAATTTGAAATATCATACTCAAAAACAACAAAGGACAGAGGATCCGATTTTTATTTATGGATGATGGAAAGTATGAGAAACAAATGTAAGTTGATATAATTTTTTGAATATATTGACTAAAGAAAATTTTAGAAGGGAATATCCAACGTATGAAGAGCAAATTACAATACATGATGGTGATGCATTCGAATCAGCTCACCGTCTCGCTGAAAAGTTTCTGACATTTAGAGCGTATGATTTTTGTTGGTACGCATATCAATGGCCAACAAATTTGATGACCGATATTATTTTGAGAAGATCGAAGAAAATCACACTGAGGATACCGAAAATAATGTATGCCGACTTTTTGTCATCAATTGATCACAAATCGTTTTCCCCCGAAACTCTGGTTTTAAACTACAACTACAAGCTGCCAGCAAGTTTTTTTCAATCAAAATTTTTTCAAGAATCTCGATCAAACTTGGATATACAATGGTTGTGCGCAATAACCGACAAACAGTTTTTGGACTATAAGAAAAGTATATACTGTGAAAATGTGCAAGTTTGTCGCGAAGTTGTTCGTGCGAAAATTCTTCAATGGTACGAAAGCAGCAGGGATGATCATGAAAGTTTCAAAGTCAAGATTCACATTCCGGCTGGCTCTGATATATCCAATATATGGGAAGGCTGTGTGGTGTATCACATCGAAACTAATTCGGAGGAATTATTTGGACATGAAAAAGTTTGGTTAATACGTCAGGATGGTAAAATGGCATTCATTCTTTTTGAGAGGAACGATAGACCGGGAAAAGTAGTTGAATTTTGTCCTAACGAAGATTATGACTATGATAACTATTTCTGATTATCTTGTTTTTTATGTCATCTCAGTCGTTGATAAATTTTCTATGAAAACGGTTGTTTTTTTAAATTATTATTTATCATGTTCTATCTATGAAGCAAGCTATACCCATCTAACGTGACTATTGCTTGAATCTTCGATTTTGAAAAAAAAATTTTTTTCTCGTGAACTTCAAAGAAGACGGCAATCTCAACAAATATAGTTAGTGTTTTGAGCAAGGGCAAACGAGAGACATTTAAATTTGAGCAGCAGTCGGGTTGCTATGGTAATTAGAGACCCGAGCCGCATAGATTAGACGGAGAGGCTCACTTTTCCGGTAAATGTTATCGATTCTCTCTCTATTGTGTTTCTTCAAACCAAAACCCAAAACAAACTATTCGAATCTTCCACCTGAAATCCGACAACATATTCTATCATTCTGCGACTGCACCACACTTCTCAAATTCTCTCAAGTATCGAAATCTTGCGATGCGGATGTTACTCAAGCCTTTCAAGCAAACCCATTTGATAAATTACGTTGTTACCCCTCGAACTACAGAACCTCTGAAAAAAAGAACTGTTTTTATATTACATTCTATTACAAAGACGAACAAGCTTACGAATTGGAATTCATATCGAAAGAAAATGGAAAATATGAAAAACAAGCGTAAGTTCACTTTCACTCGAACAATTGAACGTTGATTGTTTTAGGAAAAAATATTGGGACGTCAAACCTATTATTACAACTCTTAATGGTGATGCAAGTGGTGCAGCTTTTACATTGGCTGAAAAACTATCGAAATATCGAGCCTGGACACTTTACTGGGGTTTTGAGCAATTTCCATCAAACTTTCGTATCCAAAACTCGCGCTGGTTGAAAGTGAAAATATCGGAATCCAACTTCAACCAGTTTTTGATTTTGATAAATCAGAAAACTTTCAAACCTGGCACCCTGGTTATCCAAACAGCTTGTTATTATATTTTGCCTACCAGTTTCTTTCAATCAGATTATTTCCAAAACTCAAGATCCAATTTGCTTATTCAGCAAGGCAATATTTCGGAAAACGATTTCTTGGGATTCAAGAAAAACTTGGACATGGAAGGATCGATCTCTAGCACAGCAATACACTCGAAAATTCGTCAGTGGTATGAAAGTGAGACTGACAAACATCCTTGCTTTCAAGTTCGGCTTTCAACGCCCACATCAAAATGTTTTGATTTCGATGTCGTTTTGGGAAATTTCACAATTGAAACGACAAAACATGGAGAGAAAATTTGGATCAGGCGGCATGATAAAAAGAAAGCGTTCATTCAATTTCACAAAGCGAATATTATGTTCTGCCCAAACGTAGAAGTGGAAGATAATCACTATGTTATTACTAATTGGTTGAATAAGTATCAATGAATCATTTCGTTTTTGAGCTCTTGTTTTCAATATCTATGAAAGAAAATTGGCATCATCAGAGGAGGGAGATAATCCCCAACAGGTGCATTGCGGTATAATAATTAGAGGCAACAGGAGGCAACGAGATTAATCCAATGCCTATCTACTCGTGAACATCCGCACAACAAACAAGCTTCTCCTTTCGAAGAGAATTAATTCCCGACAAATGCATTTTGAAGCAACAAAGGAGCTGACCAAAAGCAATTTTTCTAAATGTGTGTCATTTGAAGCCGATAATCTCAACAAGTATAATTAATACTTTTAGCTAGAGCAGACAAGTGACATTCACATTTAAAATATCACATAGAACAGTGAGCCCATATGTACGTATTCAAAAAGTTTCAGCCGTAACATAAAAACGACGTGCTTACAGGGTTTTGCATTTCTTGGACATCGTGTCACACTTTTGGTTATCTTACTGTTTGCTTCAAACTTTGTCACTATAACCAAATTTTGTATCTGTCATATGAGTGGCAAAAAAATTCAAGACAATATTTAATAAAATAGTTCATTAGAAATAAATATGACAACCATCAAAACTTCTGTATTGTGTACATTGTGTACAAAACCGGAGTGTTTGATTGTCGTATGTGAAAAGTGCTATTTTTCCATCGGGCCTTCTTATCACAGTTTGATGGAAACTTCCAGAGCTTATGAATTTGGAAAGAGAAAGATTTCTCGTTATTTGTGCAAAATCAGAACCATCACGATGGTATGTGAAAACTTCAAAGCATCGGGGCTCATTCGTGTCACTTTCATACCATTGTAAAATTTTCGAGCGCACCACTTCGTTCGAAAATAATCCCTTGCAGAAGAATCGTTTTTGATAGCCCAGAAATTGTTCATCTGTTACTATTACGCCGCCATATAGTTTCAAGTCGGCTCTCGACTCTTTGAAGAATTTCGAGTCGAAGAAACTGGCGGGTAAGGGAGAAAACCAAACTTCCAAAATAAGGCAGCCAGGCTTGAAAGACATCTCATCAATTGACGCTAAGAAATTGTCATACATTGCTTCTGACAACTCAACTTCTATTTCATCCGATAGTCTTGCATTAGTCCTCATCCAATTTAATGACCAATACTTCCCGTCACACCGAAATGAACGTGATTTATATCTGAACATCCAATCTTAGAAAGTTAGTGCTGCTTCAGTTGCCGAGCCCATATGTATTGTCGATGTGAATCCAGTAGAATTAGGTTTACCTCTGAATTTGTACATACTAATTCTAACTCAATATTAAAAACTTACATCCTCCGCACGTATATCCGTTTATTTATGGAAATGAAACAAATTTTGAGCTCACTATATTTTCTTTCAAATTCAATCATGACCTTTTCTTTGCCGTCACGTTTCCAACTCGAAAAACTTGAAGACCAAATTTTTTCCAACGTGAGTAATCGAAAAACTTCCGTATCACATAGTTTTGATATTCGAGAATAGCTATACAGTGTCATAATATCACAGAATGACAGAATATGTTGTCGAATTTCAGGTGGAAGATTTGAATAGTTTGTTTTGGGTTTTGGTTTGAAGAAACACAATAGAGAGAGAATCGATAACATATTGTGAGAGAATATGAAAAGAGGACGCGTTGGCTGCCTCTCTCAACCTCAAGACACTAATTATCTCAGTTGCACCTGTTAAGGATTAGTCCTCAACAGAATGCCAGGCATATTCAAAACAAAATGTCACATAGAACATAAAAATTTTATCTCATAACGTTTAGATCAATTCTTATTCATTAAACAAAACGGAATTTTTTGAGGATTCTCAAATCAAAACAAATCTCCAACATGGACATTTTTCACCAGATACACAGAAGTCTATGTAGATGAGGAACACAGTCTTCGATCGATCAAGATCGTGATGCAACTGCGCTCTACTGTAAAGACTGCAAAACCGTGCGCGCGTAAATTCTTCTCTTTCGACGCAGTGCCCTCATTCAACGCAACGCACCGTATTCATTCAGTTTGCCACTTGCCATGACCGACCTTGTTATTGATCAATTTTATCCGATTGGTGTAAGTTTTTCCGATTTTTTAGCAGTTTTTACAGAAAAATTTCAGCTAGGAGATAGACATTCACCACCTGCAAACAATCGACACCATCCGTATCGAAGAAATTCGCCACCGAGTCCAGAAATAGAGGTCAAATTCGAAAAATGGAGCATTCTTATTCCAAACTTGAAGATCCATGCACTCTCCTACTGTAATGGAAAAACAGTGCTCAACTATGGTCAGTGCTCGAAAGTTTGTGAGGCTGAAATCCAGACGTTGAACACAAATGTGCCAAAAACTTTGTCGATTCGTGATAGTCAGCGAGGATTGAAAGTGTTGATCGAATTCAAAAATGGACAAAATTATGAACTGGAGTACATCAAGAGAAACGATGAGTTCTATTGCTTGAAAACGTAAGTCATAGATTCATAGATTCATAGATTCATAGATTCATAGATTCATAGATTCATAGATTCATAGATTCATAGATTCATAGATTCATAGATTCATAGATTCATAGATTCATAGATTCATAGATTCATAGATTCATAGATTCATAGATTCATAGATTCATAGATTCATAGATTCATAGATTCATAGATTCATAGATTCATAGATTCATAGATTCATAGATTCATAGATTCATAGATTCATAGATTCATAGATTAATTGAAATTAGTATATCCGATTTTTCAGAACTTGGCAGAAAAACTTGTCAGCCGTTGGCAGCTACGTTTTGAAGCGTGGAAACATATATGAAGCAGCTGCAGATTACCTGGAGCGAAAATTCAAGTACTCAAAAAATGGAAAGATGGAAAAATTTGGATTGAGCACAAAAGTATGGCCCGAAAAAGTGATGAACCTCCAAGTGATCCGAAAAGTTGAAAACTTCACAGTTCGTATCTATGGTTCTATGGCGGACAATCTTATCAACTTTATCAGTGATGACAGTTTTATCAGTGGCACTACCACTACAGTACTCCAATCAAATCCTGAAAAATACTTCAAACTTCCATCAAAATTCTTCGAGTCAAAGTTTTTCATCGGATCGAAAAACCCGCTCAAAATCGATTTACCAACTGCTATCACTGATAATGATATCTTATCAAGACACGGAACGATCAAAATTGAGGACTGTAATCTTATCACTGATAAGGGAATCAATCAAAAGATTTTGAGTTGGATGTATGGCGAAAAACACCACAGCTTCAAAATCAGCTTGCCACTTGATGATATTCGAAAGTGGGACGCTTACAAAATTTTGGAAGGTGTTGAATTTATGCAAGATGGAAACAATAGTTATAACATTCATGGTATCAATGCTGATAATGCATTTTTATCAGTTTTCGATAAGATGGTATGTTTCCAACCGAATGGTGAGAGAATGATGGCTGAGAAAGTGTACAACTTTGAGGATACTGATAGCGAGGATTCTGATAGTGATGATAATGATGATGATGAGGATTGATAATTTTTAAAATGGTTTTTTGATTTTTCGAAATAAATTTAAGCACCGTTTTCTTATCACAAAAATCTTTGAAAGTGCAGTTTTATAAGTATTCAGGTTTATCACTACAATGACAAACACATGCACATTTAGAAACATCAAAGATTTTCAGACACATTCATCAAAAATTTCGAGTTCAGGTACGAGATACTTATTATTCACTCCAACAGAAAAAAGATCATCCTCGGATGTTTAATGCATCCAAAATTATGCAGGATGAAATATATTTCGATGTATTAGACTTTTATTACTCGGCTGTGTCCAACGACGCACATTAGTCGAGGATGTCTGTTGGAGTGTTATCGATTGCGATGCGTGTGTCTTTCTTTAGTACGCATCTCATTTATATGTTACATCATCACACTCAAAACAAACGCGCTCTACCGAGAAGATCCAACCACCGCACGATATTACGGCTGCACAGGTCGATCATTCAGCAATCTGCTGCGGTGATCGCTGGTCATCTACTTCACTGTCGCCATGTATTCAGAGGGAAATTCACTAAAACCCAACAACGAGGTAGTTGAAATTTTCTTTTCTTTTTTTTTTAAATCCTAAATTTTCAGCTTACAAAATTCACCAAACATTCCAAATTAGCATTCGAATTGCGTCATCATATTCTGACGTACTGTAATAGCGAAACTCAAGTCAACTATGGAGAATGCTCCAATTTTTGTAACATGGAAATCCGAAGATTCAATACCACACCACCATTTAGCCTCGATATCGAAGAGAAAATTGGTCATATTGTAGTGAAAATGCACTACCTGAAGAACCACCTTAAAATCATAAAGAAGTTTTGGTTTTCTGATAGTGAAGATGTGATGAAAGAAGTTCAGAAGTACGTCATGAAGTACTACAAGTATGTTGGACAAAAAACTACTGCACATGTGAAAATCGAGGTTAAAAATTGGCCGATCGACTTGATGAAGATGATGAACTTAATGAACATCAAAAATTTGGAAGTGACCATTTATAAGTCAATGTGCGATGATTTCATGGATTACTTCAAAAATAGTGACCTCCACATCTCACACTTGACATTATACGACGCTGATGAGGTGTCGGATCAAGCCATAATCAGTTCTGATTTCTTCAAGGCCGACGCATTCAGAAATTTACGTTTAGCTTCTATTTTTGTCCAATGCGAAATTGACAAAGAAAATTTCGTGGATATGGAGAAGGATTACGTGCTTTTGAAGTCTTCGCAAAGCTTTGATGCTGTTCGGGCAAAAGTTAGAAAGTGGAATAATACAAATCGGTTGAGAGACGCTTCGATTCGAATTAGGCTACCAGAAAATGACGATCGAGTGTTGAATTCATCTGTTATTTTTCCATCAGACCAGTTTGATATTCTACCAATACAAAGTAGGTCCTTGGAAAAGTTTTGTGTTGGAAAAGTTGTTGTTGAAATCGAACAAAATGAAAATGGAACAATGATGCGCTTGAATTTGAAGGAAAATCCAAAATACTTGGTAGATTCTGATAGTGATGATGATTTGTGAACTTTTGATATTTTTGTATAATGCTAAAATAAAAAATTTTCTTTTGTTTTTGTTGTGAGAGCAAGGTAATAATCACAAAATCAGGAAAAATTCTGCAAGGGTTTTGCCTGAAACAGTCGAAGTCAAGCACAAGTGACTTTTCGAAATGTAGGAATATGGAATTTGCAAGTCAGAAGCTCAAATGGTCCGGAACTTTAAAATTCGTTGGATAAATCTAGAACTGATCCATTTGAATGACATTGATTTCTGCAAGCCTCCACGTCACCCGTTCGATGAAAATACGCTCCACCGAAATGACCCACAGGACAATATGGTGCGCGGGTTGCGGACGGCCTCATTCAACATTTTTCCCGCGTCAGACACTGGTTATCATCGATTTTTCTGCCATCATGTCAAGGAAGAAAAAAACGTCAAGACAAAACATTGACAACATCCAGGTAAGTACAATATTTTGAAACCTCCCGAATTTGTAATGACAAATCCTATGTTTTCAGTTCACCAAGTTTATAGACTTAATTCCCGAATTGCGCAAGCATATTCTGACGTATTGTAAAAAGAAAACACTTTCAAATTATGCACGATGCTCGAAGAGTTGTAACTTGGAGATACAATCTTTCAATACAAAACCACCAACCAGTATCTCAATCGAAGAGGAACGTGATGGTATTTTGCTGCGTTTGCAATATACAAGAAACTCGATTGAGAAGATTTTCAAGTTCTCGGAAGTCAGTAACATGACGGATGATATTGAAAGGTTTTTGATGAAGATTCACAAGTATGTCGGACAGAAAAAAGTTGCATTTTTGTACATCAATGTAGAACACTGGCCAACCAATGTGATGAACATAAGCCACATAAGAAACATTGAAAATTGGTATGTGACAATAAAAAAATCAAAGTACGATGATTGCATTGAATACTTCAAAAAAAGTAATCTTCAACTGTCAAAATTAACCTTCCTTGACGGTAAGGAAGTGTCTGATGAAGCCGTTATACGTCCTGATTTTTTCAAAACGGAGGCATTCCGCAACCTAGAAGTATTTTCTAGCCATGTGAAATGTGAAATTGACAAAGAAGATTTCCTGATCATGGAAAAAAGACATGCGTGTTTGACAATTCCGATAAACTTTGATTTTATCCGCGACATAGTTCGAAAATGGAACAATGCAACTCATATGGATGCCACTAATATTACGATATTTCTACCGAAAAATGATGCAAGACGATTAGATGCATCTGTTATTTTCCCATCAGACGAGTTTCATGTTATTCAAACAAGTGACCGTAGTGATCCAGAAAAGTATCGAATTGGAAAAGTTGCTGTTGAAATTGAAATGGGATTTTGGTACAAAACATTGCTTTTGAATGTCGATAAAGACAATTAATGCTGTTTGTACTGTCTAAATTTTTCACTTGAATAAATTAATTCGTTGAAAATTGTGTTTACATTTAAAATTTTTATGAAGGTTTCCCAAATACGCTTCTTTCCGAATGAATGCGATTCTAGGAAAATGTTCCAGATTTGCAACTTGTTCGATGATTTTGGGAAAGCTTCTCAGAATTACTATCACTACAGTACTTCATGCAGGTTTCATAATGATTCTGAGTAGATCAAACTATGTTATCTATTAACAAATTTGTTGGAAAATGTTCTTGTAACAAGGTTCACCAAAACTTCTATTTTCAAAACTTGATGCTTGCAATTGCACGGGTTTCCAAGTTTTTTGGTCTTCCTCTACCTTTTTGATGTATATAATACTAATTTTGATGAATTGAACCGAATACGTCACCAATTAGTTAGCATCTGTGCACCTGGTCTAACTGATTGACATCATCACCTCCACGTCACCCACACAAGGCAATTACGCTCCACCGAAATGACCCGGCAACTGCAAACCACGCAGGCTGCGGAGGGCCTCATTCGACATTTTTACCTCGTCAGAAATTGATCGTCATCGATTTCACTGTCGTTATGCCAAGGAAGAGAAAAGCATTAAGACGGAACATTGAGAATATTCAAGTAAGTACCATATTTCGAAATCTCACGAGTTTATAATGTAAATATATTTTCAGTTCACCAAGTTTATCGAGTTAGTTCCCGAACTGCGCAAGCACATTCTGAAGTATTGTAGAAAGAGAACACTTTCCAATTATGCACGATGTTCAAAGAATTGTAATTTGGAAGTACAATCTTTTAAAAAACCACCAACCAGTATTTCTATCGATGAGAAACGTGATGGTATTTTTTTGATAGTGCGTTATACAAGAATTGTGGTTGAGAAGTTATTCAAGTTCTCGGAAATCAGTAACTTGGCAGAAGAAGTGGAAAAGTTCTTGATGGAGATTTACAAGTATGTCGGGCAGAAAAAGACTACTTACATCGACATCAATGTACAACAATGGCCGACTGAAGTGATGAGGTTAAAGTACATCAAAAATATCGAACATTGGAATGTGACCCTTTGTAAAACAATCTACGATGATTGCATGGAATACTTCAAGAATAATAATCTTCAAATGTCCCAGTTGGCTTTCTACTACTGTGATGATGTGTTTAATCGAGTCACCATCCGTCCTGATTTCTTCAAAACGGCAGTATTTTGCAATCTACAACACTTTTTCGGCCACGTTTATTGTGAAATTGACAAGGAAGATTTCCTGAACTTGGAAAAAACATACGCATGTTTGAAATTTCCAATAAGCTTTGATTTTATCCGCGAAAAAGTCAAAAAATGGAACAATGCAACTCATTTGGATGCCACTAATATTATGATATTTCTACCGGAAAATGATGCAAGACGATTAGATGCATCCGTGATTTTTCCATCAGACCAGTTTCATGTCATTCAAATAAATGACCAATCAGATCGTCAAATATTGCAAATTGGAAAAGTTACTGTTGAAATTGAAATGGGATATCGTACAAAAACTTTGCGATTGAAAATTGATAAAGACAATTTATGATGTTTATTTTGGTTATATTTGTTACTTGAATAAACTAATTTATGAAAAATTCTGTGTTTACATTCAAAAAATATTTAAGTCAAAAGATTTGCATTGTCTTCTTGCTTGCAAATCTGGAAGACATCCCTAGATTTGTACTCATTGTTCGTTTGCAAAATTTGATGCTTGTAATTGCACGGTTTCCAAGTTATTTGATCATCCTTCAACTTTTTGATGTACAAACTAATAAGTTTCGTAAAGTGAACCAAATACGTCACCAATTAGTTAATGCATGTACACCTGGTTCGATTGGGTGTCATTCTTACCGCCATGTCACCCATTTGATGCAAATACGCTCCACCAAAATGACCCGCCAACTAGACACGGTGCGCAGACCCTCATTCAACACTTCTGTTGCGGTCGACACTGGTCATCATCGATTTCTCTATCATGTCAAGGAAGAAAAAATCATCAAGACGAAACAACGACAATATTCAGGTAGATACAATCATTTAAAATTTCCCAAATTTGTAATCAAATACTTTCAGTTTATCAAATTTATCGAGTTAGTTCCCGAATTGCGCAAACACATTCTGACGTATTGTAAGAAGAAAACACTTGCAAATTATGCACGATGCTCAAAGAATTGTAACTTGGAAATACAATCATTCAATACATATCCACCAAGAAAACTTTCTATCAATGAGAAACGTAATGGTATTTTGTTGGATGTGCAGTATTGGAGAAGTTCGATTAAAAAGTTTTTCAAGTTTTCTGAAGTCAGTAACATGGCAGATGACATTGAGAAGTTTTTAATGAAATTTTACATGTATACCGGACATAAAAAAACTGATTACTTGAGCATTGATGTACACAAATGGCCAACGAATCTGATAAAAATGAAGCCTATTTCAAAAATTGAATGGTGGACTTTAAGCCTTTGTAAATCAATGTACAATGATTGCATGATATACTTCAAGAATAGTAATCTACAATTATCTTATTTGGCTTTCTATGACCGTTCTGAAAAATCTGATCAAGTCACCATCAGTCCTGAGTTCTTCAAAACGGTAGGCTTTCGCAATTCACAACGCTTCACCGGCCACGTTACTTGTGAAATTGACAAAGAAGGTTTCCTGAACTTGGATAAGATACATACATTTTTGGTATGTTCAATAAACTTTGATTTCGTTCGCGAGAAAGTCAGAAAATGGAACAGTGAAACTCATTCAAAACGTTCATCGATCACAATTTACCTACCAGACGATGATGACAGACGATTAGACGCAGCCGTTATTTTTCCATCCGACCAGTTTCATGTTATCAAAACAAATGATCGTAGAGATCCTGAAAAGTATCTGATTGGAAAAGTTGCTGTTGAAATCGAAATGGGATATTATACAAGAAGATTGGCTTTGGAAGTCAATAAAGGCAACTCATAATTTTTGCTCTATTTCTATTTGAATAAACTAATTTGTGAAAAGTTGTGTACTTACCATCGAAATTTGTCTTGTTTGCAAATCTGTGAAACTTTCCCAGATTTGCATTCTTTGCTTGTTTGCAAATCTGTGAAACTTCCACAGATTTGCATTCTTGGCTCGTTTGCAAATCTGTGAAACTTCCACAGATTTGCATTCTTTGCTCGTTTGCAAATCTGTGAAACTTTCCCAGATTTGCATTCTTTGCTCGTTTGCAAATCTGTGAAAGTTTCACAGATTTGCATTCTTTGCTTGTTTGCAAATCTGTGAAACTTCCACAGATTTGCATTCTTGGCTCGTTTGCAAATCTGTGAAACTTTCGTAAATTTGCATTCTTGGCTCGTTTGCAAATCTGTGAAACTTCCACAGATTTGCATTCTTTGCTTGTTTGCAAATCTGTGAAAGTTTCACAGATTTGCTGTCTTGGCTCGTTTGCAAATGTGTGAAACTTTCCCAGATTTGCTTTCTTTGCTTGTTTGCAAATCTGTGAAACTTCCACTGATTTGCATTCTTTGCTTGTTTGCAAATCTGTGAAACTTTCACAGATTTGCATTCTTTGCTTGTTTGCAAATCTGTGAAACTTCCACAGATTTGCATTCTTGGCTCGTTTGCAAATCTGTTAAACTTTCGTAAATTTGCATTCTTGGCTCGTTTGCAAATCTGTGAAACTTCCACAGATTTGCATTCTTTGCTTGTTTGCAAATCTGTGAAAGTTTCACAGATTTGCTGTCTTGGTTCGTTTGAAAATCTGTGAAACTTTCCCAGATTTGCTTTCTTTGCTTGTTTGCAAATCTGTGAAACTTCCACAGATTTGCATTCTTGACTCGTTTGCAAATCTGTGAAACTTCAACAGATTTGCATTCTTTGCTCGTTTGCAAATCTGTGAAACTTTCACAGATTTGCATTCTTGACTCGTTTGCAAATCTGTGAAACTTTCCCAGATTTGCATTCTTGGCTCGTTTGCAAATCTGTGAAACTTCCACAGATTTGCATTCTTTGCTTGTTTGCAAATCTGTGAAACTTCCACAGATTTGCATTCTTGACTCGTTTGCAAATTTGTGAAACTTTCCCAGATTTGCATTCTTTGCTCGTTTGCAAATCTGTGAAAGTTTCACAGATTTGCATTCTTTGCTTGTTTGCAAATCTGTGAAACTTCCACTGATTTGCATTCTTTGCTTGTTTGCAAATCTGTGAAACTTTCACAGATTTGCATTCTTTGCTTGTTTGCAAATCTGTGAAACTTCCACAGATTTGCATTCTTGGCTCGTTTGCAAATCTGTGAAACTTTCGTAAATTTGCATTCTTGGCTCGTTTGCAAATCTGTGAAACTTCCACAGATTTGCATTCTTTGCTTGTTTGCAAATCTGTGAAAGTTTCACAGATTTGCTGTCTTGGTTCGTTTGAAAATCTGTGAAACTTTCCCAGATTTGCTTTCTTTGCTTGTTTGCAAATCTGTGAAACTTCCACAGATTTGCATTCTTGACTCGTTTGCAAATCTGTGAAACTTCAACAGATTTGCATTCTTTGCTCGTTTGCAAATCTGTGAAACTTTCACAGATTTGCATTCTTGACTCGTTTGCAAATCTGTGAAACTTTCCCAGATTTGCTTTCTTTGCTTGTTTGCAAATCTGTGAAACTTCCACAGATTTGCATTCTTTGCTCGTTTGCAAATCTGTGAAACTTCCACAGATTTGCATTCTTCGCTTGTTTGCAAATCTGTGAAACTTCCACAGATTTGCATTCTTTGCTTGTTTGCAAATCTGTGAAACTTCCACAGAATTGCATTCTTGACTCGTTTGCAAATTTGTGAAACTTCCACAGATTTGCATTCTTGACTCGTTTGCAAATCTGTGAAACTTCCACAGATTTGCATTTTTTGCTCGTTTGCAAATCTGTGAAACTTTCGCAAATTTGCATTGTTGGCTCGTTTGCAAATCTGTGAAACTTCCACAGATTTGCATTCTTTGCTTGTTTGCAAATCTGTGAAACTTCCACAGATTTGCATTCTTTGCTTGTTTGCAAATCTGTGAAACTTCCACAGATTTGCATTCTTGGCTCATTTGCAAATCTGTGAAACTTTCCCAGATTTGCTTTCTTTGCTTGTTTGCAAATCTGTGAAACTTCCACAGATTTGCATTCTTTGCTCGTTTGCAAATCTGTGAAACTTCCACAGATTTGCATTCTTCGCTTGTTTGCAAATCTGTGAAACTTCCACAGATTTGCATTCTTTGCTTGTTTGCAAATCTGTGAAAGTTTCACAGATTTGCTGTCTTGGTTCGTTTGAAAATCTGTGAAACTTTCCCAGATTTGCTTTCTTTGCTTGTTTGCAAATCTGTGAAACTTCCACAGATTTGCATTCTTGACTCGTTTGCAAATCTGTGAAACTTCAACAGATTTGCATTCTTTGCTCGTTTGCAAATCTGTGAAACTTTCACAGATTTGCATTCTTGACTCGTTTGCAAATCTGTGAAACTTTCCCAGATTTGCTTTCTTTGCTTGTTTGCAAATCTGTGAAACTTCCACAGATTTGCATTCTTTGCTCGTTTGCAAATCTGTGAAACTTCCACAGATTTGCATTCTTCGCTTGTTTGCAAATCTGTGAAACTTCCACAGATTTGCATTCTTTGCTTGTTTGCAAATCTGTGAAACTTCCACAGAATTGCATTCTTGACTCGTTTGCAAATTTGTGAAACTTCCACAGATTTGCATTCTTGACTCGTTTGCAAATCTGTGAAACTTCCACAGATTTGCATTTTTTGCTCGTTTGCAAATCTGTGAAACTTTCGCAAATTTGCATTGTTGGCTCGTTTGCAAATCTGTGAAACTTCCACAGATTTGCATTCTTTGCTTGTTTGCAAATCTGTGAAACTTCCACAGATTTGCATTCTTTGCTTGTTTGCAAATCTGTGAAACTTCCACAGATTTGCATTCTTGGCTCATTTGCAAATCTGTGAAACTTTAACAGATTTGCATTCTTTGCTCGTTTGCAAATCTGTGAAACTTCCACAGATTTGCATTCTTTGCTTGTTTGCAAATCTGTGAAACTTCCACAGATTTGCATTCTTGGCTCGTTTGCAAATCTGTGAAACTTTCGTAAATTTGCATTCTTGGCTCGTTTGCAAATCTGTGAAACTTCCACAGATTTGCATTCTTTGCTCGTTTGCAAATCTGTGAAACTTCCACAGATTTGCATTCTTTGCTTGTTTGCAAATCTGTGAAACTTCCACAGATTTGCATTCTTGACTCGTTTGCAAATCTGTGAAACTTCAACAGATTTGCATTCTTTGCTCGTTTGCAAATCTGTGAAACTTTCACAGATTTGCATTCTTGACTCGTTTGCAAATCTGTGAAACTTTCCCAGATTTGCTTTCTTTGCTTGTTTGCAAATCTGTGAAACTTCCACAGATTTGCATTCTTTGCTCGTTTGCAAATCTGTGAAACTTCCACAGATTTGCATTCTTCGCTTGTTTGCAAATCTGTGAAACTTCCACAGATTTGCATTCTTTGCTTGTTTGCAAATCTGTGAAACTTTCACAGATTTGCATTCTTTGCTTGTTTGCAAATCTGTGAAACTTCCACAGAATTGCATTCTTGACTCGTTTGCAAATTTGTGAAACTTCCACAGATTTGCATTCTTGACTCGTTTGCAAATCTGTGAAACTTCCACAGATTTGCATTTTTTGCTCGTTTGCAAATCTGTGAAACTTTCGCAAATTTGCATTGTTGGCTCGTTTGCAAATCTGTGAAACTTCCACAGATTTGCATTCTTTGCTTGTTTGCAAATCTGTGAAACTTCCACAGATTTGCATTCTTTGCTTGTTTGCAAATCTGTGAAACTTCCACAGATTTGCATTCTTGGCTCATTTGCAAATCTGTGAAACTTTAACAGATTTGCATTCTTTGCTCGTTTGCAAATCTGTGAAACTTCCACAGATTTGCATTCTTTGCTTGTTTGCAAATCTGTGAAACTTCCACAGATTTGCATTCTTGGCTCATTTGCAAATCTGTGAAACTTCAACAGATTTGCATTCTTTGCTCGTTTGCAAATCTGTGAAACTTTCACAGATTTGCATTCTTGACTCGTTTGCAAATCTGTGAAACTTTCCCAGATTTGCTTTCTTTGCTTGTTTGCAAATCTGTGAAACTTCCACAGATTTGCATTCTTTGCTCGTTTGCAAATCTGTGAAACTTCCACAGATTTGCATTCTTCGCTTGTTTGCAAATCTGTGAAACTTCCACAGATTTGCATTCTTTGCTTGTTTGCAAATCTGTGAAACTTTCACAGATTTGCATTCTTTGCTTGTTTGCAAATCTGTGAAACTTCCACAGAATTGCATTCTTGACTCGTTTGCAAATTTGTGAAACTTCCACAGATTTGCATTCTTGACTCGTTTGCAAATCTGTGAAACTTCCACAGATTTGCATTTTTTGCTCGTTTGCAAATCTGTGAAACTTTCGCAAATTTGCATTGTTGGCTCGTTTGCAAATCTGTGAAACTTCCACAGATTTGCATTCTTTGCTTGTTTGCAAATCTGTGAAACTTCCACAGATTTGCATTCTTTGCTTGTTTGCAAATCTGTGAAACTTCCACAGATTTGCATTCTTTGCTCGTTTGCAAATCTGTGAAACTTCCACAGATTTGCATTCTTCGCTTGTTTGCAAATCTGTGAAACTTCCACAGATTTGCATTCTTTGCTTGTTTGCAAATCTGTGAAAGTTTCACAGATTTGCTGTCTTGGTTCGTTTGAAAATCTGTGAAACTTTCCCAGATTTGCTTTCTTTGCTTGTTTGCAAATCTGTGAAACTTCCACAGATTTGCATTCTTGACTCGTTTGCAAATCTGTGAAACTTCAACAGATTTGCATTCTTTGCTCGTTTGCAAATCTGTGAAACTTTCACAGATTTGCATTCTTGACTCGTTTGCAAATCTGTGAAACTTTCCCAGATTTGCTTTCTTTGCTTGTTTGCAAATCTGTGAAACTTCCACAGATTTGCATTCTTTGCTCGTTTGCAAATCTGTGAAACTTCCACAGATTTGCATTCTTCGCTTGTTTGCAAATCTGTGAAACTTCCACAGATTTGCATTCTTTGCTTGTTTGCAAATCTGTGAAACTTCCACAGAATTGCATTCTTGACTCGTTTGCAAATTTGTGAAACTTCCACAGATTTGCATTCTTGACTCGTTTGCAAATCTGTGAAACTTCCACAGATTTGCATTTTTTGCTCGTTTGCAAATCTGTGAAACTTTCGCAAATTTGCATTGTTGGCTCGTTTGCAAATCTGTGAAACTTCCACAGATTTGCATTCTTTGCTTGTTTGCAAATCTGTGAAACTTCCACAGATTTGCATTCTTTGCTTGTTTGCAAATCTGTGAAACTTCCACAGATTTGCATTCTTGGCTCATTTGCAAATCTGTGAAACTTTAACAGATTTGCATTCTTTGCTCGTTTGCAAATCTGTGAAACTTCCACAGATTTGCATTCTTTGCTTGTTTGCAAATCTGTGAAACTTCCACAGATTTGCATTCTTGGCTCGTTTGCAAATCTGTGAAACTTTCGTAAATTTGCATTCTTGGCTCGTTTGCAAATCTGTGAAACTTCCACAGATTTGCATTCTTTGCTCGTTTGCAAATCTGTGAAACTTCCACAGATTTGCATTCTTTGCTTGTTTGCAAATCTGTGAAACTTCCACAGATTTGCATTCTTGACTCGTTTGCAAATCTGTGAAACTTCAACAGATTTGCATTCTTTGCTCGTTTGCAAATCTGTGAAACTTTCACAGATTTGCATTCTTGACTCGTTTGCAAATCTGTGAAACTTTCCCAGATTTGCTTTCTTTGCTTGTTTGCAAATCTGTGAAACTTCCACAGATTTGCATTCTTTGCTCGTTTGCAAATCTGTGAAACTTCCACAGATTTGCATTCTTCGCTTGTTTGCAAATCTGTGAAACTTCCACAGATTTGCATTCTTTGCTTGTTTGCAAATCTGTGAAACTTTCACAGATTTGCATTCTTTGCTTGTTTGCAAATCTGTGAAACTTCCACAGAATTGCATTCTTGACTCGTTTGCAAATTTGTGAAACTTCCACAGATTTGCATTCTTGACTCGTTTGCAAATCTGTGAAACTTCCACAGATTTGCATTTTTTGCTCGTTTGCAAATCTGTGAAACTTTCGCAAATTTGCATTGTTGGCTCGTTTGCAAATCTGTGAAACTTCCACAGATTTGCATTCTTTGCTTGTTTGCAAATCTGTGAAACTTCCACAGATTTGCATTCTTTGCTTGTTTGCAAATCTGTGAAACTTCCACAGATTTGCATTCTTGGCTCATTTGCAAATCTGTGAAACTTTAACAGATTTGCATTCTTTGCTCGTTTGCAAATCTGTGAAACTTCCACAGATTTGCATTCTTTGCTTGTTTGCAAATCTGTGAAACTTCCACAGATTTGCATTCTTGGCTCATTTGCAAATCTGTGAAACTTCAACAGATTTGCATTCTTTGCTCGTTTGCAAATCTGTGAAACTTTCACAGATTTGCATTCTTGACTCGTTTGCAAATCTGTGAAACTTTCCCAGATTTGCTTTCTTTGCTTGTTTGCAAATCTGTGAAACTTCCACAGATTTGCATTCTTTGCTCGTTTGCAAATCTGTGAAACTTCCACAGATTTGCATTCTTCGCTTGTTTGCAAATCTGTGAAACTTCCACAGATTTGCATTCTTTGCTTGTTTGCAAATCTGTGAAACTTTCACAGATTTGCATTCTTTGCTTGTTTGCAAATCTGTGAAACTTCCACAGAATTGCATTCTTGACTCGTTTGCAAATTTGTGAAACTTCCACAGATTTGCATTCTTGACTCGTTTGCAAATCTGTGAAACTTCCACAGATTTGCATTTTTTGCTCGTTTGCAAATCTGTGAAACTTTCGCAAATTTGCATTGTTGGCTCGTTTGCAAATCTGTGAAACTTCCACAGATTTGCATTCTTTGCTTGTTTGCAAATCTGTGAAACTTCCACAGATTTGCATTCTTTGCTTGTTTGCAAATCTGTGAAACTTCCACAGATTTGCATTCTTGGCTCATTTGCAAATCTGTGAAACTTTAACAGATTTGCATTCTTTGCTCGTTTGCAAATCTGTGAAACTTCCACAGATTTGCATTCTTTGCTTGTTTGCAAATCTGTGAAAGTTTCACAGATTTGCATTCTTGGCTCGTTTGCAAATCTGTGAAACTTTCGTAAATTTGCATTCTTGGCTCGTTTGCAAATCTGTGAAACTTCCACAGATTTGCATTCTTGGCTCGTTTGCAAATCTGTGAAACTTCCACAGATTTGCATTCTTCGCTTGTTTGCAAATCTGTGAAACTTCCACAGATTTGCATTCTTTGCTTGTTTGCAAATCTGTGAAACTTTCACAGATTTGCATTCTTTGCTTGTTTGCAAATCTGTGAAACTTCCACAGAATTGCATTCTTGACTCGTTTGCAAATTTGTGAAACTTCCACAGATTTGCATTCTTGACTCGTTTGCAAATCTGTGAAACTTTCGCAAATTTGCATTGTTGGCTCGTTTGCAAATCTGTGAAACTTCCACAGATTTGCATTCTTTGCTTGTTTGCAAATCTGTGAAACTTCCACAGATTTGCATTCTTTGCTTGTTTGCAAATCTGTGAAACTTCCACAGATTTGCATTCTTGGCTCATTTGCAAATCTGTGAAACTTTAACAGATTTGCATTCTTTGCTCGTTTGCAAATCTGTGAAACTTCCACAGATTTGCATTCTTTGCTTGTTTGCAAATCTGTGAAAGTTTCACAGATTTGCATTCTTGGCTCGTTTGCAAATCTGTGAAACTTTCGTAAATTTGCATTCTTGGCTCGTTTGCAAATCTGTGAAACTTCCACAGATTTGCATTCTTGGCTCATTTGCAAATCTGTGAAACTTTAACAGATTTGCATTCTTTGCTCGTTTGCAAATCTGTGAAACTTCCACAGATTTGCATTCTTTGCTTGTTTGCAAATCTGTGAAAGTTTCACAGATTTGCTGTCTTGGCTCGTTTGCAAATGTGTGAAACTTTCCCAGATTTGCTTTCTTTGCTTGTTTGCAAATCTGTGAAACTTCCACAGATTTGCATTCTTTGCTTGTTTGCAAATCTGTGAAACTTTCACAGATTTGCTTTCTTTGCTTGTTTGCAAATCTGTGAAACTTCCACAGATTTGCATTCTTGACTCGTTTGCAAATCTGTGAAACTTCAACAGATTTGCATTCTTTGCTCGTTTGCAAATCTGTGAAACTTTCACAGATTTGTATTCTTGACTCGTTTGCAAATCTGTGAAACTTTCCCAGATTTGCTTTCTTTGCTTGTTTGCAAATCTGTGAAACTTCCACAGATTTGCATTCTTTGCTCGTTTGCAAATCTGTGAAACTTCCACAGATTTGCATTCTTCGCTTGTTTGCAAATCTGTGAAACTTCCACAGATTTGCATTCTTTGCTTGTTTGCAAATCTGTGAAACTTTCACAGATTTGATGTCTTGGCTCGTTTGCAAATCTGTGAAACTTTCCCAGATTTGCTTTCTTTGCTTGTTTGCAAATCTGTGAAACTTCCACAGATTTGCATTCTTTGCTCGTTTGCAAATCTGTGAAACTTCCACAGATTTGCATTCTTCGCTTGTTTGCAAATCTGTGAAACTTCCACAGATTTGCATTCTTTGCTTGTTTGCAAATCTGTGAAACTTTCACAGATTTGATGTCTTGGCTCGTTTGCAAATCTGTGAAACTTTCCCAGATTTGCTTTCTTTGCTTGTTTGCAAATCTGTGAAACTTCCACAGATTTGCATTCTTGACTCGTTTGCAAATCTGTGAAACTTTAACAGATTTGCATTCTTTGCTCGTTTGCAAATCTGTGAAACTTTCACAGATTTGCATTCTTGACTCGTTTGCAAATCTGTGAAACTTCCACAGATTTGCATTCTTTGCTCGTTTGCAAATCTGTGAAACTTCCACAGATTTGCATTCTTTGCTTGTTTGCAAATCTGTGAAACTTCCACAGATTTGCATTTTTTGCTCGTTTGCAAATCTGTGAAACTTCCACAGATTTGCATTCTTTGCTTGTTTGCAAATCTGTGAAACTTCCACAGATTTGCATTCTTTGCTTGTTTGCAAATCTGTGAAACTTCCACAGATTCGCATTCTTGGCTCGTTTGCAAATCTGTGAAACTTTCCCAGATTTGCTTTCTTTGCTTGTTTGCAAATGTGTGAAACTTCCACAGATTTGCATTCTTGGCTCGTTTGCAAATCTGTGAAACTTCAACAGGTTTGCATTTTTAGCTCGTTTGCAAATCTGTGAAACTTTCGCAAATTTGCATTCTTGGCTCGTTTGCAAATCTGTGAAAGTTTCACAGATTTGCTGTTTTGGCTCGTTTGCAAATCTGTGAAACTTTCCCAGATTTGCTTTCTTTGCTTGTTTGCAAATCTGTGAAACTTCCACAGAATTGCATTCTTGACTCGTTTGCAAATTTGTGAAACTTCCACAGATTTGCATTCTTGACTCGTTTGCAAATCTGTGAAACTTCCACAGATTTGCATTTTTTGCTCGTTTGCAAATCTGTGAAACTTTCGCAAATTTGCATTCTTGACTCGTTTGCAAATCTGTGAAACTTCCACAGATTTGCATTCTTTGCTTGTTTGCAAATCTGTGAAACTTCCACAGATTTGCATTCTTTGCTTGTTTGCAAATCTGTGAAACTTCCACAGATTTGCATTCTTGGCTCATTTGCAAATCTGTGAAACTTTAACAGATTTGCATTCTTTGCTCGTTTGCAAATCTGTGAAACTTCCACAGATTTGCATTCTTTGCTTGTTTGCAAATCTGTGAAAGTTTCACAGATTTGCATTCTTGGCTCGTTTGCAAATCTGTGAAACTTTCGTAAATTTGCATTCTTGGCTCGTTTGCAAATCTGTGAAACTTCCACAGATTTGCATTCTTGGCTCATTTGCAAATCTGTGAAACTTTAACAGATTTGCATTCTTTGCTCGTTTGCAAATCTGTGAAACTTCCACAGATTTGCATTCTTTGCTTGTTTGCAAATCTGTGAAAGTTTCACAGATTTGCTGTCTTGGCTCGTTTGCAAATGTGTGAAACTTTCCCAGATTTGCTTTCTTTGCTTGTTTGCAAATCTGTGAAACTTCCACAGATTTGCATTCTTTGCTTGTTTGCAAATCTGTGAAACTTTCACAGATTTGCTTTCTTTGCTTGTTTGCAAATCTGTGAAACTTCCACAGATTTGCATTCTTGACTCGTTTGCAAATCTGTGAAACTTCAACAGATTTGCATTCTTTGCTCGTTTGCAAATCTGTGAAACTTTCACAGATTTGTATTCTTGACTCGTTTGCAAATCTGTGAAACTTTCCCAGATTTGCTTTCTTTGCTTGTTTGCAAATCTGTGAAACTTCCACAGATTTGCATTCTTTGCTCGTTTGCAAATCTGTGAAACTTCCACAGATTTGCATTCTTCGCTTGTTTGCAAATCTGTGAAACTTCCACAGATTTGCATTCTTTGCTTGTTTGCAAATCTGTGAAACTTTCACAGATTTGATGTCTTGGCTCGTTTGCAAATCTGTGAAACTTTCCCAGATTTGCTTTCTTTGCTTGTTTGCAAATCTGTGAAACTTCCACAGATTTGCATTCTTGACTCGTTTGCAAATCTGTGAAACTTCCACAGATTTGCATTCTTTGCTCGTTTGCAAATCTGTGAAACTTTCACAGATTTGCATTCTTGACTCGTTTGCAAATCTGTGAAACTTCCACAGATTTGCATTCTTTGCTCGTTTGCAAATCTGTGAAACTTCCACAGATTTGCATTCTTTGCTTGTTTGCAAATCTGTGAAACTTCCACAGATTTGCATTTTTTGCTCGTTTGCAAATCTGTGAAACTTCCACAGATTTGCATTCTTTGCTTGTTTGCAAATCTGTGAAACTTCCACAGATTTGCATTCTTTGCTTGTTTGCAAATCTGTGAAACTTCCACAGATTCGCATTCTTGGCTCGTTTGCAAATCTGTGAAACTTTCCCAGATTTGCTTTCTTTGCTTGTTTGCAAATGTGTGAAACTTCCACAGATTTGCATTCTTGGCTCGTTTGCAAATCTGTGAAACTTCAACAGGTTTGCATTTTTAGCTCGTTTGCAAATCTGTGAAACTTTCGCAAATTTGCATTCTTGGCTCGTTTGCAAATCTGTGAAAGTTTCACAGATTTGCTGTTTTGGCTCGTTTGCAAATCTGTGAAACTTTCCCAGATTTGCTTTCTTTGCTTGTTTGCAAATCTGTGAAACTTCCACAGATTTGCATTCTTTGCTTGTTTGCAAATCTGTGAAACTTTCACAGATTTGCATTCTTTGCTTGTTTGCAAATCTGTGAAACTTCCACAGATTTGCATTCTTGACTCGTTTGCAAATCTGTGAAACTTCCACAGATTTGCATTTTTTGCTCGTTTGCAAATCTGTGAAACTTTCGCAAATTTGCATTCTTGGCTCGTTTGCAAATCTGTGAAACTTCCACAGATTTGCATTCTTCGCTTGTTTGCAAATCTGTGAAAGTTTCACAGATTTGCTGTCTTGGCTCGTTTGCAAATCTGTGAAACTTTCCCAGATTTGCTTTCTTTGCTTGTTTGCAAATCTGTGAAACTTCCACAGATTTGCATTCTTGACTCGTTTGCAAATCTGTGAAACTTCAACAGATTTGCATTCTTTGCTCGTTTGCAAATCTGTGAAACTTCCACAGATTTGCATTCTTTGCTTGTTTGCAAATCTGTGAAACTTCCACAGATTTGCATTTTTTGCTCGTTTGCAAATCTGTGAAACTTCCACAGATTTGCATTCTTTGCTTGTTTGCAAATCTGTGAAACTTCCACAGATTTGCATTCTTTGCTTGTTTGCAAATCTGTGAAACTTCCACAGATTCGCATTCTTGGCTCGTTTGCAAATCTGTGAAACTTTCCCAGATTTGCTTTCTTTGCTTGTTTGCAAATGTGTGAAACTTCCACAGATTTGCATTCTTGGCTCGTTTGCAAATCTGTGAAACTTCAACAGGTTTGCATTTTTAGCTCGTTTGCAAATCTGTGAAACTTTCGCAAATTTGCATTCTTGGCTCGTTTGCAAATCTGTGAAAGTTTCACAGATTTGCTGTTTTGGCTCGTTTGCAAATCTGTGAAACTTTCCCAGATTTGCTTTCTTTGCTTGTTTGCAAATCTGTGAAACTTCCACAGATTTGCATTCTTTGCTTGTTTGCAAATCTGTGAAACTTTCACAGATTTGCATTCTTTGCTTGTTTGCAAATCTGTGAAACTTCCACAGATTTGCATTCTTGACTCGTTTGCAAATCTGTGAAACTTCCACAGATTTGCATTTTTTGCTCGTTTGCAAATCTGTGAAACTTCCACAGATTTGCATTCTTGGCTCGTTTGCAAATCTGTGAAACTTCCACAGATTTGCATTCTTCGCTTGTTTGCAAATCTGTGAAAGTTACACAGATTTGCTGTCTTGGCTCGTTTGCAAATCTGTGAAACTTTCTTAGATTTGCTTTCTTTGCTTGTTTGCAAATCTGTGAAACTTCCACAGATTTGCATTTTTTGCTCGTTTGCAAATCTGTGAAACTTCCACAGATTTGCATTCTTGGCTCGTTTGCAAATCTGTGAAACTTCCACAGATTTGCATTCTTCGCTTGTTTGCAAATCTGTGAAAGTTACACAGATTTGCTGTCTTGGCTCGTTTGCAAATCTGTGAAACTTTCTTAGATTTGCTTTCTTTGCTTGTTTGCAAATCTGTGAAACTTCCACAGATTTGCATTCTTGACTCGTTTGCAAATCTGTGAAACTTCAACAGATTTGCATTCTTTGCTCGTTTGCAAATCTGTGAAACTTTCACAGATTTGCATTCTTGACTCGTTTGCAAATCTGTGAAACTTCCACAGATTTGCATTCTTTGCTCGTTTGCAAATCTGTGAAACTTCCACAGATTTGCATTCTTTGCTTGTTTGCAAATCTGTGAAACTGCCCCAGAATTACATGGCATTGGTTCTCATATCTTCACGCACTTTGCTCAATGCAAGTACGCTCCACTGAAATATCCCGCCAACAGCCTCTAACGTAGAACAAGATCGATAATGTTCTCATTCAACATTTCTGCACCGCGAAGACACTGGTAATCGATTCTACTGTCATCATGGGAAATTCTCTAAACTGCGTTAAGAAAGATATTGAATTTGAAGAAATTGAGCAACAAGAAGATGAGGTAATCGAAATAACGATATTTTTTATGCCAATGTTTTTTCAGCTTACAAACTTCACCAAGTATCCCGACTTAGCTCCCGAATTGTGTCATCACATTCTAACATATTGTAATGGCTCAACACTTTCGAACTATTCACAATGCTCGGAATTGCCCAACTGTCATATCCAAATGTTCAATACAGAACCACCAAGAAGTATCGAAATCAAAAAAGAGAGTGATGGTATTGTAGTGGAATTTTGCTATGTAAAAGGCTCAGAGAGGCTGGAAGGTCCATGTTTTGTCGATCCACCAGACATCAGGGAGAGATTTGTCAAAAAGAAGTTCATGCATTCTGATAGCGAAATAATGATGAAGGAGATTGAAAAGTATCTATTGAAATACTACAAGTATACCGGACAGAAAAGCACCAAATGCTTGAGAGTCAATGTAATGCAATGGCCAGCCGGATTGTTGAAGATTAGTCAGATGGTTAAAATTGAAGAATGGGAGGTAATTATTGAAAGTGCTTCCATGTTTGACGATTTTATGGAGAATTTTCAAACTTGTGATCATCACATTACTCACTTAACTATGCGACTTTCAAAAGAGCGCGGAAAGCGAGGTCGATTTTTTGCGGGACGAGTGAGAGAATGTTCCGAAGTTTATGATCAAGTCATCATCTGTTCTTTATTTTTCAAGTCCGAGGCGTTCCGAAATTTACAAAAATTTGTGTGCTTTTTGAGATGTCAAATTAACAGTGTAGATTTTTTCAATATGGAGAAGGAAGCTGTCTATCTTATAGCTCCCATAAGTTTTAATGACATTGGAGCGAAAGTTGTAAAGTGGAATAATACAAGTCATGTGGAAAGCAGTCACATAACAATTGATTTACCAGAATATGATGATAGACGATTAGATTTTTTTGCCTTATTTCCAGTGTCCCAGTTCGCAGATGTTCCAGTTGACATGAGATTTGGTAAAAAGATGCGAGTTGGGAAAGTTGTTGTGGAGCTTGGAGAAAATATGTACAGAAGATCGTTGTCATTGACATTTGAGAAAGATGAAGATTGATGTATTTTGAGTATTTTTCCATAATTACAAATAAATGATTTATGTAAACTTGTGTGTTTGTGTGCAATTTGTTTGAAACATGTTTTCAGAATAGATATGCATAGATTGTTCCGTTTAATTTTTTGTGGACGTCATCAATAATCGTATTCATTGAAAAATAAGTACCTTTGCGTTATTAATTCACCGTATTTGCCAGCTGTGGCCGTGGAACAGTTTTGGGCTTCCGGGCAGTTGCACAAGTCGGCCATTACAGTTAGTAGTTTTTACTACCCAACTTTGCATAGTACGTAGAAACCAAAACACTGCTCCTTGGCCACAGCTGGGGAAAATTCCAAAATGATGATACATCTGCTCGAATCGTTCGATGACATGCGTCCAACGTAACTCCATGCACCCAGTTCGATGCAAACGCGCTCCACCAAAATGACCCGCCAAAACGCTCTTACGTAGGAAAAAAGTCGATAATGCCCTCATTCACCATTTCTGTTGCACTAGCCACTGGTCATCGATTCTGCTGTCATCATGGGAAATTCACTGAATTGCGTTAAGAAAAATCAAGAAATCGAGCATCAATTAGATGAGGTAAAAGTAAAGAACATAATTTTAAAATAAAAATATATTTTCAGCTCATGAAATTCACCAAATATCCCAAATTAATTCCCGATCTCCGTCGTCACCTCCTGACGTACTGTTTCGGCTCAACGCTTATCAATTTTTCACAATGCTCGAAATTTTGTAACTCCGAAGTCCAAATGCTCAATACGGTACCACCAAGAAGTATAACAATCAGAGAGGAGGGTGATGGTTTTGTAGTGGAAATTTGCTATGTGAAAAGCTTAGAGAGGCAAGAAGGTGCATATTTGGTTCTTGCGGAGGACATTAAAGAGATATCCATTGAAAAGAAGTTTATGATTTCTGAAAATATGACTGAGGAGATTGGCAAATATCTGATGAAGTTTTATCAGTATACCGGACAGAAAAGTACTAAATGCTTGAAAGTGGATGTGCAGCAATGGCCAAACGATTTGTTGAAGATTAATCATATGATTAACATCGAAGAATGGGATGTGACTATGAATCAATCCATGTTTGATGATTTCATGGAGAATTTCACAAATAGTGATCATGGCATTACTCAACTGACTCTCAGAGAAAATTCCGAATCTTCTCATCTAGGCATCATCTGCTCTGATTTTTTCAAATCCGAGGCATTCCGAAATTTACAGAAGTTTGTATGCTTTTTTAGATGCGAAATCGATACTGAAGATTTCATCAATATGGAAAAGGAAACAGTTTATCTCATATCTTCCATGGATTTCGATGCCATTCGCGCGAAAGTCACAAAGTGGAATAATGCAATTCACATGGAAAGCAGACAAATAACAATTAGTTTCCCGGAAAATGATAGAAGAAGATTGGATGTGTCTGTCATTTTTCCAGCTGATCAGTTCGATGTTGTTCCAATTGATATGCAATTTGATGAAAAGGTGCGAGTTGGGAAGGTTGTTGTTGAACTTGGGCAAAATATGTTCAGTAGATCATTGTCATTGACAGTTGAGAAAGATGAAGAGTGATGCTTTTTTGGGTTTTGTTCTTATTATCGTATTTTTTTAAAATTTTTTGTTATGTTCTTATCATCACAAATAAATGATCTATCGATAAACCGTTTGTTTTTTTCAATTTGTTTCAAATAGATATTTAAAGATGAAATACACAGATTTTCCTATACCAAATAGATGGTCATAAATTCCCTGTGGATACTAATATAGTACCAATTGGTGTACACCTGTCGTAATTACACACCTCACTTGTCAACCAATGTTTGGTTGACACTCAATTCTTCCACGTATCCCGCTAGATGCAAACGCGCTCTACCGAAATGACCCGCCAACTGGACAACCCGCAACGCAAATTGAAAAACCTCTCAATTACCATTTCTGCTGCGCTAGACACTGGTCGCTCATTGATTTTACTGTGCCATCGAATTCCCAATCATCATGTCAACGGATGAAACCTCGCTGGAACAAGTCATCGACACCATGGAACATAGTGGAATCGAGCAAAGGAACATTGAGGTATTCGGAAATATACATACATTTTCTAAACAACACTTTTTTCAGTCCACTAATTTCACCAAGTATCCCAATCTAGCCTCCGAGTTACGTCATCACATTCTCACATATTCTGATTGTTCAACACTTGCCAATTATTCGATTTGTTCAAAACTTTGCAATTTGGATATCCAGATATTCAATACAGAACCACCGAAATGTCTGGAAATCAAAGAAGAGAATGATGGTGTTGTCGTGGCAATGTGCTACGTAAAGAACCGTTATCGGTACCGTAGTCGAAGAGATTGCTTTGAAAAACGCAAACACGGCGAAAAGAAATTTATGTTCATCAATGTCGAAAATGTATTAGACGAGCTACAAAAATATCTAATGAAGTGCTACAAGCATGTTGGACAGAAAAACACTGAAACCTTGAAAATCAACATGAAGGATTGCCCAACCGAATTGATGAAAATGAAGCACATAAAAAACATTGCAAAGTGGGAAGTGACAATTTATAAAACAATGTACGACGATTTGATGGATTATTTCAAAAATAATGATCATCACATCTCTCGGTTGTCGTTTTATGACAGTTATGAAGATTCGAATCAAGCAACTGTTTGCTCAGATTTCTTCAAGTCTGAGATGTTTAAAAATCTGCAAACATTCTACTCCACTGTAAAATGTGAAATCCACAGTGAAGACTTCCTCAATTTATCAAAAGAGTTTGTCAGTTTGAAATCATCGATAAGTTTTGATGACATTCGTGAAAAAGTCCGAAAATGGAATAATGAAAATCATTCGTTAGGAACTTGCATATACATCGCATTACCAGAAGATGATAATAGAAGTTTTAATTTATCCGTCCTTTTTCCTTCTGATCAATTCAATAGTATCCCAATACGCATGTCGTATAGTGAAAAGATGGAAATAGGGAAAGTGGGAGTTGAGGTTTTTCGGACAGGAATCGAAAAAGATTTGCGTTTAACCATTATTCGAAAAGATTGAATCGTTGTTTTTTCCTCATATCTGCTAATAAATAATTTTGAAACTCCCTTTATCTGAACTAAATATGCATAAACTTTCTAAAGAACCCAATACACCGCCAATTGGTTAGAACCTCCCAGAACAGTACAGATTCTACCATTATCGACTGATATTCATTCTTCTCTGATTGTTCATCTCAAAGCAAATTCCTCTAAATGCAAATGCGCTCCATCGAAATGACCCGCCAACGCGATATCGCGGTCACAAAGGTTCATAAGGACCACCATTTGACATTTCTGTTGCGGTACACACTGGTCGTCATCGATTTTGCTGTCATCATGTCAACAAAAGGTAATGCACTGAAACGAAAGAACAGAGATGTGGAAAATGAAGACGCCAAGAAACGGGACATAAAGGTAATGGTAATTCTCAATGTTGTTTTTTCACATCATGATATTTTAGCTCACTGAATTCACCAAATATTCCGTATTAGCTCCCGAGTTACGACATCACATTCTGACATATAGCAATAACTCCACGTTTCACAAATATTCACAGTGTTCAAAACTTTGCAATTCGGAAATTCAACGGTTCAATACACAACCACCAGACATGCTTTTTCTCGAACAACAGAAAGATGCTGTAGTGGTGAAAATGCGTTACCCAAAGACTGGTCCATATGGATTCAATGGACAATATAAATACATCAAGAAAAAATTCACGCTTACTGTTGTCAAAATAATGATGGTAAAGATCCATAATTATTTGATGAAATACTACAAATATGTTGGAGAGAAGAAGACTGAATACTTGGCAATTGATGTGAAACAATGGTCAACCGAATTGATGAAAATGAAACAAATAACAAACATTGAATATTGGGATGTGACCATTTATAAGTCGATGTACGATGATTTAATGGAATGCTTCAAGAATAACGATCTTCACCTTTCTAGTTTGACTCTAAGAGACTGTGTTGAAATTTCTGATCGAGCCATTATACGGTCTGAATTTTTCAAGTCCAGCACATTCCAAAGTCTGAAAAAAGTTAATCTGTTTGTAAAATCTAAAATTGAAAGTGAAGATTTTATCAAAATGAAGAAGAAAGTGGTTTCTTTGAGGTCATCAATAAGTTTTGATGATATTCGCACAAAAGTGCAGCAATGGAACATGACAAGTCATTTGGAAGAAGTTCATATATTGCTTGAGTTACCATTGAATGATGGTAGACGATTCGATATTCCTACCATGTTTCCAACAAATCAGTTCAATATCAACCAAATTGGGTCTGGTTCTGGTCACATGTTTCGAATAGGAAAAGTGAAAGTCGAGGACTACTCACGCATAGATTCGGGAAGAAGTTTGGGTTTATATTTTAAAAAAGATACAGTTTAATTTATGTATTTTGTTTTTTTTTTTTTGCTTCCACTTGAATGAATGCTTTTTATATAATCCTTTGTTTTCATTTGTTGTCTATGGTTTTTTTGCAGGAGTAGAAGAACTCTCACTTTTTAAAAAATATCTTTGGCTGTGGAAATTACATGTTGGTAAACGTGCCCTACTGCATTGGGCCTCTAACGCGATATTACGTTGCAACAGTTTTACATTTATTGTTCATACTCATACGTGTCCCGCTCTGTGCAAACGCGCTCGAGCGAAATGACCCGCCAATGCGGTAGTATGAATGCGCAGGAAGACAAGACCTTCAATCGATTTGGTTGCTGCGCTCAGACACTGGTTAACTATTAATATATTAAACTGTGATCATGGGCAATTCGCTGAATTGTATAAAGCAAAATGTGGATGATCAAGAAATCGCGGTCGAGGAAAAGCCACTGGACATCGATTCGACAGTCATAATGGCACAGAAAACAAACAGTTATATAGAGGAAAAAACAGACAAAAATCTAGATGTTGAGGTAGTTGAATTTCACATTGTTTTTTTACAGAAGATTTTTTTCAGTTAACCAAGTTCACTAACTATGTCAAATTGGCCTCCGAGTTAAGACACCACATTCTGACATATTCGAATAGCTCAACACTTGTCAATTATTCGGAATGCTCGAAATTGTGTAACTTGGATATCCAGATGTATAACACCGTACCACCAAGAAGTTTAGAATTCCAGGAGAAAAATGATAGTGTTGTTATGACATTGTGCTACAAGAAAAAACGTGTCGAGCATGGTTTTCGGAGTTACGAGACAGAACATAACTTCATAAAAAAGGAATTTCTGATCTCCGAGGAAGAAAACATATGGGATGCGATTCAGAAATATCTAATGAAATACTACAAATATGTTGGACAGAAAAACACGGAAACTTTCAGCATGGATATGAAACAGTGGCCCGCCAAACTGATGACAATGAAGCACATGAAACGTATTGAAAATTGAACTGTGACGATTTACAAGTCGATGTACTATCATTTGATGGAATATTTCAAGAATAATTGTCATCAAATCTCTCAATTGTCATTTTTTGACTGTGATGAAATTGCTGATCAGTCCACTGTTCGCTCTGACTTCTTCAAATCCGATATGTTTCAAAATCTACAAAGATTTTATAGCAATGTAAAATGTGAGATTGACAGTGACGACTTTCTCAACTTATCAAAACAATGTGTTCACATAAAATCGTCAATAAGTTTTGATGATATCCGTGCAAAAGTCAGAAAATGGAATAGTGAAACTCCATTGAGAGGAGACAACATACACATTACATTACCAGAAGATGATAACAGAAGTTTGGATTTATCCGTGATTTTTCCCTCTAATCAGTCCAATAGAACCTCAGTAAAACATATTCGCTCCGAATGGGTGGATATAGGAAGAGTAGGAATTGAAACCTTTCAAGTAGGAGGTTTGAAAAAAATGCATTTATATACTTTTTGAAATAATTATATCTTGTTTCTAACTCTATCAAAACTTTGTCACTGAATCGCCAATAAATAATTCCAAAACGTTTCATGTCTTTTATGTAAATGTTACTTTATCTGACGATACTAACTTTTAAAATAATTTTTTTCGAAAATACTATGAGTGCGCAAAATTATGGTAAAAAAACGGTGGACACAAAAAGTTGAAAAATTGATTCAATTGAAATTCCAATCTTCTGTATATACCAATACAATACCATTTGGGTAACACCTGCAATAGCCATTGATTAAAATTTTCCTTATTTCTACGTATCTTGTTCAATGCAAACGCGCTCCACCGAAGTAACCCGCCAACGGCATATTACGCCGACTGACAAGTCCCTCATTCGACATTTTTGCTGCGCTAAGACACTGGTTATCGATTTTACTTTCATTATGTCAACGAAGAAAAATTCCCATAAACGAAGAAAAACTGATGCAAAGGATGAAGGGCCCGGAAATCAAAACGTTGAGGGTAGAGATGGTGTTGTCGTGAAAATGTGTTACAGGAGGAAGCGTGCTCTGCATAAAAATGGCTCACGACGTGTCGGAAAATTATTTAAATGTTTAAAAAAGAAATTTATGTTCTCGGAAGTTAAAAATGTGATGGAAAAAGTGCAGAAATATTTGATGAAGTACTACAAATATGTCGGACAGAAGAAGACTAAAGAATTGACGCTTTATGTGAAACAATGGCCTAGCAACTTGATGAAGATGAAGTTCATAAAAAATGTTGAGCAGTTGAGAGTGTTCATTTACAAATCAATATATAATGATTTGATCGAGTATCTTAAGAATAATGATCTCCACGTAGAAGTTTTGTCTTTATATGACTGCGACGAAGTTTCTGATCGAGCCGTTGTTCGCTCTGACTTTTTCAAATGCGAGGTGTTTAAAAATCTCAAATGGTTTTACTGCTATGTGGAATGTGAGATTAATAGTGAGGATTTTCTCAATTTATGGAAAGAATATGTCGTCATAAAATCTTCGATAAGTTTTGATAATATCCGTGAAAAAGTCAGACAATGGAATAGTGAAGCTCATTCGGAAACAACTTCCATGTATATTCTTCTACCAGAAAAAGATAGAAGAAAGATGGACTTATCCATCATTTTTCCCTCTGGTCAGTTGAATGGTATCCGAATCAACAGGATTAGTCCTAGAAGGATGAACATAGGGAATGTCATTGCCATAGGAGTTGGAAAAAATTGAGTTTATTTTTCTCTTGAAATAATTGATTTCGTGTTTTTTTTTGAATCCTTGCCTACTTATTCACCAATAAACAAATCCAAAAATTTTCATGTCTTTTATGTATCAGTTATAAATTCTAAAAATATTGGTCGAAAAATATTCGAAGTGTGGTCCAAATTATATAATGGTCCGAATTTTGCCAAAATTGATCTCCGACGAGACACAGGTTAAGAAGGGCGATATTCAAGGTGTTTGGTGCTAAAGGTCTTTTGGTTTTTAACCCAAAATCAAAAGTAAAACAAATAAAATAACATGTGATGCCGAAAAAACCAAACACAACGACGTTGAAATAATTGAAACCCTCAAACTTTTTGCCATATACCAGTATCATCTGCAAATTGCAATTTATTACAAATATGGGAACATCTGTCATAAACGTAGGTTGACATTCATTATCCACACCTCCACGTATCTCATCAGATGCAAACGCGCTCTACCTAAATGACGCGCCAACAGCGTACAACGCAAGTCGATAATGTCCTCATAAGACATTTCTGCTGCGCTAAGACACTGGTCATCGATTCTAGTTTTGTGATGTCAATGGAGAACAATTCACATCAACAACAAAACAATGATGGCGAAGATGGAGGAGCCGAAAATCGAGACTTTGAGGTAGATAAATTTCACATGATTTTTACATATAATTTTTTTTCAGCCCACTAAGTTTACAAAGTATGTCAAATTGGCCTCCGAGTTAAGACATCACATTCTCACATATTCTAAAAACTCAACTCTTGCCAACTACTCCGAATGCTCAAAGTTCTGTAACTCAGAAATCCAAATATTCAATACAGTACCACCAAAAAGGCTCGAAATCAAAGAGGAAAGTGATGGTGTTGTCGTGATAATGGGCTATATAAATAAGAGTATTTATGTATATACCACAAAGAAGTTTCTATTCTCCGAATTCGGAAACGTGATGGAAGAGGTTCACAAGTATTTTATTAAATACAACAAATATGTTGGGCAGAAGAAAACAAATTTTTTGAGAACTGATGTGAAACAATGGCCGGTTAACTTGATGAATATGAATTACATAACAAATATTGGACAATGGAGTGTTACCATTTACAAATCGATGTACAATGATTTGATGGAAAATTTCAAGAATAATCATCATCAAATTTGTCATTTATGTTTATATGACTGCAAAGACGTATCTGATCGAGTCACTATTCGCTCTGACTTTTTTAAATGCGAGGTGTTTCGCAATCTACAAAGATTTCACAGCAACGTGAAATGTGAGATTGACAGTGATGATTTCCTCAATTTATCGAAAGAATATGTTGACATAAAATCGTCGATTAGCTATGATGATATTCGTGAAAAAGTCAGACAATGGAATAATAACCCTCCTTCGAAAGATTGTAACATTTACATTAAACTACCACAAAACGATAATAGAACATTTGATTTAGTCGACATGTTTCGATCTGATCGCCTCAATGGTGTTCGAATAAGCAGGATAAGCGATAGAAGGGTGAGAATAGGAAACGTAGGAGTGGTATCCTATCGAAAAAATGACAGAGAAGAATTGCATTTATATACACTTCGGAATAATTATTTTTGTGTTTTTTGAAGTCTTTGAAATCATTATTCGTCAATAAATAATTTTCAAAATGATCATGTCTCTTATGTATCCTTATAAAATCTGAAAATACTAATTCAATTCATCAGCATATAGTAAAACGGTTCAATGATCCTTTCGAGTTGCTTCGATTTTGGAAAAAAATTAGCCCTCAACGATATATGTATAACGTAAGCCCACAGGCTGTGTAGGAGAGGGGACACCATTTATTATTTTTGCTTAAGAAGATCCTGTTTGTCAAATTTTCAACCATCATGGGACATTAGTCAAAAAATAGTATGAGATGACTGAAGAAATGAAACAACAAAACTTTTAGATAATTGAAGCCCTCATTTTTTTCCCCGAATATACCAATAATATTCATAAACCCTCTGCAGATACCAATGCGCTACCAATTAGTGAACATCTGTCATAAGCGTTGGTTATTCTCCATATCTCAACGTGTCTCGTTTGATGCAACCGCGCTCTACCGAAAGAACCCGCCAACTGCGTACAACGCAGGTCGATAATGCCCTCATAAGAAATTTCTGCTGCGTTAGACACTGGTCATCTATTCTACTTTCATGATGTCAATGAAGAAAAATTCACAGCAACAAAAACACAATGCTGTTAAAAATGAAGGAGCTGAAAATCACGACGTTGAGGTAGTTGGATTTCACATGATTTTTACGTATAATACGTTTTCAGCAAACTAATTTCACGAAGTATGTCAAACTGGCCTCCGAATTACGACATCACATTCTCACATATTCCAATGGCTTGACACTTGTCAATTTTTCACAATGCTCAAAATTTTCTAACTCAGAAGTCCAAATGTTCAATACAGTACCACCAAAAAGTCTAGTGATCATGGAGGAGAGTGATGGTGTTGTCGTCATAAGGTGCTATCCGAAGAAGCATGATCCGCATAAGTTTGGTTTACGACAATCATTCATCGAAAGGAAGTTTATTTTCTCTGATGTCGAAAATGTGATGGTAGAGGTTCAACAGTATTTGACGTAACATTACAAGTATGTTGGGCAGAAGAACACTGCGGAATTGGAACTTTATGTGAAACATTGGCCAAGCAACTTGATGAAGATGAAGCTCATTACGAATATTGAAAAATGGACAGTGAAAATTTATAAGTCCATTTACGATAATTTGATGGAATATTCCAAAAATAGTGATACTCGGGTTAACAATTTAATTCTCAAAGACTGTATTGAAACTTCTGATCGAGTCACAGTTTCCCCTGACTTTTTCAAATCCGACATGTTTCGAAACCTACGAAGATTTTACAGCAATGTTTGATGTGAGATTGACAGTGAAGATTTTCTCAATTTATCGAAGGAATATGTCGTCATAAAATCGTCGATAAGTTTTGATGACATCCGTGCGCTAGTCAGAAAGTGGAATAATGAAGATCATTTGAGAGGAACTAACTTATACATTGATCTACTGAGTGATAATGATCAAAGTCTGGATTTATCCGTTATTTTTCCATTTGATCAGTTCAATGGTATCCCAATAAGCATGATGATAGGCGAAGGGCTGGAAATAGGAAAAGTAAGAGTCGAGGTACAATTCGGAAACAAATTGCGTATATATATTTTTTAAAATTGTGGAGTTCCAATTTGTTTGATAATAAATATATCTCAAAGCTTCTTCGTGTTTTTAATGGATAATTTATATAAAGTTCATGATATGTAGTGGCAGGTTGAACAATTTGACGTTTGTGACATCAGTAGGTCAAAACGTTGTACCGCAATGGCGGTGAAGGGAAAAAGGATGCAGGATGCGATATTTTTGGATGGAATAGATTGGGTCCCACAATGCAAATAAGTCGGGAATGTTGTACGGAATCGAACCAGGATACCCAAAAACACATACACAACCTACTGAGCCATGTGGGACATATTGGACATGGATGTGGGAGTGTATAGTATCTCGGTGTCTTAGCGCTCAAGACGGGTACGTGCCTTTTTTTGCATGAGTTCTGAGTCATGTGGGGCATCTTGCACTTGAATGTGGGTCTATAGCATTCCGGTTTGTGATTGCTTGCGATGTTTGCGTGTCTTCTTTTGCATGCCTCCACGTGTCCCGTATGATGCAAACGCGCTCTACTAAAATGACCCGCCAACAGCGTACAACACAGGCCGATAAGGACCACATTCAACATTTCTGCTGCGCTAAGACATTGTTCATCGATTTTACTGGCATTATGTCAACCAGGAAACGACGTAACAATGATGAAGTCGGAAAACGCGACGAGAAACAGAGTAGCAATGATGGAGAAAAACAAGGAGTCCAAGAACAAAACTTAAAGGTAGTTGAAATTATCAGAACTTTTTTCCAAATACATATTTTTCAGCTCACTGAATTCAAAAAGTATCCGAAGTTAGTAGACGAATTGCGATATCCCATTTTGACATACTGCAAAGACTCCACTCTTGTAAATTATGCGAAATGCTCAAAGAATTGCAATTTGGATATTCAACAGTTCAACACATCACCACCAGATAGACTCGATATCATGGAAAGAAAAAACGGTGTTTTTGTGGAGTTACACTACGAAACAAAGAACTATTGTCAGCGCCGAAGAAATAGAATCATCAAAAAGAAGTTTATGTTCTCCAAAGTCCGAAATGTGATGGAGGAGTTGCAAAAGTATTTGAACAAATACTACAAGTATGTTGGACAGCGAAACACTAAAACCTTGGCCATTGATATAGAACAGTGGCCAGCCGAATTGATGAGGATGAACTATATGAAAAACATTGAAAGATGGGAAGTGACTATTTATAAGCCAATATACGATGATTTTATCGAGTACTTCAAGAATACAGATCATCATATCACTTATTTGTCTTTGTATGACAATGATGACGATTCTAAACGTGCAATCGTTCGTGCTGACTTCTTCAAATGCGATAAATTCCAGAACCTCGAAACATTTTACTCCCACATGAAATGTGAGATTGACAGTGAAGACTTCCTCAATTTAGCGAAAAATTATATCAACATGAAATCCTCGATTAGTTTTGACGACATCCGTGCAATTGTCAGAAAATGGAACAGTGAACATCACTCAAAAAGATATAGCATAAGTATTATATTACCAGATGATGATGACAGAAGTTTGGATTTATCCAACATTTTTTCATCTGATCAGTTCAATGGTATTCCAATCAACATCACAGATGGCGGATGTATGAAAATAGGAAACGTTGGAGTGGAAACGAATCAAGAAGACAATGAAAAAGAATTGCATTTATATATTCTTTCAAATAGCTAATTCATGTTTTTTTTTTCAAATCGTTGTGAAATTATTCGCCAATAAATGATATTTAAAATGTTCATGTTATTTATTTATCTGTAAATAACTATAACAATATTAGATGAATTAATTTTCAGCCCAAAAATTTCCATAACGCACTAAGTGAAGTAAAAAGGTTTTAAGAAACAATCACGAAGTTGATAAGTTGAAGTAGGGCAGCACATCTGAGGGTAGCACCTGTCATAACCTTTGATTGACATTTATTCTCCATATCTCTACCTATCCGATTCAATGCAAACGCGCTCTACCGAAATGACCCGCCAACAGCGTACAACACAGGTCGATAATGCCCTCATTCTACATTTCTGCTGCGCTAAGACACTGGTCATCGATTTTACTTTCACTATGTCATCGGAAAAACCAAGCAACAATAGTGGAGAGGAAAAAGGAATCGAGAAACAAAACTTGAAGGTAGTTGAAATTGTCAGAATGTTTTCTCCAAGTACTTATTTTTCAGCTTACTGAATTCAAAAAGTATCCGAAGTTAGTTGACGAAATGCGACATCACATTCTGACATATTGCAAAGACGTCAGTCTTGTAAATTATGCGAAATGCTCAAAGAATTGCAATTTGGATATTCAACGGTTCAACACATCACCACCAGATAGGCTCAATATCTTGGAAAAAAAGAATGGTGTTTTTGTGGAATTACACTACGAAACAAAGAACCATTGTCAGCGCGATAGACGTAGAATCATCAAAAAGAAGTTTATGTTTTCCAAAGTCGAAAATGTGATGGAGGAGGTGCAGAAGTATTTGAACAAATACTACAAGTATGTTGGACAAAAAAGCACTGGAACGTTGGAAATCAATATAAAACATTGGCCAACCGAATTGATGAAAATGAAGCACATCACCAATATTGGAAGGTGGGATGTGGACATTTATAATTCAATGTACGATGATTTCATCTAGTACTTCAAGAATACTAATCATCGCATTTCTCGTTTGTATTTCTGTGACAGTTATGAAGTTTCTGAACGACCAATTACTCGCTCTGACTTTTTCAAATGTGAGGGATTCCAAAACTTGCAAACATTTGTATCTCATTTGAAATGTGAGATTGACAGTGAAGACTTCCCCAATTTATCCAAAGTATATATCGATATGAAATCATCGATAAACTTTAATGATATCCGTGCAAAGGTGGGAACATGGAACAAAGCAACTCATTTGAAAAGAAGTCACATATGCATTGTATTACCAGAAGACGATGATAGAAGTTTGGATTTAACCGCTATTTTCCCACTTGATCAACTCAATGGTATTCCAATAAACATGATAGATAGTGGATGGATGAAAATAGGAAAAGTAGGAGTAGAATCCTATCAAACTGAAACTAAGAAAGAATTAAAATTATACACAATTATAGATGATTGATTTGCTTGTTTCAACTTTTTCCTCAATAAATGATTTTCAAAATTTTTTCAGTTACTTAATGCATCATTTTTCCGTAACATGGGTTGGCAAACAAGCCCAACCAAAATAACAAGCCAACGTGCAGTAGATTTATCTGAAACAAACAATAGATCTGTCTCAATTAGAGCACTAGAATATAGCTATTTATCTCATTTTGTACAAACTTCAAATAAATCGCAAATGACGCCTGTAAGATTGCGTTAACCACCTGTTGGCAAACGCGCTCTACCGAAAAGAACCGCCAACTGCGTACAAATCAGGTCGATAAGGCCCTCATTCGACATTTCTGCTGCGGTAGTCACTGGTCATCGATTTTGCTGTCATCATGAGAAGAAGTTCGCAAAAACGAAAAAACAAAGCTGTGGATGGTGAAAGAATCAAGAAACGCAAGAATAAGGTAGTTGAATATTATTTTATTTGTTTTCAAAATTTATATTCGCAGCGTTCTCAATTCACAAAATATGCCAAGTTGCCTTCCGAATAGCGACATCACGTATTAACGTACTGTATTAGGTCAACACTTTCCAATTATTCCGAATGCTCTAAGTTATGTAACTCGGAAGTACAACATTTCAATACAATACCGCCAAAAAATCTTGCGATTATCGAGAAAACTGATGGTGTTTTGGTGGAAATGCAGTACGATAGAAGCGGTTATTGGTCATTTTACGACATGGAATTGACACTTTCAAAGAAGTTTCAAAGAAGCTCTGGAATCGTGAATGAGGAGATTCGAAAATATTTGAGCGAATACTTCAAATATGTTGGACAAACAATATCAAGGTTCAAAATCAATGTAAGACAATGGCCAACCCATATTATGACGATCAAGCATATAACAAGCATTACTGACTGGGACGTAACAATTTACAATTCCACATCTGATGATTTCATGACATTCCTCAAAATTAATGATCCTTGCATTACACGCTTGACTCTTAGAGACCGAGTTGATGCTTCTGATCGAGCCACTATCCGTCCTGATTTTTTCAAAACAGAGGTGTTCAGAAGGCTTCAAACAGCTGAAATCAATGTGAAATGTGAAATCGGGAGCGACGTTTTTATCAATTTGAAAAATCCATATGTTCAATTGAAATCTTCCGTAAATTTCGATGATATCCGTGCCAAGGTCAATCAGTGGAATGGTGAAAGTCATTCTGAAGAACATTATATGGTGATTATTTTACCTGACAATGATGATAGAAGATTCGATATTTCTGTGATTTTTCCACCAAATCAGTTTGAGGTTATTCGAGTACCAAAACCTTTTGGTGAAAAGGTCCGAATTGGAAAAGTGATAGTGGAGAATTCAGAAATTGAATTTGGAAAAAAATTGCGTTTGCAATTTGAAAAAGATTAAGTAAATTATTTTTATACTATATTAATTTAGTTTTCTTTTTTATCGTCACTTGAATAAATACTTTTACAATAATTCGAGCTTTTTATAAGTGTTTTGCCATTTTTGCTTCTTCCTGTTCTCACTCGACGCAAACGCGCTCCACCAAAAAGAACCGGGAACAATGTAATCGATGAAAGTATTTGACTAGGGGGGTAGTTCTGGGTACCGGTTCAACTTTTGCCCAAACTTTTTCTATGGCTTCTGGACACTATAAATAAACATTCTGTGAAGTTTCAGCCGCCACTGGGGGGTTTGACGAAAGTTATGAGCCAAAATCGAAAATCAGTTGATTTTTCCGATTTTATCATTGTAGTCTAGATCGGCGGCGGGCTCAGAAGTCGGCCGCTTGTTCGCTCTCATGTTACGCCTCCATACGCCTCCGGCGCCATCAAGCACAGTGGCCGAGTGGTTGGAGCGCACGTTTACGAATTTCACGACCTTGGTTCGAGTCCCACTCGTTCATAAACTTTTTTGTCTATCTAATTTCTGTCCCAAAAAAAACCAAAGTTTGGAAAAAAAAATTTTTTTTTCATTTTTTGGAAAAAAACTCTCGCATAATGTATGATTTCAAGAAAAAAGTCATTTGTCATCTTTTTCGGCATTATACAACCAACATATCTGAACTTGAAAACCTGCAAAACTTTGAGCGATCATAAGTACACTCAAAGTGAAAATTTTTCGATCGTCTAAAAACCAAATTGAAGCTTGAAGACTGTTCTAAAAATTGTTCCACTGGAGCATAACTCGAAAAGACATGATTCAAAAGATATGGCGCATTGAAAACATCAATGTCGAGAAATGGTAAAATTTCAAACCCCCCAGTGGCGGCTGAAACTTCACAGAATGTTTATTTATAGTGTCCAGAAGCCATAAAAAAAGTTTGGGCAAAAGTTGAACCGGTACCCAGAACTACCCCCCTAGTGAGATCCACATCCATGTTTCAGTATGGTAGGCTCTGCCCATTTGCTATGCTGTTGAAGGAAACTTACTGAAACAACGAAGTAAAATCACAAGCTGGGTAAAAATATGAATTTTTGAAATTATTTATTCGAGTGTAAAGAAAAACAAGAATATACAATTATAGTGAATAATAGTGATAAAACTGACAGTTATGGCAAATGCATAAAAGTTTTACAATAAAGAGTTATATCGTTTTACAAAAATTTATGAAGGAAGTGATTAATTTAATAAAAGAACATCATATTGAGTTATTCAAATTCCGAAAGTGAGATCCATTGTTTTCCCGAGTCCTTTGTGATTTGTGATCTTCACTTCAACTTTTCCAATTTTTGTTCCATCAGCTACCGCAACAACATGAAATTGGTCGGTTGGAAAAACTTCGGTTAAAACAAATCTTCTCTCATCATTAGTTGGTAAATCGATCCTTATGACCATTTGTTCTGTATTATTTTCACTATTCCATTTTCTGACTTTTGCCCGAATGTCATCGAAATTTATTGAAGATTCAAAATAAACGTTGTCATTCGACAAGTTAACAAAATCTTCACTGTCAATTTCACATTCAGCGTCGACGTAAAGTTTTCGTAAGTTGCGGACAACATCACACTTGAAGAAGTCGGATGGTATAATGACTTGATAAAATCCTGTTAAAGTCAAATCCATTATGTTTAAACCACTATTCTTGAAATTATCCGCAAATCCATTGCACATGGAATGATATACGTTTACCCTCCAACGTTTAATGTTTGTGATATGCTTCGTTTTTATCAATTCGGCCGGCCATTGTTTCAAATTGATGACTAATGTTCCAGTAGTCTTTTCTTCAACATATTTGTAATAACGCGTCACATACTTTTGAACTTCTTCCATAACATTTTCAAAATCAGCAAACTTGAACTTTGAATTGATGTCTCTGCACCATCGTTCAGCACTCCTGGCGTAGCGCATCTGCACCACCACACCATCACTTTTTTGTTCGAGATGAAGCATTACCGGTGGTCTTGTATTGAACCGTTGTATCTCCGAATTACAAAAGTTGGTACATTTTGAGTAATTGTGAAGAGTTGGGAGGTCACAATACGTGAGCATGTGATGCCGCAACTCCGGAGCTAGTTTAGGATACTTGGTGAATGTAATGAGCTGAAAACGAGTTATCAATATTTCTCAAAAAGTAAAAACTTACTTCATCGCTATTCTTCATGTTCGAAAGAACGTTCCTTCTTGGAAATAGAGGGCGACCTGATTCGTCGACTAGAGTGGAATCCTTGAGAAGCTGTGCGATCTGAAAATAATTTTAGACAGGTATCAGAAGCGTGAAAACTTACTATATTTTTAATATCCTTATTTGGAATAACGTTCATTTTCAGTGCAATAAATGTTATAAACCTCAATCGATTGTTCAACAATACCTATCGCAGCAACGCAAGGAAATGGCCACGTACACCTCCAACGAAACGTTTTTCCTACTGTCTCCTTGTTCTAGGTACTCTCTCACACACACGCACACCGTTTTGGCGGGAATTCTCGATAGAGCGCGTTTGCTACAAATTAATCTTTGCAGTTCTTTTGACTGAGCAGAAAACAGATCATAGGGTACATACAGTAGGGGCCATAAGTTAAAAAAGCATTTGTGTGTTTTCACTGCTTTTGCCCATATTTAACCATTTGAATTGGTAATCTCAGTGAAGATACAGTAACGCGTAAAAAACTGCGTTTAACCTTGATGGAACAAACGTGCTCTATTGAGAATTCCCGCCAAAATAGTATGCGTGTGAGTGAGAGAGTACATAGAATAGCAAGACGGTAGAAAAACGCTGCGTTGGAGGTATACGTGGTCATTTCATTGCGTTGCTGCATTAGGTAGTGTGGAACGATCGCTTGAGGTTCGAAACATTTATTGTACCGTAAATGAACATTATGGAGAACAATACTGAAGTGAGTTTTGATTTTGTTTTTTTTGATAAAAATTCAGAATTTATTTTCAGCTCACTAGATTCACCAAGTACGCCATATTACCTCCCCCGTTGAGGGATCATGTTTTGTCGTGTTGTGATTTGACAACTCTTCACCATTATTCAAAATGCACCAACTTCTGTAACTCGGAGATACAACGGTTCAATACAACACCACCCGTCTCGCTTAGCGTCAGAGAAGAACGAGATAGTGTATTCGTGTTGATGCGCTACACAAGGCTTGTTGGAAGACGGCCTTCCGAAATAAGCAGAAACGTCAGAAAGAACTTCATGCTTGCTGATGTTGAAAATGTCATGGAAGAAGTACAGAAGCATGTGATGAGATACTACAAATATGTTGAAAAGAAGACCACTAGTAGGGAATTTCGCCTTGAACTTAAACAGTGGCCGGTGGAATTGATGAAGTTACCACTCATAAAAAACATCAAGGACTGGACTGTAAAAATATATCCATCCATGTACAATGATTTTTCGGACTATTTCAAAAATGGCGGATTTCAACTGACTCGTTTGTTCTTGTCAGACTCTTTTCGGGCAATTATACGCTCTGATTTCTTCAAATGCGGAGTTGTTCAAAACGTGCAAAATCTTTACATCTCCGTTAAATGTGAAATCGAGAGTGAAGATTTCATTAATATGAAAAAAGTCAACGTTTTGTTGGTATCTTCGATAAGTTACGATGACATTCGAGCAAAAGTTAACAAGTGGAATAGTGAAAATAATGCACAAAGAATGATCATGAATATTATTTTACCAACAGATGATGAAAGAAGATTTGATATACCCACCATTTTTCCAGCCGATCAGTTCAATATTGATTTGGAAGATATAATATTTAATGAAATATATCACATTGGAAAAGTAGAAGTGCTGCCCGGTATTAGAGAAGGAGAGGAGCGTGGGAGAAGAATGCAACTTTATTTTCATTAATTGAATAAATAATTCTGATGTTCTTTTCGGTATATTAATTATTTTACTTCACACATTACAACTTACTTGGGGGGTATGAAACCAATCCAGTTGAACTTTCGCCCAAAATTTTTTCATGGGTACTTTGAACCATGAAAAAGTATTCTGTGAAGTTTCAGCCGCCACTGGAGGGTTTGACGGAAGTTATGAGCCAAAATAGAAAATCAGTTGATTTTTTCGATTTTATCATTGTAAATCTTGATCGGCGGCCGGGCGCAGTAGCCAGGCGTTTGCTCGCTCATGTCTACGCCTCCAAACGCCTTTGGCGTCATCAACCAGTGTGGCCGAGTGGTGTGAGTGCACGTTTATGAATCTCTCGATGTTGGTTCGACCCCAACTCTTTTACAAATATTTTTGTCGATCTAATATTTTTGCCAAAGTATGAAAAAAAAAAACTTGAAAAATTTTTTGAAAAATTTTTTTGATAAAAAACTGTCACATGATAGCTTATTTTTCAAAAAAGGCATTTTTCATAACTTTTGGCATTGTGCAAGCCATAAACCGACGTATTTGAAGCTGTAAAATTTGCACAACTTTGAGGGATCATAACTATTCTCAAAGTGAACATTTTTTGATTGTCTAAAAACCAAATTGAAGCTTGAAAAGAGTTCTGAAAATTGTTCCATTACATCACTAAGCGGAACTGCATGCTTCGGAAGATATGACGCATTGAAAACGTCGATATCTCGAAAAGGCGAAATTTCAAACCCTCCAGTGGCGGCTGAAACTTCACAGAATGATTATTTATAGTCTCCAGAAGCCACAGAAAAATTTTGAGCAAAAGTTCAACTGGATTGGTTTCATACCTCCCAAGTTAATAATTTTTTATTCGAAATCTTTCATTTGCCATAACTATACAGCGTATCAGAAAATACTACTACAATTGCTTTATGTTTATTTTCCTTTACACTCGAATAAATAATCTCATAATGAATCCAAGTTTTCTGTTTTTTTTTCCATTTTACTATAAGTTTTTTTTCAAACCTTAGTAAATTTTGGATATACTCGGATGTTGAGGTTTTTGATCCAGCAACCGTCCGCCCTGACTTTCTTTTACCTGAAGAACTGCTCAAACCAATTTGTAGCAAGCTCGCTCTATTGAGAACTCCCGCCAAAACAGAATGCGTGTGAGTGAGACAGTACGTAGAACAAGGAGACGGTAGAAAAAACGCTGCGTTGGAGGTGTACGTTTTCGAGAGCGGTAAAGACGTTTATCTGACTCTCTCATTCATGTGTGCTATTTGTACCTTTCGGGAGGTCGTGAGGTGTACGTGGCCATTTCATTGCGTTGCTGCGATAGGTATTGTTGAACGATCGATTGAGGTTTCAAACATTTATTGCACTAAAAATGTATGATGAGCCAAGAAAAAAAAATAAAAATGTTATGGAGAATGCAACTGAAGTAAGTTTCCACTTTTTTTGATAAATATTCATATCTTATTTTCAGCTCATTCCATTTACCAAGTATGTCAAATTGGCTCCCCCGTTAAGGAATCATGTTTTGACATATTGTGACCGCAGAACTCTTCACAATTATTCAAAATGCACCAACTTTTGTAACTCGGAGATTCAACGGTTTAATACAACACCACCCGTATTGCTTAGCATCAGAGAAGAACGAGATAGTGTATTCGTGTTGATGCGCTACACATGGCTTGTTGGAAGTTGGCCTTCCCAAATATGCAGAGACGTCAGAACGACGTTCATGTTGACTGATGTTGAAAATGTCATGGAAGAAGTTCAAAAGTATGTGATGAGGTATTACAAATATGTTGAAGAAAAGAACACCAGTAGGCAGTTTTGCCTCGAAATAAAACAATGGCCGGTCGAACTGATGAAGTTATCAGTCATAAAAAATATCAAAGACTGGACTGTGAAAATATATCCATCCATGTACGAGGATTTTTCGGACTATTTCAAAAATGGCGAGCTTCAACTGACTCGTTTGTCTTTGACCGACTCTTTTCGAGCTGTTATACGCTCTGACTTCTTCAAATGCGAAGTTGTCCGAAACGTACAAAATCTTTACATATCCGTCAAATGTGAAATCGAAAGTGAAGACTTCATCAACATGACAAAGGAAAATGTCCGGTTGGAATATTCGATAAGTTACGATGACATTCGAGCAAAAGTTAACAAGTGGAATAGTGAAAATAACACACAAAGAATGATTATGGATATTGATTTACCAACAGATGATGAGAGAAGATTTGATATACCCACCATTTTCCCAGCCGACCAGTTCAATGTTGTTTTGATAGATACATTTTTTGGTAAAACGTTTCAAATTGGAAAGGTAGAAGTGAAGACCGAGTTTAGAGAAAAAGAGGTACACGGAAGAAAAATGAACCTTGTTTTCAATAGTTGAATAAGTAAATCTAATGTTCTTTTTGGTAAATTAATTCCATGTTTGTTTTTCTTTACACTCGAATAAATAATTACCAAATGAATCCAAGTTTTCGGTTTTGCTTCCATTACACTGTAATTTTTTTTCAAACAGTAGTCTCCCAAATTGTTCTCTTAACATTGAATACATGCGGCTGTGATGAAGTTTTTGATCCATCTACCGTTCGCCCTGACTTTCTGTTACCTGAAAAACTGCGTAAAGCAGCTTGTAGCAAGCGCGCTCTATTGAGAATAAAAAAGTTATAATAGTTCGAGGTTTGTGTTCAATTTTCATGTTATTCACCCTTCTATCAGAACAATGCTTCTCATAATCACGCTTGGGCAAGTTTGTAGTGTTTTCTCTATGAGCTTGGTCAATCATCTTGTTGCAAACGCGCTCTATTGAGAATTCCCGCCAAAACAGTATGCGTGTGAGTGAGAGAGTGCGTAAAACAAGGAGATGGTAGAGAAAGTGTCGTGTTGGAGGTGTGCGTGGTCATTTCATTGCGTCGTTTCGATAGGACGGACAATTGCGTATTTTTCTTCGTCGAGCGAACAATTCAACCAAACAAAAATTAATGCTATGGACCTTAATCGTTTTTTTGCTGCACTAAATGCGATTAAAACCAACGTAAGTCTTTTATTAATTTCGATAATTATTAATAACTCATTTTCAGTCCATTAACTTTACCAAATATCCCAAGCTTGCTTCCGAGTTGCATCATCACGTTTTGTCGTACTGTTATAAATCAACACTTCTCAATTACTCAATGTGCTCTAAGAGTTGCGATTTGGAGGTACAACGTTTCAATACCGAACCACCATATTGTCTCGTCATCACACAAAACAGAGAAAGTGTTAACGTAGAAATGTTCTACACACCTATTTTTGGTATTGTGGAAAAGGACTTCAAGTTTTCTGATAGCGAAGTTATGATGGAAGAGATGAAAAAATGTTTCATGAAGTGTTATAAGTATGTCGGAGAGAGAAATACAACTAGTACATTGAGCATTGATGTAAGACAGTGGCCGACCGAAGTAATGAGTATTCGACATGTGAAAAATATTGAGGACATGGGTGTGACCATATATAAATCAATGAGCGAAGATTTTATGGACTACTTTCAAAACAGTGATCATCACATCACTGGCCTGACTTTATCTGAATGTAATGAAGTTTCTGATCGTGCCACTATCGGATCCGATTTTTTCAAGACCGAAGTTTTCCGAAGACTTGAAACAGCTGAAATCTATGTGAAATGCGAGATCGAAAGTAGCGATTTTATCAATTTGGAAAAGAAAAGAGTTCATTTGAAATCCTCGATAAGTTTCGATGATATTCGAACAAAAATGAGGCTATGGAACAGTACAACTCATGAGAAGAATTGGCGTTTTACAATCGAACTACCAGAAGATGATGATAGACAATTAAATATCCATGACATTTTCCCGAGCAACCGTTTCCACGTCATTCCAATGGTTGACATCGGAGTGGAAGAATATCAAGTGGGAAATGTTGTTGTTACGATCGAACAAGAAGATTCTGAGAAAATAATGGATTTTCGTTTTGAAACAAATTGAGTACAATTTATGTGTTTTTCAATTTTTTTCATCAATTTTTGTGAATAAATAATGTTGAATTGTTTTGCATTCTTGCTACTGGACAAGCATTCAAAGTATGAAAATGATTTTTGAAAATTTTTGTTGCGGTTTGTTGTACTGGAATATTGAATAACATTTGGTTGCCCTTTGCACTGGTCTTATGATTGATGGAACTGTGTAAATAAATTAGTAGAAAACGCGCTCTATTGAGGATTCCCGCCAAAACGGTATGCGTGTGAGTGAGAGAGTACGTAAATCAATGAGACGGTAGAAAAACACCACGTTGGAGGTGTACACGGCCATTCTACTGCGTATGAACCATGAGTGTTAGAAAATCGATTTCGATATTTGTTTGAACAAGAATGGTAGAAATGAATAACGTGGGAAATGATACTGAAGTAAGTTCTTATTTTTTGAATGACTGTCTACAACCTTTTTCCAGCTAACACAGTTCCTCAAGTATTCCAAATTAGTCGACGAATTACGCAACCCTATTTTGTCTTACTGTACCGGTTCCACTCTTTTAAATTACTCAAAATGCTCAAAGGGATGCAATGCGGAAATTCAATGTTTCAACACTGAACCACCATACGGCATCAATATAAACGAGAAAAAGGATGGTATTTCGGTGACAATGATATATTCGAAGAAATACACCGCAAAGAAATTCATGTTTTCTGATGACAAAGATATAATGGAAGAGATAAAGAAGTATATAATGAAGTGTTACAAGTATGTCGGAGATAAAAATACAACTCGTTTGAAAATCGATGTAAAACAATGGCCGACTGAAGTGATAAAAATGAAGTATTTTGCAAACATTGAAAATTGGGATGTGACCATTTATGAATCAATGTGCAATGGCTTGATGGAGTCTTTCAAGAATACTGATCTTCACATTACTCATTTGACGTTATCAAACTTTGATGAAATTTCCAATCGTGCAGTTGTCCGATCGAATTTTTTCAAGACCAATGTGTTCAGAAGACTTCAGCATTGCATATGGACTTCGAGAAAGATTAAGTATCAATGATTTATTTTTGTTTCTGTATAATTTTGAATAAATATCACTGAAATATTTTGTTCAATTTGCATTCCATTCTATATTTGTTCAAGGCAATGCGCACAATAACGCTCAAATCAACTTTGGAAGAGATTTTTGCGAGTATTCAAAATACGTTCTATGTTTAAAATCTCTGTTGATGTGAGCAGTTTCTTCTTACCGGGTATGACCACATTTTCTCAAATTTTTGGGCTCTCTTCGGTAAGTAGGGTTTTAGATAATAAAGGGCTTATAATAAGAAAGAGGGCTCTGAAAGATAAAAAGGGATTTAAAAAAATGATATGGAGGGCTTATGGATATGTAGGGTTTTTGGAAAAAAGGCTGTTGGATATATAGGGCTTATCAGACAGCAGGCGATTTTGTTCTGTTTCTCCAAAATTGTACAGCCAATAACTCTCTCTATTTTGATCAGCCATCCTTCTCTGATAGCCCTACATATCCAAAAGCCCTCTATATACTGTTTTACTTATTAGTTCTCTATATTTTTCTTTCTTACCCGTACAGAGCTAATTTTTGAATAAAGCTACAATTTTCTGTTCAAAAGAAAGCGTTGCAAACGCGCTCTATTGAGAACTCCCGCCAAAACAGTATGCGTGTGAGAGAGAGAGTACAGAAAATTAAGGAGACGATAGAGAAAATGCTGCGTTGGAGGTGTACGTGTTCATTTCTTTGCGTTATTCCGCTAGATATTGTTGAACCATCGATTGAGGTTTAAAAGATACATTGTGTCAAAAGTGGACGTTAATTCAAACATGGAGGATAATACTGAAGTAAGTTCTCACTCTTTTAATAAATATTTATAAATGATTTTTCTAGCTCACACGGTTCCTCAAGTATTCGAAATTAGTCGACGAATTGCGTCTCCCAATTTTGTCGTATTGTACTGGCTCAACTCTTGTCAATTACTCCGAATGCTCAAAGAGTTGCAATGCGGAAATTCAATGTATCAATACAAAACCACCGAAAATACTCAAAATTGTGGAGGAAAGCGATGGGCTTTTAGTGACAATGATCTATTTTAAGAACAATAGATTTAAAGAAACTGAAAAAAAGTTCATGTCTACTGATGGCGAAGTTTCGATGGAAGAGGTAGAGAAGTACTTTGCAAAGTGTTACAAATATGTTGGAAATAAACATACAACTTGTTTGAACATCAATGTAAGACACTGGATGACGGATTTGATGAAGATAAAATATATTACAAATATTGAAAAATGGGATGTGACTATTTATGAATCAATGTGCGATGATTTAATGGACTATTTCAAGAATATTGATCTTCACATAACCCACCTGTCATTATCTGAATGTGATGAAGTTTCCGATCGAGCTACAATTCAACCTGATTTCTTCAAATCCGATGTATTCCAAAGACTTCGAGTAGCTGTACTCCATGTTAAATGTGATATCGAGAGTGACGACTTCATCAATATGGAAAAGGAATATGTATGTTTGAAATCTTCGATAAGTTTAGACGACATCCGAACAAAAGTGAGAAACTGGAATAATACATTTCATGGGGAAAGGTGTCATGTTATAATCGAGTTACCAGAAGATGGATATAGAGAATTAAATATTCGTGACATTTTTCCAAGCAACCAGTTCAATGTCGTCACTATAGCCGGTGGCATTTCTGTCAAATATCGAGTTGGGAAAGTTGTGGTCGATATTCACCAAGATTGGCATCGGAAAATAATAAATTTCGAGTTCGAGAAAGATCAAGTATAAATGGTGTATTATTTTTAAAATGTATTTTTTAAATTATGTATTTTTGTTTCTGTTCAATCTTGAATAAATATATGAATCAAGTTTTGTTTAATTTTTTTCCAATCACAACTTTTTCAAGGCAATGCTCATAATTACGCTCAAATACGTTTTTTTGTTTGCCCTGGAATATGTTTTTTCGTTCAAATGAACTGCATCCTTCAACTTGTTGCAAACGCGCTCTATTGTGAATTCCCGCCAAAACTGTGTGTGTCGGAGTGAGAGAGTGCATAAAACGAAGAGACGGTAGAGAAAATGCTGCGTTGGAGGTGTCCATTTCATTGCGTTTTTGCGCTAGGTATTGTTCGAACGATCGTTCTATCGTTCTATCGGAACAATAATGGATGTTATGGATAACTTGGAAAAGTCTACTGAAGTAAGTTTTTACTATTTTAATAAATATTTATAAGTGATTTTTCTAGCTCACACATTTCCTCAAGTATTCGAAATCAATCGACGAATTACGTCATCATATTTTGTCGTACTGTAATGGCTCAACTCTTGTCAATTACTCGAAATGTTCAAAAAGTTGCAATGCGGAAGTACAACGGTTCAACACGAAACCGCCATACAGTCTCGAAATTGTCGGAGAAGAAGATGGTGTGTCAATGAAAATGGTCTATTTAAGGAACAGACGATTTTCACGCATTGAAAAGAGGTTCATGTTTTCTGATGACAAAGTTATGATGGAAGAGATGAAGAAGTATTTGATGAAATGTTACAAATATGTTGGAGATAAACATACAAGTCGTTTGAACATTAATATGAAACAATGGCCGGTCGAGTTGATAAAAATGAGGAACATTACAAGCATTAAAGAGTGGCATGTGACCATTTATAAGTCAATGTTCAATGATTTAATGGACTATTTCAAGAATAATGATCTTCACATTGCTTATCTGCATCTATCAAACTGTGATGAAATTTCTGATCGTTCAACTATTCCTGCTAAGTTCTTCAAATCCGAAGTTTTTCGAAAATTGCCAACAGCCAATATCGAGGTTAAATGCAATATTGACAGTGAAGATTTCATTAACTTGGAAAAATTTGTCGGTTTGAAATCTTCTATAAGTTTTGATGACATTCGAGCAAAAGTCAGACAATGGAATAGTACAACACATGACAAATGGTATTTCGTTATAATAGAGTTGCCAGACGATGATGAAAGACAATTAAGAATAAATGACATTTTTCCAAATGACCAGTTCCAGGTTTCTTCAATAGGCGACGGCACTTTTGTCAAATTTCGAATCGGGAAAGTTGTTGTCAAGATTGAATTAGATGGGCGTTGGAAAACATTGCAGTTCGAGTTTGAGAAAGATTAAGTATAATTATGTGTTTTTGTTTTATTCAATTTTAGATAAATATCGCTATAACAATTTGTATTCTTTTCACAATTTTTCTTAACAAAGCGCACAATGTCGCTCGATACAGTGTTCTGATAAATGATGCGTTCTTTTTTTGATACTTGAATAAACATCGCTATAACATTTCGAAACATTTTGTCTAATTTGCACTGCGGTAAACCACTTGTGTCGCAACCGTGCTCTATTGCAAACTCCCGCCAAAACAGTGTGCGTGTGAGTGAGAGAGTACGTAAAACAAAGAGACGTCAGAGAAACCGCTGCGTTGGAGTTGTACGTGGTCAATTGATTGCGTTGCTGCGCTAGGTATTGTTCGAACGATCGTTCTATCGGAGCAATAATGGATGTTATGGATAACGTGGAAAACAATACTGAAGTGAGTTCTTACTGTTTTAATGAATATTTAAAAATTATTTTTCAGCTAACACAGTTCCTCAAGTATTCCAAGTTAGTCGACGAGTTACGTAATCCTATTTTGTCGTACTGTACTGGCTCAACTCTTGTCAATTACTCCACATGCTCAAAGAATTGCAATTCGGAAGTTCAACGTTTCAACACGAAACCGCCATACAGTCTCGAAATTTTCGAAGAAGAAGATGGTGTGTTAGTGACAATGGTCTATTTAAAGAACAGTCGATTTTCACGAATTGAAAAGAGGTTCATGTTTTCTGATGACAAAGTTATGATGGAAGAGATGAAGAAATATATAATGACGTGTTACAAGTATGTCGGAAATAAAAATACAACTCGTTTGGAAATCAATGTGAAACAATGGCCGACGGAAGTGATGAAGATAAAGTATATTACAAACATTGAAAAATGGGATGTGACAATTTATAAGTCAATGTACAATGATTTAATGGACTATTTTAAAAATAATAATCTTAACATTGCTTATCTGCATCTATCAAACTGTGATGAAATATCTGATCGTGCGACAATCCAACCTGATTTTTTCAAGTCTGAAGTATTTCAAAAATTGCGAACAGCAAACATCAATGTTCAATGCAATATTGACAGTGAAGACTTCATTAATTTGGAAAAATTCGTCCGTTTGAAATTTTCGATAAATTTCGCTGACCTTCGAACAAAAGTCAGAAATTGGAATAATACAACACATGACAAATGGAATCATGTCATAATCGAGTTACCAGACGATGATGATAGAGAATTAAATATTCATCAAATTTTTCCGAGCGATCAGTTCCAGGTTTCTCCAATAGACGATGTCATATATGTCAAATATCGAGTTGGAAATGTTGTTGTCGAGATTGAGGTAGATGGGATTAGAAAAATGTTGACTATCGATTTTGAAATAGATAAAGTATAAATAATGTGTTTTCCTTTTTGATCGTATTTGAATAAACATTGCTATAACAGTTTGAAGTATTTTGTCCAATTTGCACTGCAGACAACAATTTGTTGTAAACGCGCTCTATTGAGAATTCCCGCCAAAACAGTACGCGCGTAATTGAGAGAGTATGAAAAACAAGGAGGCGGTAGAGAAAGAGTTGCGTTGGAGATGCACATACTCCAGAACGGTACAGACGTTTCTCTGTCTCTCTCATTTATGTGTGCTATTTCTTTAGTCGTCCTGCGCTGATGTACCTTTTGGGAGGTCGTGAGGTGCGCATCGTCATTTCATTGCGTTGCTGCCATAGGTGTTGGTGACCGATCGATTGCTATTAAGAACATTTATTGTGGTCATTCGATTTCGTTGCTGCGTTTGTTTTTGGACGATCGATTGCATATTTGTCGTGGACCAGGAATGGATGCTATGGAGGATAATACTCAAGCAAGTTTCTCGGTCAAAAAACTATATCAATTAATTATTTTCTTCCAGCTCACTGAGTTCAGCAAACATACCAAGTTAGCTTCCGAATTACGACACCATATTCTAACCTACTGTAACAGCTCAACAATATTCAATTACTCACAATGCTCCAATGTCTCTAACGCCGAAGTACAACGATTCAACACGGAACCACCAAAAACTCTTGACATTAAACAACACAGTGATCGTGTAATTGTGAAAATGTTCTACAGTGATAATCAAAGGAGATACACCGAAAAAGAGTTCATGCTTTCTGATGGCGAAAATACAATGGAGGAGATGGAGAAGTATTTCATGAAGTGTTACAAATATGTAGGAGATAAAAATACAACTCGTTTGGACATCAATGTAAGACACTGGCCGACGGATCTGATGAAGATGAAGTATATTACAAATATTGCATATTGGAATGTGATCTTTTATGAGTCAATGAGCGATGATTTGATGGAGTGTGTCAAAAATATCGATCTTCGCATAACTCATTTGACTTTATCTGAATGTGATGAAGTTTCCGATCGAGCTACAATTCAATCTGAGTTTTTCAAGTTCGATGTATTCCAAAGACTTCAAGTAGCTGTACTCCATGTTAAATGCGAGATTGACAGTGAAGACTTCATTAATTTGGAAAAATTCGTCCGTTTGAAATTTTCGATAAGTTTTGCTGACCTTCGGACAAAAGTCAGGCAATGGAATGATACAACTCATGAGGACGGGTTTCATGTTATAATCGAATTGCCAGAAGATGATGATAGAAAATTAAATATTCATGAAATTTTTCCGAACGACCAGTTCAATGTCGTCCTTATAGCTGATGCCCTTTTTGTCGAATATCATGTTGGGAAAGTTGTTGTCGAGATTGACCAAGATGAGATTAGGAAACAATTGCATATCAACTTTAAGAAAGATACAGTATAAATTATGTGTTTTTATTTTTGTTCGTTTTTGAATAAATACCGCTATAACAATTTTTTGTTCAATTTGTATTCCACTCACACCTTTTCTAAGGCAACGCTACTTATAATTACGTTTGTTCAAAAAAATGTTCAATGTTCAATGTTTCCCTTTCAACCTGATCTTCATGCTCAAAACCACGTCGGACAACAGTTTGTTGCAAGCGCGCTCTAGTAAGCATTCCCGCCAAACACACCTGTTCAAGCGGGGAAATAGAGAGAGCTACTGTAGACCAAAAAGTGTTTGCGGAACTCGTAACTTACGCCATATTACACAAAAATAGCTACGGTAGAAAAACATGTTTAAGTCTGAACTTATGTAAATGCTTTAAAACTGATATTTCAGCGACTTCCTTATTGTTTTTTTGTTCATTGGGCATATTAAAACCATTTAGAAATCGATAAACAAATTTAAAATGCGTTATAACGCGAAAAACGCACTTTTTCAATCAAAAAAAGTACTTTAGTTTAAAGGCGCATATTCAAATTTTTATAAATGGTCTCGCTGGAAAAAAATTTCAGAGTTTCAGCTTCCAGACATAGCCATCCTAATAGAGAAAAATACGGGGATTTCACTGGTAACATTATTTTTTCATAAAACCTCCTAGTTTTTTCCCTAGAGCGTGCACCGTTTTTTACACACCCATTTCCCCTCGATGTACTGCAGTGAACAGGTGTGCAAAATGGTATGCGTATGAGTTAGAGAGTACGTAAAATAAAGAGACGGTAGACAAAACTGTTGTGTCTCTCTAACTCTCTCATTCATGTGTGCTATTTCTTTAGTCGTCCTGCGCAGATGTACCTTTTGGGAGGTCGTGTGTCATTTCATTGCGTCGTTGCGATAGGTGTTGGTGACCGATCGATTGCGGTTAAGGACATTTATTTTGTCGAAAATGGACGTCATGTTAAACATGGAGGATAATACTGAAGTAAGTTTCTAAGTTTTAAAAAAGTTCTATCCATCATTTTCTTTCCAGCTCACTGAGTTCAGCAAGCATAGCAAGCTTGCTTCCGAATTACGACACCATATTCTAACCTACTGTAACAGCTCAACAGTGTTCAATTATTCGCAATGCTCCAATATATGTAACTCGGAAGTACAACGGTTCAACACGGAACCACCAAAAACTCTCGATATCAAACAACACAATGATCGTGTGATTGTGAAAATGGTTTACGATGATTATCAAAGGAGATACACTGAAAAAGAGTTCATGATTTCTGATAGCGAAAATACGATGGAAGAGATGAAGAAGTATATTATGAAGTGTTACAAATATGTCGGAGTGAAAACTACAACCCTTTTGAAAATCGATGTGAAACAATGGCCGACTGAGGTGATGAAGTTGAAGTATATTACAAACATTGCATATTGGAATGTGACCATTTGTAAGTCAATGTACAATGATTTCATGGCGTATATCAAGAATAATGATCCACACATCTATTATTTGACATTACTTGATTGTACTGATGTTTCTGATCGAGCAACTATCCAACCTGACTTTTTCAAGTTGGATCTACTCAAAAGACTTCAAACAAATGTACACCATGTTAAAAGCGAGATTGACAGGGATGACTTTTTTAAATTGAAAAAATGTATCCGTTTGAAATCTTCAATAAGTTTTGATGATATTCGAGCAAAAGTCAGAAATTGGAATGATACAAAACATGGGAGTTGGTATATTATCGCTATTGAATTACCGGAAGATGATGACAGAGAATTAAATATTCATGAAATTTTCCCAAGCAATCAGTTCGATCCGAATATTATGATGAACGATGGATTTTATCTCAAATACAAAGTAGGGAAAGTTATTGTTGGGATTGAGCAAGGCACGAGTAGAAAAGTATTGAGTATGGAGTTTGTACATAGTTGAGTATAATTTGGTCCGACGACACACATTCGTCATTTCTAATATCACAGTTCTTTTGTGTAATAATTGTCCGCTCTCGTAGTGAGTTTTTTTTTCAATCGTCTCATCATGGTTTATAGTTTTTTTTTAAAATATATTTTGTGTTCATTCATTCTTTTCATTCGTAACTTTTTTTTCTTTGTTTGAATAAACATCTAATAATAATTCGAAACTTTGTGTTCAATTTGTATTCCATTCACTTCTTATATCGCAAAGTACATTTTGTCATGATTACGTTTGAATTCATGGTGTTCACAAAGTTCAATTCACCGATATTTGCAAACTAAAGTGATGTTGTAAAAGCTATGTGATCTGCATTGTTTCCAACTAGAGAGCATTGCTGCTTTGGACGAACTATTGCAAACTTGTCGTGTACCAGAAATGAGTGCTATGAATAGCCTATAAAATAATACTCAAGTGAATTTTAAAGTTTGAAAAATCTTATTTATCATTTTTTTTCAACTCATTGAATTCACCAAATATCCCATGCTAGCTCCCGAGTTATACCATATTCTATCGTTCTGTGATGGCTCAACCATTTCACTCACAATGCTCCAAACTGCGCAACTCAAAAGTTCGAAGATTCAATACAGAATCACCATACACGCTCGATATCATAAAGAAAAGTGTTAGTATTTGGTAGCTATGGTAATACAAAATCTACATACATCATACATAATAAAAAACATTTATTCAAAGCTTTAATTTTACATCGATTTCCAAACTAGTTGTATTCCTTGGTCCAACATACTTGTTGTATTTATTCAAATACTTTTGAACCTCTTCTGTCACGTTTCCGTATTCTGAGATTGCAAACTTCTTTTCGATAAACGCACAGTCAGAGACGCCCTTCTTTGCATATCCCATTGCCACGACAACACCATCACTCTCTTCTTTGATCACTAGCATTTTTGGTGGTGCTGTATTAAATATCTGAATTTCTGAGTTGCAGAACTTTGAGCATTCGGAATAGTTGGCAAGTGTTGAATTTTTAGAATATGTGAGAATGTGATGTCTTAACTCGGAGGCCAATTTGACATACTTCGTGAACTTAGTGAGCTGGAAACATATTTCATTAAAAAAGCATGTGAAATTCAACTACCTCAACGTTTAGATTTTCGGCTCCTTCATCTTCGTCATCATTGTTTTGTTGTTGATCTGAATTGTTCTCCATTGACATCAGGAGAGTAGAATCGATGACCAGTGTCTACCGCAGCAGAAATGTCTTATGAGGGCATTATCGACCTGCGTTGTACGCGGTTGGCGGGTCATTTCGGTAGAGCGCGTTTGCAGAATGCGGGATACGTAAAGGTATGGAGAATAAATGTCAATCAACGATAATGACAGGTACTACCCGAATGGTATGGTTCTAATAGCTGCAGAGGGTTTTTAAATACTGTTGGTTTATAACAATATTGGACCCGTCTCAGCAACGCAATGAAATGACCACCTACACCTCCAACGTGGCGTTTTCTCTACCGTCTCTTTGTTTTATGCACTCTCTCACTCACAGTTTTGGCGGGAATTCGCAATAGAGCGCATTTGCTCAAAGTTGCTCACGCTGTTTTTTTTTCAATGCAGTCGCAAATCGGACTTGGGACATTCAAAATTTGAGAAGGAATAAAAAAGGGCTAATTTTTTCAGTATCTGCAAATCTATGAGATCGCCCAATCGTTTCATACAACAAAAAAACTTTATATCGTGAAATTTAATTCATGAAAATTGATACGAGCAACTTTTTGTGATCAAAACACTGATTGAAACTTTTATTCAAAAATTTAATAAAAATCCTTAAAAAAGAAACATAGCACTGTTAATCTTTCACAAAACGAAAATTAAATGCAAAAAATTTCCGTCGTCATAAAAAATTTATTCAAAAATGAAACACAAAACATTATAATCAATCTTTATCGGAATGTAAACCAAAAACTTTCCCAAGGTTACTTTGAACGATAGACACTATCACTTTTCCAATGCGAAACCTCTCACTAATATCAGCTGTCACCGGCCAATGAATGAACTGATCAGCTGGAAAAATGGCGGCTAAATCGAAGGTTCTATCATCGTCCCTTGGTATTATAATAGAAATGTTCTTGATTCTCGTCTGCCGTTCACTATTCAATTTTCGGACTTTTGCTCGAATATCATCAAAGCTTATCGATGATTTCATCGTAATCTGCATCTTCTCCAAATTGATGAAGTCTCTACTATCAATCTCACATTTCGCATAAATGAAAACTGTTTGTAGTTTTTGAAATAACGCGGACTTGAAGAAATCAGCAGGGATAGTTGCCTTATTAATTTTTAGACCGTCGTTTAGATTCAATTCAAAGAGGTTGAGTTCACTTTTGGTAAGGAAATCCATTAAACCATCGAACATTGACTTATAAATGACCACTTCCAACTTCTTAATGTTTAATATACATTTCATCTTCATCAAGTTCGCTGGCCATTGTCTCACATCGATTTTCAAACTATCAGTATTCTTATCTCCGACATATTTATAACATCTCAGCAGATACTTCTCAACATCCTCCATAAAAACTCCACTATCCGAGAATTTAAACTTCTTCAGTGTATAACCCCTACATGTCTTGCGATAGTTCATTTCCACTTCAATACCGTCACGCTTCCCTACGATTGCAAGATGGTAGGGTGGTTTTGTATTAAACCTCTGAATAGCCTCATTGCATTTCTTTGAGCATTTTGAGTATTTGACAAGAGTTGCGCCATTACAGTATGTTAAAACATGATGTTGCAGCTCGTCAGCTAACTTGGTATACTTGATGAATTTTGTGAGCTGAAAATAGTTTAGGAATAATTATGAAAATCCTGAGAACTTACTTCAGCATTATTCTGTATATTCTGCTGAGCCTCCATTTTTAGTTCAATGACTGAATTTTTGTCAACGAAGAATAAACAAGCGTTCGATTTTTTGCAACAACGCAATGAAATGACCACGTACACCTCCAACGTGGCGTTTACTCTACCGTCTCCTTGTTGTATGTACTCTCTCACTCACACGCATACTGTTTTGGCGGGAGTTCTCGATGGAGCGCGTTTGCTTGACATTGACGCAATCATGTAGATCTAACTATAGATTCAAACCAATTTGAGACTCGTATCAAGAAAATTATACAAACGATTAAAGATACATTTTTTTGCGACTCAAGAAGTAGCTTCCAATATTTTGACAAACTTTTGAGTTTAATGAAAAGTTCTTGAAAGCAGATGAACAAGAATTATTTATTGAAATATAATAAGAACAATAAAGTTTTAATTAGTCTTTTTGAAAATCTAAAAAAATGTTTCTCTTTAATCCATATCGTCCGGTCTGCACCTCCACTTTTCCAATTTGCGCAGTTTTATAAAGTCTCCCGGCTTGTATGGCATAATTGAACTGATCAACTGGAAAAACGGCGGGTATATCGTGTTGTGTATTATTATCTCCTAGTAATACAATCGTCATGTACATTTTTTCCGTATGAGTTGCATTATTCCATTTGTTGACTTTGGCACGAATATCATCGAAACTGATTGTAGATTTCAAATAGATTCGCCTCATTTTCAAGTCGATAAAATCTTGACTGTCAATCTCACAAGTCGGGTCGCAAAAAAACCTTTGCAATCTTAGGAATCCTTCACTTTTGAAAAAGTCCGAACGGATAGTAGCCCGGTCAGAAACGTTGCGACAGTCTCGGAGATACAACTTCACAATGTGGTGATCACAGTTTTTGAAGTTCTCTATGAAATCATTGCACATCGATTTGTAGATGGTCACATCTAAACTTAATGCGTTCCACATGCTTTTTAACTCCATTAATTCAACTGGCCATTGTTTCAGATCGATCCACAACTCAGTTGTATTCTTTTCCCCAACATACTTGTAGTATTTTAACAAATAATTCCGAATCGACTCCATAATGTTTTCGCCATCACATGGCATAAACTTTTTGAAAATTGTTATGTAATTCATTTGTCCCTGATCATCGAATTTTTTGTACTCTATTTTGACTACGATTCCATCATTCTCTTCTTCAATAATGAGACAGTCTGGCGGTGTTGTGTTAAACCTTTGAACTTCCGAGTCACACAGTTTAGAGCATGCCGAGTAATTCGAAAGTGTTGCTCTTGAACTATATGTTAAAATGTGATGACGCAGTTCGGGAGTTAGCTTGGAATACTTTTTGAACTTTGTTAGCTGGAAATGTATTACTTGAACAAAAAAACTTTGGAATTTCAAATACCTCCTTCTCCACGTTGTCCTTTTTTCTCAGCGCATTTCCCATGATGAAAGTGAAGTCGATTACCAGTGTATACCGCAGTAGAAATGTTGAATGTGAGTCTTTGTCACTTGCGTAGCCATAAGGGGTGTATTGATCGGTTAGTTCTGTAGAGCGCATTTGTAAGTTAGTCAGCGACGTAACAATCTGACAAAAGATTGAAACCAGAATTGTGTTCACAAAATTTACAAAATGATAAAACAATTTGTTGTGAACCGAGAAGCAGTTACCCATATTTGGTAGAACTTTAGAACTTTATGAGTGTTTTCAAAAGCATTTTTGCTAGACCACATGAACACATTGAATATATTATGTGTATTTATTAGCATTTACAGATAACAAAAAAAACAGAAAAATAATAATTAATCTTTTTGAAAATCCAATTCTATTTCTCTTTTCAATCCATCGACCTCGACCTCCACTTTTCCTATTTGGGCAGCTTCATGAAATCGCCTGCTTTGTATGGAATAATTGAACTGATTAGCAGGAAAAATGGCGGATATATCGTATTGTGTATCATCACTTTCTGGTAATTCAATTGACATGTACGTTTTTGCCGTATGAGTTGCATTATTCCATTTGCACACTTTCGCGCGAACTTCATCGGAACTAATTAAAGATTTCAAATGAACCTGGTTCATCTCCAAATTGATAAAATCTTGACTATCAATATGAGAAGTCATGAAGCAAAAAAATGTTTGCAAGTTTTGGAATCCTTCACTTTTAAAAAAGTCTGAACGAATCAGAGCACTGTCGAAAGGGTGATCACAGTCTCGGAGAGTCAACTCCGTAATGTGGTGATCACGATTCTTGAAGTACTTCATGAAATCATTATGCATTGAATTATGAATTGTCACATCCCACTCTTTAATGTTTTTTATCTGCTTCATTTTCATAAGATCCGTCGGCCAATGTGTCACATTGATTCTCAAAATGGAGGTATTTTTTTGCACAACATGCTTGTAGCAGCTCATCAAATACTTCTGAACCTCTTCCATTATGTTTTTAAAGTCACGGAGCATAAACTTTTTAGGAATTGTATGTTCCCTGTCAAAGTATCCCTGATCATCGAGTTTCTCGTACACCAAGTTCACAATGACACCATCACTCTGTTCTTCTATTTTGAGAGTGTCTGGCGGTGTTGTGTTGAACCTTTGAATTTCCGAGTTACACAGTTCAGAACACATTGAGTAATTCGCAAGTGTGAATTTTGAACTATATGTCAAAATGTGATGTCGCAGTTCGGGAGCTAGCTTGGGATACTTGATGAATTTGGTGAGCTGGAAGAAAATAAAAATATTTCTAACAAGCTTCATAACTTACTCGAGTATTATCTTTCATGTTCTCCATAGCCTCCATTTCTCAATGAGTGATTTTTGATCTTTGAAGACTACACAGTTGTCCGACCTACCGCAGCAACGCAATGAAAAGATCACGTACACCTCCAACGTGGCGTTTTCTCTAACGTCTCCTTGTTATATGTACTCTCTCACTCACACGCATACTGTTTTGGCGGGAGTTCTCAATAGAGCGCGTTTGTTCGAAGCAGTTCTTTTGAACAACAAAATAGTTCATAGCGCGCCGAATTTTTTGAATTACGTCATTTAAGAATCAGTCAAAAAAAAACTTTTTTGAGCTAAAGCGAAAAAAAATGTAAACCAAAACAAATGTGAAACAATTTATTAAACCAAAAAAACTCAATTCCATATTCTATCTTTTGCAAAATGTAAATCCAACGTTCTTTTAGTATCACGGCCGCTAGTGGTCATTGACACTTTACCAACTTTGATAGATATATTACGTATCCTGTCTAATTGAACAACATGAAACTGATCACTCGGAAAAAGGATAGAAAACTCAAATCTTCTATGATCATCTTCTGGCAATTCAATCGTTACCCACTGGTCCTTCGAATGATTTTCACTATTCCACTTGTTGATTTTTGCACGGATATCATCAAAACTTATCGATGATCTCAAATTGAGAGTCATTTTTTCTAAGCTGAGAAATTCTTCCCTCTCGATCACACATTTCATATCGCAAACAAGATACCCTAGATTTTGAAGCATCACGGACTTGAAAAAATCAGGGCGGATGAAAGTTCGATCCGGTCCAAAGCTTCTTAGTTTCAACGTCGTGAGGTGCAGATGGCCACTATTAAGGAATTCCATCCATTCATCGTAAAAAGGCTTATAAATCATCACATCCCATATTTCAATATTTCTTAACTGCTTCATCCTTACCAAGTCGCCCTGCCATGTATTTATATCGATAATTATCTCTTCACTCGCTTTCTGCTCGGTATACTTGTAACACTTCACCAAATACTTCTGAACCTCCTCCATGACATGTTCAACTTCAGAGAGCATAACCATTTTGTTGCTCTTTTGCATGTTCCATCTCTTTTTTGTTTCCCCTGCGAACATGAACTTCTTACAAATTCTAGACGCTTGTCTATGTGTGAGTATACTTTTCTGAAGATAATCCAATTGCACCATAACACCATCACTTTCCTCCTTGATATACAGAATAGCCGGCGGATACGTATTGTACCTTTGTATCTCCGAGTTACAACGTTTGGAGCATTTGGAATAATTCCAAAGGGTTGGACCGGTACAATATATCAAAATATGATGGCGCAGTTCGGGAGTTAGCTTGGAGTATTTTTTGAATTTAGTTAGCTGAAAATTTATCATTCGAAAAAAACGGAATATTAAAAATACCTCAGTTTCCACATTATCCTTTTTCCGTGTTAACGCATTTCCCATGACGACAATGAAATCGATAGTGTACCGCAGTAATAATGATGAATGTGGTTCTTTTCGATCTGCGTAACCATAAGTGATGTATTGATCTGTTAGTTCTGTAGAGCGCGTTTGCAAGTCAGTCAGCGATGCAACCATCTAACGAAAGATTCAAACCAATAAGAATCGTGTACAGAAAATCATCGAAATGATGAAAAATAATATTTTTTTAAACCGAGAAGAGGTTTTCCATAGTCCGTCAAAATTTAGAACTTCATGAGTATTTTCTAAACCCTCATTTTGCTACACCACATGAACACATATGTATTATAATTATTTATTAGCATTTACAGAGAACAAAAAAATACAGATAAATTATGATTAATCTTTTTGAAAATCTAATCGTATCATTCTCTTCAATCCCAATCGTCGGACCACCACCTTTACCTTCCCTATTTGGGCAATATCATAATATCCCCTCCTGTTTATGGAATAATTGAACTGATCAGCAGGAAAAATGTCGGATATATCGTATTGAGTTCCTCGTGATTCAATCTCCATGTACATCTTTGCCGTGTGAGTTGCATTATTCCATTTGTTGACTTTTGTGCAAATATTTTCGAAACTCATCGACGATTTGAAATCGACATATTTCATTTCTAAATCTATAAAATCTTGACTGTCAATTTCACAAGTCGTGTCGCAAGAAAATGTTTGTAAACTTCGGAATCCTCGACTTTTAAAAAAGTCCGAACATATAGTAGCCCGGTCAGAAGCGTCGGGACAGTCTTGAAGAGTCAACTTCATGGTGCGGTGATCACTGTTTTCAAAGTACTCCATGAAATCCTTGCACATCGATTTGTAGATGGTCACATTCAAATCTATGATGTTCCACATGCTTTTTATACCGATCAATTCAACTGGCCAATGTTTTAGATTGATCCACAACTCCGTTGTATTCTTTTCCCCAACATACATGTAGTATCTTATCAAATATTTCCGAACCTCCTCAATTATGTTTTCGCTGTCACATAGCATGAATTTTTTATGAATTGTAACTTCCTTGTCGGGCCATCCCTCGTCATCGAATTTTGAGTACCACATTTCCACTACAACCCCATCACTTTCTTCTTTAATTTTGAGAAGGTATGGGGGTATTGTGTTGAACCTTTGAATTTCCGAGTTACAAAGTTTAGAGCATATTGAGTAGTTTGAAAGGGTCCTGCTTGAATTATATGTCAAAATGTGATGACGTAGTTCGGGAGCTAAATTGGGATACTTTTTGAATTGAGTGAGCTGAAAATATATTACTAGAAAAAAAAACATCAGAACTTCAACTACCTCCTTCTCAACTTTGTTCTTTCTTCGTCTCAGCGCATTTCCCATGATGACCGTGAAATCAATGACCAGTGTATACCACAGTAGAAATGTGAAATGAGACCTTTCCCAATCTGCGCACCGATGTTGCGCAGTTCGCGGGTCATTTCGGTAGAGCGCGCTTGCAAATCGGTCTCTGACGCATCCATGTAGATTGAAAACGATTCAAACAACTTTGAGATTTTCGTTTCTTACGCTTTTGCAGTTCACAAATGTTTTACTCGAGCTTCTTTTGGAAATTGTAATACACAAATAAATTTTGAACATTTTTATTATCAGACAAAAAAAGGAAAAAGTAATCAATTATATTAATCCACTCCGAAATTTAAACGCAATTGCCTTCCATTTCCCATTCCTAAAGTCATCACGTTGACTTTTCCTATTTGCATCTCCTCGCCAAATCCTTCTGCGAAAACATGGAACTGTCCAAACGGAAAAATGACAGACAAATCAAATATTCGATCATCGTCTTCTGGCAACACAATTATTATACAAGAGTTTTCCACCTGATGGCTATTATTCCACTTGTTGACTTTTGCTCGAATCTCGTCGAAACTGATCGAAGATTTCAAACGAAAAAATTCGTTTTCCCAATTGATAAAATCTTCAAGTTCGATGTTGCATTTCACATCAATTTGAGCTTTTTGAAGATTCCGGAATACGTCGGTCTTGAAAAACTTTGAACGGACGGTTGCTCGATCGGAAACTTCATGACAGTTAGATAAAGTCAGCTCAGTGACATGAAGATCGCTGTTTTCGAAATACTCCATGAAATCATTGCACATTGATTTATAAACGATCACTCCCCAACATGCAATGTTTGTAATGTATTTCAATTTCATCAACTCGACTGGCCATTGTTTCATATCAATATCGACATAAGTTGTACGTTTATCTCCAACGTACTTGTAACATTTCATAAAATACTTCTTCATCTCTTCCATCATATCTTCGCCACCAACAAGCCTGAACTTTTTTCCTGTGGTTTTACAGCTGTTTATGTAAAACATTTCAACACTGATGCCGTCCCTTTGTTGTGTAATTTTCAGATAACTTGGTGGTTCAGTATTGAAACGTTGTATTTCCAAATTGCAATTCTTAGAGCATTTCGAGTAACTGGTAAGTGTTGGTTGATAACAATATGTTAAAATGTGATGATGCAGTTCGGGAGCTAGTTTAGGATACTTGGTGAATGTAGTGAGCTGAAAATAAGTTCAAAATGTAGATCAAAAGAGTGAACACTTACTTCAATATTATCCTCCATGTTTGGCATAACGTCCATTTTTGGAACAATGAGTGTTTTAAACCTCAATCGATCGATCAGGAATACCTATGGCAGCAACGCAATGAAATGACCGCGTACACCTCTAACGCAACACTCTCTCTACCGTCTCCTTGTTCTATGTACTCTCTCACTCACACGCATACTGTTTTGGCGGGAATTCTCATTAGAGCGCGTTTGCTCCAACTCGATTTACGCAGTGCTTTTTGTAAAAAAAAGTCACACCACAGCTGAATGTGACCAAAATTTAAAAGACAATATGAGAGGCTAAAGTTTAAGAAAAAACTTACAGTAAGATAGAAACAAAATAGAAAACTTGGATTAAACTTTTATTCATACTAATATATTTTTATCCATAGTTGACATTTATCCGGAAATTATACCACACTTTTATTTAGCCATATCTCTTTGTTTATTGAAACAGTACAACAGTGAGAAAAATAATTTTATTAGAAACAATAATTGGCCAAGACTCAAAAATACATTCGATCTTGAAATTCTTGAATTTATAAAATTCAACAGGATGATGAAATTGGTGAATGTTCAATTTCATAGTCTGGCCACGAAAAGTAGAGGCACTTACTGAATATTTTTATATCAAATAAATCAACGCTTTGGACCACTGCTTGATCTTCAAAATCGGGGAAATTTGATAGAGCCATGTTTCTGACTTGAAATCTGTTGACCTCCAGACTTTTCATAAAATCGTCAAAACTTCGTTTGCAAATGTAAGCTTCAAAAGTGTCCACCTCAACCAGTTGCTTGATTTTCAGCACCTCACTCGGCCACTCTTTCATTCGAATTGTGAGCTCGAATTGTGAGAATTCGCAGTTTTTTGAAGGTTCGAAAACAATACGTTATTTCTTCGAGCACTTCAAAATTAAAACACAAGAATAAACTTTGGAAATATTTATGATCAAACAAAAACAAAAGATAAAAAATTATCAATCTTTTTTGAAATGTAAACGCAATTTCTTTCCATGATCCATTCCCAAAATCTCCGCCTTCACTTTTCCAATTTGCATCTCTTCGCCGAATCTCCTCCATTCTGGGAAAACGTGAAACTGTTCAGCCGGAAAAATGATGGATAAATCAAATGTTCGATCATCATTTTCTGGTAACACAATCACTATAAAAGCGTTTCTCACGCGACGTGTATTATTCCATTGGTTAACTTTAGCACGAATGTCATCAAAATTTATCGAAAATTGTAATTGAACAAATTTTTTTTCCAAATTGATGAAGTCTTCACTATCAATCTCACATTGCCCCCACAAAGTAGCTGATCGCAGATTACGGAACACATCACATTTGAAGAAGTCAGACCGAACAATTGCTCGATCAGAAACTTCATAACACTCATTTACCGTCAGATATTTGACGTGGAGATTATTAGTCTTGAAATACTCCATAAAATCATCGTACATGGTTTTATAAATTTCCACAAACCAAAGTTCAGTTTTTCTAATATGCACCATCTTCATGAGCTCAGTTGGCCATTGTTTCAGATTGATGCTCAAAATCTTTGTTCTCTTCTGTGCATCAACCCTGTTGTAGCACTCCAACAAATACTTTCGAACCTCTTCCATCACATTTTCGTTTTCAGAATACATAAACTTTCTTTCGATCTCGTGAGAGTATTCCATCCCAACTACGATGCAATCATTCCTCTCTTTGATTGTCAGACGATGCGGCGGTGGTCTTGTATTCAACGTTTGAATTTCAGAGTTGCAAAGTTTTGAACATAATGAATAACTTAAAATTGTTGAGCTATTACAATACGTCAAAATGTGATGACGCATTTCGGGAGCTAGCATTGGATACTTGGTGAATTCGAGCTGGAAATAATAGTTATCTACAATAAATCTACAGTTTTCAACTACCTCTGTCTCGAATATTGTATTCCAGATCACCCAGACTATCCCATTGAGAAAGTTCTCCTTCATTGACATAAATATAAGAAAATCGATAATCATTGTCTACCGCAACAAAAATGTTGACTGGTGTGGTCTTCAGCGTGTGTCGCCCGCAGCACCACGTTGGCGGGTAACTTCGGTAGAGCGCGTTTGTCAATCGGTCGCTGACGCATCCATGTAGATTGATAATACGATTAAAACAAATTTGAGATTTTCATTTTTTAAGCTTTTGAAGTTTATAAATGTTTTACTCAAGCTTTTTTTGGAAATTACAATACAAATATAAATTTTGAACATACATTTTTATTATCAGACAAAAAAGAGAAAAGTCATCAATTATATTAATCTTCTCCAAAATTCAAACGCAATTGTTTTCCGTTATCCCATCGAAAAGTACACGCGTACACTTGTCCAATTCGCATTTCCTCTCCAAATCCAGTTATTTCTGGAAGAACATGGAACTGACCAACTGGGAAAACCACGGATAAATCAAATGTTCGATCATCATTTTCGGGTAAGGCAATAGCTATGAAAGTGTTTTCTATATGATGTGTATTATTCCACTTGTTAACTTTTGCTCGAATGTCGTCAAAACTTATCGAAGATTTTAACCGAACGAATTTGTTTTCCAAATTGATGAAGTATTCACTCTCGATTTCACAATGAGTCCAGAAAGTAGCTCTTTGCAGATTACGAAATATATCGCATTTGAAAAAATCAGAGCGGATAATAGCTTGATTAGAAACTTCATAGCATTCATTTAAAGTCAATTTATGGATAGGAAGAGTATTAGTTATAAAGTACTCCATAAATTCACCGTACATTGACTTATATATATTCACTTCCCAATGCCGAATGCTTCTTATCTGCTTCATCTTCATCAATTCGTTCGGCCATTGTTTCAGATTGATGCTCAAAACACTTGTTGTTTTCCTTTCATTAAACTTGTTGTAACACTTCATCAAATACTTTTGAACCTCGTCCAACACGTTCTCGCTTTCAGAAAACATAAACTTTTTTTCAATTTTTTGAGAGTATTCCATTATCACTATAACACTATCACCAGTTTCTTTGATGGTCAGACGGTATGGTGGTGATGTGTTAAACGTTTGGACTTTCTTGTTCGAAAGTTGCGAGCATTGTGAATAACTCAAAATCGACTCAGAATATTCGACATAAAGACAGTTAGTCCGATCATGTCTCTAGCGCAACAAATTGTTGAATGAGGGATGACGTTGTCAGCCTGTATCTCGTTGGCGGGTCGATACGGTAAAACGCGCCCTATTGAGATTTCCCGCCAAAACGCTGTGTGTGCGTTGGAGGTGGTATACGCAGTCATTCGTGGACGATCGATTTTGTGTTTCTCAAAACCGAAAGATAGATTCATGAAACGAAAACTAGATGCTATTGGAAACACGAAAGGCGCTGAAGTAAGTTCTGATATTTTGAAACAATTTTATAAAAAAATTCCAGCTCACCCAGTTTACCAAGTTCACCAAATTAGCACCCCTGTTGCGTCATCATATTCTATCGTATTGCAACGGCTCAACTCTTGTCAACTATTCAAAATGCTCCAATGCTTGCAACGCGGAAGTTCAGACGTTCAACACAGTACCACCAGAATCTTTAACAATAATTGAAGCAAGTGATGGTATTTGGGTGAAAATGAGTTATGTCAAACGAGATTGGTTCAACGAATATTATAAACACGTGGTGAAAAAATTTGAGACATCGAAAATCGAAGATGTTTTGAAAGATGTTGATAATTGGTTGAAGAAGTTTTACAAGTATGTTGGACAGAAAAAAAACTTGTAAATTAGTACTCAATGTGAAACAACCGCCCAGCAACTTACTGAAGATAAAACACATAGATAGGATCAATTATCTGGATGTGACCATGTATAAGTCAATTTACGATGATTTCATGAATTATTTGAATAGTAGTGATTGCCGTGTAACTGACTTGATTCTACGAGACTGTCGTGACGAGACGAATCGAGTCATTTTACCTGCAACTTTTTTCAAGTCCGAAGCTTTTCGACGTCTGATTTATGCACTGTGCTTCATAAAATGTGACATTGAAAGTGAAGACTTTATCAATTTGGAAAAACATTTTGCCGTTTTCAAATCTTCGATTAGTTTCGATGATATTCGCGAAAAAGTCAGAAAGTGGAATAGTACCAATCATTCGGCATATGTAACCTTTGAAATTAATCTACCAGAAAATGATGATAGAACATTTGATATATCAGTCATTTTTCCACCAGACCAATTCAATGTTTCCGAAAGAAACTCTCTTGGCAGGTACAAAATAGGAAATGTTGATGTTGAAATAAAAAAAGATGGGAAAGCATTGCGTTTGGAATTTAATAGAAGTTAATTTATTTGCATCTATTTTGATTTTTGATCTGTGAATAAATACTTTTATATGCATCTGAGTTTTTTGATCAGTTTGAAAAATGGTAAAATAAAAAGAAAAATATTTTTATTGAAAACTTTTTTTTCAATCATAAAATTCATGAATCTGAAATTGTCCATGAGGATATAGATCGAAATTGTCCATGAGGAAATCACAGTAATTAGTATCGTCTTCAGGTGAATGGAATCCGATATGAGGTGAACTTTCGAACATCGGTTCATTCAATATCGTACTCTGGCCACGAATAGTAGAGGCACTTACTGAATATTACGATATCAAATAAATCAACGCTTTGGACCACTGCTCGATCTTCAAAATCGGGGAAATTTGATAGAGCCATGCACACCTCTCGGCCATGTCCTGCCAGTGTTTTCAAAAATCCCGAGCTGAAAAAAGTGCACAAAAATCTGGATTTTTTTGAAAATTCCCGAGCTGAAAAAAGTGGGGAAAAAACTTTTTCCAGAACTGTAGTACGATACTCCGCAATTCCGCTGTTCAGCATCTAACCTAAATCACTAAAACGAGCACAACTCGATGAATTTTAAAGCTAGGAAGTCGTGTGTTAGCTCAAAATGTTCATCTCATTGAGTTCTACAAAAAGTTCTACTGTGACAAAGAGGGAGAATCACATCTTCATGGTGAAAAACGGGGCTGTCGGTAAAAATGAGCAAATTTTAATGCAGCTCGGCGAAGAAAGGTCCAGCTCGGAAAATTGGGAATTAGGTAATCCTTTGTATACCTAACATGCTCGTGAAGCCGTTTCGCACAATTTTGATTTTTAGCAGAGTTATGTGATGCTGTCGCTTTTTACCGACAGCAGTGTTAAATTTGCATTTTTCCCCATTTTCGACAGCATCCCATAACTCGGCTCAAAATAAAGTTTTTTCAGTAATTTTTTTTTCGAATTGAAGCTGACAGGCTGAAGAACACTAATATGCTTTTTATTTTGTGTTTTCGCTAATGGCTAGTTTGTGCGAATTCCGCTATTCGGCGCGCTCAAAAACCCCTTCTCTCTTCGCATCGCCAAAAATCCCGAGCTGGATGGACTTCAAATATTTTTCCCGAGCTGTCGGGCAGCACCTTTCGTGAGGTGTGGAGCCATGTTTCTGACTTGGAATCTGTTGATCTCCAGACTTTTCATAAAGTCGTCAAAATTTCGTCTGCAAATGTAAGCTTCAAAAGTGTCCACTTCAACCAGTTGTTTGATTTTCAGCACCTCACTCGGCCACTCTTTCATTCGAATTGTCAGCTTTTCAAACTTTCCTTCCTTCACATACTTGTATTTTTCCACCAAATAGCTCAAAACTTCCTCCATTTTCTCAAATTTTCTCTCCAAAACGTTGCCAATCAAATTTCTCACGCCAGATAATTGTTCCTCACTGCTGCGTATATATTCCATTCTTACCAAAATACCATCATCTACTTCTTCCAGTTTAAGCATATTAGGACATCTTGTATTGAACTTTTGAATCTCCAAACTACACAAATTGGAGCATTGTGCATAACGGTTCAGAGTTGGGGTGTGTACGTAAGAGAGAATATGGGCTCTTTGTTCCAGGGCAAGTGTAGCATATTTTGAGAATTTCATAACCTGAAAAATTGATTTCGGTAAAAAAAATTTTCTCAAAATGGAATGTTAATAACTCAGATATTAATTTCTTTGAAAATGTTGACATGAACTAAATATTTTTGCAAAAAAAAGTCTCATAATGAAAAAAACTGGACCAAGATTTTCGAGTTTATTCGGTTATGAAAATTCTTTTGGAGTTAAAATTTCAAGGCGGATTTAAAACTCAAATAATTTATTCAAATTTTTTAAACCACTTGGATTTCCCAAAATTTAGTTTCCATTTTTTTTCAATCTCGTAAGATCTTATATGATAAAGTTATCATAATTTTTTAAAATTTACCTTCTTCTCAGATAGCTCCATATTTGTCCATTTGTCAATAAGATTTTCCACGAAAATACGATTAGATGGGTCCATCAGCAATAGGTAAAGCCACAAGGTGTTCAAATAAATATATTAAGCAGGTCCTCCTTCTTTGGCTAATCCCACTACCCCGTTTCTCATTCCACCTGCCCATTTTCATCCCCACCGCCTAATTGTGCCCAATTAGGCGGCGAGGGCAGATAGCATCTGCTTAGGATTAGTAGGCCTCATTCATTCCTTCAAATTATCCCAATGAGGAAATTTCCCTTCTTCATTTTTTCGATTATTTTCGTCTCTTTAGGGTCCACTCCTCTGATCTTTTTTTTTATATTTTCATTTTCCGACGAACTCCAGACTTATACGACTTCAAAAAATACACTCCTACATACAAAAAATTATGATGCAAAATTCCCACACTCTCCAAAATTCCCACGCAAAAGGACATATCTTATCGCCAGATTGTTTACAACTAGACGTTTCTCACGAGTATCCATAGTTGCCATATCCTTTCGGAAAGTTATTTGAAAAGTTATTTGTCTCCCAAAAAACTAATATTTATCATGTTCGGTGTTGTCAGTTGCTTTATTGGGCCTTTTCGAGTGAGTTTCTGAGATTTTCCACATTTTTCAAAAAAAAACACCAAATTTTTCAGCGACAAAAGCCAACATGGGAAAGCATTCCAGAACATGTCAGAAAGAATGTTTTGTCGTTTTGTGATAACAAAACACTATTCAACTATGCTTTGACCTGTAAAAAGTCGAATTGTGAAATTCAACAATTCAACACTTTGGCTCCTGTCTGGATTCGAGTCTCGGATTTGTACAATAAGAAGGAACGAGGATTGAGTGTCAGTATTTCGCAAAACGGGGATACTTTGAAGTACTTGAACGCGGAATTTGTGAAACTCGGAGGGAACATGTATCGGATTAATATGTGAGTTTCAGAAATTTTTATTTGAAAGTTTTGAAATTCCTGAGCGGTATCAAGAGAAAAATTCTGAGATTTGTGGCTCTGATAATTTTAATGCTTTGTCGAAAAAGTTTTTTTTTGAGCACACACCTTTTTTTGAAAACATCTGAAAAGGCAATGTAGAAGATTAAGAAAGTCTCAAAAAAAAAACGTTTTTGCACACATCGAGCCTGTAAAAAATTTTTCTCAAAATTTTTTTCCCATAATTTTCAAACTTTCATGATGTCAATTTTCGAAAAATCAAAAAAAAGGTTACATTTGCGAATATTATGTGTTTGAAACGATCGAAAATATTAAAAGTTGAATTGAATTTTTTTTTGTTGAAAATGCAGTTCGAAATTTCAAAAAATTTTGCAAATTTTATTTCAAATCTGATTTTTTTTTGAAAATGTAATTTCAAATCAGAAAACCCGAAAAAGTTGTTTTACAGTACCACAACTCTACTCGGTGGTCAGGTCGTCCTAACCCGATTTGGTGATCCAGTTGAGGAAGCATGGAAGTATTTGGCGAAAAAGTTGAAGTATATCGAAACTGGGACTGTCAAGAAATTCACCGTCAATATGAAAAACTGGCCGATCGAATTTCTGAACTTCGAGATAATTCCGAGAGTCGAAAAGTTCAATATCGCTGTATCGGAGTCAATGTACCATATATTCATGGACGCCATGAATATCAGTGGCCTGGGTCGTGATGCTATTTTCGTGCTCACAAAATTCGACGACGATTTTAAATTACCTCAAAACTTTTTCAAGTCTCAATTTTTCATGTTTTCCCGTTATATAACTCTCGAGCTCCCTTTCGAAGTTTCCGACGAAATTTTCCTACTTCCCAATTTTCACTGCAACGTTTGGAAAAGTAGTACCATAACTATATCGGATCAAGCCATAAATCAAAAAATTAAGAATTGGCTCAACTCGAATTTTCAAAATTATATGGAATTTCAACTTTTGCTCCCTCATAATGGTCCTAGGAAATTTGATACAAGTGTTATTTTGAAGGATTTGAATAATAATCTCCTGGCGAATTCCGAAAATTTGATTTTGACTCGGGAAGACGGCCTAAAAGCTGAGTTATGCGTTACTGCGGAGATGTTGATTTTCAAATTGGAAAATATTTCCCCAACTTTTGAAAATTGTAATAACTTGATTTGAAAATAATTTTTTATTAAAAAAAAATAACTGGATTTTCTTATGGTGAAATTTTTTCTGCAGCTTTTTGAAAATTTATGTAACTTTTTAGTCTTGCTTCTTTCTTTGTTAGGTCCTAAAAATTCCCACAACTTTTTCTCATGTCGTTGATTTTCTGTTTCTCACTTTCATTTTCTTCTATTTAGTTATAATTTATTGTTGTTTACAGCTTTCGTCTATAATTGATATTCAGTAAAAACTTTTTGAATATTTTCAACTTTATTGATCTCAAACAAAAACAAATCATATGATAGACAACTTCTGAATTCTTTTATTGTGATAAAAACAAAATTGCATAAAAAATTGCAGACAAAATTGAGAAAAATGGTGCATATCAACAAAACAAGTTAATTTTTTGCACGAAATACAAATGGCACATCAAACTCATTTCCAGGTGGTGCAACGCGAATAAACTGGTGTTTCATAAATTCCAAAAATTGAATTATCTGTGCATTTACCTTCTTAGCACTTATCAATGTGAGCCTGGCTCCCAAATAGTTAGCCCTAAGTTTTGGAAGTTCAGTTTCAATATCACAATTTGCGGTAAATAAATATATGAATTCAAAACAAGCATGCTTAATTTCAATGGGTTTCGTCACTTTATGATTCTTCATGTATGCCATAATTCCCTCGATAGTTCTTTCATCAAATTTTATCTCTATAACTTTTGGATACTTGTGGAATTGAGGGAGTTCCATAAATTCCTCTGGCCACATGCCCACGCAGAAGAATTCCATATCCGTTTTGACATGTTTCAACTTTTGGGACAGATAGCGATATCCGGCTTCCAATGCATCACCTTTCATTGAAAACATATAATTTTTAGGTGTGCCAAATCTGAAAAAAAAGTTTTCAAAACTCTTTCTAGTGTATAGGATTCATATACATGTTCATCACGTATTCTTCAGGTTTTCTCAAATCTGCAAAAAACTGGACGTAGATCGAACGTCGTCCAAAAATCAGCCAAAACTCCAATTGAAGCTTCTCATTTTCTTGAATAAAGGATATATAGTAGAGTTTCACTGGTAGATGTCTGCGAGAATCGAGCTCACAATCTTTGGAGCATCTCGCAAAGTTTGCCAATGTTGTTGGATTTAGATATGACAGAATATGATGACGAGGTACAAATGGAAGTTTAGTAAAGTTGAAAGCTTCCTGAAAATTGTGCTGAAACTAGTATGGTTTTCAGAAATACCTGAGGTTTCTCATCCAGGCCACCTGTAGGCTGAATATTGATAGGCTCTTGAGTTGTGATGACTTCAACATTTTCAGGCTCCACTTTGTTTTCAGCTTTACGCCAACAACGGAAGTAGTCAAATGCCATTTGATACTCAGCGAATAATAAACAATTTTTCAGCTACCTAGAGTGATGAAAATGATGAAAGATAATGATAACCTAGACACTTTCCTCTAACTCCACGCTCTCTAATATTTGTGACATTTGCCTCTTTTTTCTCGAAAGTGATAATTAGGAAATGGGAAAATGGATGATTATGACTCAAAATAGAATTGAGATCAAGTGAGCATATTTACTGGTTTTAATGATGTGCATATATGTCCTAGCTTCTATAACATAACAGAAAACGTTTTATTGACATAATAAGATTCAAACGATGAATATAAGAATTAAAAAAATCAAGAAAAGCTTATATCGAAAATGTGAAAACATGATGCATATCAACAAAACAAGTTAATTTTTTGCACGAAATACAAATGGCACATCAAACTCGTTTCCATGTTTCCAGTAAACTCGAATAAACTGCTCATCCATAAAATCCAAAAATCGAAGCATAGTTGCAGTCATTAGTTGACGACTTATCAATGTTGGTCTTTCGCAATAAGATTCGAGTCTTGGTAGTTCAATGTTAATATCCCAATTAGCTGGAATCAGTGATACAAATTCATAACCCATATGCACCATTTCTATCGGTTTTGTCACGTTGTGCTGCGCCATGTAAACCATAATTGCCTCGATATTCCGTTCAACAAACCGTGTATTTATACATTCTGGATACTTGTGGAATATAGGGAGCTCCATGAATTTTGTCGGCCAATCATGCAGAACCATAACAAAGTATTCAATAGGTGTTTTTATGGTTTTTCTGGAAAGATATTGGTATCCGGCTTCCAATGCATCACCTTTCATTGTGAATTCATACTCATGAAGTTTTTCGTATTTTCTGAATTTTTTTCTGAAAATTTTTGATATAAATAAAATTGACAATAGTTAACCCACATCTTCAGCACATACTCACTAGGTTTCATCAAATCTGATTTGAAAGACATTTTAATAGTAAGTGCTTCATAAGTCATCTCTAAAAACAACTTAACCGTGTCATTAATTTCTAATAAGTAGACATCACGAATATTCACTGCCAGATATTTGCGAGAATCGAGCTCACAATCTTTTGAGCAGCAATTTTGCCAAGGTCGCTGGATCCAAATATGACAAAATATGATGACGAGGTATATATGGTAGTTTAATAGAGTTGTAAGTTGCCTGGAAATTGAGCTGAAAATGAAATGGTTTTCAAAAATACCTGATTTTCTTCATCAAGGCCACTTGTAGGCTGAATGTTGGAAGACGGTTGAGTTGTGATCACTTCAACATTTGCCAGCTCCACTTTATTTTCAGCTTTATTCCAGCAACACAAATACTCGAATGCCATTTGATACTCAGCGAATAATAATCAATTTTTCAGCTGCCTAGAGTGATGAAAATGATGAAAGATAATGATAACCTAGACACTTTTCTCTATCTCCATGCTCTCTAATATTTATCACATTTGCCTCTTTTTCCTCGAAAGTGATAATTATGAAATGGGGAAAGAGGATGATTATGACTCAAAATAAAATTGAGATTAAGTGAGCATGTTTACTGGACTTTGAGCTTTGTAAATTGTTGGTTGAAACGTATTCCTTTTTTTTAAATGAATCAACACATCTGAAGCTTCTATCTTGGATCTTTTTTTATTGGCACCTGGTGATTCGGTGGTGCACATTTGCAGCAACGGTACAATTTCAAAAAAAAAGTTTATTAATGGACAGCTGAATTGGAAAAACAAACATAGTAGTCGGATCATTTGGAACAAAAGAAAAGAAAATGAAAGTTATTAGACGTAGAAAAATTCATCCTCCGCTTCGCTATCGTCGTCCATATCAATGTCATCTTGTTCATCATGCAGTTCCAACATCAATTTTTTCCCATTATCCTCAATGGTTGCACGGACTGTTCCTCCAATTATATACCATTCACGTGTTGGATTGTATGTCACTTGGAATTGGTGACTAGGGAACAGTTCTGACATGACAAATCTACGAGCATCAGTTGATGGGATCTGCACCACCAAACTTGATTCTCCGTCCACGATTCTGGAAAGCTTTCCTTGAACTGATTCGTTGTCTATCCAGGCATTGAGATGGAGAGTGTTTCCAGAAAAGTTGACAAAATCCTCATGGTCGATGAGACAGGTAGGTGAAATCATCAGAGACCCGATTTCCTTAGAAAAGTCGGTTTTGAAGAAATCAGCACCGACTTCGACTTGCTCATCAACATGCTCACTTGTCTCCAGGCTCAGAGTCTCAAACCGGGTGTTAGTCGACTTGGCCCAATCGATAAAATCGGAATACATTGATGGATACATCGTCACTTGCCAACAATGCATTCTGGCGATTTGCATGATTTGAAACACTTTCTTAGGCCATCGCTTCATATTGACACGAACGGCTCCTCTTGTGTTTCCATAGTTCCTTACATATCGATAGAACTCGATCAAGTATTCCATCACTTCTTCTATAATATCCTTCCCATCTTCGAATTGGAACTTCTTCTCAACGGTGTATTTTGTCCTGATTGATGAGCTCAACCGTACAACAATACCATCTTGAACTTCGAGCATCTCCATTTTTTCAGGTGCCCAGGTGTTGTATCTCTGGATCTCCGAATTACACAATTGACAGCATTGTCCGTAATTCTTCAAAGATTTTCGATCAAGCTTGGCGACAATCATGGCCCTAATCTCCGGGGGCATTTGATTGTAAGTTCTTGGTTGAACCTGAAAATATACAATTAGATAAGTTTTGTAGAAATATATTAACTAACCTGAACATTGCTCTTCTTCGCCTCTACAGCATCCGATGCATCCATTCCTCTCTTCAGTTGGTCGGTAGTAGTAGACATGACGAGCAAATAAATTGGTCACTAGACGATAGCTCAACACAAGTGTCGAATGAATTGGTTTAGACGAATTTTGAGACATGAATAAAGCGCGCCTATTGTGCATCTCTGCGTCTCCTGTATCTACACACTGTTTCTACACACCTGCGGGGTCAAATCAGGGGTCAAACAAAAAACTGATTATGATCGCTGATAAAGACTGTGTAGATCAGAGAGACGCAGAGAAACAGTTAGGCGCGCAATGGTGTGACGGGAAAATTTGATAGCACCAATTTATCCGACATTCGTGTTGTGCTATCGATAGGTGATCATGTCGGCTGCTATCAATCAAGAAATCCATTGGTCGAATACGGAAGCCCCAAACAAAGTAGAGCTCAAAGAGCAAGATGATGATATCTTAGTCAAGCTCACTTACAGAAGAGGAGCAATTATCAAAAAGCAAATCGAAGGAGATTATCAAATGGAGAAGCTTCATCACTATTTGAAGAATCAATTCAAAAATGTGGAAAATGAGGCTATCCATACAGTATTCAGTTCGAATAGCTTCAACTTTTCTTCTACATCACCATTTCTGAAAGTTCTATCTTTGAGCTTTTTTTGATCTACACCTGGTTCGGTAGAGCGCATTTGCAGGAACAGTATAAGTTCAAAAACTGAATCTTTAATAAAGTAATTTTTTGACTCGAAAAAGAAGAAAGAAAGAAAAAACACATGAGAGGCGATCAAGACAATTTAAAAGACAAGAAACGAAAAATTTGAGAATGGAGGAGAAGAAAAAGTAGAAAAAGAAGAAGAAAAAAGTATCTAGGCGTAGAAAAATTCATCCTCCGCTTCGCTATCTTCGTCCATGTCGATTTCCTCTTGCTCATCATGTAACTTCAAGATCAATATCATTCCATTATCCTCAATGTATCCACGGACTGCTCCTCCAATCACATACCAATCACGTCTTGGATTGTATGTTACTTGATATTGGTCAGTAGGGAACAATTCTGACATAACATATCTGCGAGCATCATTCGTTGGGACTTGAATCACCAAATCTGAATCTTCTTCCGCAATTTTGGAGAGTCTTCTTCGAATAGATTCGTTGTCGATCCAAGTGTTAAGCAGAAGAGTCTTTCCGGAATAGCTCACAAAATCCTGATGATCAATGTGGCAAGTTAGGGGAACCATCAAAGACCCGGTCTCCTTGGCAAAGTTGGTTTTGAAGAAATCCGCTCCAATTTCAATCTGTTCATCAACATTTTCTTTCACCAAATCCAGAAATTCAACCCGGGTGCTGGTTAATCGGGCCCACTCGAGAAAGCCGGCATACATCGATTGGTACATTATCACCGTCAAACTATGCATTTTGGCAATCTGCTTGATATCGAAAATTCCCGCTGGCCATCGCTTCATATCCACATGGACGAATCCTTTGCAATGTCCGTAGTTTTTCACATATCTATAGTACTGCATAAGATACTTCAACACTTCTTCCATGATATCATTTCCATCTTCGAATTGGAATTTCTTCTCAACGGTGTATTTTGCCCTGATTGATGAGCTCAACCGGACAATAATACCATCATCATTTTCAATCAATTCCACATCCTCAGGAGCCCATGTATTGTATCTCTGGATCTCAATATTACATAATTGCGAGCATTGACCGTAATTTTTCATAGATGCTCTATCCATCTTAGAGACAATCATGTCTCTAATCTCCGGAGGGAAAATTTGATCAAAAGTTCTTGACTCCTAAAAATATTTACTTAGATAAGTTTTATAAAATATATGAACTAACCTCAACATTACTCTTCTTCGCCTCCACAGTATCCGATGCATCCATTCCTCTCTTCAGTGAGTTGGTAGCAGTAGACATGACGAGCAAATAAATTGGTCACCAAACGATAGCGCAACACAAGTGTCGAATGAATTGGTTTCGACGAATTTTGAGACATGAATAAAGCGCGCCTATTGTGCACCTTCACGTCTCCTTGATCTACACACTATTTCGGTACACCTACTGGGTCAAATCAAGGGGTCAAATCAACTGATTATGATCAGTGATAAGGACTATGTAGATCAGAGAGACGCAGAGAAACATAGGCGCGCAATGGTGTGACGAGAAAATTTGATAGCACCAATTTATCCGACATTCGTGTTGTGCTATCGATAGGTGATCATGTCGGCTGCTATCAATCAAGAAATCCATTGGTCCAATACGGAAGCTCCAAACAAAGTGGAGCTCAAAGAGCAGGATGGTGGCATTGATGTAATTATGAAATGGGGAAAGGAGATGATTATGACTAAAAATAGAACTGAGACCAAGTGATTATATTTTTTTTTGGACTTTGAACTTTGTAAATTGTTGGCCAACACGCAATTCATATTTTATTTCTTCTGAATCAACTCATCTAGAGCTGTTGTCTTAAAGATATTTTATCGACACCTGGCAATTCGGTGGAGCACATTTGCAGCAATGATACAATTTAAAAAAAAATTTTATTAATGGAAAGTTGGAACAATTTGAGAATGAAGGAGAAGAAAAAAAAGAATAGAAGTTTAGACATAGAAAAATTCATCCTCCGCTTCGCTATCATCATCCATATCGATGTCGTCTTGTTCATCATGAAGCTTCATCACTAACGTCTTGCCATTCTCTTCAGTGTATGCACAGACAGTGCCTTCGATTACATACCAATCACGTCTTGGATTGTATGTCACTTGATATTGGTCCCTTGGGAATAATTCGGATATGAGATATCTGCGAGCATCATTCGTTGGGACGTCAATCCACAAATCTGAATCTCCATTTGCAATTCTGAAGAGTCTCCTTTGAACTGATTCAATTTCGATCCAAGTATTGAGATGCAGAGTTTTCCCGGAAAAGTTCACAAAATCTTCATGATCAATGTGGCAAGTTGGATAAACCATCAAATTTCCGATTCCCTTGACAAAGTCGGTTTTGAAGAAATCTGCACCAATCTCGGCTTGCTCATCAACATGCTCACTATTCTCCAAGCTCAGAGTCGCAACACGGATGTTGGTCGACTTGACCCAATCGATAAAATCGGAATACATTGATGAATACATTGTCACCCTCCAACAATGCATTTTGGCAATTTGCTTGATATCGAAGATTTGCTTGGGCCATGTTTTCATGTTGACACGGACGGCTCCTTTTGTGTGCCCATACTTCTTCACAAATCGGTAGTACGTTTCCAGGTACTCCATCACTTTTTCCATAGTATTCTTCCCTTCTTCGAATCGGAACTTCTTCTCAACGACGTATCTTGTCCTGATTGATGAGCTTAATCGGACAACAATACTATTATCTCTTTCGAGCAGTTCCACTTCTTCAGGTGCCCATGTATTGTATCTCTGGATTTCAGAGTTACACTGGCGAGAGCATTGACCGTAATTTTTCATAGATGCTGTATCCATCTTAGAGACAATCATGTCTCTAATCTCCGGAGGGAAAATTTGCTCAAATGTTCTTGGTTCCTAAAAATATTTACTTAGATAAGTTTTATAAAAATATATTAACTAACCTCATCATTTCTCTTCTTCGCCTCCACAGCATCCTGGGCATCCATTCCTCGCTTCAATGGGTTGGTAGCAGTTGACATTATGACAGGTAAATTGGTCACCAAACGATAGCACAACACAAGTGTCGAATGAATTGGTTTTGACAAATTTTGAGACATGAATAAAGCGCGCCTATTGTGCATCTCTGCACCTCCTGGATATACACACTATCTCAACACATCTGTGGGGGTCAAATCAGGGGTCACACAAACTGATTATGATTAGTGATAAAAACTATGTATCTCAGAGAGACGCAGAGAAACATAGGCGCGCATTGGTGTGATGAGAAAATTTGATAGCACCAATTCACTCGACATTCGTGTTGTGCTATCGATAAGTGATCATGTCGGCTGCTATCAATCAAGAAATCCATTGGTCCAATACTGAAGCTCCAAACAAAGTGGAGCTCAAAGAGCACGATGATGGAATCAATGTCAAGCTCACATACAGAAGAGGAGACATCATCGAGAAGAGAATCGAAGGAGATTATCAAATGGAGAAACTACAATTCTTTTTGACGAATCAATTCAAATATGTGGAGAATGAAACCATCCATAAAGTGGTTGTGGATATGAAAACTTTTCCAATACATATCTTCCGTCTCAAACCATTCCATCAAATCAACCAATTGTCGGTGATGATGTACAAATGGATTTGGTCCGAGTTCCTTCGATTTGCCCAGACCACTCATGTTATGGTAGACGAGATGGAATTGATGAAGAAGGACGAGAGGGACATAATTCCGGATGAGTATCTTGGAACGATCAAGATGCGCAATGCGTCTTCAATGTTTATTTGTTTTGTTCGCGACTAACCATTTTCATGTCGTTTTTTGCAATTCATTCTTCTTAATAAAAGTTTTCATAATTTTAAAAATGTGTTAAAAATTTAGTTATGTGCGTCTTTAATACAGTACCGGTAATATACTGTTGGCATATTATTTTCCATTGTTTGCGATGAGCCCCTCAACAAATATATGAAACTTTTTTCCTCAAGGAGTGACTGAAAACGGTCATCATGGTGCATCTGACCAACACCACATTTTCGAGGAAATTTCCTCGCCATACCTGCGTAATGGATACTCGTCACCACCTGTGACGATTGAACATCGATTGATGACGTCACAAGTTCTCTGCGTCTCTCAAAGGTGTTCTGAAATACTGTGTATATTGACGAGACGCAGAGAAGCAGAGAGATGCATCTTGGTCAGCAATCCTAATGTCATATATTCAATTCAGTCAATCACCTTGTGTCCATACCAATTCGTCTTCTACCAAGTCTACTCTCGAGATGGAAATGGGTGCAATGAATATTGTGGAGGTTAGTTCTTAAATTTCCAATGAACTGATAATTTTTATGCGTCATAACTTTCAGATAAAAACCTTCCCTAAATGGAGCACTCTACCGCCCGAGCTCCGTGAGCATTCCCTGTCGTACCTGGGCTCCAAAACACGTTTCAAATACGCACAATGCTCCAAGTTGTCCAATGAAGAAATTCAAAAGTTCGACACACAAGCACCTTTGCAAGTCGGATTGGAGGATTTGCATGATGGTATGGTGGTGAAGTTGAGATACAGTTACGAACGTACTTACGAGCTTCACTTCACGAACGTTGATGAAACGCATTATAAATTGACAAAGTACAAAAAACTTGCATACGAAACTATCTCTCAGTTGATTGTTTCGATAAACTGCTTAATTATCGAAGGTGATGCTCGTGAAGCAGCATTGCGATATTTTACCAAACGGTTCAAATATGTAAGAAATCTCATTACTTCAATTGTTGATATCAACTGCAAAATATGGCCATCAGAAATTGCAACTAGTCCAATGATGCATCAAGCCAAATCATGGAACGTTCAATTATACTCGACCATGTATGACCAATTCATGATTTTTATGAATGAGAATCCAGAGGTCAAGAAGCTCAAATTACTAAGTCAACTGTCGAACCGAGACGACATGGTGATTCCATCGGAATTCTTCAAGTCAAAGTTGTTCAAACAATTGAATCGAGTTGATATTGATATGAAATCACAGCCACAAGATGAAGACTTTTTGGCGTCGAGCGCATCAGTACTAACATTGAAATGTGATACAATAAGTACCAATGCAATTCATAGGAAGATTCAGAATTGGTATGATGGTCAATTTACAAAATTTGGTTTACTAATCAATTTCCAAACTAGAAGAGTCGTCACTGAGAATGATATCCTGCACGACATACCAGTCGCGTTTCCACAGATCATTGGTGAATCTTCCATTATTCAACGCCCAGATGGGGAAATGGCTAAAATTGAGTATAATGCTGAATACATCTATTTTCGCACTGCTTTATAATTGAGCACCGAACAAGAATAAACGAGGACCGAAACGCTTTTTTTTAAATAGAATTTATCAGTTCGGTCCTCGATTTTTTCTTTCGGTCCTCGATTGTAGAAGAATGCCCGTATTCATTTTTAAGAACTGTTGTCAATAATAAAGTTTTATGAAAATACTGATGTTTCTATATACTGTTTTCACAGATTTTCTCCGTATGAAACACCTTTAGAAATGTTGGGAAATTTTTGACACAACCAGTATCCATGGAACTCACAGGGAGATTCAGATCTGGTATGATGGTCGGATTGCAGATAATGAACTGGCTTATGCTGTTGATTTTTGTCGATCTCTTGAAAGTGTTTCATCTGCATATCTGGCTAATGTATATGTGTCCTCATCTAGGTCAACTGAGAACATCGACTGATGACGTAACACAATGTCTGCGTCTTTCACATGTGTGCAGAGATAGTATGTCGATTAACAAGACGCGGAGAATCAGAGAGATACGTTTTGGCCAACGGTCATTATGCCATATGTATATCCAATTCAGTCGGTCGACCTTGTGTCCATACCTACAATGTCTACTCTCGAGATGAAAATGGGTGCAATGAATATTGCTGAGGTTAGTTCTCAAATTTCTAATGAACTGCTGATTTTTTATGCGTCATAACTTTCAGATAAAAACCTTTCCTAAATGGAGCACTCTACCGCCCGAGCTCCGTGAGCATTCCCTGTCGTATCTGGGCTCCAAAACACGTTTCAAATACGCACAATGCTCGATGTTGTCAAATGAAGAAATTCAAAAGTTCGACACGCAAGAACCTTTGCAAGTCGGGTTGGAGGAGTTGAATGATGGAATGGTGGTGAAGTTGAGATACACTTATGAACGTACTTATGAGTTTCACTTCACGAACGTTGCTGAGACGCATTATAAATTGTCCAAGTACAAAAAATTCACATTCAGAAAATTCTCTAAGAATATTCCGATAAACTGTTCAATCAACGAAGGAAATGCGTGTAAAGCAGCATTGCGATATTTTGCAAAACGGTTCAAATATGTTGAAACTGATACTACTCCAGTTGTTAAGATCAACTGCAAGACTTGGCCATTAGAAATTGCAACTATTCCAACGATCTCTCAAGTCAAATCATGGAACGTTCAATTGTACTCGACTATGTATGACCAATTCATAAGTTTTATGGATGAGAATCCAAACATCAAGGAGCTCAAATTACTTACTCAAAAATCAAAAAGCCGAAAGTCAAAACAAAACGACATGATATTACCATCGGAATTCTTCAAATCAAAGTTGTTCAAACAATTGGAAAGAGTAAATTTCGATATGAAGTCGTTGCCACAAGATGATGATTTCTTGGCGTCAAGCGCATCATCACTAACATTGAAATGTGACACAATCAGTACTAATGCAATTCATAGAAAGATTCAGAGTTGGTATTATGGCGAAATTACAAAATTGGAATTCTCGATACGGTTCCAAACCAACAGAGTCGTAACTCAGAATGATATTCTGCGCGACATACCAGTCGCGATTCGACCGAGTCAACGTATGACGTCATCTTTCATAATTCTACGCCCAGATGGGGAAATGGCTAAAATTGAGTATCATGCTAAATACATCTCTTTTCGAAGTATTTCTCTTTAAGCACTGTTGTCAATAATAAAGTTTTATAAAAATGGTGATGCTGTTAGTTTGAATCTAAACGATATGCAAAATGTTATGGTAAAACACTGGTTTGTTCTATCTATTGAAACACACATACATAACACATGCAACTGTAAAAACTGGTCAGTATTTGAATTCACTCCCTTATCACTATCTGATTATTTACACATAATCAGATACACTGTTTTCCCACCTTTTCTCCATAAGACGTAATTTTGAAAAATGATCTTGCATTAGAATTTTGACACTATCAGTATCAATGCAACTCATAGGGAGATTCAGAGTTGATCTGATGGTCGGATTACAGATCTTGAAATTTCTTATGTTGTTGTTTTTCCTCGATTTCTTGAGGGTGTCACAATTGCATCTGACTAATGAATATGCAGTCATCATCTACATATGTCGACTGAGATCAACGATTGATGACGTCACACGTTGTCTGCGTCTCTCACAGGTGTATAGAAAAGAGAAGCAAATATATACGTTTTGTCCAGCAGCCCTAGTGTCGTATATCCAATTCAGTCGATCGCCTTGTATCCATACCAAATCATCTTCTACAATGTCTATCCTAGAGATGGAAATTGGTTCAATAAATACTGCGGAGGTTAGTTCTCAATTTTCAAAAGAACTGCTGATTTTTTATGGCCCATAATTTTCAGATGAAAACATTCAAAAAATGGAGCATTCTGGTGCCAGAGCTCCGTGAGCATTCTTTGTCGTATTTTGGCTGCAAATCACTCTTCAAATACGCACAGTGCTCCAAGTTGTCGAATGAGGAAGTTCAAAAACTCGACACACAAGCACCTTTGCAAGTCGGATTAGAAGAAATAAATGATGGCATGGTGGTAACGCTGAGATATAATTTCGGACGTAACCACGAGTTTTGCTTTGCAAAATTTGATGACAGACATTATAAGTTAGCTAGGTACGAGAAGCCTATATTTAGAAGTGCAACTTATTTCAACAATCTTTCAAACTTCTCGGTCATCGAAGGCAATGCTCGCAAAGCAGCGATGCAATATCTTGCCAAACGATTCAAATATGTCAAAACTGGCACTACTTTTATTATTGACATCGATTGCAAGACCTGGCCATCAGAATGTGAAACTATTCCAATGGTTTTAAAAATAAAAACATGGAACGTTCATTTATACTCGACCATCTATGAGAGATTCATGAGTGTTATGAATGAAAACTCAAATGTCAAGCGTTTGGAGTTTTCTAGTCAATTGTTAAATCAAGATGACATAGCAATACCATCGGAATTTTTCAAGTCACAATTGTTTCAACAATTGGATGAAGTAGTATTTAATATGAAGTCGTTGATCCAAGACGATGATTTCTTGGAGTCAGAAGCATCATATCTATCATTGAATTGCGACACAATCAGTACAAATGCAATTCATAGAAAGAATCAGAGTTGGTATGATGGTCGGATTGCAGAATTTCAGTTTTCGATATGTTTTGTGACTCCTAGAGACGTAACTCAAAATGATATCCTGGGCGAGATACCAGTCGCGGTTCAACAAATCGACGAATTTGTCATAATTCAACGCCCAGATGGGAAAATGGCTAGAATCATTTATGATGTTAGTGGCATCTCTTTCATTCGCGTTTCCTTCTGAGCACGATTGTCTATAATAAAGTTTTATGAAAATTGTGATATTTCTAGTTCGAATCAAAAAGATATACCTAATGCTACAAAGATACGCCGGTTTGTTCTTTCTACAATTTAATATCCACTAAAATACACATAACACACGCAATTGTAAAAATTGGTCTATATATGGATTCACTTTTTTAAATGAACTTTGAATTTAACAAAATATAAGACTGCACCGATACTCTGTTACCACACATTTTATCCGTATGATATAACATCCAAAAAAAAGTTGTATTTAAATTTTGACACAACCAGTATCAATGGATCTCATAGGAAGATTCAATGTTGGTATGATGGTCAGCTTACAGATTATAAAATTTCTTATGTTGTGGGTTTTCCTCGATTTCTTGAGGGTGTCTCATCTGCTTACCTGGCTAATGACTATGCGTCATCATCTACATATGTCGACGGAGATAATTGATTGATGACGTCACACAATGTCTTTCACAGGTGTGCAGAAATAGTGTGTCGATTAACGAGACGCAGAGAAGCAGATAGGTACGTCTTGGTCAGCATTCGCAATGTCATATATCCAATTTAGTCGATCACCTTGTGTCCATACCAATTCGTCTCCTACAATGTCTACCCTCAAGAAGAAAATGGGTGCGAAGAACAAAATGAGAGTGAGTTGTTTTATTTCTAATGTATTGCCGATTTTTTATGATACAATAACTTCAGATGAAAACATTCCATAAATGGAGCATTCTGGAGCCAGAGCTCCATGAGCATTCCCTGTCGTATTTTAGCTCCAAATCACTTTTCAAATACGCACAGTGCTCCAAGTTATCGAATGATGAAATTCAAAAATTCAACACACATGCTCCATGGCAGGTTGGACTGAAGGAATTAGATGATGGAATGGTGGTGACGCTGGCATACGAATGCTGCCATAACCACGAGTTTTACTTTGCGAAAGTTGATGACACACATTATAAGTTTGCTTGGAACGAGAAGAGTATATCTAGAGGTGCCACTGAATTGAACAATTTTTCAAACTTCTCGATCATCGAAGGCAATGCTCATGAAGCAGCTTTGCAATATCTAGCCAAACGATTCAAGTATGTCAAAACTGGCACTACATCCTCTGTTAGCATCAATTGCAAGACTTGGCCATTAGAATGTGAAACCATTCTAATGATTTATCAAGCCAAAACATGGACCGTTCAATTATACCCGACCATTTATGAGAGATTCATGAAAGTCATGAAAGAAAATCGAAACATCAAGTATCTCACTTTTTCCACTTGCAAATCAAACCGAGACAACATGCTGATACCAACGGAATTTTTCAAATCAGAGTTGTTCAAACAATTGGAGGAGTTATATATTGATATGAAATCATTGCCACAAGATGATGACTTCTTGACGTCAAACGCATCAATTTTAAACTTGAACTGTGACACGATTAGTATCGATGCGATTCATAGAAAGATTAATAGTTGGTATGATGGTCGGATTCCAGATTTTACGTTTTCGATAAGTTTCCCAACCCATAGAGTTTTACGTTTGACTGATATTTTTGGTGACATACCAATAATGCATCAGGAAACCGATACCATATTCACCATTCAACGTTCCGATGGACAACGGGCGGAAGTATACTGTGATGCTAGTTTGGATTTTGTTGAATTTGTTCCAGTTGAATTTTTTCCACCCTCTCTCTTATAATAAAGTTTTATGGAATAGTTATTTTTTGTTTGTATAAATAAGCGTTCTATTAGATGATCACACTCATTCTCTAAAGTTGTCTTGATATTGGAGACGAAACGAAATTTTTGATTTCGAGATACTTCAGAGAAACACTTTGGTTAATATTTCCAGAATCTAGAAAATTTTTCTAGAAAATTATTTATTCAAGTAGATCAAATGAACAACACAAATAAATTACATTATATCCTTTTCAACAAATATACTGAAAATCTTGTCCTTCTCTCTGTGCCAAGCTACCACATCCACTTGCCCGATTCACAGATTATGAAATTGCTAATGTCCTTAGGGCGTCTCATCTGCATACCTGGCTAATGAATATGCGTCATCATCTACATATGTCGACGGAGAACAGCGATTAATGACGTCACATGTTGTCTGCGTCACTTATAGGTGTTCCGAAATAGTGTGTCGATTAACGAGACGCAGAGATGCAGATAGATACGTTTTGGTCAGCAGTCGCAATGTCATATATCCAATTTAGTCCCTCACAGTGCGTTCACACCAATTCATCTCCTACAATGTCTACCCTCAAGAAGAAAATGGGTGCAATAAATACTGCGGAGGTTAGTTTTTAGTTTTCTAACAATTTTCTCATGTTTTATGGCCCATAACTTTCAGATGAAATCATTCAAAAAATGGAGCATTCTGGTGCCAGAGCTCCGTGAGCATTCTTTGTCGTATTTTGGCTTAAAATCACTTGAGAACTATGCACAATGCTCAAAGTTCTCGAATGAAGAAGTTCAGAAATGCGACACGAAAGCGCCTTTTTATGTAGGACTGAAAGAATTGGATGCTGGAATGGTGGTGAAGCTGCGCTATAATCCTAGACGTACCCACGAACTTTTTTTTGAAAAAGTTGATGAAACACATTATAAGTTATCCAGGTATATTGAAGTTTAATTCTTTCCTATGTACGTTTCGCTTTCAGAAACTTCATTGCTTTGATTCCAAGAACCTGCTCGATCATCGAAGGAAACGCTCGGGAAGCAGCTTTGCAATATTTTGCAAAACGGTTCAAATATGTGAAAACTGGCAAGACTCCAATTGTTGACATCGATTGCAAGACTTGGCCAGTAGAATGTAAAACTATTCCAAGGATTTATCAAGCCGAATCATGGAAAGTTCAATTATACTCAACCATGTATGACAGATTCATGAGTTTCATGAATGAGAATCCAAACGTCAAGGAGCTCAAATTACTTAGTCAACTGTCGAACCAAGACGACATGGTGATTCCATCGGAATTCTTCAAGTCAAAGTTGTTCAAACAATTGGATAGAGTAGATTTCTATATGAAATCGTTGCCACAAGATGAGGATTTCTTGGCGTCCAACGCATCATCTCTAACATTGAATTGCGACACAATCAGTAACAATGCAATCCATAGGAAGATTCAGAGTTGGTATGATGGTCAGATTACAGATTTGGAATTTTTTATAACTTTCCCGACACCGAGGGTCGTAACTCAGAATGAGATTCTGCACGGCATACCAATCGCGATGCCGGATATTATAATACATCGGCGAGATGGGAAGATGGCTGGAATCGATTTAACTAATGAGGCCATATTTTTCAAGTCATTTAGTATGTAACTAAAGTTGGTAGTCCATTTAAATAAACTTTTTTTGAATATGTCTTTTGTTTTGTTTGTGGGAGCAACTTCCAAGTAGTTATACAATTATTTATTCAAATAAAGAGAATCAACAATACAAAAAAATCACAATATATATTTTTTAACATTTATACGGATACACTTGCCTATTTCTATTTGGCAAGCTACCACTTGCACTTTTCCGATCCGGACCAAGACTCGGTAATTAGAATATGAAATTAGTCCAACGGTTTTTCAAGCCACATCTTTGAGCGTTCAATCATACTCAGCCATGTATCAAAGTTTCATGAGTGTTATGAATGGTATTTCAAATTTCAATTGTTTCGAGTTTCTTAGTCGATTGTTGAACCGAGATGACACATGTCAAAGCACTCCTTAAGATTAGCTTTTTATAAATCTTCAACAATGCATGAACCAGTCGCCGTTTTTGCTTCCATTTCGATCCAAATTTTTTCTGGGGACTTCTATGGGGGTGTGTAGTTCAGGGACACATATTTTGAAAAGTTTGCTCATGGGCGAGCCCGAGTACAAAATAGGTTCTCCAAAAAAGTTTCCCAATCTTCCCAATTTTTTTGGTACGTATGTTTTTTCATGCGTAGATCACGAATTTCATATTGAAAAATTTCTTGGAATCCTCCTTTAAGAGGCTACAGTACAAAAAAATGTGTTTTATTATGCTATCGTAAAAACGAGGTCGGCGCATGTGTCGGGACTATCAAATTCGGATTCCTCATCCTATTTTTTGTATACCCCACATTTTATATCAAAATCGAAGAGGTTCGACCTTTTTAAAAATCACCTAACGTGAAAATTTTAAAATATGAAAAACACCATTTTCATCCCAAATTTGTCTGAAAATATGCTAAGTTGTAGCAAATTTTACGCTGAGTAACTTTTGTGAAGACACATAGTATTCATTTTTAGTCCTTCATACCGAAATCTTAGTTTGAAGGTCCGAAGCCGGCAGAAAAACGCGAAAAGCATGCCTGGCGAAAACAAGCGTAGCTCGAATGTGGTTGCACCATTCAAAAAATGCTCAACAGCAAGTATGGAGAACAAGAAAAAAGCTTTACAACGCATTTTTGGTTTTTGAAAAATTTTGATTTTGAACAAAGTTATGAAGTTTCAAAGTTATTCAACATTTGACGGCCGCCAGTGGCTCTGTTTCAAACGTATTGCACAAATATAGTTATTCATCGTCAAGAGCTCATCAAGGGCTTCATTTATGTAGTTGACCATTTTTCCGAATAATGTGTTTCAGCCGAGCTAGAGTCATTTGTTTTAGTGCGATCAATTTGCATGCTCACACACACGCGCGCGCACCCCTGCACACACAAAGATGAGACGCCCGCACTGGTGTGTTTATCTAGTCTCACTCAAACTGGTGTATCTCGGCTGAAACACAATATACAAAAAAATGATCAACTAAAAAAATAAAGTACTTTTTAAGCTCTACACGGTGAATAACTATATTTGTGCAATACGTTTGAAACAGAGCCACAGGCGGCCGTCAAATGTTGAATAACTTTGAAACTTCATAACTTTGTTCAAAATCAAAATTTTTCAAAAACCAAAAATGCGTTGTAAAGCTTTTTTCTTGTTCTACATACTTGCTGTTGAGCATTTTTTGAATGGTGCAACCACATTCGAGCTACGCTTGTTTTCGCCAGGCATGCTTTTCGCGTTTTTCTGCCGGCTTCGGACCTTCAAACTAAGATTTCGGTATGAAGGACTAAAAATGAATACTATGTGTCTTCACAAAAGTTACTCAGCGTAAAATTTGCTACAACTTAGCATATTTTCAGACAAATTTGGGATGAAAATGGTGTTTTTCATATTTTAAAATTTTCACGTTAGGTGATTTTTAAAAAGGTCGAACCTCTTCGATTTTGATATAAAATGTGGGGTATACAAAAAATAGGATAAGGAATCCGAATTTGATAGTCCCGACACATGCGCCGACCTCGTTTTTACGATAGCATAATAAAACACATTTTTTTGTACTGTAGCCTCTTAAAGGAGGATTCCAAGAAATTTTTCAATATGAAATTCGTGATCTACGCATGAAAAAACATACGTACCAAAAAAATTGGGAAGATTGGGAAACTTTTTTGGAGAACCTATTTTGTACTCGGGCACGGGGAGCCCATGAGCAAACTTTTCAAAATATGTGTCCCTGAACTACACACCCCCATAGTAGTCCCCAGAAAAAATTTGGGCCGAATCAGAAACAAAAACGGCTTCTGGTGCATGCCCCTGCAGAGATTGTTGACGAGTTATAAATAGTTAATCTTAAATTTTCGATAAATTTCTTGTTTGGTTTTTGTTGTTGATGAATTTTTAAACCGAAAAAATGTCCTGAATTTAATCCTACAATTCGTTTTTCTCGAACCTATTTCCAAATGAATCTTTGTGGCATGAATATAATATTAATTCGTAAATTTTGTTTGGAAGTCAGGAGATAATCAAAAAATTTTATTTATGAAAAAGCGGGACACTTTGAAAGAAAGGTATCACAAGTAAAAGAGATTGAAGAGATAAAGGTATGGAGAGGAAGTCTGGTGACTGCGGATTGGTAACAATCAGCGAGAGTTACTGCGACTGCGTTGACGACGACGACGATGACTGCTGCATCCACTGCTTCCACCGGGTGCATACGATTCAACTCGTCGTTGACATGTCGGATCATATGGACGACGCAATTTGGTTTGTCTTCCTCCACCTTCTCGATCTTGCCGATAGCTGCTTCTGCGTACAGGCGACCGACGACGATGTCTGTCAGCACCACCACCTCGACGATGTTCGTACCGATCTCCCATATATTGTCCAGGAGTCGGATCATGAGCTCGTTTGGTAACGGAGTAATCAACGCGGATCTAAAAATGATCAATATATACAAAACGTTGGAATTCAATTATACCTTGTTTCCATCGAGATCCGTATTTGTGAGCTTGTCCCTAGCAGCAGTGGCTGATTGTGTATCGTTAAAATAAATGAAGCCAAATCCACGCGACAGACCAGAAGATCTATCGTGTATCAACTCAACTCGTTCAATCTCACCGAACTCTCCGAATATATCTTTCAAATCTTTATCGGTAGTGTATGTAGAGAGATTGAAGACTCCCAAACATTTTGATGGTGGCGGATTTTCGCGAGATCTTCCACCGTATCCACCGCTACCACGACCGCCAGAACCACGTGGAGATCGAGAGCGAGAAGGTCGTTCCCTGAAAAACATTATGATTATATTATTTTTACCCTTTCAACTTACATCGATCGTTCCCTTTTTCTGTAGTCTGGTGAGCGACTTCTTGATCTTGATGGCGATCTTGTCTTGGATCGGGAACTGGAGCGCGATGGCGAACGGCTGCGTGATTGACTCATGTCTGAAAAAAAAATATTAAGAATACACCGCAAAACAAAAAATTCACGATAACTGACGGTGAAAAGAATAAAATACAGAAATAAAATGAAAAACAAAAAAATGGAGGTGTGGTCTACGAGAGCAGACGAGAGCAGACATGCGACTGTACTCGACGGGCGGATGCACCACGAATGATCTATACACCACATTTATCAAAAGGTGAGCATAGGCGCGAATGGAATTTCGCGCGTATGACCTCACGCGTAAATGACCCCGGTCGCTAGAGCGCACTTTCCCTCATTGAAAAAATAGGCTGGAACAAAGACGACCAAACGGATAATTGAACTGGATGACAAATATAAGGATATACTTTTATTGCCACGTTAGAAACAATATCTGTACAGTTTGAGCGTTGCTAGAATCACAAGTTAAGAAATGTATAAAAACCAATAAAAGCAGTTATACAATTATTTATTCAAGTAGATCATACAAGCAATACAAATAAATTACATTATATCCTTTTTAACAAATATATTTAAAATCTTGTCCTTCTCACTGCGCCCAGCAACCACAGTCACTTTTCCAATTTGAACCCTTTTTTGAAACAATGTAATTGTATGAACATCAGTTGGAAAAATGTCGAAAATGTCAAAAAATGTTCTATTGTCATCATTCGGTACATCAATTGTAATCCATTTATCTTCAGAATGTTTGATACTATTCCACTTTTCGACTTTTACACGAATGTCATCGAAACTGATCCATCTCTTCAAATATACATATTTCTTTTCCAAATTGATGAAGTCATCACTTTCGATTTCACATTTGACTCTTAAAAAAACTGCTTTCAATCTTCGAAACCCTTCTGTCTTGAAAAAGCTGGAGCGGATTGTGGCTCGATCCGAAGTTTCGAAACAATCCCTTGGAGACAAACGAGAAATGCGGAAATCAAAACTTTCAAAATAGTCCTGGAAGTCATCACACATAGATTTATAAATGATCACATCCCAATCTTCAATCTGTGTTATTTGTTTTATCTTCATCGTGTCGGTTGGCCATTGTTTCACATCAAGCTCCAACATTGATGTGTTCTTCTGTCCAACATATTTATAGTATTTCACTAAATGTTTCCGAATGTCCTCCGCCATGTCACTAGTTTCAGAGAACTTGAAATTTTTGGTAACGGTACTACTGTCTTCGTTGATCCATCCGTACTTCATATCTACCACAATTCCATCACTTTCCTCCTTGATAATAAGTCTTTTTGGAGGTTTCGTATTGAATCTTTGTACTTCCATATTCGTAATTTTTGAGCATTCTGAATAGTTGGCAAGTGTTGGTCCGTTACAGTATGATAATATGTGGTATCGTAACTCCTCAACTAAGACGGTATATTTAATAAACTCAGTGAGCTGAAAGAGATATGATTTTAGAATAAAAACAAAAGTTTCAATTACCTCATTGTCTTGTTTTGTGGCTCCTTCATCCTCCACATGCTCGATATCACGTTCTTGCAAATTTCCTTCCATGACGACAGAAAAATCGATGGCAAGTGTTTAACGCAGCAGAAATAGCGAATGAGTCTATTCAACCTACGTAACGTTTTGTACAGTTGGCGGGTCATTTCGGTGGAGCGCGTTTGCATCGAGTTGAATACGTTTAGGTATGTATGGAGAATGGATGTCACCAATTGTTGAATGGGGTGTACAATTGAGACAGGTGTTCACCAATTGGTATCGTATTAGTATCCACAGACCATACCTCCACATATCCCTTTTTTGAATGTCTGTTTGAGTTATAAAATATTTTGATTCGGATCATTTGTTCCAACTTCGAAACCGACTGAGAAACTACAGAGGAACACTTTACTCAAAAATTTGCAAGTTTTTATACAATTATTTATTCAAGTAGATCAATTCAACAATACAAAAAAAATCACATTATATCTTTCTCAACATTTATACGGAAACGCTTGCCCATTTCTATTCGCAAAGCTACCACTTCCACTTTTCCGATTTGCACCCTTTTGCCATAAACAGTAGATGAAAGAACATCTGTTGGAAAAATTTCGAAAATATCATATGTTCTATTGTCATCATTTGGTACATCAATCACGGTGCATTTGTCTTGAAAATGATTGGTATTATTCCATTTTTGGACTTTCGCACGAATGTCATCGTAACTGATCCAAGACTTCAAATATACATATTTCTTTTCCAAATTGATGAAGTCATCACTTTCTATTTCACATTTGACTCTTAAATAAACTGCTCTCAGTCTTCGGAACCCTTTGGTCTTAAAAAAGCTGGAACGGATAGTTGCTCGATCCGAAGTTTCGAAACAATCCCTTAGAAACAAACGAGAAATGTGGAAATCAAAACTTTCAAAATAGTCCTGGAAGTCATTACACATAGATTTATAAATGGTCACATCCCAATCTTCAATCCCTGTTATTTGTTTTATTTTCATCGTTTCTGTTGGCCATTGTTTCACATCAAGTCTCAATCTTGATGTTTTTTTCTGTCCGACATACTTATAGTACTTCACCAAATGTTTCCGAATCTCCTCCGCCATGTCACTAACTTCAGAGAACTTGAAATTTTTGGTAACGATACGGTCTTTCTTCAACCATCCGATTCTCTCGTACTTCATATCTACCACAATACCATCACTTTTCTCCATGATAATAAGATATTTTGGAGGTATTGTATTGAATCTTTGTATTTCTATATTCGAAGCTTTGGAGCATACTGAATAATTGACAAGTGTTGGTCCGCTACAGTACGATAATATGTGGTGTCTTAACTCTTCAACTACCACGGGATACATAGTGAAGTTAATGAGCTGAAAATATATGATTTTAAAAAGAAACACAAAAGTTTCAATTACCTCATTGTCTTGCTTTGTGACTCCTTCATGCTCCATATGGTCGGTTTCACGATTTTGTGAATTGCCATCCATGACGACAGAAAAATCGATGACGAGTGTCTTACGCAGCAGAAATTGTGAATGAGAGACTATTCAACCTGTGTAGCGTGCTGTCCATTTGGCGGGTCATTTCGGTGGAGCGCGTTTGCATCGAGTTGAATACGTGGAGGTACATATGTACATATGTCGACCAATCATCGGACGAGGTAGACAAATATGACAGGTGTTCACCAATTGGTTATGTATTTGTAACTGCAGGGGTCTCATTTAACGTTTTTGCTGCGTAAGACACTGCTTATTGATTTGTTTGCCATCATGAAAGGAAATTCACAAGGACATGAAATCGACGATATCAAGAATGAAGGAGCCAAGAATCCAGACATTGAGGTAGTTGAAATTTTCAGTTCTTTTTCTAAAGTTGTCTAATTTCAGCTCACTGAGTTCACAAAGTATCCCGTGTTAGTTGAAGAGCTACGACACCATATATTAACTTACTGTGGCGGACCAACACTTTTGAATTATTCTGCATGCTCCAATCATTCAAATATGGAAATACAAAGAATCAACACTAAAACACCGGAAATTCTATTTATCGATGAGAAAATTGATGGAATTGTGGTGGCAAAGAAGTACACCAGAAGCTTCATCGGAAAAAGTATAGCTATCAAATTCTTCACGTTTGCTGAAGTTGGTAATATGACGGAAGAGATTCAGAAACATTTAATGGAATACTACAAGTATGTTAGAGAGAAGAACACATCAAGTTTGATAATTGATGTGAGACAATGGCCAAACGACGTGATGAATATGAAACTTGTAAGAAACATTGAAAAATGGAGCGTTGTTATCAACAAATCTATGTATGATGAATTCATGGAATATTTCCAAAATTGTGACCACCACATTTCTCATTTGACTCTGTATGACTTTTCCAAAACTTCTGATCAAACCACTATCCATTCCGGTTTTTTCAAGACCGAGGGGTTCCGAAGACTGAAAATAGCTGATTTACGTGTCAAATGTGAGATTGAGAGTGATGACTTCATTAATTTGGAGAAAGAATCTGTCTATTTGAGATCTTTCATAAATTTTGATGACATTCGAGCAAAAGTCAGACAATGGAATAATACACGTCATATGGAAAACAGTCACATAACTATCACCTTACCAGAAGATGATAATAGGAGATTCCATTTAAGGGTCGTTTTTCCAGCTCACCAGTTCGAAGTTGTGCTATTTTATAGGGAATGTTGCGAAAAGATGCGAGTAGGGAAAGTTGTTGCCGAGGTTAACCAAGATTTGAACAGAAGATCATTGTCATTAACATTTGAGAAAGATTAATTGTAAGAGTAATAATACTGTTTTTCGGCATTTTTCTTGACACAAATAAATAATTTCAAGATTAATTTTGTGTTGTTTGTAAATCTATTTCATTTCTATTTGGACGTCATTGGTATTCCGTTGCATATACCAAAACATTACCAAATGTTGAACACCTGTCATAATTGTACACCTTATGCAATGATCGATTGGCATTCATTCTTCATACATACCTCCACGTATCACACTCGATGCAAACGCGCTCCACCGAAATGACCCGCCAAAATGGGCGACATGCTACGCAGGTTGAATAGTCTCCATTCACCATTTCTGCTGCGCAATAAACTCGTCATTGATTTTTTTTTGTCATCATGGAAGGGAACTCACAAAAATCTAGGATCAACCATGTGGAGAATGAAGGAGCCAAGAATCAAGACACTGAGGTAATTAAAATTTTTGTGTTTTTCATTCAATTCATATATTTTCAGCTCACTGACTTCACTATGTATCCCGTGTTAGTTGAAGAGTTACGACACCACATATTAACTTACAGGGTGGCGAATAAGTATACAACGTTTTTTTCAGTGGTTTTTTAGTTCTAGTTTTTGAAATTTGGCGTGAAGCGCCGAGTGAACTATACTTTTTATTAGTATAGACCACAGTAAACTGTTTCAAACATAGATTTTGGGATTTTGATTTTCCAACTGACACTTCCACCTTATGAAAGTTTTTTGAAAATGTGCGTGTGCGCCGCACCTACCCAACTTATTCAAAGAGTCATATCTACCATGAGAGCTCGATTCAGATAATAGTATTTATGATGCATAGAGTTCATATATGTATTAAAATTTTCCATAAAGAAAATTTTTTTCCTGACCCTGGTCTTTCCACAAAGAGACCTAGAACTTGAGTCAAAAAATTTAAGAAAAATGTCGAATTTTGAATATTTCTGTTTTTCAGTCAGTGAACTTTCAGAAAATGGTTCATGAACCTAGTTCATTCATTAAGTGTGTCAGATAAACGTGAGGACTAGGAAAAAACAGGTATCAAAATCTTCGAGTGTCTATCCGACAGAATGCAAATACCCAAAATGCACTGGCGGCGCACGACCCTATTTCAAAAAGCGTTTGAAGAGGCGTATGAGCCCGACGAATACAGAAACTCATGAAATCTTTGTTAAAAATAAAATTTGGTCGTCTATATTAGCATTTTTAAAAACCAGTTTGAGGGTGGCAACTCTTGTTCTCAAATAGTAGAAATCTCAAAACGTTGTATACTTAATCGCCACCCTGTACTGTAGCAAACAAACTCTTTCCAATTATTCAGCATGCTCCAATACTTCGAGCATGGATATACAAAGATTCAATACTGAACCACCAAAATATCTTATTATCAATGAGAGCAGTGATGGAATTGTGATGGCTATGGAGTACGACAGTATAGGGTGGTCCAACGAAGAAAGTACCGTTACCAAAAAGTTCAAGTTCTCTGAAGTGGATAACACGGCGGAAGAAATTCGGAAACACTTAATGAAGTACTACAAATATGTTGGACATAACAACACAACAAGATTGGATATTGATGTGAAACAATGGCCAACCGACGCGATGAAGATGAAACACATGACGAATATTAAGCAATGGAAGGTTTTCATTAACAAATATATGTGTGATGAGTTTATGGAGTTTTTCAAAAATTCTGATCACCACATTTCTAATTTGCTTCTAAGTAACTGTGTCAAAATTTCTGATCAAGTCACTATCCATTCCAGTTTTTTCAATACCGAAGGGTTCCGAAGACTGAAAATGGTTTATTTGAGTGTAAAATGCGAGATTGAGAGTGATGACTTTATGAATTTGGAGAAGCAATTTGTATATTTGACTTCTTGGATCAATTTCGATGACATTCGTTCGAAAGTCAGACAATGGAATAGTACCGTGTATTCTGAAGACAAATGCATTATGATTAGTGTACCAAACGATGATGATAGAACTTTTGATATTTTCGACATTTTTCCAACTGATGTTCATACATCTACATGGTTTCAAAAAACCGTTCAAATTGGAAAAGTGACAGTGGTGGCTGGATCATTACACAAGGGCAAGAAATTCCGTATGTATGTTGAAAAGGATATAATGTAATTGTTTTGTATTGTTGATTTGATCTACTTGAATAAATAATTTTATAAAAACTTGCAAATTGCTGAGTAAAGTGTTCCTCTGAAGTTTCTCAGTCGGTTTCAAAGTCGAAACAAATGATCCGAATCAAAATATTTTGACCATATGTAGCGAGTCTCGTGCCATCATTGGTTGACATCCATTTTCCATACATCCCTCCACGTATCCCGCTCGATGCAAACGCGCTCCACCGAAATGACCCGCCAAAATCGATAACGCGCTACGCAGGTTGGATGGTGCCTCATTTGCTATTTCTGTTGCGTAAGGACACTCGTCATCGATTTTATTGTCATTATGGTAGGCAAATCACAAAAACTTGAGATGAACAGTAGCGAGGATGCAGGAGTCAAAAAGCAAGACACTGAGGTAATTGAAACTTTTGGTTCTTTTCCTAGAGTCGTATATTTTCAGCTCACTGGATTCACCAAGTATCCAGTATTAGTTGAGGAGTTACGACACCACATTTTATCGTTCTGTAGCGGACCAACTCGTGCCAATTATTCAGCATGCTCCAAAATTTCGAATATGGAAGTACAAAGATTCAATACGAAACCTCCAAAAAGACTTATTATCAAGGAGAAAGATGACGGTATTGTGGTAGATATGAAGTATGACAGAATCGGATGGTTCGACGAAGACAGTACAGTTACCAAAAATCTCAAGTTTTCTGAAGTGAATAACACGATGGAGGAGATTCAGAAACATTTTATAAAATACTACAAATATGTTGGACAGAAAAAAACATCGAGATTGGAAATTGATGTGAAACAATGGCCAGCAAACGCGATGAAGATGAAACAAATAACAAGAATTGAAGATTGGACCGTCGATATTCATAAATCTATGTGTGATGCCTTCCAGGACTATTTTGAAAATTCTAATTTCCACATTTCACATTTGACTCTGAGAACTTCTGACCAAGCCACTATCCGTTCCAGCTTTTTCAAGACTGAAGGGTTCCAAAAACTGAAAACAGCTTATTTAAGTGTAAAATGTGAAATCGAAAATTATGACTTCATCAATTTAGAAAAACAATATGTATATTTGAAGTCTTGGATCAGTTTTGATAACCTTCGTGCAAAAGTTGAAAAGTGGAATAGTACCAATCATTCTGAGGACAAATGCATCATGATCGGTGTGCCAAATGATGATGATAGGACTTATGATATTTTCGAAATTTTTCCAACTGGTGTTCATAAATTTACTTCTAATAAAAAAAGGGTTCAAATTGGAAAAGTGGCTGTGGTAGCTTGGCACGAAGAGAAGGACAAGATTTTTAATATATTTGTTGAAAAGAATATACTGTAATTTATTTGTATTGTTCATTTAATCTGCTTGAATAAATATTTTTTTAAACATCCGAAAATGATGATCAAAATTTTTCTCTGATTAATCTTTAAATCGAAACAAATGGTTTGTTACAATTTATTATCAAAGGATCAAAAATTTAAGAAATAAAAGAATAGAATTAAATAAAAGGAATAAATTACGCGCAGTCGTTTCGACTCAAATATCTAGACAGGTTTAGGAACTGAGACAAAATAGGACGGTTTTTTGTCTAAAACTAACCTCCTAGTGCTTAAAAATGAAGAGAAAATCAGAAAAAAAACTACAAATGAAAAATGACTACATAGGAATAAACTTGAAATGAACGCGTTCATCCTCATAATAGAGTCTAGCCACTTTCCCATCTCGGCGTTGTATTATGGAAATCAATTCCATTTCCGGATTCAAGACCGGTATGTCGTGTAAGATTTCATTGCGATTGACAGCTCTGGGGGTTGGAAAACCAATCGAAAACTCCAATTCCGTGATCCGACCGTCATACCAGCTCTGAATCTTCCTATTGATTGCATTGATACTGATTGTGTCACACTCCAAATACAATGATGTTGTGTTTGACTCCAAAAAATCATCATCTTGAGGCAACGACTTCACACCAATGTATAACGTTTCCAATTGTTTGAACAAATTAGATTTGAAGAATTCCAATGGTATTATCAAGTCGTCTTGATTCCACACAAGGGGAATATGGAGACTCTTGATATTTCGGTTTTCATTCATAACACTCATGAATCTTTCATACATGGTGGAGTATAAATGAACGTTCCATGTTTTGGCCTGGTTAATTATCGGAATAGTTTCAATTTCTAATGGCCAAGTCTTGCAGTTGATGTCAACTACTGGAGTTGTGTCGGTTTTGACATACTTGAACCGTTTGCCGAAATATTGCACTGCTGCGTCACGAGCATTGCCTTCGATTATTGAGAAATTTGTGGGAATATTCAAATCAGTCGCACTTCTGAGAGAAACATTCACAGATGAAATATATGTAATAATCAATTACTATACCTAGCTAACTTATAATGTGTTTCATCAACTTTTGCGAAGAATCGTTCGATGATATGTCTGCGACGGTAACTCAACTTCACAACCACTCCATCATCCAATTCTCTCAAACCAACTTGCAGAGGTGCTTGTGTGTCAAACTTTTGAATTTCTTCATTTGACGACTTGGAGCACTGGGAGTATTGAAAAAGTGCATTGTAGCTAAGATACGACAGAGAATGCTCACGGAGCTCTGGCATCAGAATGATCCATTTTTTGAAGGTTTCCATCTGAAAATTGTGAATCAAAAAAAATCAGTAGTTTATCAGAAAACTAAAAACTAACCTCCGCAATATACATCGCTGCCATTTCCATCTTGAGCGTAGATATTGCAATAGATGAATTGGTAGGGACACAGGGTGAGTGACTTAATTGGACATCTGGCATTGCGGTTGCCGACCAAGACGTATCTATCTGCATCTCTGCGTCTCCTTGTATTACATACTATTTCAGCACACCTGTGAGAGACTTAGACATCGTGTGACATCATCAATCGATACATGTTGGCGTATGTTCATTAGGCAGACATAGAGATGAGACTACCTCATAAAAATTTCTGTTGGTCAGATACACCATGTCAACAGATTTCAACACCAAAACCTTTTGAGTGAAAAGGTTTTATCCATTGTTTAAATTGGTCTCATCGCAGTACTTCACACTCTGCAATTAATAACTGAATACTAATCCAGTATACAAACACGTTTTTTCATAATAAAAAGATTTATTGGAAAACAAATGGCAAGAAAAATGACATGGAAAAGTTATGGACCTATGCCGATGCCGCAAGAAGTGGCGTGTTTCGGAGAGAAACGGAAAAAAATGCCTGGTTTCTTTCCGTTTTCCGCTGAAACGCGCGGCATCAAATACTTATTTTTAAAAATTGTATTACTAACTTAAACTACATAGATCTTAACTTAAAAAGGACGCCTTTATCATGGTAAAAGATGTTGGCCAGTTTTCCATCAGGGCGTTGAACAATGAAAAGGAATTCGTTTCCAGGATTAATAACCGGTATGTCGCGTAAGATTTCACTCCGATTGACGACTCTAGGAGTAGAGAAATTCACCGAAAACTCCAATTCTGTAATTCGACCATCATACCAACTCTGAATCTTTCTATGAATTCCATTGTTACTGATTGTGTCACAGTTAAAATACAAATATGATGCGTTTGACTCCAAAAAGTCATCATCTTGTGGCAATGACTTCACACGAAAGTATACCCTGTTCAATTGTTTGAACAAGTTAGATTTAAAGAATTCCGTTGGAATCATCATATCTTCTTGGTCCCACTTAAGGGGAAAACAGAGGTCCTTGACATTTCGATTTTCGTGTATGGTATTCATGAATCTTTCATAAATGCCCGAATATAGTTGAACATTCCATGATTTGGCTTGATAAATTATTGGAACAGTTTCAATTTCTGATGGCCAAGTTTCGCAGTCGATGTCAACAATTGAAGTAGTGCCAGTTTTCAAATACTTGAACCGTTTTAAAAAATATTGCAATGCTGCGTCACGAGGATTGCCTTCGATGATCAAATTATTCCAGTTAGTGTCACTTCTGAAATTGAAATCTACATACAAAAGACTGAAACTGTTATATACCTCCATATTTCATAATGTGTTTCATCAAATTTAGCAAATAGAAGGTTAGGGATACGTCTACGGTTGTATTCCAGTTTCACCACCATTCCATCACCATGTTCCTTCAGTCCTACATAAGAAGGTGCATATGTGTCAAACTTTTGAATTTCTTCATTTGACAACTTGGAGCACTGTGCATATTGGTAAAGTGAATTGGAACCAAAATACGATAGAGAATGCTCACGAAGCTCTGGCACCAGAGAGCTCCATTTTTTGAATGTTTTCATCTAAAAGTTATGAATCATAAAAAATCAGCAGTTGATTAGAAATACAACAACAAACCTCTGCAATATTCATCGCACCCATTTCTATCTCAAGAGTAGACATTGTAGTAAACGATTTGGTATGGACACAGAGTGAGCAACTGAATTGACTTATCTAAGTCATGACTGCTGCCCAAAATGTATCTACCTGCTTCTCTATGTCTCCTTGTATAACATACTATTCCAGAACACCTGTGAGACACGCAGACATCATGTGACGTCATCAATCGATAGTCTTCAAATGTCATAGATGGTGACGTCTACCCACTACGCAGAGGAACAATAGAAGATTCCTCACTAAAAAATTGTATTGGTCAGATGCACCATGTTGCTGTTTTGAGGCATCTTTTTATTGATGATGTTTGTAAGATGTGAAGATGAAAAGATCTAATAAAATGAATCGTAAAAAACTGACATGCATAAAAAAGTTATTTTTCACTTTTTTACTTGTCAACGTTCAGACTGTACAGCTTCTCTTTCAATTATTTTTTGTCCAACTACTTGACCACTAGTTCATTATCCCCTTTGGTCGTCTTTGTTCCAGCCTATTTCTTTAATGAGGGAAAGTGCGCTCTATTGACCAAGGTCAAACATGCGAAAGGCCATACGCGCGAAATTCCATTGGCGCCTATGTTCACCTATTGATAAATGTGGTGTACAGATCATTCGTGGTGCATTCACCCGTCGAGTACGGTCGTCTGCTCTCGTAGACCACACCTCAATTTTTGTTTTCCATTCAATTTCCGTTCCTCAAACTGGTTTCACCGTCTGTTATCGTCTTTTTTCGTTTATCGTCTTTTTTTTCGTTCTGCAGTGTATCCTTAATATTCCTCTTTTTCAGACATGAGTCAATCACGTAGCCGTTCGCCATCGCGCTCCAGCTCCCGATCCAAGACGAGATCGCCATCCAGATCAAGAAGTCGCTCACCAGATTACAGAAAAAGAGAACGATCGATGTAAGTCACAAGTTTGAAAATTATATAATCATGTTGTTTTTCAGGGAACGTTCTTCTTGTTCTCCACGTGGTTCTGGCGGTCGTGGTAGCGGTAGATACGGCGAAAGACCTCGCGACAATCCGCCACCATCGAAATGTTTGGGAGTCTTCAATCTCTCTACATACACAACCGACAAAGATTTGAAAGATGTATTTGGAGAGTTCGGTGAAATTGAACGAGTTGAGTTGATACACGATAGATCTTCTGGTCTGTCGCGTGGATTTGGCTTCATTTATTTCACCGATACACAATCTGCCACTGCTGCTAGAGACAAGCTCACAAATTCGGATCTCGATGGAAACAAGGTAAAAATGAAGCAATCCCAATCATTTGCATAAATTGATATTTTCAGATCCGCGTTGATTACTCTGTTACCAAACGAGCACATGATCCAACTCCAGGACAATATATGGGAGATCGTTTTGATCGTCGGCGTGGTGGTGGACCTGACAGACATCGTCGTCGGTCGCCTGAACGCAGAAGCACCTATCGCCAAGAAAGAAGTGGTGGAGGACGATCCGATCGTCAAACACATCGACCATATGATCCGACACATCGACGACGAGTTGAATCGTATGCATCCGGTGGAAGCAGTGGATACAGCAGCCGTCGTCGTCGCAGTAACTCTCGATAATTGATATGTAAATCGGCATTCACCTAACTTCGTCTTCATATCTTCAAACTCTTCGATCGTCCTTTTTCAATCTTTTTCAATTGTGATAACTTTCTCAAATTGTCCCGAGTCTCCATAAATAAAAATTTATTCATTATTTCTTGACTTCCAAAGAAAGTTTACAAACAAAAAGCAACATGATTTTCATAAAACTTTATTATAGACAACAGTGCTTAAAAAGAAATACATCGAAAAAAGATGCTTCTAGCATGATATTTGATTCTAGCCATTTTCCCATCTGGACGTTGAATTATGAGAATATCATCAATTTGTTGAATTGCGACTGGTATGTCGTGAAGGATTTCGTTTTGAGTTACGTCTCTACGGGTTGGGAAACTTATCGAAAACGTAAACTCTCCGATCCGACCATCATACCAATCCTGAATCTTTCTATGAATTCCATCGATGCTGATTGTGTCACTAAAAACTGATAGATATGATGCACGTGACGCCAAAAAGTCTTCATCTTGTGGCTGCGATTTCATATCAATATGAACTCTATCCAATTGTTTGAACAACTTTGACTTGAAGAATTCCGATGGAATCACCATATCGTCTCCGTTCAACCGTTGACTAAGTAGTTTGAGCTCCTTGACGTTTGGATTCTCATCCATAAAACTAATGAATTGGTCATACATAGTTGAGTATAATTGAACGTTCCATGATTTGACTTGAAAGATCATTGGAATAGTTGCAATTTCTACTGGCCATTTTTTGCAGTTGAAATCAACAATTGAAGTAGTGCCAGATTTTACATACTTGAATCGTTTGGCCAAATAATGTAATGCTGCTTCACGTGCATTGCCTTCGATGATCAAGCAGTTTACCGGAATATTCACATTAGGAAAAGTTCTATATGTAAGTTTTTTGCACTTGGTCAATTTATGATGGGTGTCATCAACGTTTGTAAAGTTAAACTCGTGGATATGTTTGTAATTGTATCTCAGCGTCACCGTCATTCCATCATTCGATTCCTCCAAATCGACTTGCAAAGGTGCTTGCGTGTCGAACCTTTGAATTTCTTCATTCGACAACTTGGAGCACTGTGCGTATTTGAAAAGTGTTTTGGAGCCATGATACGACAGGGAAAGCTCATGGAGCTCGGGCGGTAGACTGCCCCATTTTTTGAAGGTTTTTATCTAAAAGTTATGGATCATTAAGAAATCAGAAGTTAATTAGAAAATTAAAAACTAACCTCCGCAATATTCATTGCACCTATTTCCGTCTCGGGAGTAGACATTGTAGGAGATGAATTGGTAAGGACACGGGGTGAACGACTGAATTGACGCAATGCAAGGAAGACTATTGGCCACAACGCATCTATCTGCATCTCTGCGTCTCCTTGTACAGCACACTAGTTCAGGACACTTGCGAGATACGCAGACATCTTGTTACGTCATCAATCGATACTCTTCCACTGTCAAAGATGATGAGGTATACTCATAACGCAAAAAAATCGATGAGACTACCTCATAAAAAATGTTTTGGTCAGATGCACCATGTCAACCGTATATTAGACACTCATTGAGGGAAAGGCTCTATAGATTAGTCTCATCGCAAAACGTCAACCGATTGCGATAGGAGTCAGTATTCCAACTCTGGTATCTTACAGGTTACTGTATTAAAGATTCACACAACAATATCGAACACATTTTTTGTTATGAAGTTTTATTTTAAAAAAGGTTTGCAAGAAAAATGACATGAAAGAATTAGTCACGAATAAAACAAATAAACATTGAAGAAGCATTACGCATCTTGATCGTACCAAGATACTCATCTGGAATAATGTCACCACCCTCCTTCTTCATCAATTCCATCTCGTCTACCATAACATGAGTAGTATGGGCAAATCTAAGGAACTCAGATCAAATCCATTTGTACATCATAACCGACATTTGGTTAATCTGATGAAATGGTTTGAGGCGGAAGACTTGCACTGGCCAAGTTTTCATATCCACAACCACCTTATAGATAGTTTCATTCTCCACATATTTGAATTGATTCTTCAAATAAAATTGAAGCCTTTCCATTTGATAATCTCCTTCAATTCTCTTCTCGATGGTTTCTCCTCTTCTATATGTGAGCTTGATCAGGATTCCATCATCGTGCTCTTTGAGCTCCACTTTGTTTGGGGCCTCCGTATTTGACCAATGGATTTGATTGATAGCAGCAGACATGGTCACCTATCGATTGCACAATACGGATGTCGGATAAATTAGTGTTATCAAATTTTCGAATCTCACCAATGCGCGCCTAACTGTTTCTCTGCGTCTCTCTGATCTACATAGTCTTTATCATCCATCATACTTTTGACCCCTGATTTGACCCCGCAAGTGTGCTCATGTGCTCAAATAGTGTGTAGATCTAAGAGACGCAGAGATGCACAATAGGCGCGCAATATTCAACTGTCTTGATTTGTCAAAACCAACTCATTCGACACTTGTGTTGCGCTATCGTTTGGTGACCAATTTATTTGCTCGTCATGTCAACTGCTACCAACCCACTCAAGCGAGGAATGGATGCCCAGGATACTATCGAATCAAAGAAGAGTAATGTTGAGGTTAGTTAATAAATTTTTACATAACTTATCTAAGTAAATATTTTTAGGAACCACGAACTTTTGATCAAATTTTCCCTCCGGAGATTCGGGACATGATTGTCTCTAAAATGGATCGAGCATCTATGAAGAATTATGGTCAATGCTCTCAATTATGTAATATTGAGATCCAGAGATATAATACATGGGCACCTGAAGTTGTGGAGATGCTCGAAGTTGAAGATGGTATTATTGTCCGGTTGAGCTCATCAATCAGGACAAAATACACCGTTGAGAAGAAATTTCATTTCGAAGATAGAAAGGATATCATGGAAGAAGTAATGGAGTATCTAATGACGTTCTATAGATATGTGAAGAATCATGGATATTTCAAAGGATCGATCCGTGTGGATATGAAGCGATGGATTAAGGAAATATTCGATATCAAGCAAATCGCCAGAATGCACTGCTTGCGAGTCACCATGTACCCATCAATGTATTCCGATTTTATCGATTGGGCAAAGTCGACCACCATGCGAGTTGAGTTCCTGAGCTTGGAAAAAAGTGAGCAAGTTGATCAGCAAGTTGAGATCGGTGCTGATTTCTTTAAAACAGACTTTGCCAAGGGAATCGAGAATTTGATGGTTCACTCAACTTGCCACATGGATCATGAAGATTTTGTAAACTTTCCCGGAAAAAGTCTTCAACTCAATACTTGGATCGACATTGCATCGATTCGCGGAAGACTCTACAAAATCGCGAATGAAGATTCAGATTTGCGGATTCAAGTCCCAACAAGTGATGCTCGCAGATATGTCATGTCAGAATTGTTCCCAAGGGACCAATTCCAAGTGTCATACAATCCAAGTCGTGATTGCTGTGTAATCGGGGGAACAGTCCGTGCACACATTGTAGAGGATGGAAAGACGTTAATGTTGAGACCTCATGATGAGCAAGAAGAAATCGATATGGACGACGACAGCGAAGCAGAGGATGAATTTTTCTACGTTTAATAACTTTTCTTTCTCCTTTTTTCGAATTGCCCCGATTATCATCAATGTGTTCTCTTTTTTTTTCTTCGAATTTTTCAACTTTTCATCAATAAATATCCATTTTAAAATCTGTACCATTGCTGCAAATGCGCTTTACCGAACCATCAGGTTGACTTGACATTGATGCCATCACCGTGCTCTTTGAGCTCCACTTTGTTTGGGGCCTCAGTATTGGACCGATGGATTCCTTGATTGAGTGAAGACATGGTCACTTGTAGATAGCACAACCCAAACGTCGGATAAATTGGTGCTACCAAATTTTCGAATCTGACCAATGCGCGCCTATGTTTCTCTGCGTCTCGCTGATCTACACACTCTTTATCACTGATCATAATCAGTTTGTTTGACCCTTGATTTGACTCCAGGTGTGTTGAAACAATGTGTAGATCCAAGAGACGCAGAGATGCACAATAGGCGCGCATTATTCAACTGTCTTGATTTGTCAAAACCAATTCATTCGACACTTGTGTTGCGCTATCGTTTGGTGACCAATTTTTTTGCTCGTCATGTCAACTACTATCAACCCACTGAAGAGAGGAATGGATGCATCGGATGCTGTGGAGGCGAAGAAGAGCAATGTTGAGGTTAGTCAATATATTTCTAGGAAACTTATCTAAGTGAATATTTTTAGGAACCCAGAACTTTCGATCAAATTTTCCCTCCGGAGATTCGGGACATGATTGTCTCCAAAATGGATAGAGCATCTATGAAGAATTACGGTCAATGCTCTCAATTATGTAATATTGAGATCCAGCGATATAATACATGGGCTCCTGAGGATGTGGAAATGATTGAAGTTGAAGATGGTATTATTGTCCGGTTGAGCTCATCGATCAGGACAAAATACACAGTTGAGAAGAAGTTCCAAATCGAAGAAGGGAAGAATACCATGGACGAAGTGTTGGAGTATCTTATGAAGTTCTATAGATATGTGAAGAATTACGGATATTTCAAAGGACCGATCCGTGTCAATATGAAGCGATGGATTAGGGAAATATTCGATATCAAGCAAATCGCCAGAATGCACTGCTTGCGAGTCACCATGTACCCATCAATGTATGCTGATTTTATCGATTGGGCACAGTCGACCGACATGCGAGTTGAGTTCCTGAGCTTGGAGAAAAGTGAGCAAGTTGATCAGCAAGTTGAGATCGGTGCTGATTTCTTCAAAACCGACTTTGCCAAGGAAATCGAGAATTTGATGGTGTACTCAACCTGCCATATCGATCATGTGGATTTTGTCAACTATTCCGGAAAGACTCTTCAACTCAATACTTGGATCGACAACGCATCTATTCAAGGAAGACTCTCCCATATCGCGAATGAAGATTCAAATTTGATGATTCAAGTCCCAACAAACGATGCTCGCAGATATGACATGTCAGAATTGTTCCCAAGGGCCCAATATCAAGTGACATACAATCCAAGTCGTGATTGGTATGTAATTGGGGGAACAGTCCGTGCGTACACTGTAGAGGATGGAAAGACGTTAACGTTGAGACATCATGATGAGCAAGAGGACATCGATATGGACGACGACAGCGAAGCAGAGGATGAATTTTTCTATGTCTAATGAATTTCATTCGTTTTTTTTCTATTTTCTTCTCTTTTTTCAAGTTCATCCGTTTATCTTCGATGTCTCATTTTTTGTTTCAATTTTCCATTAATAAAAATTACTACTTTTTTTCTAAATTTGTGCTACTGCTGTAAATGTTCTCCACTAAACCCTAATGTGTAAATTCTTGGCTCAAAGTTTACCGAAAGTCGAACGCTGCCTCAACAATGACCGCGACGCGTGTCGCGTCGCGGTCCTGTTGAGGCGGCGTCTTTGATCTTTTTTGGTTCATTCAGTGTTAGAAACGGCAGGCTGTGGGCTGAGTATCAAACGTAATGAGCTTCATTTTGTTGCCAAAACATTTTCATTGATTTATCAATTACACACAATCCTGAAAGTCCAAAAAAACATGCTCACTTGATCTCAATCCCATTTTGACTCATAATCATCCCCTCTTCCCATTTCCTAATTATCACGTTCGAGGAAAAAGAGGCAAATGTGATAAATATTAGAGAGCATCGAGTTAGAGAAAAGCTGTCTAGGTTATCATTATTTTTTATCACTGCTATCTCCTCTAAGCAGCTGAAAAATTGATTATTATTCGCTGAGTATCAAATGGCATATTTGTGTTGTTGGAACAACGATGTAAACAAAGTGGAGCCTGCAAATGTTGAGGTGATCACAACTCAACCGTCTTCCGACATTCAGAGTGAAGTTGGAAAGGAAGTGGAGTCCGAGAATGGTGAAGTGGTCCCAACTCAAGCTGAAAACAATGTGGAGTCTGAAAATGTTGATGTCATCACAAATCAACCGGTTTCCATCGATCAACCAACAAACGACCTCAATAAGGAAAATCAGGTATTTCTAAAAACCATATCAGTTTCAGCACAATTTTCATTTTCAGAAAAAATTCTACTTCACCAAGCTCCCATCCAAAGCTCGTCATGAAATTATTTCATATCTAAACCCAACATCATTGGCACATTTTGCGAGATGCTCGAAAGATTGTGAGCTCGAATCTCGTAAACATCTGCCAGTGAAACTTGTCGGAGTACAGCTGACTGAAGGAAACAACAGATATAAATTGGAGCTGTATCTTCATGACACCTTCTCGAATCAATATTTCTTCATAAAATTCATATCAGATTCGAGAACACCTGGAGAATACACATTGGCAATGTATGTAAATCAGGGACTATAAAAAATTCAAAAAAAAGTTTTGCAGGCGAAAGAAAGAATACCAGATGAAAGGTGATGCACTTGTAGCCGGATACCGATATCTTCTACAAAATCTACAACATATCGAAACAGATATAGAGGAATTCCCAAATATCCACAGTCATGGTTTAGATGAAGCAACACAAAGTGAAGGAACCGATACTAATTGAGCATTTCGGTCATGGATTTGTACATTAGTTTCTTGCTAATTGTTATATTCACTTCACAAGTTATGTTACGTCAATCCTACATATCTATCCTTAAATGTGATATATATATATATATATATATATATATATATATATATATATATATATATATATATATATATATATATATATATATATATATATATATATATATATATATATATATATATATAGTAAATGATAAAGCGATAAACGCGCAGATATTTAAATTCTTGATATTTATGGATCATCAGTGTATTAGAGTACCAAATGTGTTTGATATGTTATTTGTATTTCGTGCAAAAAATTTATTTTATTTGTTGATATGCACCATGTTTTAAAAACTCTCACTGTAAGCTTTTCTGGATCTTTTCTTATGTTTTTTTTTGAATCTGATGATTATGCTTTTTTTTAAACATTTGTCGATAAAGAAGAACTTTAATAAAAACGCTAATTTTTGATGCACAACCTCAAAACCCAGTAAACATGCTCATTTGATCTCGAGCAAGTATTTAGTCATAATCATCCCGTCTTCCCATTTCCTAATTATCACGTTCGAGGAAAAATAGGCAAATGTGATAAATATTAGAGAGCATGGAGTTAGAGAAAAGTGTCTAGGTTATCATTATCTTTTTATAACTGCTATCACTCAGGCAGCTGAAAATTGATTATTATTCGCTGAGTATCAAATGGCATCCGACTATTTTTGTTGCTGGTGTAAAGCTGAAAATAAAGTGGTGCCTGAAAATGTTGAAGTGATCACAACTCAACCGTCTTACGACATTCAGAGTAATGCTGAAAATGAAGTGAAGCCGGAGAATGCTGAAGTTGTCATATCTCAAACTGAACAAAATCAGGTGTTTCTGAAAACCATATTATTTTTAGCTCAATTTCCAGGAAACTTACAACTCTATTAAACTACCATATATACCTCGTCATCATATTTTATCATATTTGGATCCAAAAACATTGGCAATTTTTGCAAGCTGCTCAAGAGATTGTGAGCTCGATTCTCGTAGACATTTGTCACTGACACTCATTGACGTAGCGTTATCTGAAGAAAAAAACATATTTGAATTGCGCCTGTTGCTTCTTCAACATTACTTCCGGAATTGTGAATATAATAGATGCTATTTTTTCATAAACTTTATATCAGATTCAAGGAAACCAGGAGAATACACAATGGAAATGTTTGAAATTTGCGCTATCGAAAAATTCATAAAAACAATTCCAGGGGAAGTAAGATATATCAGATGAAAGGTGATGCATTTGAAGCCGGATACCAATATCTTTCCCAGAATTTAAAACATATCAAAACAGATATTGAACAACTTTTCCTGATGCGGGGCGTATGGCCGGTCAAATTTTTGCAACTTCCACATTTTCACAAATATCCACAAATTATAAATATACACTTTGATGAGAAAAGTATTGATGGAATCATGGATTACGTAATACGGCACAAAGTGAGAAAACCGATACAAATTGAGCATATTGGTTATGAGTTTGTATATTTGTTTCCCGCAAATTGTGATATTGACACTGAATTTCCAAAAGTCAAATCTTACTACATGGCAGAGAGGTCCAAATTATTGATAAGTAATAAGATAATAAATTCCCAGATCCTTCATTTTTTAAAGTTTATGGATCATCAATTTATTCATGTACCAAAATCAAAAAACGAGTTTGATGTGCCGTTTTTATTCCGCGCGAAAAACTAGGTTTTTTGTTGATATGCACCATGTTTTTAATATTCTCATTACAATTTTTGGAATGTGTTTTTTTATTTTGTTCATTTTCTGAAACTTTTTTTCGCCTCATTTCAATAAAAATTTGTCATAAAAGTCCCAATTCAGTCATTTACCTTATCAATATACGATTGCATCCTTTTTGGCTGCAAATATGATCAACTGATCAATGAGCCACGAATGGCTGATCAAAAAAGGCTCAAAGTTACTAATTCCCAAAGTAACTTGATCTCAATCATATTTTGAGTCATAATCATCCCCTTTTCCCATTTCCTAATTATCACTTTCGAGGAAAAAGAGGCAAATGTGAAAAATATTAGAGAGCATGGAGTTAGAGAAAAGTGTCTAGGTTATCATTATCTTTTATCATTACTATACTAGGCAGTCGAAAAAAATATTAAATGGCATTCGAGTATTTGTGTTGTTGGCGTAAAGCTGAAAACAAAGTGGAGCCTGAAAATGTTGAAGTGATCACTACTCAACCGTCTTCCGACATTCAGCCTACAAATGGCCTTGATCAGGAAAATCAGGTATTTCTGAAAACCATACTGTTTTTAGCTCAATTTTCAGACAACTTACAACACTATTAAACTACCATATATACCTCGTCATCATATTCTGTCATATTTGGATCCAGCGACCTTGGCAAATTTTGCAAGCTGCTCAAAAGATTGTGAGCTCGATTCTCGCAAACATCTGCCAATGGTTGTTGTTCGTGATGTCATTTTATCAGCAAGAAATGATACGGTCAAGCTGAAGATGACTTTTGAATCACTTTCTATTGAAATGTCTTTCGAATCAGATTTGAGGAAACCTGGTGAATATGTGCTGAAAATGTGAGAGAACTATATTCAACTTAGTTTCTAATAAAAACTTTCACAAGTAAGGTTCGCGGCTAGGGTATTTTAACTTTTGTTGATATTTGTACCATAGCTTTATACCATCCAATAGGGTTCATAGCAGAATTTATACGTGCCACCGTTCAGTTTAAGCCGAGTTACAGATTGACGATGTCCGAAAAACCGCTAATGTCATTGCCAATATAACATACGAATTTCTACGGTAGCATAGCTCAGCAGGTAAGCTGATGGTGTTCCAAGCAGAAGGTCTCGTGTTCGATTCCTCGACAACGTTTTTCTCTTTTTGCTGATCGTTCAATTTGTTATAAGAGTTGAACAATTTATAGACTGACTGTTTTCATTTATTTAACCCAAAAATATCAAATGAAAACTAGAATAAATTCAACTCGCACTTTTTCGGAAACAATTAGAAATCCAAAAAGATATCAACACTTTTATCTGTAATTATTCGTTGAATAGACGAAAACAGTCAGTCTATAAATTGTTCAACTCTTATAACAAATTGAACGATCAGCAAAAAGAGAAAAACGTTGTCGAGGAATCGAACACGAGACCTTCTGCTTGGAACACCATCAGCTTACCTGCTGAGCTATGCTACCGTAGAAATTCGTATGTTATATTGGCAATGACATTAGCGGTTTTTCGGACATCGTCAATCTGTAACTCGGCTTAAACTGAACGGTGGCACGTATAAATTCTGCTATGAACCCTATTGGATGGTATAAAGCTATGGTACAAATATCAACAAAAGTTAAAATACCCTAGCCGCGAACCTTACTTGTCAGAGAAAAATTCAGAGAATACAAAAAACTTCAAGACTATGAATTTACAATGAAAGGTGATGCATTGGAAGCCGGATACCACTATCTATCCAGAAAAGCTATGAAAACACCTATTGAATACTTCGTCATGGTTCTGCATGATTGGCCTCAAAAAATCATGCAACTCCCTATATTCCACAAATATCCAGAATGTATAAATACACCGTTTGTCGAACGAAATATCGAGGGAATTATGGATTACTTCATGCAACACAAAGTGATGAAACCGATAGATATGGGACATATGGGTTATGATTTCGTATATTTGATTTCTGCAAATCGGGATATTGACATTGATTTACCAAGACTCGAATATTACAACAAGCATTGCACATTGATAAGTGGTAAACTAATGACTGCAACGATGCTTCGATTTTTGGACTTTATGGAGCAGCAGTTTATTCGAGTTCATTGGAAAGCTGGAAATGAGTTTGATGTGCCATTTGTATTTCGTGCGAAAAACTAATTTGTTTTGTTGATATGCACCATGCTATCAAATTGTTTATTTCGGACTTTTTATGTGTTTGTTCCTTTTATGAAATATTTTGAAGTTCAATAAAAAGTTGTATCATGAAAGTTCCAGTTCTGTCATTTTCCTTATCATATGATAATGACCTTTTTGACTGCAAATGCGCTCAACTGATTAGTGAGCAACGAATCACTGATCAAAAAAGGCTCAAACCTATTAGTTCCCAAAGGTGTCTCATCTGTCTCAAAATTTTTTTGTGATATGATACTTATTATCAAAACATGTGGTATTGGAAATTAGGCAAAGAGTTGATGAAGACGAAAAACGACAACCAGAAAGATAATTTTTTATTTTCTCAATAACATGTTGAAAATTATAAAAAAAATCAGTAAATATAAATATTTACATGAGAAAATATGTTTTCTACTTCGAAAAATCTCCAAACATAATCAAAGTGTTTTTTCCTCACTCAGAACAACATGCAAAAAAGAAAAAGTACTCCTCCGGGTTGGAACCCTGGTCGCTCGCTTACCAGTCATGGTAAATCCCATTAATACGATTTTAACGGCCAAATGAAATGAGAAGACGACTGGTAAGCGAGCGACCAGGGTTCGAGGTCAAACTAGTGTAGATGTTTTTTGTTGTTTATTTTGGGAGAAACCATTGATGTTTCGAACATTTCTCAGCAAAGAATTTAGTTTTTCGGTGAAGTTTTTATTGAAAATATTTTTTAGGAAAAAAAAGAACAATGTACAGAAAAGTTACACAAAAAACGGAATTTATCTCGAAATCAGCAAAGAAAAAACTAAACCTCATACATGGTGCACAACGACCAAAATTATCACTTCGCACAAAATACAACACACTTCTTCGTAACCATCAAAGTGCAATACATATCCTTATTTCTATACTCCAATACATAAGAGAAGCCGTCCACCCTTTTGATGGGCACATTTTCCATAATGACGTCTTCATCAAATTCATTCGGATCATTTTTTGGTTTTCGAATCCTTATAAATTGGTGATCTTCAAATTCCAGCAATTGAAATATTTTTGCATTTATCGCCTTATCACTTATCAATGATGACGTCACTGATAAATAACTCGCTTGATAATCCAAAAATGTGCCATCTGTCATATCTATATCCACATGGAAGCTTTTGTCGATATTGTAACAATCCACTGGACCAACTGGCTTCAAATATTTTGGTATATACCCTCGAAAGTGTATATCCGTCCGTCGTATCATCTTGTGAGACTTCATATACGCTACGAATCCCCCAACGTTCCTATCATTGAGATGTACGTATATATAGCGAGCATATTTGTGAAAAAGCGGAAGTTTTGTAAATTTCACCGGCCAAATGGGCATTTTGACACATAATACTTTCAGCTGGGATTTGGCATTTTGGAATTTTTGAGACAAGAAATAATAAGCAGCTTCTAAGATGTCACCTTTCATTAAATAAGCGTAGTCAGAAGTGATTGATTGTCTGAAAATAAAAAAAGTTTTTTTCTTCGGCTGGAATTTTATATCAAATGTTGATGATTGTTTTTATAAATTGTGAAAAAAATATATTCTGACATCTCGGAAAATTTACCGAAAATTTTTTATTCAGAAAAACATGAATTTTCCAGCTGTTTAGAAATTTTTTTTTGGTTTTGTCGACCAAAGATGCATTTTTTTTTTGCTTTTGAGTTCGAATTCATGAGAAAAAATTGCTGAAAACTTTTGTAAATTGCGTAAATCACATGAGTCAATTATTTTGAGAGTTATTTTCAGCTATTTTCGATTTTTTAATTTTATGATCAAAGTCAAAGTTGCAGTTGAATTTTTTTTTGAGAACTTGCAGAATATTAGATGTGAAAAAAAACTTTAATTTTCTTCACTTTGGATGTTTTTTGGAAGTCAAAAAATAAAAGTTGATTTAAAATTTTTCGAAATTGATTTTAAAAATTTCCGTTCGATGTTTTCTAGCTAAATTTTCCAGCCAACTCAATGCCATATTTTTCATCCGATATAACATAACAAAAATGAAATAAAAATACCAAAAAAAAATTACTTACATCTTCAAGATATATTCCCCCGGTTTCTCAAAATCCGACTTCAATGTAATAATCAACAATTCCTCAAATACGGTCAAAAACGCGATAACAATCTCCATTCGATTATTTTCCTCGATAAAAGTCACATAATGCAAAGTCAATTTTAATTGTTTTTGCATCTCAATTTCACTGAGTCTCGAGCATTGGGAATAATTGATCAATGTTGTGTTATCACAAAATGATAAGATATGTTGACGCATTTCAGGTGGTAAGTTGTAATAATCGTGGAAAGTAGGCTGAAAATTTTTTGTGTCTGAAAAAAAATTTATCAAAAAAAGATATATACCTCAAAATCGATGGCCTGCGAAACTGTAAGACTTTGAACCGTTTGGTCCACTTTTTTCTCAACTTTTCGAAAGTTGATGATTTCCACATTTTCGGGCTCCACTTTATTTTCCATTTTTCGACAACAAAATAAATAATCAAACATAATCGAATATAATAGGTTTAACACTTGGATAGACAATCAATTTTATCAATTTTATCAGCTGCTCAGTAGTGGCTGTGGTGATAAGAATGATAACTGAAAACAGAAATTTTCTCTAACCTTATTCTCTCTTCACAATTGCCTGCTTTTCTCAAGAGTGATAATTATGAAATGGGTAAAGGGTATGATTATGACTCAAAATTCGCTTGAGATCAGGTGGGTTTCTGATTTGATAAGAGATGGAAGTTTTATCACAATACGATAACAATAACAAGAAATGATAACAGTTTTATCAGAATCTCATAATCTTTATAATAAAAAAATAATAATTGCACGAGGAAGAAAAAGTGTAACCTAAACATGGTGCATATCGACCAAACTTCATTTTTAGAAAAAAAAAATGCTGTTTTCCCAATTTTCAGGTGTTTTCATAAAAAATGGCTCTAGATTTCAGGTAGTACAACGCGTAGACTGAACATTTTGGCTGGAATTTAAGCTGGAAATTGGCTGAAAATTCGGCAAAAAGTTTGCTGAAACTTAGTTGAGGTTTTGGCTGAATTTTGGATGATTTTTTGGCTGAAATTTGGCTGAAATTCGGATGATTTTTTGACGGAAAATTGGCTGAAAATTTGGTTGAAATTTCGGCAAAAATTAGCTGAAATTTGGCTGAAAGTTCGGCTAAAATTAGCTGAAACTTGGCTGAAAATTGGCTAAAAATTTTAGCTGAAGTTCATAATTTTCTGAAAATTTTCGAGAAAGTTATTGAAAAACTTCATTTTTTTTCCAAAATTTGAACTTTGGAGTGAATTTACTCGAAAATAATGTGATCTGTGATCTTTTCTCAAATACATATTTTTACATGTCACTTTTTTTTGAAAGTGGTAATTATGAGTACATTTGCTGTTTGGAAATGGCTCATTTTAGAGCTCAAAGATCGAGTTACACGAAACATTAAACAACACTAAACAACTTTATTATTAAAATAAGAAAATTAATAAAACATATAAAAAACAATAAATATGTATCTCACTCATCATTATTATTGAAATCCGATGGAAATGTGCCAAACTTCAACCTCAACACTTTTCCACACTTGCTAATTTTTCCAGTAGTCCTCCAAATTCTGAACCTATTTTCCCAAAAATTACGTTGAACACGAAACTGAGCAGGTGGAAATATGGCTTCAAGGTTGAATTTCGAGCTGTTATCTTTTGGAAGGCGGATTAGCAGCTCACATGGTGGCAAGTCTTGATCAGTGTGATAAGCGTGGACTTTAGCTCTGATAGCTTTAAAATTGGACCAATAGTTGGTTTCGAAAACTTTTGGACAATGATGAATAAAATCAAAAGTGTCGATTTCAAATTTTCCATGGATTTTAAGATACGACAAATTTCGTATCACATCGAGCTTGAAAAATGTGGAAGGCAAGTTCCAAGGCGCAAGATTTGAAATATTGAGACTTTTCATAGTTGGCTCATGATTTTCAAGAAACTGCCAAAAAAATCTCTGCTGGTCTACATTCAGAGTCACACTCCAATTTGGAATTTTTCGAATTTCTGGCATTTTCATAATTATACTCGGCCAAGTAGTCATGTCGATGGAAATTTGATTCGTTGTACCATTCATTTCCTTGTAAATTTCCCCCAAATACTTCCGCATATCGTACAAATTCCGCTTCAAAGTCAGTTTTTTGAATATCTTGGTACCCTCCGATCCATTCAAAAATTTTGCATATAACTTGCCATCCGTGAGCTCCAAGGAGTACGGTGCTGAGTTGTGGAACTTCTGGACCTCAGCTCCGAGCTCTGAGCTACAGTACTCCATTGTTGACATGTCAAACATTTTGAGAATATCATTTTGCAATATCGATGGTAGTTTAGAATAGTTGAAAAACTGGAGCTGCAAATTTCCTTTTGGATAAGTATGTTGAAAATCTGAACTAACCTTCTTATCCTCATTTTCTGGCTCAGCAGCCTCAACCGACTCGATATATCTGCATGCGACCATATTTCTTGAATGAATGACCCACACCAAAATGGGTTTCGTGAACGTCTGCATCTCTGCGTCTCCTTGATCAGCACGCTCTCTCAGCCCATCTGCTCAACCGATCGATAATTTGGGCTCATTTGCCAGGTGTTCAACATCAGATAAGAAATGTCATTTTACCCCAATATAGCATCTGGGTCCAGTCATTCGACAAACATGTTGCCATACCGATCACTCGACTCCGTGATGTCTTTCGAAAAATATTGCATGGGGGCATCGGATACTGTAGAAACCAAAACAAGCAAAACTGAGGTTAGTTAACACTTATCTAAATGACAACACTTATCTAAATGAAAATTTTCAGAAGCCTCTGAGGGGCTCCTCTAAATTTTGCAACTCGAAAACTCAGATGTTCGCTGGAAAAACGCCGGAAACGATGGAAATTCTGGAGCAAGAGGATGGTATTCTGATGAAGTTCAGTTATTTGAGTGGAGCTGTTGTGGAGAAGAAAATTGATGATCTGAGCATCATGGAGCACTTGAAAACTGTTTTCAAGTCTGTGAGCCATGGGAGCATCAAGAAATTAGTTTTGAATGTCAAAATATGGCCATCTCGAATCTTCGAGCTTCCTCAACTGACAGGAATTGAGGAAATGACAATCACCATGTATGACACTATGAAAACGGATTTTGTTCAATTTGCGAGAAGTACAGCGATTCGACCACAAGTTCTGTATTTGGAGAAAAACGAGAATGACAATGTGAGATTGGGAATGGATTTTTATACGACAGAGTTTTGGATGAGCCTCAGGAACTTTTATAATAATGCTTGATTTTTTTTGTTCAAAATTCTCAAAATTCAAAATTTGTTCTATTTTTTTTCTTATAAGTGTTTCAAATAAATGTTCTCTTCATTTTTTTCATTGATTCCCTATGTAATACGAATATTGCAAAATGTATGACGGAAAAAGTGAGAAACTTGTTAGTTTTTGAAAAAAAAAACAAATTTTGAGTTAGACGCTCAATTTTCCAAAAATACGCGTCTTGCAATTCTGAACCAGAGCTCATTCAAAATTTCAAAAAACACGAAATTGCTAATTTTCATATATTCAAAAACATGTCAGCATTTTTAAACAGAAAACAGGTTAAAAGTTAACAAATTGTAATATCAAACTTTATTCGGATATTAAAATCAAAAAAAATTAATCGGCGTCATCACTCGAGGTTTCGCCATTTGACTCATCACTACTATCAACATCGTGACGGTACACAAATAATGTTCTTTCGCGATAATTGGTAACTCTACAACGATCAAACGTCAGGTATCTCTCGTTTCGGCGGATAATATTTGGAAAAAATTCTCTTGGAAATATCTCCTCCAAATCGAACCTTCTATCATCATCATTTGGCAAAGCAATTTGAAAATATTTAGTGTTTTGCACCTCCATTTCATTGAATCTTTGAATCTTCTGACGGATCAACTCAAAATTAAGAGAGCTTGTGATTACAAATTTACGTTTCCATAAATTTAAAAAATCATCATCATCAATTTCGCATTTCAGATATATCGACAAAAACTTCGATTTTTCGATAGCCCTAAATTTGAAGAAGTCACGCGGTATTACGCAATCCTCCTCGTTTCTGTTGTCAAGTTCATAACTTTTGTTTAAGCACAAAGATTTCAGACTTTCATGTTTCGACTTTGCAAATTCGATAAAGTCATCAAACGTTGATCTGTATATAGTCACATTCCATTTTTTGGCTTCCTCAATCTGCCTGATCTTCGACATTTCCTTCGGCCAACTTCTCATATCAATCCTTATCACTTCAGTCTTCCCCTTCTTGATATACTTGTAATACGCTTCCAAATGTTTCACAACAGCATCCACAATATTTTCACTCTCCGAAAAAAGCAACTTTTTCTCACCCATGCTTTCCTGATCATAGTCAAAATATGGCCTATCGTAAAACTTCACTACCACACCAGTTCTCGTTTCTCGTATTTTTAATTCATGAGGTGCGTAGATGTTGAACTGTTGAATTTCAGAGTTGCACATTTTTGAGCATTGTGAGTAGTTGAAACGAGTTCTTTTACTGCAATATGAAACGACAGGAGCTCGCAGCTCGTCTGGTAGAGTGCTGAATTTTGTGAATGACTGAAAAATGTAGATTTGTATTTTTTCTAGATATGAATTAACCTCAATACCCCGCATTTCAGGCTCTGGCTCTTCCATGGGCTCCATTTGTCTCTTGCGTGAAGTATTCGTTGTTTCTGAAATTATGTGTCTAGCAACAAATAGAAGTTGTTTTTCAAGGCAGAGAAAATCGAATCTAAACGGTACAACAGATGACCGAATGATGTATATTCAACGCAAGGCAAATTAATTGAAGTGCTAACCCGAGGTGGGCAGATGACAATCTTGTATATCTCATCTATAGATACGCCATCTATGCCAGATGGCCAAATCGCACGTCATCAAAGAATCACGATTCCGATACACGTCATATGGGCGTAATTTGAACAAGATAGTGGTCCAAGGCGGATACATGACGGTATAACAGATGAGGGAACTATTTATACGTTAATAATACAATGAGACGCGCAATACGAACAAATACAGGTGGTTAACTGAGGTACAAATGGCGATCGTGTTGTATCTAATCTATAGATATACCATCTATGTCAGATGGCCAAATGACAGGATAACACGTCATCAAACTGCAAGACATGTCATTTTGTCGATAGGAGGACTTCTCGGAAACTGACATTTTTTGTTACAGCTTTCCCAATGTACAGAACATACTCCAGGTTCATTCACATATAGAAGTGGCCTTGTGTGAGAAAATTCAAAATCTTTGTGCAAAAAAGATGCTCACAGAAAGAAATGCCATTGAACAGATTGGAACGTTGTATACCAGTATACGAGATTTACACAGGATTGAATTCTGACAAATTTATTTATGAAAAAAAGTAATTCAAATTGACAAAAAATTAAGAATATCACAAAAATCAATCAGTCACCCTCACGCCATACAATCAATGTTTTTTCAGAGGTTGTCCTTGCTAGAATTTTATCAATGGCAATACTATTATTATCAAAATAATGAACACGGAAAAGGTGTCGTAGGAATAAATCATTCAATTTTAAAGTTCTATCATCATCATCTGGTATAGTGATTCGAAATGATCGAGCATGACTTTCTTCCGGTTCATTGATCATTGTAGCTTTACGGCGGATCAGTTCAGTACTAATGAAGCTTATTATTTTGAGATCTTGGTTGTTCAAAAAATCATCATCGTCAATTTCGCATTTGGTTGTGATAAGCTCTTTTAAATTTTTGATAGCTTCACATTTGAAAAAATTGCGTGGCACAATGTCGACTTCTTCACCAGCATGGAAATGCAATCGGTTGAGACTTCCATAATTTGATTTTGCGAATTCCATGAAATCATTGAACATTGATCTGTACACAAACACAACCCATAGTTCTTTCCTTAACATTTGTGCTATCGTCAATATTTCTTTCGGCCATCGTCTCATTTCAATCCTTATCCCTACTGGCTTTCCTTTGTGGTTATACTTGTAAAATGTCTCCAGATGCTTTACAACATTATCCATGGTATTCTCACTATTCGAATATAACAACTTTTTTTCACCCATCCGCTTTCCATTGCTTGAAAATTTCACCAATATTCCATCCGGCTCTTCTATCAAGTACAAACATCTTGGTGTTATTTCGTTAAATTGCTGAATTTGTGGGTTGCACACTTTTGAACATTGTGAGTAATTGAACAGTGTTGGTGGTTTGCAAAAAGTTAAAATGTGGCATCTCATTTCGTTTGCTAGTTTGCCGAACTTTGGGAAATGCTGAAAAACCGTTTGAATCATATCGTCTCTGTATATAATGTAACCTCAATATCCTGTCTGTTAGGCTCTGGCTCTATCATTGGCTTCCTTTGTCTCTTACGTGAAGTAGAGGACATTTCTGAAAATGTTTGTGTATCAATAAATATAATAAAACAAAAATAAATCAAAACAGTGGTTTGAGAGAAATAAATCAGAATCTACACGGTATAACAGATGGCCAAACGATGTATATTAGTATATATGCTAATTGAGGTTGTGGCCTGTCGTGGACAGATGATGATGTTGTCCTATCTCATCTATAGATGAACCATCTACATGGTATGCCAGATGGCAAAATGACACGTCATTACGACTCACCACTTTTAAACACGTCATTTTTTCGACTTGTATAGATTAAGACAAGAAGCTCAGAAACTCTTCGCAGAAAGTAAGGATATGTACAAATATCGAATGAGTAGACCGACTTAAATCATCAATTTTTTGAGAACTTTATCATTTTGCCTATGCTCGACCACTGTATGAGATTTACACAGAATGTAATTTTGACAAATTTATTCATTGAAAAAACAAACTCGAAACTAAATAAAAATCAAGATTAATTAAAAATGCATTAGTTTTATCGTCTCGATCACTGTCAAGCTTCTAAATTCGGTCACGGTATACATTCAATGATTTTCCTAAACCAACAAGGGATACTTCAAGACGGTCCAGACAAAGGTCGTGCTGCGTTCGATATCGAGCGTTTGGGAAAATGTGTCTTGGGAATAAAGCAACCAAATTGAAAACTCTATCATCATCATCTGGTATAGTGATTCGTACGAATTTAGAACGGCACTCTTCCATTTCGTTGAATTTTTGAATTTTTTGGCGAACCAAATCAAAACTGATTGAGCAGGTTAAATCGAGATCAATCGTCCATAAATTAAAAAAGTCATCATCATCGATTTCGCACTTCGTTGTACTGAGTTTTTTTTTGATAGCTTGACACTTGAAAAAATCTCTTGGTATGGTATCAACCTCCTCGCTATTATAAAAATGCAAAGAATTGACATTACCAAAGTCCCATATTTTGACTTCTTCAATCATCTTGTTCTTCAATATTTCCGTCGGCCATCTTCTCATATCAATCCTTATCTTCAACGTCTTCCCTTTCTTGTTACACTTGTAAAATGCCTCCAGATACTTCACAACATCTTTCATGATATCCTCACTTTCCGAAAATAACAATTTTCTCTCTCCCATCTTCTTATCCGAGCTTGTTGATGAATTGCTTACGTCATGGCCAGTGAACTTGACTATTATTCCATCCGATACTTCTGTCATATACAAAATCTTTGGTGTTATCGTGTTGAATTTTTGGACTTCAAAGTTGCAATTTTTTGAACATTGCGAATAATTGAAGAGTGATTGTTGACTGGTATATGTCAGAGCATGATGTCGCAATTCATTTGGTAAGCTGCCGAACTTTGAAAACTGCTGAAACTCTGTTTGAATAAAATTGTTTCTAATTTCTTGACTAACCTCAATATACTGCCTATTGAGCTCTAAATCTTCCATTGTCTCTATTTATCTTTCGCTGATTCTAAAGTTATGTCTATGAGTAAACAGAATAAAAAGAATATAAATCACAATAGTGGTTCAAAGCAGAGAAATTAGAATCTACACGGTATAACAGATGGTCAAATGAGGTATATTCAACGCAAGGCAAACGAATAGAGATGGTGACCCGAGGTAGGTAAATGACGATCTCGTTGTATCTCATCTATAGATTCGCCATCTATATACTTAACCAGATGGCCAAATCTCACTTCATCGATGTCATTTGAACAAGATAGTGGTAGAAGCATGAGAATCTACACCGTATAACATATGTTCGAATGAGTGACATAACACGTTAATAATGGAATACAGGTGTTGACCCACGGTAGGCCAATGACGATCTCATTGTATCTCATCTATAGATACCCCATCTAGTCAGTATGCCAGATGGCAAAATGACACGTCATCAAACTACAAAACACGTCATTTTGCGGATGGAGTAGAATTTAAGGCAAGATGAATAGATTAAAATGGGGTCTCAAAGGAAGCAAATTGTTTGTAAAAATATGAAACAAAGTTTATTCAAGAAGTTCAAAACATTACGAGTATTCACAAAAATCAAATAGATTTAACGTCTCCATCGCTGTCGAGGTTCTAAATCACGGTGTACATTCAATGATTTCCCTGAACCAGCAAGAGATGCCGTAACACGGCCCAGACAAAGTTTGTCCTCTGTTTGATATCGAGCGTTTGGAAAGAGATAATGTCTCGAGTATAAATCATCCAAATCAAAAATTCTATCATCATCATCTGGTATAGTAATTCTTATCAATCGAGTACGACACACAGTCATTGCGTTGAAAATGTTAATTTTTCGTCGGATCAATGCAGAACTAATCAAGCTTGTTATTTTGAGCTCAGGAATCCACAAGTTCAAAAAATCATCATCATTGATTTCGCATTTGGTTGTAGTCAGTTTTTTCAAATTTTTGATAGCGTCACATTTGAAAAAATCTCGTGGTATGACGTCAACTTCCTCGCCTTTACGCAAAATCAAAGAATCGAGACTCCCATAGTTGGACTTTGCGAACTCGATGAAATCATTGAACATTGATTTGTACATGGTCACTTGCCATTCTTTTGTATTCAAAATCTGTGCGATTTTCAATATTTCTTTTGGCCATTTTCTCAAATCAATAATTATCCTCATTGGTTGTCCTTTCTGGTTATACTTGTAAAATGCCTCCAGATACTTTACAACATCATCCATGATATTCTCACTCTCCGAAAATAACAACTTTTTCCTGCCCATACTCTTATACCAGTTTGATACTGTCTTGCTTATCTCAAAACCACTGAATTCCACCAATATTCCATCCGACTCTTCAGTCAAACCCAAAATCCTCGGTGTTATTGTGTTGAACTGTTGAATTTGTGAGCTGCACAATTTGGAGCATTGCGAGTAATTGAAACGAGCTTTATGACTACAATATGTGAGAATATGGCATCTCATTTCGTTTGCTAGTTTGCCAAACTTTGGGAATTGCTGAAACTCTTTTTGAATATTATTGTGTCTTATTTGTTCACTTACCTCAACATCTTGTCTTTTAGGTTCTGGATGATCCGTAGTCTCAATTTTTCTTTTGCGTGATGAAGTCGCTGTTTCTGAGTTCATTCTCTGATACGTAGAATGTGACGCAAGGCTAATGAATGAAGAAAATGGTCCGACGGGCTATTCTACCAATCTAGGTTCGCCAGATGGCCACATAACACCAAATCGGGTTGTCCGTGGAGCGAGATTGCTCAAGTGTCATCGAACTGCAAAATGTACAACGACCCAATAGAAATCGGGAAATTCAATTTCTATATTGAAAGAAAAAAAAACCAGTTTCAGGATACTTTATTAAAATATCAAAATATCAACAAAAAGTTAATTAATCATGATCGCTGTCAAACCATTGAGCTTGTTTTCGGTATACACGCAACCATTTTCCTTGGTAAATCGATGCTTCCACACGGCCCAAAAAACGAGTATTCTTGGTCAGACGGCGAGCATTTGGGAATTGAGGCCTTGGGAATAACTCATCAAAAGTAAAAGTTCTATTATCATCTTCTGGTAGATCGATTGTTAAAAATTGAGTACGACACACTTCCATTTCGTTGAATCTTTGAATTTTCCGGCGGATCAAATCAAAACTCAAGGAACTTGTTATTTTGAAATCTACACTCCAGTAGTTTAAAAAGTCATCATCATCGATCTCGCATGTGATATGTAATGTAAGTTTCTTCGATTTTTTGATAGCTTCACACTGGAAAAAGTTTCGTGGTACGATGAAATCTTTCTCGCGACTATGGATCTTCAAAGAATTGCGTTTACCATAGTTGGTCATTGCAAATTCCATAAAGTCATTGAACATTGATCTGTACAAGGCCACTTGCCATTCTTCTGTATCCAAAATTTGTGCGATCTTCAATATTTCCTTCGGCCATCTTCTCAAATCGATAGATATCTTCAAAGCCTTCCCTTGCTTGTTATACTTGTAAAACGTCTCCAGATACTTTACAACATCTTCCATGATATTCTCACACTCCGAAAATAAAAACTTTTTCTCGCCCATACTCTTGTTTATCTTAAATCCAGTGAATCTCACCAATATTCCATCCAAGTTTTCGACCAGTTCTAAATCTCTTGGTGTTATTGTGTTGAATCTTTGGACTTCAAAGTTGCACGTTTTTGAGCATTGCGAATACTTGAAAAGAATTTTTTGAGTGCAATATGTGAGAATGTGGAGACGCATTTCGTTTGCTAATTTGCCAAACTTTGGGAATTGTTGGGGAGGAGGATTGTTGACATTGCTAAATAGCCAAGAAATTTCATCTACGTCACTGTCTTGATCTTCAGCCGATGTTGCAGAAGACATTTTACGATTATTCTTGTTTGATGCTGAATGAATCGATGCAGTAGCTGGAGAAACGTGAGAAACAAAAAACACAACAAGGACAAATGGGGTTCTACCTTGCCCTATTCTGGTGTTACGTGGCATGCCAGATGGCCCCATAAATCGGGTCATCCATGGAGCGCGATTGCTCGAGTGTTCCCGAACTGCAAAATGTAAAACGGCCCAATCTAGACGAATGAGGACGTTTATGTTTCTTTGGAAATTTGGGATTCAATTTCTATATTGAAGGAAAAAAATTTCAGTTTCGAAATACTTTATTATTATTATATCAAAATGTCAACAAAAGGTTAATTAGTCATGGCCACTGTCAAATCCTTGATTTTGTTGGCGGTATACACGCAATACTTTTCCTGAGTCATAAATAGATGCCTCAACACAACCCAAATAACGAGTTTTCTTTCTTCCATAAGAAGTCGCATTTAGGAAGTGATTCCTTGGGAATAACTCATGCAAATCGAATCTTCTGTCATCGCCAACTGGTAGACGGATTTGTAGTATTTTAGTACGGCATACTACCATCTCATTGAATCTTTTAACTTTCCGTCGGATCAGATCAAAACTCAAAGAGCTGGTTATTTGGAGTTCATATGGCCAACAAGTCAAAAAGTCAGCATCGTCGATTTCGCATTTGCTTGTGATGAGCGTCTTCAATTTTTTGATAGATTCACATTTGAAAAAGTTTCGTGGTACGATGACATCTCTCTCGAAACAATAGAACTGCAAAGAATTGCGATTACCATAGCTGGTCATTGCAAATTCCTTAAAGTCATTGAACATTGATCGATACACGTCCACACCCCATTCTTCTGCATCCAAAATTTGTGCAATCTTCAATATTTCCTTCGGCCATCTTCTCAAATCAATTAGTATCCTCATTGACCTCCCTTTCTGGTTATACTTGTAAAATGTCTCCAGATAATTTACAACATCTTCCATGATATTCCCACTTTCCGAAAATAAAAACATTTTCTCGCCCATACTCTTATACCAGCTTGATAATGATTCATTGACAGCGAAACCATTGAATTTCACCAATATTCCATCCGAATCTTCAGTTAAATCCAAAATCCTTGGTGTTATCGTATTGAATTTTTGGACTTCAAAGTTGCACGTTTTTGAGCATTGCGAGTACTTGAAAAGAGATTTTCGAGTGCAATATGTGAGAATGTGGAGACGCATTTCGTTTGCTAATTTGCCAAACTTTGGGAATTGTTGGGGAGGAGGATTGTTGACATTGCTAAATAGCCATGAAATTTCATCTACGTCACTGTCTTGATGTTCAGCCGATGTTGCAGAAGACATTTTTCGAATATTCTTGTTTGATGCTGAATCAATCGATGCAGTGGCCTGAGAGACGTGGGAAACAAAAGAACACAACGAGGACAAATGGGGTTCTTCCTCGCCCTATTCTGGTGTTACGTGGCATGCCAGATGGTCACATAACATCAAATTGGGTCATCCATGGAGCGCGATTGCGTGAGTGTTCCCGAACTGCAAAATGTACAACGATCCAAGATAGACAAATAAGGACGTTCATGTTTGCTTGCGATGCCATATGGTCTACAGAATATATCATAAATTACTCGGAACACATCGTTCCATAGGTCGAATAGTGCCTGGAAGGGTGTGGTCTCAGCGAAAACCAAGCAATTTCATGAAAAACCACTATACACATCTTGTTCAGCTTGGGCAGAAACCTACTGTAAAATTTTTTCAGGTCGGTACATGATCGGGTTCCTGAGATACAGATATGCCCTAATATGAAGAGTGTCTCTCAAAAAATCGACCATTTTCTGCTTCTATAGCCATAACTACGAAACCCGGTCACGTACGGACCTGAAAAAATTTTGCGGCTAGTTTCTGCACAGACCTAACAAGATGTGTATAGTGGTTTTTCATGAAATTGCTTGGTTTTTGCTGAGACCCCCCCCCCCCCCCCCTAGTATTCTGCAGGGGTATTCGACCTATGCATCGTTCATACGAAAATTTTTTTATATCTCATCTATAGATACATCATCTATATAGTATGACAGATGAGAAGATGAAACGTCTTCGACAGCTCAAAATTAAAATACAAGTCATTGTGAAAAAAAATAAACAAATTGGAGGTCCAAGGCAGATACAAGAACCATCACAGTTTTGAAACACGTAATCATCTGATCGTGTCGTATCAACAAGATGTACAAATAGTTAGATATATTTTGATTCAAACTTTATTCAAAAAATTGAAAACAACACACAAAATAATTTCGAAATCCATGAACAAACGAAAAAATGTCAAAAATACTACAATTATATTCACAATCACTTTCATGTTCCATACAATCATCGCGAGAAATGAACAATGATTTTCTGTTTGGACCACCAATAACTCTAACATGGTTCAGATCAATCATATTTGCACTATAGTACCTAGCATTGGGAACCGCATCAGGTGGAAATAATATTGTTTGGTCTAAAGTTCTATCATCATCATCTGGTAGAATGATTTTCACTAATCGAGTTCGACACACTTCCATTTCATCGTATCTTCTTATTTTCTCACGGATCACATCAAAACTAAGCGAACTGTTTATTTCGAGCCTCATTTCCCAGAAAGCTAGAAATTCTTCATCATCGATTTGGCATTTCGGAAAAACAGAAAGCTCTTTCAATTTTCTGATAGCTTCATGTTTGAAAAAGTGTCGAGGTATGATGTCAACATCCTCGCCTTTCTCCATAGTCAATGATTTTATACTCCCATAGTTGGACATTGCAAATTCCATAAAGTCATTGAACATAGATCGGTACATGGTAACCTCCCATATTTTGATTTCTTCAATCCTCTTGAGCTTCAATATTTCCCTCGGCCATCTTCTCATATCAATCCGTATTTTCAAAACCTTCCCCTTCTTGTTATACTTGTAAGCCGCTTCCAGATACTGCACAATATCTTCCATGATATTCCCACTCTCCCAAAATAGAAACTTTCTCTCACCCAAGTTCTTATCCTTCACAAAACCAGTGAACTTCACCATTACTCCATCCGATTCTTCCCATAAATCCAAAAGTCTTGGATAACGCCAAATATATATGTTGAATCTTTGGACTTCTAAGTTGCACATTTTTGAACATTGTGAGTAGTTGATGAGTTCTTGTGGCTTGCAATATGTGAGAATGGGATGTCGCAATTCATCCGGTAGTTTGACGAACTTTGAGAACGGCTGAAAATAAAATAATAAAAAAATTAATGATAAAAAAATTAAAAAAAATTAAAAAATTAAAAAATACAAAAAAAACATTGTAAAAAAACATTGTAACTAACCATAAGATCTTGCTCTTCAGGCTGCTGTTCTTCGATTGCTTCCATCTCATTTATTGGCTCCATCTCTTCCATTGCCACAAACTCCAGCCCAGGCCATGGAACATCCCACCATGGATCATCTAAGTCCATCTCCTGATCCATTTGAACTGACGCAAGCCGATTGAATTGAGCAAGTGGCCCAAGATAGACGAATGAGGACCTCATTTTATCTTGTATATTTGGTACGCCAGATGGTCAAATGAGAGCAGCGCGTTTTCTCTTTGGAGCGCGATTGCTTGCACATACGCACATGTTAGTTGTTGGGCTCTACCAGTCAAGAAAAATCGATGTTAATTGACGCAAGGCAAATGGATTCAGGTATTCTTTTACGTGGCATGTTTGTAGACTTTGTGTACCATTGTTAGGTCAATATTGGTGGAAACTTCATTCATAAAACAGAAACAACATGAAAAATTATCATTTAAAAATCTCTTCGACATCGTCACGATACAATAACAATGACTTTCCTTGATGACTGATGTGAGCAGTAGCGCGACCAAAACAAAATGAGTTTTCGAGTAAGTAGCGAGCATACGGAAATAGTTCTACTGGAAAAAGACTGCTGAAATCCAAAATTCTATCATCATCATCTGGCAGCGTAATTTTTACATATCGATTATGGCATACTTCCATTTCGTTGAATCTTCTAACCTTCTCACGGATCAAGTCAAAGCTCAAAGAGCTTTTCACATTGAAGTCGTGTGCCCAACATGGGAGAAAATCATCATCATCAATTTCGCATTTTATCGTGCCGAATCTTTTCAAATTTTTAATAGCTTCACACTTGAAGAAATCTCTTGGTATCATGGGTAGGGTATCAACTTCCTCGCCTTTATGAAAGTGCAACGCATCCATTTTGTTGTTGGATTTGACGAATTCGATGCAGTCATCGAACATAGATCTGTACATGGTCACGACCCATGACTTTATTTCCAAAACCTGCTTGATCTTCAATATTTCCCTCGGCCATCTTCTCATGTTAATCCTTATTGTCGAAATCTTACCCTTCCTGTTATACTTGAGAAATGCCTTCAAGTACTTCACAACATCATCCATGATATTCTTTTCAGACGACAAGATTTTTTCTCGCCCATTCTTTTAGACCATTCCGAAAAATTTTCGATACCTTGACCAGTAAATTTCACCAATATTCCATCAGTATCTTCTATCAAATCCAAAACCCTTGGTGTTATTGTGTTGAATTTCTGGGTTTCCCAGTTACACACTTTTGAGCACTGTGAGTAGTCGAAGAGTGATTGTTTACTGGTATATGTTAGAGCGTGATGTCGCAGTAGATCTGGTAGAACGTCATATTTCGAGAACTTCTGAAAATTAATTTGAATCACAGTTTTTCTAAATACGAACTAACCTCAATATCCTGTTGTTCAGATTCCGGCTCTTCCATCGGATCCGGTTTTCTTTCGAGTGAAGCAGTCGTTGTTTCTGAGTCCATCGAACAATCGATATGAATTGACGCAAGACGAATGAATGAAGATCCTGACGCAAGGTAGACAAATGATGATCTTCTTCTGTCTTGGTATGCCAGATGGTCAATTGTGACTAGCGTGCGTTGTCCGTGGAGCGCGATTGCTAGTGTCCAACAATAACGTTGTTGTCCTGAACACATGCACAGTTTGTGGTGACCCAAGAAAAACAAAATACAGGCCATGAATACATACACCATATAGACAGTACGCCTGATGACCAGAAAAGACACAGATGACGTCATAAATGACTCACAGTTTGGGGCACATCATTCTCTAGACTGGTGAAGTGTTGCTTTTAAGGTTTTGAGTCTGACTTTGTTCGATGTGAGATCTCATTGCACACAATTTTATTGCAAGACTTTATTCAGAACAAACAAAAAATAAACAAACAAAATTTTTATCAACGATATTATCAAACAGTTTATCAGTTATCAATTGGAAATAAATGAAACTTTATCAATAAACCGCAAAAACAACTTGAAAATTATTATTTTACATTTCTCTGACATCATCACGATACACACACAAGGACTTTCCGTGGTGACCGATGTGAGCAGTAGCGCTACCAAAACTAAATGAGTTTTCGCGTAAGTAACGAGCATACGGAAAAAGTTCTGCTGGAAACAGAGTGTTGAATTCGAATATTCTATCATCATCATCTGGCAAAGTAATTTGTACATATCGGGTATGGCACACTTCCAGTTCATTGAATCTTCTAACCTTCTCACGGATCAAGTCAAAACTCAGAGAGCTTTTGAATTCGTGTGCCCAACATGCGAGAAAATCATCATCATCAATTTCGCATTTTATCGTGCCAAATCTTTTCAAATTTTTAATAGCTTCAAACTTGAAAAAATGTCTTGGTATGGTATCAACTTCCTCGCCTTCATGGAAATGCAACGCATCCATTTTGTTGTTGGATTTAACGAATTCGATGCAGTCATTGAACATAGATCTATACATGAACACAACCCATGACTTTATTCCCAAAATCTTCTTGATCTTCAATATTTCTTTAGGCCATTGTCTTACATTAATCCTTATTGTCGAAATCATCCCTTTTTTGTTATACTTGAGAAATGCCTCCAAGTACTTCACAACATTATCCATGATACTTTTTTCCGAAAACAAAAATTTTTGCTCGCCCATTCTTTTGGACCATTCCGAAAAATTTTCGATACCTTGACCAGTAAATTTCACCAATATTCCATCAGTATCTTCTATCAAATCCAAAACCCTTGGTGTTATTGTGTTGAACTTTTGGATTTCCCAGTTACACACTTTTGAGCACTGTGAGTAGTCGAAGAGTGATTGTTGACTGGTATATGATAGAGCGTGATGTCGCAATAGATCTGGTAGAACGTCAAATTTTGAGAACTTCTGAAAATAAATTTGAATCACCGTTTATCTAGATACGAACTAACCTTAATATCCTGTTGTTTAGGCTCCGGGTCTTCCATCGAATCCGGTTTTCTTTCGAGTGAAGCAGTCGTTGTTTCTGAGTCCATCGAACAATCGATATGAATTGACGCAACGCAAATGAAAGAATGCGACGCGAGGTAGACAAATGAAGATTGTATGTCTTGTCATGGCAGATGGTCAATCTGACATTGGTCAACATTTGGCGTGTTGTCCGTGGATAGCAATTGCTTGGGCCCACCAAAGGTGCTGTTGTCCTAAACACCTGCACAATCTACGGTGACCCGCGAACATAACAAAAGCTGTGCATACACCATCTATACAGTGCCTCATGACGGTCAGAGGAGTCAATATGTTATAAACGATACAGAATTTGGAGCACGGAGTTTTTCTGTTGTTACAGCGATGCTGTGAGCAAATGTTCGATCTCAAGTTCGTTCATTGTGAGATCTGATTCATAATTTTATTTAAAGACTTTATTTGAAACAAACATATCGCAACCAAAACATTATCAATTATGTATTGAAAATAAATGAAATTTCATCAATGAACCACAGAAACTACAAAAGATCATTATTTCAAATCTATTTTACATCGCGACGATGTACATAGAATGACTTTCCATCAGGAGGGAAGTAAGAATAAACACGACCAAATTCAATGTAGTTTTCCAGGCAAGTATAGAGCAAACGGAAACATTGCCAGTGGGAATAAAGCGTTAAATTCGAAAACCCTATCATCATCGTCTGGCAGTGAAATACGTATCAATCGAGTATGACACTCGTCCATCGCGATATATTGTCTAACCTTCTCACGTATTATCTCAAAACTCATTGAGCATTTTATATGAAACTTGAATGGCCAATACGCTAGAAAGTCGTCGTCATTCATTTTGCATCTGGTTGTTGAAAGCTGTCGCAAATTTTTGATGACATCACATTTGAAAAAGTCTTGTGGTATGATGTCGATTTCATCGCCTTTCTCAAAATGCAAAGAATTGAGTTTTCCATAACCGGACTTTGCAAACACGATACAGTCATTAAACGTTGATCTGTACATGTACATAGTCCATTTTTCGATTTTCTCAATCTTCTTGATTTTCAATATTTCCCTCGGCCATTTTCTCATATTAATCCTTATTATCGAAATTTCTCCCATTTTGCAATATTTGAGAAAAGCCTCCAAATACTTGACAACATCATCCATGATATTTCCCCTCTCCGAATACAAAAATTTGTTCTTGCCCATATTTCTATCATTGTCAACATCACGACCACAAAATTCAACTCGTATACCATCCGCCTCTTCTATCAAATCCAAAAGCTTTGGTGATGTTGTGTTGAACTTTTGGATTTCCCAGTTACACACTTTTGAGCACTGTGAGTAGTCGAAGAGGGATTGTTGACTGGTATATGTTAGAGCGTGATGTCGCAATATACCTGGTAGAACGTCAAATTTTGAGAACTTCTGAAAATATATTTGAATCACAGTTTATCTAAATACGAACTAACCTCAATATCCTGTTGTTTAGACTCCGGGTCTTTCATCGGATCCGGTTTTCTTTCGAGTGAAGCAGTCGTTGTTTCTGAGTCAATCGAACAATCGATATGAATTGACGTAAGACGAATGAATGAAGATACTGACGCAAGGTAGACAAATGACGATCTTCTTCTGTCTTATTATGCCAGATGGTCAATCGTGACTACCGCGCGTTGTCCGTGGAGCGTGATTGCTAGTGTCCACCAAATAAACTGTTCTCCTGAACACCGCACAGCCTGAGGTGATCTAAAACGATTAAAATAAACGTTACGCAAACACCATCTTTACAGTACGCCTGATGGCCAGCAGAGCTGTGCGGAACCCGGAACCCGGAATTCCGCGTTCCGGGTTCCGTGCCTTTTTAGTGGTTCCGCGTTCCGGATTCCGGGTTCCGAGAAAAAAATTTGATTCCGTGTTCCGGGTTCCGGGTTCCGTTATTTCTTTCTCAGGTTCCGAGTTCCGGATTCCGGATTCCGCAGTTTTTAATTTGTATCCGGGTGTTTGAATCAGTAATGAAATGGTTAGAAAACGAGTTTTTTGTAGTTATGCGCCCGGCTGGTTCATTAAAAGATGTCATTTTACTCGTCCCGGTCGCATAATTCACTTTTTTTTCAACGACGGTCCTCGAAAATTTTCTTTAAAATCCGAATTTTGAAATTCCGTATTCCGAGTTCCGGGTTCCGTGAATTTTTTTTCCGATTCCGTGTTCCGGATTCCGGATTCCGGAAAAAATTATTTCGGTTCCGAATTCCGGGTTCCGGGTTCCGGAAAATTTTTTTTGGTTTTGAGTTCCGGATTCCGGATTCCGCATTACAAAATTCACAGTTCCGCACAGCTCTGATGGCCAGAGGAGGGACAATATGTCAAAAAACGACACTGGACTTGGGACTTGCGGTGGACAAATTTCTGAGTTTAATTTTGTTCATTGTTCTCATTTTTTCTCGCTGTAGTGAATCTAAAATATGTACATCGATTAGAATTTTGAAATTTTACATCTTCATGACCCTGTCATAATTTTCTAATCTGCTACGTTATACTGCCTCTGTTTTGTATATTGATACATCCAAATCAATCGATTTGCTCTCCCACTCCGTCTTTCCCTATCTACGCGATCACACCATTTTTTGCCACGTCATAAAAGTGCAATGACCTATTTGACAACCACAAAAGCGCGTATCGTATTTCCATCATTTGCTATTCGCACATTCATTTGTCTCTTAACCATTTCCATCGGAGCGCTCTTGTTTGCTGTTCCTTTACTCACTTTTCCTGCAATATTTTGATGAATTTTTGTTGTACATTTTTTCCATCCACACCGTCTGCCACTCATTATTCAAAATATATTTACTCCTCTACTCGTTCATATTTTTTAGTAGCTATTATACGTGCCAAAACAACAGCTAGGAATAGAGCAAGTGCGCTCCTGAGTCTCGATACGTTTTTGCAGTTCGGGTTCTGTATTTACATTCAAAATAATTTTTTCGAAATGCAAAAACGCGTCGAGACCCAGGGGCTCACTTGCTTCATTCCTTGCCGTTAGTTTGGCACTTATAATATGATTCCAGTCTTTTTTCTTTGTTGTCAAACTTCCTCAGATTGTCAGGTTAGTTAATGCCCTTCATATAATCAAGAGCTTTTGAATAGAACGCTTTCCCTATGTCCCTGATGATTTTAGAATAATACCGTTCTATTTTGGGCCATTCCAGAAAGAAGTCAAGCATTCACCAAACGAATTTTGTTTGTTATGCATGACAAGTTTAATTTGTTCTACTGTATATTATAAAATTTGTGGATACACAACTTTAATTCCATCACTGCTTTTTTGTTCATTGTATGCCAACATGCCTTATCTATTTTCACATCAATTTCATCCATTTTCTGCATCTCTATACTCTCTCAATAATCACTTTTTATGTCATCTATCGATTGTTTTCGCATACCATTTTTTGACTTCTGGACACACATCAAATGCGCGTATCGTATACTATCTGTAAACCATCCAGGGTGGTAGGATCTCATCTTCTTTTGTTTCACTATTTTTTTCTGCAATATTCTACTGATTTGGTCGGTTTCCTCTCAACGGATGTAGTCAAATTTTCTCAGTTTGTCAGGCTAGTCAGTTTCAATTCATATAATCAAGAGTTTTTGGATAGAATGTTCCCCTCGTTACCCTGATAATGATCGAGTAACTCCTCTCTATTTACAGTAATTCTAGAAATCTGGAGTCAAGATTCACCAAAAAAAATGTTAGCTATATTTTTAAAAAGTATTTTATGCTACGTCATCTATTGATTTTTTCCGTATACCCTGTTTTGACCTTTCATAAAAATGAAAACGCGCCTATCGTATTTTCGCGCGTATCGTATTCCACCCATCTACCACTCACACAGTCATTTGTCTATCATTCATCTCCACCGGATGGTGACTCGTATCTCCTCTCGTTTTACTCATATTGCAAGGATTTTTTTGTTTTCCTCTCAACGGATGTAGCGAATGTCTTAAGCCATTTTGGTCGGTATTTATCAGCATTTCAAAATATGAAAATGTTTCTAAGCCTTTGCACTTCCATAAAATAAGTCTATTCACTCTTCTACTCCGTTTCGCAAATTGTTAGTAGCAATGATTCCAGTCCCGCTTTTCTTTGTTTTCAACTTTGTCAGTTTATCCATAATCAAGAGCTATTGAATATAATGCCCCTCTCATTTCCCTGATGATGTTTGAATAATTCCTTTCTTTTTCGAGTCAGACAAATTGTGCTAATTTCGCATGTCAATTTTGGTTCCGAGTCCTACTGTATATTCAGAATTGATGCATACAAATTTCTTTTTGATCGTATACCAACATGTTTTATCTATTGTCACATCAATTTCGTATCATACCATTTTCTGCATCTCTATACTCTCTCACACTGCTATCGCGTTGCGTGGTTTGACCTTTTGTCGCCCATAAAAGAGCAAACGCGCCTATCGTATTTTCGCGCGTATCGTATTTACACCAACCCATTTTTCTCATTTTCATTTTTCTAATTATTACTATTTTCTTTTCCTGCTGTTTTTATTTATGCCTTTTCTCTACAACCTCAACATCCCATTTACCGATTTGCAGGAATAACTGTGAAACTCTTGGAAAATATCACAATGTCTAGTTCAAGCGATCGATCAATGTCTCAACAAACCCCAAATGAAATTGCACAACCACAAGCCATGTTGTCAGGTGCATACGATGCATATCAATATCAGATTGATACAGGAGCATCACAGCTCACCAATTATTGGGATGAAGGTAAGTAAACAGAAAATCTGTCAAATCATATCTATAAATTTCAGGAATAACACCATTCTGCCTCAATGCCACTGGAACTAATGTCAAGGATGCCGAACCAGCAGAGTTTTCCGTTACTGCACCTGTCACATCTGATTTACTGGAATTGAAATCATCATGTGATGCAAGCACCACTGGACAATCAACTACCGCTCCAATCTATGGAATGAGTCAAATGTATGATGGAACGTGGAATTCGTATCATCCAATGCCACCAACTGATTATAGACCGGTATCATCAGTAGATCCATACCTCGGATTACCACCAATATCCACTTTTGGAAATGCCGGTTACACACAATTTTGTCCGCCAGCATCTGTAAGTTGTTTCCCATTTTAATTGTTTCATTTAGAACCATTCACTAGTACCGTATTTGTTCGAATACAACGGCACTGCAAACGCTGCTGTAAAATGCCCATATCTCGAAATCTAGAAGAGCTATCAAAAAGTGGTCAACTGCAAATTTGTAGATCAAAATTTCAGCTACAAGTTTGCTGTTGACAACTTTTTGATAACTGTACTAGGTATTTTACAAGTTGATCTAGAATTGTGCCATCTCAAAGAAGAGGTATACTTACTTTTTGTTTCAGAGTGAAATCAATGACACAGCAATGGCCGATCATGCACAATTTCAAAATGGAATGAGCCCTCACTTTGGTACACACTATGCTGATATGTCTTCGTCTGGTGCAATGGTCTCTGAACCAAGAGAAAAGTAAGTTTTTGTTAGAAATTGTTAAAGTTTATCATAAGAACTATTTAGAGCAAATGGATCCGTATCAGGGCGTTATAAACGTCGTGTAGTGACTTCACAACCATCGACTAGATACTCACCAGTATCCGAAGACTCCCCGGATACAGAATCTTTTACAAATGATGATAGGGCAACGCGTAGAAAAGCTCAAAATAATGCCAGAGAGCGGTTCGTTTTTTTGATAATTTTAAAGTTGATTTTTCAACAAATCCAAATGTTAATTATCATATACCAATTGTTTTACAGTGTCCGCGTAAAAGATATCAACTCGGCATTCGAGGAATTGGGACAATTGTGTGCCCACCTCAATCAAGTACCAACTGACACGGCACCAACAAAGATGGACATTCTCAACCAAGCTTATGCACTTATCACCCAAATGGAAGAACAGGTAAACAAAAACAATTTTGACTTTGATCAATAATAACTGCACTTATAGGTCCGCCAGCGTGAAGTGATCGCTGAAATGAAAAAGAAAACAGATGCTTCATGATTCGAAAGATACTGCTGATGTTGAACAATTGACACATAATCAATAATTCAAATGAATATCCAAGTAATTATTCCATCATTTGTGACGTTCCTTTTGTTTAATCTTTTTTTCTATCTAACATGAGCATGATTGTAAATTATTAATCTTAACCCAATTAGACCGAGTTCTTCTGTATTAATTAATCACCGGCTCTCCCATCGGATCCGGTTCTCTTTTAAATAAATCAGTCGTTGTTTTGGACTCCATTTCACAATCCTTATTAACTGACGCGAAGCGAATCAAATGACGCAAGGTAGACAAATGAGGTTCTTCTTCTGTCGTATTATGCCAGATGGTCAATTGTTACTAGCGCGCGTTGTCCATGGTGCGCGATTTCTAGTAGACAAATGAAGATAGACTTCTATCTTGGTATGCCAGATGAGCAAACGTGACCAACGCGTATTTACCATGGGGCGCGATTGCTCGAGTTCAACAATAATGTTGTTGTCCAGAGCATCTGCACAGTTTGTGGTGACCCAAGAAAAACAAAATACAGGACATGAATAGATACACAATATATACAGTGCGCCTGACACAGAAGACGTCATAAATGACTCACAGTTTTGGGCACATTATTCTCAAGACTGGTAAAAAATTGCTGTTAAATTTGTCTAACTTTGTTCGTCGTGAGGTCTCATTGCACATAATTTTATTTCAAGACTTTATTCAGAACAAACCAAATACAACTAAATTTTCGCAATTTTATCAATAAACTGCAGAAACCATTAGAAAATCGTTATTTACATCTATTCATAATTGTGACGATACACATAAACTGACTTTCCATCGGGACTAAGGTAAACTTTATCTCGACCAAAACGAAGTGATTTTTTACAATAGTGAGGAGCACGCGGAAACAATTCCTTTGGAAACAAGACGTCCAAATCGAAAGTTCTATTATCATCATCTGGCAGTGTAATTTGTAGTAATCGAATATCGCACGTTTCCATCACGTTGAATCTTCTAACCTTCTCACGAATCAATTCAAAACTCATCGAGCATTTTATTTCAAGCCTGTTTGGCCAATACGCCAGAAAGTCATCGTCATCGATTTCGCATTTGGTTGTAGTAAGATCTCGTATATTTTTGATAGCTGGGCACTTGAAAAAATTTCTTGGTATGATGTCAACTTCTTCGCCTTTCTTCAAAGTCAAAGAATTAAGACACCCATAGTTAGACTTCGCAAACTCTATGCAGTCATTGAACATTGGTCGATACATAAACACAATCCATGCTTCTATTTCCTTAAGCCTCTCAATCTGCAATATTTCCGTAGGCCATCTTTTCATATCAATCCTCATTGTCGAAATCTTTCCCTTCTTGTTATACTTGAGAAAAACCTCCAGATGTTTCACAACATCATCCATGATATTTTCTTCCGAGTACAATATTTCTTTCTTGCCCATTCTTTTGTACCATTTTGATGCATCGTCGATCGCCTGACCAATGAATTGCACCAATATTCCATCCGACTCTTCCGTCAAGTTCAACATTCTTGGTGCTATTGTGTTGAATTGTTGAATTTCTGAGTTACACACTTTTGAGCACTGCGCGTAATTGAAGAGTGATTGTTGATTGGTATATGTCAACGCGTGATGCCGCAATTCATTTGGTAGGATGTAGAACTTGGAGAATTGCTAAAAGTAAATTCGAATCAACAGGTTCTCTGAATATTAACCAACCTCAGTACCCGGTTTCTTAGGCTCCGTCTCATCCATTGGCTCCGGGTTTCTTTTGCGTGAATCAGTCGTTGTTTCTGAGTTCATCGAACAATCGATATGAATTGACGCAAAACGAATGAATGAAGGTGCTGACCCAAGGAAGACAAATGAGGTTCTTCTTCTGTCTTGGTATGCCAGATGGTCAAATGTGGCCAACGCGTATTTTCCCCGGAGCGCGATTGCTCGGGTCCATCAAAGGCGCTGATGTCCTAAACAACTGCACAGTCTACGGTGACCCAAAAAAACAGAAGGTATATATTCTATATACCTTACACCATATACATAACGATCGATGGCCAGAGGAGACACAGATGACGTCATAACCGACTTACAATTTGGAACACATCATTCTTTAGATTGGTAAAGTGTTGTGCAGATTGTGAGCGAACCATTGGGTTTAATTTCCTTGTAGAAATTGTTCTGAGATTTGATTGCACATAACTCATTTTTAACCACTTTATTCAAAACAAACATATCTTTATCAAAATTTCATTAGATCAATTGAAAATAAAAGAAGCTTTATCAATAAACCACAGTAACCCCAAAAGATTACTATTTTACATCTATTCAACACTGCGACGGTAGACACATAATGCCTTTCCCTGGTGACTGATGTAAGCAACAGTCTCTCGTCTAAAAATAAGTGAGGTCCTAATCAAAATACGAGGAAACGGAAATAATTCCAGTGGGAATAGGACGTCGAAATCAAAAACCCTATCATCGTCAACTGGAAGTGTAATCTGTATTAATCGAGTATGACACACATCCATCGCGATATATTGTCTAACCTTCTCACGGATCATCTCAAAACTGATTGAGAAATTTATATGGAACTTGAATGGCCAATAAGCTAGAAAATCATCGTCATCGATTTCGCATCGGGTTGTGGAGAGTTGTCGCAAGTTTTTGATGGCATCATTTTTGAAAAAGTCTCGCGATATGATATCAATTTCCTCGCCTTTATAGAAATGCAAAGAATTGAGTTTTCCATAACCGGACTTGGCAAACTCGATACAGTCATTAAACGTTGATCTGTACATGTATACAGTCCATTTTTCGATTTTCTCAATCTTCTTGATTTTCAATATTTCCCTCGGCCATCTTCTCATATTCATTCTTATTATCGAAATCTCTCCCATTTTGCAATATTTGAGAAAATCATCCAAATACTTCACAACATCATCCATGATATTTTCACTCTCCGCATACAAAAATTTGTTCTTGCCCATATTTCTATCTTTGTCAACATCACGACCACGAAATTCCACTCGTATTCCATCCGACTCTTCTATCAAATCTAAAATTCTTGGTGCCATTGTGTTGAAATGTTGGATTTCAGAGTTACACACTTTTGAACATTGCGAGTAATTGAAAAGGGATTGTTGAATGGTATATGTTAGAGCGTGACGCCGCATTTCATTCGGTAGGATGTTGAATTTGGTGAATTGCTGAAAATAAGTTCAAATCCACAGATTCTTTGAATATTAACTAACCGCAATATCCTGACGTTTAGGCTCCGGCTCTTCTATTGGATCCGGTTTTCTTTTGCGTGATTCAGTCGCTGTTTCTGAGTCCATCGAACAATCGATATGAATTGACGCAACACGAATGAATGAACCCAAAAAATACAAATGGTGTTCTTTTTCTGTCGTGGTATGCCAGATGACCAATTGTGACTAGCGTGCGTTGTCCGTGGAGCGCGATTGCTTCAGTCCGTCCAAGATGCTGTTGTCCTACTCCATCGCTACAGTACCCTTATAGGAAGAGGAGACAATATGTCATAAACGACACAGAATTTGGGGCACAAAGTTTTTCGTTTTGTACAGCGTTGATGTGGGCAAGTTTTTGAGTTCCACTTTGTTCATTGTGAGGTCTGATTGCACATAATTTTATTGCAAGACTTTATTGAAAACAAACATATCAAAACTTTATCAATAAACCACAGACAAAAATCGTTATTTCAAATTTCTGCAACATCGCAACGATACACACACAATGACTTTCCCTGGGATCCGATTTTAGCATGAGCACGACCAAAATTAAGAAAATCGTCATAAAAGTACTGAGCCAACGGAAACATTTCTGCTGGAAACAGGGTGTTTAATTCCAGAATTCTATCATCATCGTCTGGTAATGTAATTTTAACTGATCGAGTATGACACGGTTCCATTCCGTTAAACCTTCTAACCTTCTCACGGATCAAGTCAAAACTCAAGGAGCTTGTTATAGTCAAGTAGTCTGGCCACAAATTTAGAAAGTCATCGTCATCAATTTCGCATCTGGTTGTAGTAAGCTCTTTCAAGTTTTTGATAGCTTCACACTTGAAGAAATCTCTTGGTATCATGGGTAGGGTATCAACTTCCTCGCCTTTATGTAAATACAAAGCACTCATTTTGTTGTTAGACTTGACAAATTCGATGCAGTCAGTGAACATTGATCTGTATATGGTCACATCCCATGTTTCTGTTTCCAAAATCTTGTTGATCTTCAATACTTCCGTCGGCCAGTGACTCAAATGAATTTTTATAATCTTAGTCTTCCCCTCCTTGATATATTTGTAAAACGATTCGAAAAACTTCGTAACATCGTCCATAATATTCTCATTTTCCGAAACCAAAAATTGTTGAAACCGCCGATTATTAAACGCCACCAATATTCCATCATCCACCTCCATCAAACTCAAAATACACGGTGCTTTGGTGTTGAATTGTTGAATTTCCGAGTTGCACACTTTGGAGCACTGCGAGTATTTAAAAAGTGCTCGTTGTTTGGAATATGTTAGAACGTGATGCCGCAATTCCTCTGGTAAAATGTTGAATTTGGTGAATTGCTAAAAAACCAGTTTGAGTCATCGCGTCTTTTGATACTAACTAACCTTATTATTCTGTCGTTTAGGCTTGGGCTTTCTTTTGCGTGATTCAGTCGTTGTCTTCGAGTCCATCGCACGATCGATATGAATTGACGCAAGACGAATGAATGTAGGTACTGACCCAAGGAAGACAAATGAGGTTCTTCTTCGGTTTTGGTATGCCAGATGGCCAAATGTGGCCAAAGCGTATTTTCCCTGGAGCGCGATTGCTCGGGTCCATCAAATGTGCGAATTCGTGAAGCGTTCCAATTTTTTTTTAGTTCAGAGTCGAAACGATGTTGAATAGATGTAAAATAATGATTTTTTGTGTTTTCTGTGGTCTATTGATAAAGTTTCATTTATGTTCATTGAATAACTGATAGCATTTTGATGAAGATAAGTTTGGTTGGAACAAAGTGATTAAAACTGTAGTTAGTACAAACAGACTTGGAAAGATAGGAAATTTAGATAAATATAAATTTATTAAGAAAAATGAAGGATATAGCCTTTATTTTGTTTTTCTTGGTTAACCAAGACTGTGCAGGTGTTTAGAGGAGCGGACTGAGTTGAAGAAACTCGAGTTTAAGGAAAAAAACGGACCGAGTTGAAGGTTGGTTCCGGACTGAGTTGAAGAATGCAGAGAAATGCATTTTGTGTGCTAAATTCAAGAGACGCAGAGAAAAACGTGGCAACGGGGCACACTTGCATTCTTCAACTCAGTCCGGAAGCAACCTTCAACTCGGTCCGTTTTTTCTCTTAAACTCGAGTTTCTTCAACTCAGTCCTCTCCTCGGTGTTTAGGACAACAGCACCTTTGGTGTACTCAAGCAATCGCGCTCCACAGAGAACACGCATTGCTCTTAACTGAACATCTGGCATTCCAAGAAAATAAAGATCCTCATTTGCATACCTTGCGTCACATTCGTTAGTTCATTCGATTTGCGTCAAGATGGAGACCGAAACAACGTCTGGCTCACGAAAAAGAAAGCCGGAGCCGATTGATGAGCCAGAGCCTAAACGACAAAATATTGAGGTGGGTTGATATTCAGAGAATCTGTGGATTCGAACTTATTTTCAGCAATTCTCCAAATTCAACGTCCTACCGAATGAAATGCGGCGTCACGCTCTAACATATTGCAGTCAGCAATCACTTTTCAATTACTCACAATGCTCGAAAATGTGTAACTCGGAAATCCAACATTTCAACACAATATCTCCAAGAATTTTGGATTTGATTGACGAGTCAGATGGAATATTGGTGAAATTTACTGGTCATGAAATGGACGTATCAAAATGGGCCAAAAAAATGGGTGAGAAAAAAATCTTCTCCTCGGATAAAAATATCATGGATGATGTTATTAAATATTTGAAGGTTTTTCTCAAATATAGCAAGATTGGAGAGATTTCGATAATAAGGATTAATATGAGAAGATGGCCGAGGGAAATATTGAAAATCAAGAAGATTGAGAAAATCAAAAAATGGACTGTGATCATTCACAGATCAATGTTCAATGACTGCCTCGAATTCGCAAAGTCTAACTATGGGAACCTCAATTCTTTGCATTTTGAGAAAGGCGAGGAAATTGACATCATACCGCGAGAATTTTTCAAAGATGATGCCATCAAAAGTTTGCGACAACTTTCCACAACCAGATGCGAAATCGATGACGACGACTTTCTAGCGTATTGGCCATTCAAGTTTCATATAAAATGCTCAATGAGTTTTGAGTTGATCCGTGAGAAGGTGCTACGATATAACTTCATGGGAGTGAGCCATACTCGATTGATACGTATTTCATTGCCAGATGATGATGATAGCATTTTCGATTTGAACGTTTTATTCCCACAGGCAATGTTTCCATCTGCTCGTTACTTGCCTGGAAACTACGTTGATTTTGGTATTGCAATTGCTTACTTCCCTTCTGATGGAAAGTCATTCTATGTGCATCGTCGCGATGTTGAATAGATGTAAAATTATGATCTTTTGTGGTTTCTGTGGTTTATTGATATAGTTTCATTTATTTTCAATCGATAACTGATAAAAATTTTGATAATATCGTTATCAAAAGCTTGATTTTTTTGTTTTTTGTTTGTTCTGAATAAAATCTTAAAATAAAATTATCAAACGCAATCAAAAGTTGTAAATCTTAATACTCACAATTGTTTCAATATTGACCAGTTGATATAAAAAAAAATTTGGACAATTTTAAACTAAAACCTTATCAGCAAATAACACAGACACAGAAAATCAATTATATGCAGCCATTTTCTTTCCAGTAGGATCGATATGAACGGTAACACAACCAAAACGAAATTGATTTTTTCCTATCTTCCGAACAATCGGAAACTGCTCAATTGGGAATAATACTTGAAAATCGAAAATCCAATCATCATAATCAGGTAAATTAATTTGAAAAGATTGAATCTCGTCCATCTCGTTCAACTTCAACATTTTCTGACGAATCAACTCGAAACTCATTGAGCATATTATTTTGAATCCACGTGTTTTGCAAGCTAAAAAGTCATCATCATCGATTTCACATTCAATCTTGCAGTTGAGATGTTGCAAGTTTCTGATAGCATCACATTTGAAGAAGTCTCGTGGTATGATATCAATTTCCTCTCCTTTCTTCAAAATCAAAGAATTAAGCCTTCTGGACTTTGCGAATTCGATGAAATCATTAAACATTGATCTGTACATAGTCACAGTCCATGATTTTACTTCCGCAATCTGCTTGATCGCCAATATTTCCCTCGGCCATCTTCTCAGCTTGATAGTAATTATCACAATCTTTCCTTTTTTGTTATTCTTGAAAAACGCCTTCAAATATTTCTCAAGCTCGTCCATGATATCCTCATTTTCCGAATACAACAGTTTCTTCTCCCCCATTATGTTGTTCCATCCAGGTGGCTTGGCAAAATCAGAAGCAGTGAATTTTACCATAATTCCATACCTTTTTTCCTTCAACTCCAAGTATTGTGGTGTTTCGATGTTAAATCGTTGGATTTCTGAGTTGCACATTTTTGAGCATTGTGAGTAGTTGAAAAGTGTTTGTTGATTGCAATATGTTAGAATTTGATGTCGCAGTTCGTTTGGAAAAATGCCAAATTTTGGGAATTTCTGAAAGTTAGTTTGAATCATAGTGTCTCTTAATATCAACTAACCTCAATGTTCTGTTTTCTTGGCTCGGGCTCTTCCATTGTATTTGGTTTTCTTGAGATGCAATTACCCATTCTAATTTTCCTGCAGCAGACTCTATTTCTCAATCGATATGAATTGACGTAAGACGAAAGAATTTTGACCCAAGGTAGACAAGTGAGGACCTTATGGTATACCAGATAGCCAAATGAGACTGACGCGTGTTGTCCGTGGAGCGCGGTTGCTCGAGCCCAACAAATACGGTATTGTCCTGAACACCTACACAGCCTGCCGTGTTTTGAGATAAGCAATACTACCGATATACGTACATACGCCATATATACAGTGCACCTGACGGCCAGAGTTTGGGTTTTGCGGTGGACAAATTTGTAAATTTAATTTCGTTCATTGGGAGGTCTGATTGCAAATAATTTTATTTCAAGATTTTATTCAAAACAGACATGTCGTTATCGAAACTTTGTTAATTATATATTGAGAACAATTGAAACTACATATATAAATCAATGAAAAAACATTACAAAATCGTTATATTACATTTTTTAAACATTGCGACTGTACACACACAAAGACTTTCCGCGATGACCAATTTCAGCAACAACACGCTCAAAATAAATTGAGTTTTCATTATAGAAAAGAGCAAACGACAACATTTCCTGTGTGAATAAAACGTTCATTTTGAGAATTCTCTCATCATCATCTGGAAGTGCGATTTCTACTACTCGAGTATGGCACGCTTCCATTTCGTTAAACCTTCTGATCTTTTCACGGATCAACTCAAAACTCAGTGAGCTTTTCAATCTTAGATCGTGTGCCCAACATGCTAGAAAGTCATCGTCATCGATTTCGCATTTGGTTGTAGTTAGCTCTCTCAAATTTTTGATTGCGTCACACTTGAAGAAATGTCGAGGTATTATATCAACTTTCTCGCCTTCATACAAATGCAGAAACTTCATTTCGGTGTTTGATTTGACGAATTCAATGCAGTCGTTAAACGTTGGTCGATACATGAACACAATCCATGTTTCTGTTTCCAATATCTGCTTGATCCTCAGCACTTCCCTCGGCCATCTTCTCATATTAATCCTTATTGTAAAAATCTTCCCCTCCTTTTTATACTTGAAATACGTCTCCAAATATTTTACAACATCGTTCATGATATTGTCGTTTTTTCCAGAATGCGAGAATATTTTCTCGCCCATTTTTTTGGGTCCTTTAAATATATTACCGATTCCATTCTCAGTAAACTTCACCAATATTCCATACGGCTTTTCCGTAAAATCCAAAATTTTTGGTGAAATTAAATTGAATTTTTGAACTTCTGAGTTGCACATTGTTGAACATTGTGAGTAATTGAAGAGTGATTGTTGCCCGCAAAATGTTAAAACGTGATGTCTCAATTCGTTGGGAAGAATGCCGAACTTTGAGAATTTCTGAAAATAAAGATGAATTCTATTATATATTTGTTGTAGTCCGTTCGGAAAACTGGCAAATTTTGGAAACCTTCTAATAGAAAAAAGTCTTACTTACCATATCGTTTTGATTGAGCACATTATTCTTCAAAAGTTCATCACCCATTATTTCCTCAGCCCCTCTGACTTTATTCCTCGATCGATATGAATTGACACAAGACGAATGAAGAGACGTAGTGACCCAAGGTAGACAAGTGAGGATCCTATTTTATGCCAGATGGCCAAATATGATCAACGTGTGTTGTCCATGGAGCGCAATTGCACAAGTCATTCTTGGCACCTGCATAGCCGAAGGTCAGCCAAGATAGACAAATAATTGATGTTTGTTCGCTAGACCAGATGGTTAGATACATAGTGTATGAAGTCAGCGGCTTCAACTTCCCACATACATATTTTGTATAGGAAGTCTGATCAAACACAGATCAATATATTCAAAAAAAATTTAATATTTTAACCGACAAATTTATCAGAAGTTTATTCGAATAATGTGTAATTTAAATATGTTAAAAAGTGACAATTGTAAATTAATTATTATCTGAAAATTTCAAGGTTTGCAATGATTTTTTATTATTATTAATGCTTACAAAAACGCGACCCAAATCAACACGCCAAGTCTCACAGTTAATCACATAACGAGCTTTTGGGAAAAGCTCTTTTGGAAACAAAGCATCTAAGTTGAACTTTCTATCATCATCATCTGGTAAACAAATATGTAAGAATCGACTAGGGAACATATCATTGATCATTTCAAACTTCTGACGGATCACTTCAAAACTCAGTGAACTTGATATTTGAAACCATTCAATGTTCAGGTTCAAAAAATCATCGTCGTCAATTTCGCACTTGATCTCGGTTTGGAACTCTTTCAAGTTTTTTACAGCTTCACACTTGAAAAAATCTCGTGGTATGATGCCAACTCCCTCGAGTTCTTGCAGAACCAGCCGGTTGAGTTTTCCATAGGTTGACTTTGCAAACTCGATACAGTCATTGAACGTGGACGGGTACATGAACACAATCCACAATCGGATTTCTGCAATCCTCTCAATCTTCAATATTTCTCTTGGCCACCGTCTCAATTGAATTTTTATGTGCCAACTCGCCTCCGTCGTGTTATATTTGTAAGCGGCCTCAATATACTTTGCAACATCTTCCATGACATTTTCACTTTCTTCGTACAAAAACCTCTTCCTGCCCATACTTTTGTAATAACTATACCCGCTAGTGAAACCTTCGAACTTCACCAATATTCCATCGGACTCTTCCTTCAACTCCAAATATCTAGGTGTTATTGTGTTGAATTGTTGGATATCTGAGTTGCACACTTTTGAGCATTGTGAGAACTTGAAAAGAGAGCGTCGTTTGCAATAAGATAGAATGTGATGTCGCGATTTATCCGGAAGACTTGCGAACTTTGGAAACTTCTGAAGATAATAAGTTTAAACGACTAGATATAGCTTCTTACTTACCACATTTTCCTTTGGCATTGAGACTTCGTTACCCATTTTTCCCTGCAGTACTTGGTTCTCGATCGATACGAATTGACGCAAGACGAATGAACTGACGAGTGTGACGCAAGATAGACGAATGAAAACCTTATGGTATACCAGATGGTCTAATAGGATTAACGCGTGTTGTCCATGGAGCGCGATTGCACAAGTCACTCTGAGAATCTGCATAACCTTAGGTCAGTCAAGATAGACAAATAATTGATGTTAGTTATTTGCACTAGATGCCTAGATACATATCACAACATCAATCACAATTCTGAAACACATAATTTGTTAAATTCCGACAGTAACTTCAGGATCGGTGATAGAATCATGAGCTCTAACTTTTTAAATATATCCGATGCTTATGTAGTTCTTTCCACAAATTATTCAACATAAACGAACTTATTCGAAAAAATACACATTTTGATACAAAACTTTATTCAAACAAATGAATAATTCACAAAACCAGATTCCTCAAATTTGGCTCCATGCACATTGCTTTTCCTGCACTAAGAATGGATGCCTGAACACGGCTCAGAAGAATGGAATTCCTTGTACGATGAACAGCGTTTGGAAAAAGCTCTCTTGGGAACAAAACATCTACCTCAAAAGTTCTATCATCATCTTCTGGTATAGTGATCAACACTGATCGAGTTCGACACACTTCCATTTGATTAAACATTTCCATCTTCCGGCGGATCAACTCGAAACTCATCGAGCAAGTTATATCGAGCTGAAAGTTCCATAAATTCAAAAAGTCATCGTCATCGATTTCGCATTTGGTCGTACATCGAAATTCTTGCAAGTTCCTGACAGCTTCACATTTGAAGAAGTGACGGGGTATAACGTCAACTTCCTCGCTTTTGTGCAGAATCAACGAATTGAGGTTTTTGGATTTTGCAAACTCGATACAGTCGCTGAACATTGATCGGTACATGAAAACCATCCATTTTCCGATTTCCTCAATTTTCTTGACTTTCAATATTTCCTTCGGCCATTGTCTCAATTTTATTCTAATCATCTCAGTCTTTCCCTTCTTGTTATACTTGTAAGACGCCTCCAAATACTTCACCACTTCATCCATGATATTCTCACTATTTGAGTACAACAATTTCTTTTCACCCATACGTTCCGTACTTCTGGAATACCAGCTGCCAGTAAACTTCACCAATATTCCATCCGACTCTTCCGTCAATTCCAAATGCCTCGGTGCAATTGTGTTGAATTGCTGGATTTCAGAGTTGCACAATTTTGAGCATTGCGAGTAATCAAAAAGTTCCCGTCGTATGCAATATGTGAGAACGTGGTGACGCAATTCATCTGGTAGTTTGCCGAATTTTCGAAACTGCTGAAAAAGTAGATGTGCAAGTTTTGAGAAGTTTGAACTAACCGCAATACAAGGTATCATTGTTTCCATTTTTCTCTTACGTGGAGTAGTCGTTGTTTCCGGATCCATCAAATGTAACTTGACGCAAAGACGAATGAATTGAGGTTATGGCACTAAAACGATGTTCTCACGCCTGATCTATGCAGCATGCCAGATGACAAAATGAGGTAATTTCTCAGTGGGGCGTGATTGCTTGAGTCGATTCAAAACACCTGCCTGAACTGTAGTGGCCAATACAATGCGCCAGATGATCAGATTAGATACTAAAAATGCCATTAATGGCTCATAATCTCAAGCTAAGACACCTGCGCAATCTTTGGTAGTTTGTTGAATTTTCGGATTTTCTGAAAAAAGTAGATGTGCTGGTTTTGAAAAAAATATAAACTAACCGCAATATAAAGTCTCATAAGTTCCATTTTTTTTTGCGCGGAGCAGTCACTGTTTCTGGATCCATCAGTGTTACTTGAGGCGAAGACAAATGAAATGAGACGATGACACTATGATGACAAATAAAGAGATTATAACGTCTGATTTGGCGGTTTCAGATGGTCTAATGACGGTTTCTCCGTAGGGCGTGATTTCTCAAAGCCTGCTGAACGCCTGCACTACTTACGGTGTACCAAGACAGACAAGATCATAGATACGCCATCTATTCATAAGATAGTCGGATTAGAAACATCATATGTTAAAAATCATAGAAAAACGTGTTTATATTATGAAAAGTATGGCAACAATCCAAACAATTATTTTGTCAGCCGAAGAAACTAATGAAGATTGTTTCTCCAATGATACTCCAACACTATAAATATCCCGATGAACCGGCAATTGACAAACAGTCTCTCCCATTGCGAATTGTTTCACCAAAACTGTTTTGAATCCACCAAAAGCAACATAGTCATCAAAGTTTTGTGGAGATTCACCATCGATACCACATCCCGTGATACTCCAATACCAAAGAAGAACATCGGAGCCCGCTGACCAGTTGTTAGTGATTAGGCTCCACTCATTTGCATTAGTGTAAATTCCGACAGATAGTCCCAGTTGTCTAGCACGAGTTAAAATACTGTCGATGAAGATAGTATTCTTAATTTGATCAGTTGGCCACATATATGCGTTGTTTGTTACCTACAAACATAACAATTTTTTTCGATTTAAAAGAAAAGTTACCGTAATCCAAACAGTTCTAACAAGAATTCCATTATTCTCCAATCCCCCTACCATCATATCCAACTGCTGACTGCCTTCCACGTCACTACTCGGGTCTGGATCCATGTAAATTTCCACTCCTATTCCTGTGTGGTAAGCATTTCTGACTGTGGCAACCGAATCTGTATTAAATGCACCATGGGAGAAAGATTGGATGAAAATGGTCTGATAGCCGGATGATTTAAAACATTTCATGTTTTCTGGTGTGGTCCGCGTCCATACCATCAAACCGTATGCGGTAGCAACCTGTATAATTATGAAAGTATTTATAATTTCAAATTTATCAATTACATCGTTGTTAACAACTTCAGGAGCTGGTGGATAATGTGGAGCTGCATAAGTAGAAACAACTAGAAATAGAAGAAGTGTTAAGACAAACATCAGAATTGATAATGATGGAGCTCCATTCTTGGTTTATATAGAAATTCTCGAAAGGTTACAAAAAGAGGAAGTATAGTGAATGATAACCACAAGCGACGTTTCACCATCCGACCAATTTGTTATCAGTGGAAAAATGGAAATACTACAGGAAGAGGAAGTTTGTGAAAAAAACGCCCACCAAAGATTTTCGAATGCGCTATCAAATGAATCATTCCATTTTTGGTACAAAATACAATCAAAAATTGGATTATGAAAGTGTAGTGAAATAATAGAGTAGTATCAACTTTCACGAAAAAATCTAAGTTTTCCGTAGGGCGTGGTTTCTTGGAGCCTGCTGAACACCTGTATCACTAACGGTGTAACAAGACAGACACTACCATAGATATGCCATCAGATAGTCGGATTGAAGACATCGACCAGGATGCCGGGGTCGTTTTGGGCTAGGGAATGGCGGATGATCACCGAATCGCCAAACACCTGCCATTTTGTTTCGCCTGTTAGCCGAAACCTTGCTAATTTCATGCTGACTAATCGCCTATTGCTGGCCGAATTCACACGTATTCAAGGCTCTCAAGCGATAGATATAAACTGGAAATTAGGGAAATTGAATCGTAAAAAAAGATTATGAAAATTATTTTTCATTTCTCCCAATGTTCTCCCAATGTTAAGCTTGCCAACTTGCGTCAGCAGGCCGTTTACCTGCCAATAATTTACTAAGTATATAAAAAATTTCATATAAGCATGTTTTTATTTACTTCCATAATTATTCAACATTTATCAACTTGAAAACCTTTCAATCAAAAACTTTATAGAATGAGTCGCGAAACTAAACCGCGGGCTCTGTTCGGGTAAGTGGGGCTTTAGCTAATAAAGAGGGCCTATAAAAATAAATAGGGCTTTTCGATAAAGAGGGCTCTAAAAGATAAAGAGGGCTAAAAAAATAATAAAGAGGGCTTTTGGATATGTGGGGCTTTTGGATATAGAAGGCTAATCAAAATAAAGAGGGCTTTTGGATAAAGAGGGCTTATCAGTCAACAAGTGAATTTGTTCTGTTTTTCCATTATTTGTCAGTCTCGAGTACAGTCAATAGCCCTCTTTATCCAAAAGCCCCACATATCCAAAATTCCTCTTTATCCTGATTTGCCCATTAGCCCTTTTTATTTTGTATAAGCCCTCGTTTACCCCTTAAGCCCCACTTACCCGAACAGAGCCAAACCGCGATATCGGTTCATCAATAATGATTTTTCAGAAATATATTTAGTTATCTCAACACGGTCTAAATGAATGCAATCATCAGTGAGATGATAATAAGAATTTCGGAAAAGTACCGATGGAAATAAAGAAGCCAAATCAAATGTTCTATCATCATCATCTGGCAAAGTTATTTTGAAATATTCAGTAGGGCACACTTCCATCTCGTTGTATCTTCTAACTTTCTCCCGGATCAACTCGAAACTCATTGAGCATTTTAAATAGACCGCTTGTGGCCAATAGGCTAAAAAGTCGTCGTCATCGATTTCGCATTTGGTTGTAGATAGCTGTCGCAAGTTTTTGATGACATCACATTTGAAGAAATTTCTTGGAATGGTATCAACGTCCTGATTTCCATGGAGATGCAGAGAATTAATTTTATTGTTAGATTTAACAAACTCGATGCATTCATTGAACATTGATCTATACATGAACACATCCCATCTTCTGATTTCCACAATCTTCTTGATCTCCAATATTTCCTTCGGCCATCTTCTCATTTCAATCAATACCTCCTCAATCTTCCCCATCTTGTTATACTTGAGAAATTCCTCCAAATACTCTGCAACATCGTTCATGATATTCTCATTTGGTCCTGAATACGTAAATTTTTTCTCGCCCATTTGTTTGGACCAGTTCAATATGAATTCAATCGGTTGACCAGTAAACTTCACCAATATTCCATCTGCCTTTTCTATCAAATGCAAAAGTCTTGGTGATATTGTGTTGAATTTCAGAATTTCAGAATTACACGCTTTTGAGCATTGCGAGTAATTGAAAAATGTGCGTTGACTGCAATATGTCAAAGTGTGATGTCTCAATTCATCCGGTAGAATGTGGAATTTTGAGAAAATATGCTGAAAATTTGTTTGGGTATCAGTTTCTCTAAATATAAACAAACCTCAATTTTTCGTCGTTTTGGCGCTGGCCCTTCCATCGTGTCCATTTTTCTCTTGCGTGAAGCAGTCGCTGTTTTTGAGTCCATTTCCCGATTGGTGTGTCTTGACGCAAAACGAATGAATTTGGGTGGTGATGCAATATAGACAAATGCAGATCTTTCTCTGGTTTATCGATTTTGTATGCCAGATGATCGTTGCGTGTTCTCCGTGGAGCGCGATTGCTCGAGTTCACCTAAACACCTGCACGGGCCTATGAATTACGCCAGATGATCAGATTAGATACAGACTGTGTTATTAGTGGCTCATAATCTCGAAACACATCATTCTTCAGATCGGTAGATCATTGCATGAATGGTACAAATTCTTGGGCTCTTACAAATATGGAGTCAAAAAAACTTTTTTTTTTCATATTTTTGTCAGATACCTCAATGTGTCAAAATTCCATCAATCTTCACATTTCTCTTTTTTTATCATATCATTTTTATCACTTTATATTTATCACACTTATTGACAAAAAATGTGTAAAAATTTCAGATCCTTTTCAGTGCTTTGTCAAATTGTGTGTTGATCGGAGAGACGCAGAGAACACAAGCGCGTATCATATAAGTGTGAAAATTTGGAATCAAAACAATCATTTTATCAGTTTGGTGGCTTAACAGTTGGTGATGGATTCTCGGGATCCGGTCTCACTCGAACAATCAGCGGATCCACCAATGCCAAATCTTGAGGTCAGTTTTCTTTTTTTTTCAAAAAACTTATCTAACACAAAACTTTCAGCTTCTTCAATTCTACAAATATTCCAAGCTTGTGCCAGAATTGAGGAGCCATATTCTCAGTTATCTCAATTTCCCAGAACTATTCAACTACTCGCAATGCACCAAATTCTGTAACTCCGAAATCCAAAAGTTCAACACCAAGCCACCAAAATCGTTGGAATTGCACCAAGAGGAGAATGGTGGGATTCGGGTGAAGGTGGTGTATAAAGTCAAATATTATCGTGAGCATTACGGTCCAATGAATAAATCCTACTATGTTGAGAAGAAATTCCAAGCTGGAGAGGATATCAAGAAGTATTTGTTGAGAATCTACAAATATGTGAAGCAAGATGAGAAAACTGAGGATATATCGATTGATATGAGCTTTTGGCCTAAGGAAGTTTTGGAGATTCCACACATTCAAAATATACCTTCCTGGAAGATCACCTTATCTAAACTTATGTTTGAGGATTTTGTGAATTTTGTGGAATCCACCCATTCCCTCAAATCCTTGGCACTAGAAGATTGTGAAACTATCAATGATAGAGTAACAGTACCGACTCAATTTTTCAAGCTCCAATCCATCCGAAATTTGTCAGGAAGTTTTTGTATCAACACAAAATTTGAGATGGATGAGGTGGATTTCCTTGAGATTCACCCGAAATATTTTCAACTGTCTAGTTGGGTGGATTTTCAACGGATCAGAGCCAAATTGATCAGATGCAATCGGGATCGGAGAATTGGATTTTGTGAGCTCTCGATTGATCTACCGGATGAGCATCCTCAACATTTTTCGCTATTGGAATTATTCCCATATCAGCCATTTCGCACGATTTACGATTTGAGGAAGGATCGATTCAGGATTGGAAGAACTTATGGATATATCGAAAACTACAGTAAGACGTTGAGATTGATGCTTGGAGCATATCCATCAATTGATTGTGACAGTACTGGCGATGAGTATAGTGATGAGGAGTGATAATTTTTTTTGTTGATTTTTTTTCTGAAAAATCTTTTTTATGTCATTATTTTTGAAGTTTTTGTGACAATTTCTTGTCGTTTTTTTTTGAGAATAAACTGCTTCATTTTATTTTTTTGTAAAGCTGTTATCAGTATGTAATAACTGTAAAACGTCATGAATGTGTTATCACCAACTGATATGATAACAATCTAATCAAATCTATTGTGTAAATCAAATTTATTTTCCTTTGATCTACACATTTTTTCGATGAAAATCTGTCAAAAAAAAGTTGTTTCACACATTTTTTTTGTCATGATTTCAAAAACATGATGAGCACCGACAGACCTGAAAAGGTGTAAAACTACCCAAAACATGGTACATCGCTATCAAGAAATGACCCATTTTGGTCAAAACCTGATCGTTTTCGATTGTAAATGGTGCATAATGACCAGAAATAGTGCATTAGACCTTGATAGTGCAGAATGATCAAAAATTCAAAAAATAGAAAAAAAAATAATGCATCACGGTCATAAACCATTCGTATGAGCGCATGGTGCATAGTGACCAAAAATAGTGCAATTAACAAAAACCAACCAAATCTGACCCACAAGGATAGGGCAGGTGTTTCTTCATTTGATTCGAGCAACCGCGCTCCACTGAGAACACGCATCGGTCATCTGATACAAAAAATCAATAAGCCAGACAACGATCCTCATTTGTCTATCTTGTTCGCCATTTCTATTCATTCGTTTTAAGTCATACTGCAGGGATCGTCAGCTAGACTCAGACACATCGATGGCTTCGCGCAAAAGAAAAATGGAGACAGTGGAAGGGCCCGAGCCCAAACGACGGAAAATTGAGGTTAGTTTATATATACAGAAACTGTCATTCAAACATATTTTCAGCATACTTTCTCAAAGTTTGAGATCATACCAAATGAATTGAGGCATCATATGCTCACATATTGTAATGCACGTGAACTCAAAGCCTACGCGCTGTGCTCGAAATTGTGCTTCTCAGAAATTGAACCTTTCAACAAAATAACACCAACGAAATTGAAACTAGCGGAACAATCGGATGGAATACTGGTGAAGTTTTGGGATTTCGAGTTTAGCAGAGAGTCATTGAATCAGACTAGAACAATAGAGAAGAAATTTTTGTTTTCGGGGAGTGAAGATTGTATGGAAGAGGTTGTGAAATATTTGGAGGCATTTTTCAAGTATAACAAGTGGGGGAAGACTAAGACGATTTTAATTGATATGAGAAGATGGCCGAAGAAAATATTGGAGATCAAGAAAATGAAGGAAATCGAAACATGGTTTGTGTACACGGTGTTCAATGACTGCGTCGAGTTCGCAAAGTCTAACTATGGAAGTCTCCATTCTTTGTTTTTGTACAGTACCGTGCAAAAAGATACGAACACCTGGCGTTTTCAGTGTATTTCGCCTATGTTTGGCCCTTCAGTGCAGAGATTCGAGTACGGCAAGTACCAAAACGATATTGAACGGTGAAAGTACTTGTATTGGCCTGCTGGAAAAAATATTTACTTCGATTTTTTAACCATCCGAATTACATATACATATAATATAGTATTGACCTATTTTACGCAGTTTTACCAAAAATGAAAAAAATCAACATTTAAAAAAAATGGAAGAACCGATTTAAGGCAACGTTGGGGTTATGTTTTTGTTTTTTGTGCATTAATACTAACTTGAATAGTCGATTTCAAGGCGAGAAATGAAGTGAGACAGGAAGCTGTATTATGTACAAGCCACAAATATTTGCATATTTTCGATTCGGATGGTTAAAAAATCGAAGTAAATATTTTTTCCAGCAGGCCAATACAAGTACTTTCACCGTTCAATATCGTTTTGGTACTTGCCGTACTCGAATCTCTGCACTGAAGGGCCAAACATAGGCGAAATACACTGAAAACGCCAGGTGTTCGTATCTTTTTGCACGGTACTGTATAAAATTGAGGAAGTTGATACCATACCTCGAGATTTCTTCAAGTGTGATTCCATCAAAAATCTGAAAAGGCTTACTGCAACCAAATGCAAAATTGATGACAACGATTTTTTAGATTTGTGGCAACACACTTTGAGTTTAACATGCTCCATAAGTTTTGAGTTGATCCGTGAGAAAGTAAGAAGATTCAACGAAATGGAAGTGTGTCCTACTAAATATTTGAATATCACTCTAGCAAATGATGATAATAGAACATTTGATATGAATTTAATGTTTCCGCGAGAACTTCTTCCAAATTCTAGTTTTTTTGAAGCTGAGAATCGCTTCAATTTGGGTCGTGTTAAGGGAACTATTGCTCCTACAAGAAAATCATTGTATCTGAATCGTGATGATGTTGAAGAGTTCGAGCAGTTATGATCTGTCCTTAATTTTCCGAGAAAGTTCGGAATTACATTATTCTTTTAAACTCATTTTTATGAAAGTTGAATAAAGATTTTTTTCAAAAGCGTTTGAACCTTTGGAAAGTTATTTTAAGGATTTTCATAACTAGGCAATCGTTAGAGCTAAAGTTTTTCTTTGATCAATACGACACTATTACAAATGCGTGAATGAAGTTTTCCTTTTATAAGTGCAAAACTAACGGCTAGAAATGAACCAAGTGTGCCCCTGGGTCTCGACGCGTTTTTGCATTTCGAAAATCCATTTTGAACGTAAACACAGTACCCGAACTACAAAAACGTATCGAGAACCAAGAGCGCACTTGCTCTATTCCTAGTTCTTGTTTAGGCAGACATAATAAATTAGGTTTGATGACGTCATAGGTTTGATGACGTCATATGTATTTGATTTGACCATCTGGTACAACAATGCGATAACCTACGTATAACCTTCTTTCTTCCATGTTGGTCTAACGCAGATGGTGCAAGCACATATTCGTTGATCTAGAGCAGTCGCGCTCCACAGACAACACGCGTCGCGGTCAATTGACCATCTGGCATACCTCATTGAAGAAGACCATTCATTTGTCTTCCTTGCGTCACCACACACCTCTATTCTCTTGCCTTGCGTCAATTTGTTCATCAAAAGTAGAAAAAATGGATAAAAAGTGGAAACAATGGTTAGCTGATCAGCGGGATGTTGAGGTTTGTTCATATTTAGAGAGACTGTTATTCAAAATTATTTTCAGCCATTCACTAAGTTTGTTGATCTACCAAATGAGTTGCGGCATCACGCACTAACATATTGCGAACCTCAAACACTTTTTGACTACTCGCAATGCTCGGAAATGTGTAACTCGGATATCCAAAGATTCAACGCAATTACACCAATGTTTTTGAACCTGGTGGAAGAATCGGATGACATATTGGTGAAGTTTATCGGTTTTAAGACGGTCGAATCACAAGAATTTGACAAAAGAATGGGCGAGAAAAAAGTATTATACTCGACTGGAAATGAGAATATGATGGACGATGTTGCGAAGTATTTGGAGGCGGTTTTCAAATATAACAAGATTGGGAAGATTAGAGGAATATCGATTGATTTGAAAAAATGGCCGAAAGAAATATTGAAGATCAAGAAGATTGAGGAAATAGAAAAATGGATTGTGATCATGTACAGATCAATGTTCAATGACTGCATCGAATTTGCAAAGTCTAACTATGGACGTCTCAATTCGTTGACATTGTGTGAAAACGAGGAAGTTGGCATTATACCCCGAGATTTTTTCAAGTGTGATGCTGCCAAAAGTTTGAAAGAGCTTACTACAACCAGATGCGAAATTGATGATGATGACTTTCTAGATTTGTGGCCAGACTTCTTGACTATAACAAGCTCAATCAGTTTTGAGTTGATCCGTGAGAAGGTTCGAAGATACAACGAAATGGAAGTGTGCCCTACTAGATGTATGAATTTCATTTTACCTGATGATGACGAAAGAACTCTCGATTTGGATGTATTGTTTCCGGAAGGTCTTTTTCCGAATATTCGTTATTTGTGTGATAATTACGTCGATTTGGGCCGTGCTAGGGTAATAATTCCTTCGTCAAAAAAATCAATGAGTTTGTACCGGAATGACGTTCCTGAGCTTGGCCACTAATGATGTGTCTTTGATTTTCTGATAATGTTCTGAATTACATTATGTTTTAAAATCCATTTTTATGAAAGTTGAATAAAGATTTTTTTCAAAAACGTTTGAAGCAATGGAAATATGTTCCAATAATTCCAATCGGTATGTAATCGTTAGAGTTGAAGTTTTTTTTGTTGATATATACAACGCTATTACAACTGCCCAAATAAAGTGTTACTAAAAGGTTTGATGACGTCATAAGTGTTTTATTTGACCATCTGGCATAACACTCATCCTCATGGTGTGGCCATCATTCTTCAATTTTAAGTTAGCGTAGTTTGAGCAGGTGTTTTGGATTAGAGCAATCGCGCTCCACGGACAACATCTGTTACGGTCAATTGACCATCTGGCATACCACATTGAAGACGATCATTTATTTGTTCACCTTGCGTCACCACCTCTATTCTCTTGCCTTGCGTCAAATTGTTCATCAAAAGTAGAAACAATGGAAAAAAGATGGAATCAATGGTTAGCTGATCAGCAGGATGTCGAGGTTAGTTAATATTTAAGGAAACTGTTAATCAAAATTATTTTCAGCCATTCACAAAATTTGTTTATCTACCTAATGAGTTGCGGCATCACGCACTAACATATTGCGAACCTCAAACACTTTTTGACTACTCGCAATGCTCGGAAATGTGTAACTCGGATATCCAAAGATTCAACACAATCACACCAATGTTTTTGAACCTGGTGGAAGAATCGGATGGCATATTGGTGAAGTTTATCGGTTTTAAGACGGTCGAATCACAAGAATTTAACAAAGGGATGGGTGAGAAGAAATTACTGTACGTGACTGGAAGTGAGAATATCATGGAAGATGTTGCGAAGTATTTGGAGGCGTTTTTCAAGTATAATAAGATTGGGAAGATTAGAGGAATATCGATTGATTTGAGAAAATGGCCGAAAGAAATATTGAAGATCAAGAAGATTGAGGAAATAGAAAAATGGATTGTTTCTATGTGCATGTCAATGTTCAACGACTGCATCGAATTTGCAAAGTCTAACTATGGAAGTCTCAATTCTTTAACTTTGGAGAAAGGCGAGGAAGTTGGCATTATACCCCCAGATTTTTTCAAGTGTGATGCTTTCAAAAATTTGAAAGAGCTCACTACAACCAGATGTGAAATTGATGAAGATGACTTTCTAAATTTGTGGCCAGACTTCTTGACTATAACAAGCTCCTTGAGTTCTGACGTGATTCGTGAGAAGGTCCGACGATACAACGAAATGGAAGTTTGTCCAACTCAATATATGAATATCATTTTACCTGATGATGATGAAAGAACTCTCGACTTCTTTGTCCTATTTCCGGAAGGACTTTTTCCGAATACTCGTTATTTGTGTGATAATTACGTCGATTTGGGCCGTGTTAGGGTAATAATTCCTTCGTCAAAAAAATCAATGAGTATGTACCGGAATGAAGTTCAAGAGCTTGGCCACTAATAATGTGTCTTTGATTTTCTGATAATGTTCTGAATTACATTATGTTTTTAAACCCATTTTTATGAAAGTTTAATGAAGATTTTTTTCAAAAACGTTTGAAGCATTGAAAAAGTATTTCAAGGATTTTCTTCGACGAGTGTTTGCATTTTGAAAATTCATATTGGACGTAAATCCAGTACCCGACCTATAAAAACGTATCGAGAACCAGGAGCGCAATTTCCCTATTCCTAGCTGTTGTTTAGGAACACATAATAAACTAGATTTGATGACGTCATAGGTGTTTTATTTGACCATCTGTCATAACAATCAGCCTACGTATGGTCATCATTCGTCAATTTTAAGTCAGCAGGGGTCTCGGACTAGAGCAATCGCGCTCCACGGACAACACACGTTGCGGTCAATTGACCATCTGACAAAGATCATTCATTTGTCTACCTTGCGTCACCACCTCTATTCTCTTGCCTTGCGTTAAATAAATTCTCAAAAGTGGAAACAATGCATAGAAATTGGAAACAATGGATAATTAATCAGCAGGATGTCAAGGTTAGTTCATATTTAGAGAAACTCTGATTCGAACTTATTTTCAGAAGTTTTCAAAATTTGGTGATCTACCAAATGAGTTGCGGCATCACTCACTGACATATTGCGAACCACAAACACGTTTCAACTACTCGCAATGCTCCAAAATGTGCAATTCAGAAGTCCAAAAATTCAACACAATCACACCAATGTTTCTAAATTTGACGGAAGAGCCTGATGGAATATTGGTGAAGTTCATTGGTTTTGAGACGGGCGAATCACATGACTTCGATAAACAAATGGGCGAGAAGAAATTGTTGTACTCTACTGGAAGTGCGAATATCATGGAAGATGTTGCGAAGTATTTGGAGGCTTTTTTCAAATATAACAAGGAAGGGAAGATTATGGGGATATTAATTGATTTGGGAATGTGGCCGAAGGAAATATTGAAGATCAAGTCGATTGAGAAAATTGGAAAATGGGTTGTGCACGTGTACAGATCAATGTTCAACGACTGTATCGAGTTTGCAAAGTCCAACTCTGTGAAACTCAATTCTTTGATTTTGCATAAAGTCGAAGAAGTTGATACCATACCTCGAGACTTTTTCAAATGTGAAGTTATTAAAAAATTGAAAAAGCTTACTACAACCAGATGCGAAATCGATGACGATGATTTTTTAGCTTTACGGACACAAAACTTGACTATAACATGCTCGTTGAGCTTTGATTTGATCCGTCGGAAAATTAAAATGCTGAACGAAATGGAAAGATGTCCTATTAAATATATGAATATCCTTTTACCCGATGATGATATAAGAAGTCTCCATCTCCATGTACTATTTCCGAGAGCACTTTTTCCAAATGCTCGTTATTCGTTTGATGGCTGTTTAGATTTGGGTCGTGTTAAGGTAACAATTGATTATTCAGGAAAAACTTTGTATTTGTACCGCGACTGATGATGAATTTTTTATTTTCCGATAAAGTTGCGAATGACACTATATTTTAAACACATTTTAATGAAAGTTGAATAAAGTTTTTGATCTTTCAAAGTTTTAATGGCATTAAAAAATGTTTCAAGGATTCATCCCATTCACCTATATACCTATGACGTTTTACTAAATATTAATTGATGACGTAACAAAAATTAGATTGTCTACGTATGATCTTCACTTGCTCACCGTCCGTAAATTGAGCAGGTGTTTTGGACTAGAGTAATCGCGCTCCACGGACAACACGCGTTGCGGTCAATTGACCATCTGACATACCACATTGAAAAAGATCATTCATTTGTCTATCTTGCACCACCACCTCAATTCATGTGCATTGCGTCATTTCACATCGATCGACAGATGGATTCCAAAACAGTAACTTCTTCACGCAAAAGAAAATTGGAAACAGGGAAAGAGCCAGAACCTAAAAGACAGGATATTGAGGTTAGTTAGTATTTAGCAAGGCTGTCATTCAAACATATTTTCAGCAATTCTCAAAGTTCAACATTCTACCAAATGAATTGAGACATCATATGCTTACATATTGTAATGCAGGCGAACTCAAAGCCTACGCGCTCTGCTCAAAATTGTGCTACTTAGAAATTGCACCATTCAACACAATAACACCAAGGAACTTGGAATTGACGGAACAAGCGGATGGAATACTGGTGAAATTCGGTGGTTTCAAGTTTAACAGACTATCATTTTACCGGTCTAGAGGAATGGGCGGGAAGAAATTTTTGTTCTCGGAACACGAAAATATTATGGAAAATGTTGTGAAGTATTTGGAGGAATTTTTCAAGTATAACAAGTGGTGGATGACCGAGAAAACAATAAGTATCAATATGCGAAGATGGCCGAAGGAAATATTGACGGTTAAACAGATTGCAAAAATAGAAACATGGATTGTACATATGTACAGATCAATGTTTGATGACTGCATCGAGTTTGCAAAGTCTAACTATGGAAACCTTAATTCTTTGCATTTGTATAGAAAGGAAGAAGTTTATACAATAACTCGAGATTTCTTCAAGTGTGAAGCTATCAAACAAATGAGAGAGTTTAGTACAACAACCGAGTGCGAAATCGATGACGATGAATTCTTAGCTTACTGGCCAAAAGTCTTTACTATAAAATGCTCTATTAGTTTTGACGTGCTTCGTGAGAAAGTTAGAAGACACGACGAAATGGAAGTGTGTCATACTCGATATTTGAATATCACTCTACCAGATGAGGATGATAGAACATTTGATATGGATTCAATGTTTCCGAGGGAATTTTTTCCAAATTCTGACTGTTTCAGTAAGAATCGACGTAATTTAGGTCGTGTTAAGGTAACAATTCCTCCTCCAGGAAAAACATTAAGTTTGTATCGGGAAGATGTTAAAGAATACGGTGATTGATTGATTTTTTGCGATACATTTGAATTTGCGAATAAAGTTTTAATTCTCAATTTGTGTACACTTTGAATAAGGTTAAAAAAGGTACAGGGCCCGTAATAAGCGTTGATGACGTAAGCTGTGACCCATCTAACCTTTTGCCATATCAACCAGATGGTGCATATTTGGTTGACATGAGCAATCGCGCTCTACGGACAACATGCGTTGCGTTCGATTGACCTCTGACATACATATCTGACATACACCTCATCGAGAGCTATAATTCATTCGTCCACCTTGCGTCACAATCTCTATTCATTTGTTTTGCGTCAATTTGTTTCGAGCGACAAATGGACTGAAAAACAGCGACTGCTTCAATAAATAGAAATATGGCGACGATGGAAGTTTCAGCTGCTGAGCGGCAAGATATTGAGGTTAGTTCGAATTCAGAGGAACTTTTATTCAAAATTATTTTCAGCGATTCTCAAAGTTCGTCGATCTACCGAACGAGTTACGACATCATATTCTCACATATTCCGATTCACAAACACTCTTGGAGTACTCACAATGCGCAAAATTGTGTAATTCAGAGATTCAACATTTTAACACAATAACACCAATGTTTGTAAATTTGACGGAAGAATCGGATGGAATATTGGTGGAATTCACTGGCTGTTATATCGATGATGATAAGAGGATGGGCGAGAAAAAGTTGTTGTATGCGGAGAGTGAGAATATCATGAAAGATGTTGGGAAGTACTTGGAGACGTATTACAAAAATAAGACGATTGGAAAGACTAGAGGGATATTAATTAATTTGAGAAGATGGCCAAAGGAAATACTAAATATCAAGAAGATTGAGGAAATCGGAAAATGGGTGATATTCATGTATAGATCGATGTTCAATGACTGTATCGAGTTCGCAAAGTCTACCTATGGAAGTCTCAATTCTTTGCACTTGTATGAGGGCGAGGAAGTTGGTACTATACCCCGTGACTTCTTCAAGTGTGATGCTATCAAAAATTTGAAAGAGCTTACAGCAGTCAATTGTGAAGTCGACAACGATGACTTTTTACTTTATTGGCCACTCAACTTGACTATAACAAGCTCAATTAGTTTTGAGTTGATCCGTGAGAAGGTCCGAAGATTCAATGAAATGGAAGTGTGTCGTACTCAATTCTTGAATATCACTTTACCAGATGATGATGAAAGAGCTCTCGATTTGGATGTATTATTTCCACAAGAAGTTTTCCATAATTCTAGTTATTTGTGTAAAAATTGCCTTAATTTGGGTCGTGTTCAGGTAACTATTCATTCTACAACAAAAACTTTATATTTGTATCGTGACGATGTTGATGAGAACCACGAATGATAACAAGTTATTATTTTTTGTGATATATTTGTTTATCGATTAATTTCCTGAAATACATTATATTACATCGATTTTTCAAATAAAGTTTTTGTTCTTTCAAAAGGTTGTTTCACAAGTTTTTCATGAATTTATCATATTCGCCTATAAACCCAGCAGTCATGTAATCGGTAAAGCAAAAATTATTTTTCGATCAATACGAAACTCTTATTTTCACAGCGAATTGTGATCAAATTATGTCAAAGGTATTTCATTTGATCATCAGGTACACCAATCAGATAGTCTACGTACGACTTTCATTCGTCTGTCTTAGGTTGTGCAGGTGTTCATTCGTTGGACTAGAGCAATCGCGCTCCATGGACAACACGCGTTGCGTTCGGTTGTCCATTTGTCATACCACATCTAAGACGATCATTCATTTGTCCACCTTGCGTCACACCCTCAATCAATTTGCATTGCGTCAATTCACATCGATCGACAGATGGATTCAAAAACAGTGACTGCTTCACTCAAAAGAAATATGGACACGGTGGATGATTCAACACCTAAGCGGCGGGATATAGAGGTTAGTTCATGTTTGAGTTCAATGTGATTTAACTTTTTTTCAGTCATTCAAAAAATTCAACATTTTACCAAACGAACTGCGAACCCCCATTCTCACGTATTCCGAACCACAATCACTCTTCAATTACTCGCAATGTTCAAAGGTGTGTAACTCGGAAATTCAGAGATTCAACACAATGTCACCGAGGATTTTGGAATTGACGGAGGAATCGGATGGAATATTGGTGGAGTTCATTGGACGTTCTAGCAACTGCAGGGATTTTAAAAATATGGGTGAAAAGAAATTTCTGTTCTCGGCGAGTGCGGATATCATGAGAGATGTTGCGAAGTATTTGGAAACACATTTCAAATACAACAAAATTGGGAAAATTAAGTTTATAGTTGTTGACTTGAAACAATGGCCCAAGGAAATATTGGAGATCAAGAAAATCAAGGAAATAGAAATAATGTCTGTGACCATGTACAAATCAATGTTCAATGACTGCATCGAGTTCGCAAAGTCTAATTATGTAACACTCAACGGTTTGGTTTTGCATAAAGGCGATGAAACTGACATCATACCACGAGATTTCTTCAAGTGCGAAGCAATCAAAAATTTGAAAGACCTTCTTTCAGCAACCAGATGCGAAATCGATGATGAAGACTTTCTAGCTTGTTGGGCATATGAATTCCATATAACATGCTCGACAAGTTTTGATGTGATTCGTGAGAAAATCAGAAGATACAATGATATGGAATTGTCTACAACTTCATATTTGAGTATCAAACGACCGGAAAATGATGATAGAACTTTTGAATTCGATGTATTGTTTCCAAGAGATAGTTTCCCTAATGCTCGATATTTGGAAGAGGATGGAAAGGTTTTTCTTGATCTGGGTCGTGTCAAGGCATATATTTGTTCATCTGGGAAACAATTGAATGTGAGCCGTGTTGGCGGCCTGGAGCATCGGAAGAGCGATGACGAGGGTGATGACGAAATTGAGGACGAGAGCGATGATGAAAGCTATATAGAGTGATTGATTGTTTTTTGTAATGCCTTGATTTCCTATAGAGTTTAAAAATAAATTGATTCGGTTTAACACTTGAAATGTTAGTCAATAATATGTTGCTTCAGATTTAAAAAAAAAAGAACCCATTTCGAACTGGAGGTTTGGTATGATAGCGCTAATGAAATCATCATTTATCAATTCGAGATTTTACCAATAGATCGAATGTGTTTCAAAATTCTGTGACGTTGATGACGTCATAAGTATCTCATTTGTTTATCAGCATGCCAATTACATAGATAGTCTACGTACATACAATCTTCATTTGTTTGTCTTAGGTCACCGTAAATCATGCAGGTGTTTACTTGTAGGACTAGAGCAGGTGCGCTCCACGGAGAACACACGTTGAGCTCACTTGACCATCTGACATACCTCACGGAAGAAAATCATTCATTCGTCTACCTTGCGTCATCACCTACGTTCATTCATTCCCCGTCAATTCACATCAATCGACAAATAGATTCGAAAACAGGGACTACTCAAGAGAAATATGGACTTGGTGGAAGATTCAGCATCTAAACGGCAGGATACAAAGGTTAATTCATGATTAAGTTTAATATGATTCAACTTTTTTCAGTCATTCACAAAGTTCAATATTTTACCGGACGAACTGCGGAACCCCATTCTCACGTATTCCAAACCACCAACACTTTTTAATTACTCGCAATGCTCAAAGCTGTGTAACTCTGAGATCCAGCAATTCAACACAATAGCACCAAGGATTTTGAATTTGACGCAAGAGTCGGATGGAATTCTAATAGTGTTTAGTGGCTTTAAGATAAGCAGAGAATCTTGGAGATGCATTGAAAGAATGGGCGAGAAGAAATTGTTATACTCGGAAAATGAGAACATTATGGAAGGTGTTGTGAAGTATTTAGCGACATTTTTCAAATATATCAAAAAAGGAAGGATTTCGACAATAAGGATTGATATGAAAAAATGGCCTATTGAAATATTGAAGATCCAGAGGATTACGGAAAGTAGAGTTTGGGTGGTGACCATGTACAGATCAATGTTTGATGAGTGCATCGAGTTTGCAAAGTCCAACTATGTAAAACTCAATTCTTTGACTTTGCGTAAAGGCGACGAAACGGACATCATACCACGAGACTTCTTCAAATGTGAAGCTATCAAAAATTTGAAACGTCTTTCAACAACCAGATGCGAAATCGACGATGATGACTTTTTAGCTTGTTGGCCATATGAAATTTATACAATATGCTCGATTAGTTTTGAGTTGGTTAGTCTTAAAATTCAACAATTCAACGAAATGGAATTGTCTACAACGAAATTTTTGAGTATCAGACTACCAGAAGATGATAAAAGAACTTTCAAATTCGATATGTTGTTTCCAAGCGATCAGTTTCCAAATGCTCGTTATGTGGACGAGGATTGCTTTAATCTGGGTCGTGTTAAAGCATTTATTTATTTATCTGGAAAATTCTTGAATGTGCGTCGTGATCTCAATGTAGAATATTGGGAGAGTGATGATGAGTAATTCTTTTGATGTTGTGTTTGTTTATTTTTTATTTTTTCTTTTCTCTTTTTTTCTATTGTCTTGACGTCCTAATAAAGTTTGTATTGAGTATATGATGTTTTTTCACAATTTTGGTACTTACCAGATCTCCAATAGTTATCCAAGCTCGAGAAGAGAAGTGTTCGTAGGATTACTATAACGGTTTATCAATCGATACGACTCTGTACTAATCAAAAATGGTTTTTCTGTTACAAAATGGAGGCAGCATATACCTTTGATCATTCATGTTTTGCCTGTCCATACGGTATATTATTCTGTCTTGAGACATTGTTGGTTGCGTAGGTGTTTTTTCATTGGAGCAATTGCGCTCCATTGCTAACAAATCGATTGGCATGCAAAATCGATAATCCAGTCAAAACGCATTTATTTGTCTTGGTTTGCGTCAGAGCACAAGAGCACATTGATCGTCAAAAAGACACGGAAACAACGACTTCTTCACGCCAGAGAAACATGGACATGCTGGATATTTGGGTTAGTTCATATTTAGAGACAATATTATTCGACTTTATTTATTATTTTTAGAAATTTTCGAAATTCAACATCCTGCCAGATGAAATGCGGCACCCCGTTCTAACATACTGCAAACCACAAGCACTTTTCAATTATTCACAGTGCTCCAAAGTGTGTAACTCCGAAATTCAGAAATTCAACAATATAACACCAAAGTATTTGGAAATGGCGGAAGAGGCAGATGGAATTTTGATGAAGTTCAGTGGTAATAGTAATAAAAACGAGTTACTGAGCGGACCTAAACAAATGGGTGAGAAGAAATTGTTGTACTCGGGAAGTGAAGATATTATGGAAGATGTTGTGAAGTATTTGGAGGCATTTTTCAAGTATAACAAAGAAGGAAAGCTGCTGGAAGTAAGCATCGATATGCGACGATGGCCGAAGGAAATAATGACGATCAAGAAAATTGAGGAAGTTGGAAAATGGAATGTTACGATGCGGTCTATATTCAATGAATGTATCGGATTGGCAAAGTCTAGTTTTGGGAGTCTAAACGCTTTGAATATGCGTAAAGGAGAGGAAGTTGACATCATACCGCGAGACTTTTTCAAAAATGAGGTTATCAAAAATTTGAAAGAGCTTACTACAACCAGATGTGAAATCGATGAGGTGGACTTTTTAGCGTTCTGGAAAGACAACTTCGATATAACATGCTCATTGAGTTTTGAATTGATCCGTCGCAAAATTAGGATGTTGAACGAAATGGAAGTGTGCCCAACTGGATATTTAACTGTAACTTTACCAGATGATGATGAACGAACTTTCGATTTGGATGAATTGTTTCCTAGATATATTGGTCATTCGAGAGATTTCGGCCTTAATTTAGGACGTGTCAATTTAACAGTTCATACGTCCGGAAAATCATTGAGTGTGTTCCGTGGTGGTGATTGGGATGATAGCGATGAAGAATGATTAATTTTTTTTGTTTTTCTTGTTTTTCAAAATTAAAAATTCCATTTGTCAAATTTTTACATATTCAAATAAAGTGTAAATAAAAATTGTGTTTCTTCAAAACATCAGGCTTTTTTTGCTTTTGGGGCGAGATACTATCAGGAAAATATTTTCAAATAAATTTTCATTGTATTATAAATTTATAAAATCCATTTCATATCTAGAATAGGAATCATAAGTTCAGAAGAAATTCTAGTTGAACAATCCGACACTAAAACATAAACTTCCTAAATTATGATTGATGACGTCATTCGTGTTTCATTCCACCATCTGCCATACTATATAGTCAGTGTATTTGTATATGAGATATACCATCTGATCTTCAATTGTCCACGTTGATTCCCAGTCTCACCACCTTATTTGGGCATCTGGTGTACCGATTAGATAATCTACGTATGTCCTTCATACGTTTGATTCTATACAACGTAAATTTTGCAGGTGTTCAGGAGAACCACTGTTCTGTTTGTCAAACATTAGCAATCGCGCTCCACGGACAACACGTCGACCATCTGGCATACAAAATCGATAAGCCAGGCACATATCATCCATTCGTCTATCTTGGTCCCCATTTCTATTTATTCGTCTTGCGTCAAACATCAACGCGCGTCGCTAAAAAATGAATACGTTGGAAGTACCAGAGTCTAAGATACATGATATTGAGGTTAGTTCATATTCAGATAGACTGAGATTCAAGTTTCTTTTTTTCAGAAATTCTCTAAATTTGACGTTTTACCTAACGAGTTGCGTTGTCACACTCTTAAATACAGTGATTCACAGACGCTTTTCAATTACTCGCAATGTTCAAAGTTGTGCAACTCACAAATTCAACAATTCAACACAAAAGCACCATTATATTTGTTATTAACAGAAGAAGCAGATGGAATCCTGGTGGAGTTCATCGGTTGTTATAATAACTTAGTTTTGGATAAGCGAATGGGGGAGAAAAAAGTGTTGTACTCTGAAAATAGGAATGCCATGAATGATGTTGTGAAGTATTTGGAGCCATTTTTCAAGTATAACAAGGAAGGAGGAATAGAGACAATATGCGTTGATATGAGAAGATGGCCAAAGGAAATATTGAAGATCAAGCAGATTGAGAAAATCGAAAGATGGAATGTTACCATTTACAGATCAATGTTTGATGACCTCAAAGATTTTGCGGTGTCCAACTATGGAAGTCTCAGTTATTTGACTCTGGCGAGCAGCGAAGAAAGTGATATCATCCCGCGAGACTTTTTCAAATGTGAAGCTATCAAAAACTTGAGAAATCTTACTACAGGCGAATGTGAAATTGATGAGGATGACTTTCTAGCTTTATGGAACTTATATTTGACATGCTCGATGAGTTTTGATTTGATTCGCCGGAAGTTCATAATGTTGAATGAAATGGAAGAGTGCCGAAATCGAACAGTGTTAATCACTCTACCAGATGATGACGAAAGAACATTCGATTTAAATGTATTATTTCCAATAGAGCAATTTCCTGGTGGTCGACATTTCGGAGATTATCGTTTCCATTTCGGTCATGTTAATGCAAACATCCATTTTCCTGGAAGATCGTTGTATATGCGCCGAGATGACGTTTGATCTTACAAACATGATTACGAGTGATTAATTGTGTGTGATGGTTTTTGTTTTTCTGTTAATGTTTCAATTGCCAATTGTCAACTCTCATTTTATTTTAATAAAGTTTGCATAAAATTTTTGTTGCTTTGCTTTTTGTTGTGTTGATTATCGTAACAATCATAGAAAAAGTTTACTTTGAAACGTTTTTAGCCCACTGAATTAGCGTTTCCGTAAATGCTCTAAGAAATAGATAGTCAACGGCCACTCTGTAGAAACGATACGTGACCGTAAATGTACTTGCAACAATTCCACAAATGATGTACATACTTCGAAAACGTGATTGATAACGCCATCCATCATCTGGTATTAGATAGTGTCTCATTTGTCTAGTATCTTGTCTGGTCATCTGGTAAACTAGATAATCTACTTCTGACCTCCATTTGCTCGTCCCGATTCCCGTGGATTGTGCAGGCGTTCAGGAGATTGCATTTTCAATCGTTAGATTTGAGCAATCGTGCTCTACGGACAACGCGCCTCGCTCTCGACCATCTGGCATACAAAATCGATAAGCCAGACAAAGATCAGTCATTTGTTTGCCTTGGTCCCATTACTATTCATTCGTCTTGCGTCAAACGTCAAAGCGCTTTGCTAAATAGTAAAATGAATTCGTTGGAAGAACAAGTGCCTAAGAAACAGGATATCGAGGTTAGTTTATATTCATAAAAACTGTGATTCAAGTTTATTTTCAGAAGTTCTCAAAATTTGACATTCTACCGAACGAGTTGCGTTGTCACACTCTTACATACTCTAGTCAACAAACACTGTTCAACTATTCGCAGAGCTCAAAAACGTGCTACATCGAAATTCAGAGGTTCAACACCATAACACCAACCAATCTGGAGTTGATAGAAGAGCAGGATGGAATATTGGTAAAACTCAGTGGCTTAGAAAATGGTACAGATTCACGAAGCTGGAATAAAAATATGAGCGAGAAGAAATTGTTATACTCGAAGAGTGAAGATATTATGGAAGATGTAGTGAAATATCTGGATTCATATTTCAAATACCACACGACAGGAAGAATTTTGACAATAAGGATTGATATGAGACAATGGCCGGAGGAAATATTGAAGATCAAGAAGATTGAGGGAATCAAAAAATGGGAAGTGTTAATGTATAGATCAATGTTCAACGAATGCATCAAGTTCGCGAAGTCCACCTATGGGAGTCTCAGTTCTTTGCATTTGTATGAAAGAGAGGATGTTAATATCATACCCCAAGACTTCTTCAAATGTGAAGCTATCAAAAATTTGAAGGAGCTTACTACAACCAGATGTGTAATCGATGAGGATGACTTTTTAGCTTTATGGAATGACAACTTAGAATTAATATGCTCGCTGAGTTTCGATTTGATTCGTCGCAAAATTTTAATGTTGAACGAAATGGAAATGTGCCCTAATGGATATTTGTATATCAGACTACCATATAATGATGAAAGAATTCTCAATATGGATGTATTATTTCCACGAGAACTTTTTCCAAATTCTATTTATTTGGGAAAGAATCGCCGTAAATTGGGGCGTGTCAATGTAACAATTCAATCTTCTGGAAAATCATTGGCTGTGATTCGGCGTGGCGGTTATGATGATAGTGATGACGAATAATTAACTTTTGCGTTATTTTTTACTTTCTGAAGAATTTTCAATTGTCCTTTGTTAACTTTTATCATATTTCAATAAAAATGAATACATTTTGTTTTTTACTCTAAAACATCAGAAAAAAGCAAGAATTTTACTTTTGGTGCAAATTTATTTCAAGTAAAAAGATTGTTTTATGGTTCATAATACTTTGAATTTATAACATCCATTTTCTATCTAGAATAGATAACCGTAAGTTTACATAAAATCTTAGTGGAAGATATACAGTTTCTAAATTAGGATTGATGACTTCATTCGCGTTTCATTTCACCATCTGTCACACTTTACAGTCAGTGTATTTGTTTATGAGATATACCATGATCCCCGTCTGTTCACCTTGATTTACAGTCTCACCACCTTATTTGGGCATCTGGTGTACCAATTAGATAATCTACGTATGGCCTGCATACGTTCGACTCGATCCAACGTAAATTATGCAGGTGTTCAGGAGAACCGACGTTCGGTTTGTCAGACTTGAGCAATCTCGCTCCACGGACAACACGTCGACCAGTTGGCCTACAAAATCAATAAACCATAGCAACGTCATTCATTCGTCTATCTAGCGTCCTCACCTCAATACATTCGTCTTGCATCAAACGTCAATACGCTTCGCTCAAAAAAATAATGGCTACGTTGGAAGAAGGAGAGTCTAAGAAACATGATATTGAGGTGAGTTCATATACAGATACTCTGTGATTCAAATTTATTTTAGAGTTTCACAAAGTTTGGCATCCTACCAAACGAGTTGCGTTGTCACACTCTGACGTACAGTAATTCACAAGATCTTTTCAATTACTCGCAATGTTCAAAGTTGTGCAACTCACAAATTCAACAATTAAACACAATTGCACCGAGGTTTTTGAATTTGACGGAAGATTCGGATGGTATATTGGTGAAGTTTAGTGGCATAGAGAATGGTTCATATTCACGGAGCTGGAATAAAAGTATGGGCGAGAAGAAATTTTTGTACTCGGAAAGTGAAGATATTATGAAAGATGCTGTGAAATATTTGGATGCATACTTCAAATACAACAAGACAGGTAGAATTTCGGAAATAAAGATTGATATGAGACAATGGCCGGAGGAAATATTGAAAATTAAGAAGATTGAGGGAATCGAAGCATGGGTTGTGGCTGTGAACAGATCGATTTTCAATGACTGCATCGAGTTTGCAAAGTCTAACTATGGGAGTCTCAATTCTTTGTATTTGTATGATGTAGAGGATGTCGACATCATAACCCGAGACTTCTTCAAATGTGAAGCTATCAAAAATTTGAAAAAGCTTACTATAACCAGATGTGAAATCGATGAGGATGACTTTCTAGCTTTATGGAAAGACTATTTCGATATAATGTGTTCACTGAGTTTTGATTCGATTCGTCGCAAAATTCTAATGTTGAACGAAATTTAAACGTATTGCAATAAAGTATTCATAAAGATAATCTTTATTTGAAGCATCAGAGCACATATACTGTATGTCATGCTACCATCCACCCACCAAATTGATAGTCTTCTTATGATCTTCATTAACTTGCCCTTTCACCTTAGATAGAGCAGGTGTTTGAAGCGACCTCATTTTTGTCGGACTCGTGCAATCGCGCTCCACGGACAACACGTCGACCATCTGGCATACAAAATCAATGAGCCGCCGCAACGATCATTCATTCGTCTATCTTGCGGTACCACCTCAATTCATTCTTCTTGCGTCAAACGTCAAATCGCGTTGCTCAAAAGGAAAATGAATACGTTGGAAGAACTCAAGTTCAAGAAACAGGATATAGAGGTTAGTTCATATTTATATAAACTGTGATTCAAGTTTGTTTTCAGAAGTTCACAAAATTCAACATTCTACCGAACGAGTTGCGTTGCCATACTCTTACATACTCCAGTTAACAAACACTGTACAACTATTCGCAGTGCTCAAAAACGTGCCACTTCGAAATCCAGAGGTTCAACACCATAACACCAATTAATCTGGCGTTGACGGAAGGGCGAGATGGATTACTGGTAAAATTCAGTGGCTTAGAGAATGGGACAGATTCACGGAGCTGGAATAAAAATATGAGCGAGAAGGAATTTTTGAACTCGGAAAATATCAATATCATGGATGATGTTGTGAAGTATTTGGAGGCATATTTCAAATACAACAAGAAAGGAAGACTTTTGACAATAAGGATTGATATGAGACGATGACCGGAAGAAATATTGAAGATCAAGAAGATTGAAGAAATCAGAAAATGGGAAGTGTTCATGTATAGGTCAATGTTTCATGACTGTATCGAGTTTGCAAAGTTTAACTATGGGAGTCTCAATTCTTTGCATTTGTATGATGGAGTGGATGTTGATATCATACCCAGAGACTTCTTCAAATGTGATGCTATCAAAAATTTGAAGGAGCTTACTACAACCAGATGTGAAATCGATGAAGATGACTTTCTATCTTTATGGAATGACGAATTAGATTTATTATGCTCGCTGAGTTTTGATTTGATTCGTCGCAAAATTTTAATGTTGAACAGAATGGAAGTGTGCTCTTCTGGATGTTTGTATATAAATTTACCAGATGATGACGAGAGAACATTCGATTTTGATATAATATTTCCTAGAGAGCAATTTCCTGGTGATCGTCCTTTAGGAAATGATCGTCTTGATTTGGGCCGTGTTCAGTCACAGATCATTTCTGATGGAAAAACATTGTTTGTGTGCCGTGACGACGTTTGATATTATGAAAATAAATACGAGTGCATGATTTTCATTATTGTTTTTGATTTTCTGATAAAGTATCGATTGCCATCTGTCAATTTTTAACATTTTTTCAGAAGTATGAATACACGTTGCTTTGAGGTTTTACTTTTAGCCGTTAGTTTTGAAGGACGCAATAAAACTTGTCATTGAAGGGATTTTGACTCTACTTGTTTCGAAATCATATTAAGCATAATTTATCCCATTCGACATACTTTAAAATATAATTAGATAGTCTATCAATAGTCGTCATACGTTTGTACATTGTGCGGCAGGTGTTTAGGAGAACCGAGTGTGGGTTGTTATTTGTTAGAGTCAAGCAATCGTGCTCCACAGACAACACGCGACACGCGACACGACGACAACACGCGACGCTCTCGACCATCTGTCATAAAAAATCAATGAGCCACAGCAACATCATCCATTCGTCTATCTTGCGGCACCACCTCAATTCATTCGTCTTGCGTCAAACGTCAAAACGCCTTGTGCAGCACGAAAATGAATGCATTGGAAGAACCTGAGTCTACGGAACAGGATATTAAGGTTAGTTCATGTTTGATAATCTGTGATTCAAATTTATTTTCAGAAGTTCTCAAAATTCGCTATTCTACCTAATAAATTGCGTTGTCACACTCTTACATACAATAGTCCACAAACGCTTTTCGATTACTCGCAGTGTTCAAAGCTGTGTAACTCACAAATTCAACAATTCAACACAAAAGCACCCAGACGTTTGGAGTTGAAGGAAGAAGCGGATGGAATATTGGTGGGATTCAGTGATTATTATGAGAGTGATTCCGACGAGTCTTTTAAATCTAAGAGCATGGGCGAGAAGAAGATTGTTCATTCGGAAAATGAGAATATCATGGATGATGTTGTGAAGCATCTGGACGCGTTTTTCAAATATCACACAATGGGGAAGATTGGGGATATAACCATCGATTTGAAAAGATGGCCAAAGGAAATATTGAAGATCAAGCAGATTGAGGAAATAAAAGAATGGCATGTGACCATGTACAAATCAATGTTCGATGACTGCATTCAGTTTGCAAAGTCCGGTTATGGTAAACTCAATTCTTTGAGTTTTTCTAAAGGCGAGGAAGTTGGCGTTATTCCTCGAGACTTTTTCAAATGCGAAGCTATTAAGAATTTGAAGTATCTATATACGATCAAATGCGAAATCGATGATGACGATTTTTTGAATTTTTGGATTTACGATTTCCTTGTGAAAAGCTCATTGAGTTTCGAGTTGATCCGCGAGAAAATTGAAAGATACAATGATATGGAAGTGTGCCGTTCTCCATGGTTGAAAATTTCTTTGCCAGAGGATGATGAGAGAACAATCGATTTCAAAGCGCTTTTTCCTGATGCTCAGTGTTTGGGAGACGATGGTTTTCGATTGGGCCGTGTTCAGGCATTTATTCTTTCTCCTAAAGCGGTGTACATGTACCGAGACGACGTTTTGGGCGATTATGAGAGTGATGAAGAGTAATTGATAATTTATAATGTTTTTGATTTTTTGATAAAGTTTCAATCGCCACCTGTTAATTTTCAATGTTTCCTATAAAGTTTGAATAAAATTTGCGTTTCTTTGATTTTGGTTGTGTTAATGTTCATATCAATCCTTTGAAAATTTTATTTTGAAACTATTCTAGGCTTCTGTGTGAGCTTATCAGTAAAAACTGTAAGTCATATCATCTATAAATAGACACCGTATCTGTTTTTGAATTTTGAAGCCTCAGTGTACCAAACAGATAGTTAACAGCCACTCTGTAGAATAGGTACATAATCGTAAGTGTACTTGCAATTCTAGTCAAACACTTCTCCATTGACACGCAATTATGTATTACGAAAACGTGATTGTTGATGTAATTGACCATCTGGCATACTGGTTAGATAGTGTACCATTTGTCCAGTATCTTGTCTTACCATCTGGTAAACCAAATAATCTTCTACTGGCCATCATTCGCTTGTCTTGATCTCCTGTAGATTGTGCAGGTGTTGACGGTAATCGCATTTTCGATTGCTAGACTGGAACAATCGCGATCCAAAGACATCACGCGTCCATCTGGCATACAAAATCGATAAACCAGTCAACGATCATTCATTTGTCTGTTTTGGTCACCATTTCTATTCATTCGTTTTGCGTCATACCACATTTATCGTAACATGGGCTCAAAAAAGCCGATGGCTTCACGCGGAAGAAAAACTAAAGGTTCCAAGACTAAGAGACAGGATATCAAGGTTAGTTTGTATTCCGATAAATTGTGATTCATTTTTGTTTTCAGAAGTTCTCAAAATTCGGCATTCTTCCAAACGAGTTGCGGAAACACATTCTCACGTATGCCAAACCACAAGAGCTGTTCAATTATTCGCTATGCTCAAAGCTGTGTAATTTGGAAATCCAGCAATTCAACACAATGGCACCAAGGATCTTGGATTTAACGGAAGAGTCGGACGGAATATTGGTGGAACTCACTGGCTGTTATATCGATGATGATAAAAAGATGGGCGAGAAAAAATTGTTGTATTCGAAGAGTGAAAACATCATGGAAGATCTCGTCAAGTATTTGGCGGCATTTTACAAGTATAACAAGATTGGGAAGACTGAGTTGATAAGAATCGATTTGAGACATTGGCCAAAAGGAATATTGAAGATAAAGAAGATTAAGGAAATAAAACGATGGCGTGCGGTCATGTACAGATCAATGTTTAACGACTGCATCGAATTCGCAAAGTCGAATTATGTAAAGCTCAATGGTTTGATTTTGCATAAAGGCGATGAAACTGACATTATACCACGTCACTTCTTCAAATGTGAAGCAATCAAAAATTTGAAAAACCATCTATCAGCAACCAAATGCGAAATCGATGATGATGACTTTTTAGCTTGCTGGACATATGAATTCCATATAACATGCTCACTTAGTTTCGAGTTGATTCGACAAAAAATTCAACAGTTTAACGAAATGGAAATGTGTACAACTGGATATATGGCTATCAGACTACCAGAAAATGATGATAGAACTTTCGAATTTGATGTATTGTTTCCAAGAGATCGTTTCCCTGATGCTCGTTACTTGGAAGAAAATGGAAAGGTTTTTCTTGATCTGGGTCGTGTAAAAGCATACATTCATTCTCCTACAAAATCGTTAAATGTGCGTCGTGATTCTAATGTAAAATATTGGGAGAGCGATGACGAGAGTGACGACGAGTGATTTTTTTGATGTTGTGCTTACTTATTACTTCTTTTTTTAAATGTATTGGTTTTCTAATAAAGTTTCAAATACAATTGGTTTTGAGTGTTCGATAGTTTTCTACAATTTTTGAATTTGCCAACCCTCTAATATTCACGTAACCTTGAGAAGATTTTCGCAAAATTACTGTAAAAATTGATCAAAATTGAAAATTGAAACTATAAGACCTAGTGTACCAAACATATACATAGTTAACGGCTACCATGTAGAAAAGATACATAATCGTAAGTATATTGTCAATTCTAGTCGAACACTTCCGCATTGACACGCAATTGTGTATTACGAAAACGTGATTGATGACGTCATTTCCCATCTAGCATAAGATTGTCTCTCATTTGTCTATTATCTTGTTTGGCCATCTGGTAAACTGGATAATCTTCCACTGGACATCATTCGCTTGTCTTGATCTCCTGTAGATTGAACAGGTGTTGACGGTAATCGCATTTTCAATTGCTAGACTCGAACAATCGCGATCCAAGAATACCACGCGTCCATCTGGCATACAAAATCGATAATCCAGTCAGCAATCATTCATTTGCATTTTTTGGTCACCACTCCAATTTATTCGTCTTACGTCGTTATACATTTGTCGAAATATAGCGATGGTTTTACGCAGAAGAAAGATGAAATGGTCAAGACAGGATATTAAGGTTAGTACATATTCAGAAAAATTGTGATTCATTTTTATATTCAGCAGTTTTCCAAATTCAACATTTTACCAAACGAGTTGCGGAACCCCATTCTCACGTATTCCAAACCAAAAACACTTTTCAACTACTCGCAATGCTCAAAAGTGTGCAACTCGGAAATCCAACCATTCAACACAATAACGCCTGGATTTGACTGAAGAGTCGGATGGAATATTGGTAGACTTCATTGGAGGTTCTAGCAAATGCACTGATTTTAAAAATATGGGCAAGAAGAAGTTGTTGTATTCGGAAAGTGAGAATATCATGGTAGATGTTGTGAAGTATCTGGATGCGTCTTACAAATATAAGAAGATTGGGAAGACTACGCTGATAAGAATGGATCTGAGACATTGGCCAAAAGGAATATTGAAGATTAAGGGGGTTGCGGAAATAAGCGACTGGAGTGTGGTCATGTACAAACCAATGTTTAATGACTGCATCGACTTTGTGAAGTTCGATCATGGGAGACTGGAATTTTTAGTAATGCATAAAGGTGATGAAACTGACGCCATACCTCGAGACTTTTTCAAATGCGATGCAGTCAAAAATATACAAGAGCTTACTACAACCAAATGCGAAATTGATGACGATGACTTTTTGACTCGTTGGACATTTCAATTCGATATAACATGCTCAATAAGTTTTGATGTGATTCGTCAAAAAGTTCAACAGTTCAACGAAATGGAAGTGTGTCCTACTAAATATCTGAATATTAGACTACCAGAAGACGATGAAAGAATTCTCGATTTCGATGTAATATTTCCAAAGACTCTTTTTCCAAATGCTCAAAAATTTTTCAAAGAGAATGGTGAGGAATGCCTCGATCTGGGTCGCGTTAAAGCATTTATTTATCTGCCCGGTAAATCCCTGTGTTTTCGCCGTGACGATGTTGAAGATCGTTGGGAATGTGATCAAAAATGTGGTCACGAAAGTGATGATGAAATTGATGATGAAAGTGCTGACGAAAGTGATGACGAGTAATTTTTTGACGTTGTGCTTATTTATTGTCTCTTTTTTTGTATTTTCTTGGTTTCCTGACAAAGTTTCAAATAAAGTTCGTTCTGAGTAGTTAATGTTTTTTTCACTATGTTGCAGATCTGCGCAACACTTAACAGTTTTGTAAGCTTAAGAAGATAAGTGTTTGTGAGATTACTTCGGTTTTTTATCAATGGACTAGAAACTATGTACAAATCTGTTTCTCATTCATTGGACTTTAAAAACCGTGCCCTACGGAAAACACGCATCAATCACATTTAGCCTTCTGGCATAAAAAATCGATTAGCCAGACATATTTCGTCATTTGTCTATCTTGATCTATCTCGTCCTGCGTATAATTAAATCGATTGTGCAATGGATTTGGATGCATTCTAAATAGCTAGTGGAAATAGATACGGTACGGTAGATTGTGCAGGTGTTCAGGGAAACTGTGATTTAATCGTTACACATAAGCAATCGCGCTCCACGGACAACACGCGTCGCTCTCGACCATCTGGTATACAAAATCAATAAGCCACACAGAGATCATTTATTCTTTTATTTCGGTCACCATTTCTATTCATTCTTCTTGCGTCATTCCACATTTATCGAAAGATGAACTCGAAGAAGGTTACGACATCACGCAAAAGAAAGCTGGAAACGAAAAATGATTCAGAGGCCAAGAAACAGGATATCGAGGTAAGTTCATATTTAGATAATATCTGATTCATTTTTTTCAGAAGTTCTCAAAATTCGACATTTTACCGAACGAATTGCAAAACCACATTCTTACATATAGTAATCCACAAACACTTTTTGATTACTCGCAATGCTCGAAATTATGCAATCTCGAAATTCAAAAGTTCAACGAAAAAACACCAATGTATTTGAATTTAATAGAAGAATCAGACGGAATTTTGGTGAAATTCGGCGGATTTTACGGCAACAATCATTCGTGGAAAAGTATGGGAGAAAAGAAGCTGTTGTACTCGGAAAATGCGGATATTATGGATGATGTTGTGAAACATTTGGAAGCATTCTTCAAGTATCACAAGAGAGGCAAATTTGATATGGTGAGCATCGATTTGAGACGATGGCCGAAGGAAATATGGAAAATCAATCAGATTAAGAAGATAAAACGATTGGGAGTGACTATGTACAAATCTATGTCTGTTGATTGCATCGAATTTGTAAAGTCCGGTTACTTGAGTCTCGATGTTTTAGTAATGCATAAAGGCAATCTAACTGACGCCATACCGCAAGACTTTTTCAAATGCAATGCCATCAAAAATATAAGAGAGCTCACAACAACCAAATGCGAAATCGATGACGCTGACTTTTTGGCTCGTTGGTCATGTGAATTCGATATAACATGCTCAATAAGTTTTGATGTAATTCGCCGAAAAGCTCAACAATACAACGAAATGGAAGCGTGTCCGACTAAATATTTGTATATCAACCTACCAGAAGATGATGAGAGAACTCTCGAATTTGATGTATTATTTCCGAAAATTATCTTTCCGAATGCTCGTTTTTTAAAAGATGATGGAGAGAAATATCTCAATTTGGGTCGTGTTAAAGCATACATTAGTTCTCCTGGTAAATCCCTGTGTTTGCTCCGTGAAGATGTAGAAGAGTATGGGATGGGTGATGACTAAAGTGATTTTTTTGATGTTGTGCTTACTTATTTTTTTTCTTTTTCTGCGTTGTTTTGATTTCCTGATGAAATTTCAAATAAAGTTTGTTTTGAGTGATCAATGTTTTTTTTTTCACTATATTGCCATTTGGGAAACCTTCATCATCACCATGAGCTTGAGAAGAAAAGTGGGCACTCCTGCAACATCCAGGAACGGAGCGAAAAATCGAGGACCGAAAGGCTGTTTTTGTATGGTATTTTACTAGTTCGTTCCTCGTTTTTATTTTTGGGTCCTCGATTTTTCGCTTCGGTCCATGGATGTTACAGGTGTACCGAAAAGTGCTTATGAGACCACTACGGTAGTTTATCGATCAACTGGGCACTACAAACCTGTTTCTCATTCATTCGACTTTAAAAACCGTGCCCTACAAAAAACATGCATCGGTCACATTTCTTCTGTCTTCTGACATACAAAATCGATAAGTCACATAAATCGTCATCTGTCTATCTTGATCTACACATCTTGCGTCAAAAAATCGATTGTACGATGGATTCGGACACATTCCAAATAGCTAATAGATGGGGCACAGTAGAGTGTGCAGGTGTTCAGGGAAACTGTGATTTGATGGTTACACTTGAGCAATCGCGCTCCACAGAGAACACGCACCGTCGCTCTTGACCATCTGGCGTACAAAATCGATAAGCCACACTGTGATCATCCATTCGTTTATTTTGGTCACTATTTCTATTCATTCGTCTTGCGTCATTCCACAACTATCGAAAAATGGGCTCGAAAAAGGCTACGACATCGCGCAAAAGGAAGCTGAAAACGGCAAATGATTCAGCGGCCAAGAGACAGGATATTGAGGTTAGTTCATATTAAGATAAACTCAGATTAAAGTTTGTTTTAGAGTTTCTCAAAGTTCAACATTTTACCCAACGAATTGCGGAGCCACATTCTCACATTTTCCAATCAACAAACACTTTTCGATTACTCGCAGTGCTCGAAATTATGCAACTTCGAAATTCAAAAGTTCAACGAAAGAACACCAATGTATTTGGATTTAATAGAAGAGTCAGACGGAATTTTGGTGAAATTCGACGGTTATTACGGCAACCATTATTCGTGGAAAAGCATGGGAGAAAAGAAGCTGTTGTTCTCGGAAAACGCGGATATCATGGATAATGTTGTGAAACACTTGGAAGCATTCTTAAAGTATAATAAGAAAGGCAAATTAGAAATGGTAAGGATCAATTTGAGAAGATGGCCAAAGGAAGTATGGAAGATCAATCAGATTAAGAAGGTTACACGATTGGGAGTAACTATGTACAAATCGATGTTTCATGATTGCATCGAATTTGTAAAGTCCGGTTATCTGAGTCTCGAATGCTTAGTAATGCGTAAAGGCGAAGAAACTGACGCCATACCTCGAGATTTCTTCAAATGTGAAGCCATCAAAAACATGAAAGAGCTTGTTACAACCAGATGCGAAATGGACGTAGATGACTTTTTGGCTCGTTGGACATTTAACTTTGATATAACATGCTCGATAAGTTTTGATGTGATCCGTGAGAAAGTTAGAAGATACAACGAAATGGGAGTGTGTTCCACTAAATATTTGTATATCAGACTACCAGAAGATGATGAGAGAACTTTCGACTTCGATGTATTGTTTCCGAGGAGTATTTTCCCTAATGCTCGTTATTTGAAACAAAATGGAAAGGATTGCCTTGATCTTGGTCGTGTAAAAGCATTCATTCATTCTCCTGGTAACTCAATGTGTTTGCGCCGTGACGACGTTAAAGAAAATTTAGAGAGTGATGACGAGTGATTAGTTTTTTTTTGTTTCATTGCCTTGATTTCCAAAAAAAGTTTCAAATAAAGATTTCGATTATTTATTGTAAGTCCTTACCGATCGCCACGACACTGTAAATATACAAAGTATATTGTGTGTTTCAAAATTAAGTCAAACTATGCATCCTTTGACCACATATGTTTCATCCGGCAATATGGTATGGTATACTGTATAGCTGGTGTATTCATGGTATCGCCTAGTCTACCCTAGAACATCTTTGTTGGTTGTGCAGGTGTTCATCCATCAGCCTTCAGCAATCGCGCTCCACTGAAAACACGCATCGCTCTCGACCATCTGGCATAAAAAATCGATAAGCTACACAGAGTTCATCCACTTGTTTTTTTTTGGTCACCATTTCTATTCATTCGTCTGGCGTCATTCTACATTTATTGAAAAATGGGCTCGGAAACAGAAATTGCTTCGCGCAAGAGAAAAATGGAAACGAAGGAAAAGCCAAAGTCAGACAAGCAGTATGTTGAGGTTAGTTAATATTCAGAAAAACTGTGACTTACGTTTATTTTTAGCAATTCTCAAAACTTGTTATTCTACCGAACGAATTGCACTGTCACATTCTCACATATTGTGCTCAACAAACGCTCTTTAACTACTCGCAATGCTCAAAAGCGTGCAACGCTGAAATTCAACAGTTCAGCGCAATAACACCATGCTATTTGTATTTGACGCAAAAGTTGAACGGAGTTTTGGTAAAATTCACCGGTCGTTGTGTCAACAGGAATTGGAATTGGCGTAAAAAAATGGGAGAAAAAAGTTGTTGTACTCGAAAAATGAGAATATCATGGAAAATGTTGTAAAATATTTGGAGGCGTTCTTCAAGTATAACAAGAATGGTAGGATTATTTTGACAAATATTGATATGAGGCAGTGGCCAAAGGAAATATTGAAGATCAAGCAGATTAAGGAAATAAGACAATGGTTTGTGTGCTTGTATAGGTCAATGTTCAATGACTGCATCGAATTTGCACAGTCTAGCTACGGAAGACTTCATACCTTGCTTTTGCGTAAAAGTGAGGAGATTGACATCATTCCACGAGACTTCTTTAAATGCAATGCCGTCAAAAATATGAGACAGCTTACTACAACGAAATGCGAAATTGATGACGATGATTTTCTGGCTCATTGGACATATGGATTCGATATAACATGCTCTATAAGTTTTGAATTGATTCGTCAAAAAGTTCGAAGAATCAACGAAATGGAAGTCTCCGTACTCGATACTTTAAGATCGGACTACCAGAAGATGATGAAAGAACACTCGATTTAACTGTTTTATTTCCAAGGACTCACTTTCCAAATGCTCGTTATTTGGACAAGAATGGCCTTGATCTGGGCCGCGTAAAAGTGCATATTTTTTCTCCTGGAAGAACACTGTTTGTGCTCCGTGACGACGTTGAACGATATTGTGTAACTGATGAAAATTGATTGATTGTTTATTTTTTGATGTTTGATTTCTTGATTTCTAATAAAGTTTCAACTCCATTCAATGTGTATAAATCATTGTAAGTGCTTATCGATCCAAAAGACACTGTACAAAAAATGTATAGTGTGTGCTTTGAAATTAGGGCAAACTATGTATCTTCAGACCACACATGTTTCCTCCGGTCATTTGGTATACTGTACGATTGAAAATATTTATGGTCTTCATTGGTTGTTTTTGAAACGTCATTGGCTGCGCAGGTGGTTCTTCATTCGATTCAAGCAAACGCGCCCCACTGACAACACACATCGGTCACATTTGGTCATCTGGCATATAAAATCAATAAACCAGACAAATATTATTCATTCATCTGTTTTGCGTCACCACCTCAATTTATTCGTTTTGCGTCATTCCAAATTTATCGAAAAATGGGCTCGAAAAATGCTATGGCTTCACGCAAAAGAAAACTGAAAACGACAAATGATTCAGAGGACAAAAGACAGGATATTGAGGTTAGTTCGTATTCGGAAAAACTGTGATTTACTTTTATTTTCAGCAGTTTTCAAAGTTCGACATTTTACCAAACGAGTTGCGAAGTCACACTCTAACATACTCCAGTCAACAGACACTTTTTAACTACTCGCAATGCTCAAAAGTGTGTAACTCCGAAATCCAAAGGTTCAACACCATAACACCAACCGATTTGAAGTTGACGGAAAAGCCGGATGGAATAACGGTGATATTCAGTGGCATAGAGAACAGAAGAGAATCATGGAATAAAAGGATGGGTGAAAAGAAATTTTTGTACTCGGAGAGTGAAGATATTATGGAAGATGTTGTGAAGTATTTGGAATCACGTTTCAAATACAACAAGAAAGGGAGGATTCCGACAATAAGGATAGACATGAGAAGATGGCCTAAGGAAATATTGAAAATCAAGCAAATTGAGGAAATAGGACAATGGATATTGTATATGAACCGATCCATGTTCAATGACTGCATTGAATTTGCAAAGTCCAGCTATGGGAAACTCAATGCTTTATATTTCGAGAAAGCCGAAAAAGTTGACATCATACCACGAGACTTTTTCAAATGCGACGCTATCAAAAATTTGAAACATCTCACTACAACAAAATGTGAAATTGATGAGGATGACTTTTTAGCTTTTTGGACTTACTCCTTCCATATAACGTGCTCGATGAGTTTTGATTTGATTCGTCAAAAAGTAACAATGCTCAACGAAATGGAAGAGTGCCGTACTTGTTGGTTTCAAATAAACATACCGAATGATGATGATAGAATTTTTGATTTAGATGTATTATTTCCTAGAGAGCAATTTCCTGTTCGTCGTCATTTGGGAAATGATCGTTTCAATTTGGGCCGTGTCAATACATCCATCCTTTATTGTAGAAAATCGTTGTATGTGTACCGTGGTGACGTTTGATATGATGAAAATGGTAGCGACTGATAATTTTTTAAAATGTTTTATTTTTTGATAAATTTTCGATTGATATCTGATAATTTTCCAATAAAGTCTAAATAAAGTTTGCGATTCTTTGATTTTGGTCATGTTTGTAAGTGTATATCATTGTAGATGTTTAACGTTCGATATGACACTGTACAAAAAAGTGTGTGTGCGTGTTTCAAATTATGACAGAATATGTCTACTTTAGACAACTCAAGTTTTATCCGATCTTATGGTATACTCAATAAATGGTTTTCATGGTATCGATTAGTCTGTCATTGAACATCGTTGGTTGTGTAGGTCGCGCTCCACGGACAACACGCATTGCGTTCGACCATCTGGCATACAAAATCAATACGCCATATAATATTGAGTCGCCATTTATATTCATTTGTATCACGTCAAATTACAACGATTGTGAGCGAGCCTGAAATGGAGGATATTAAGGTTAGTACATATGACTATAGACAGGTATTCAAATTGGTTTCCAGCAATTCTCAAAGTTTAACATTCTTCCAAAGGAAATGCGGCGTCACGTTTTGACATATGGCAGTCTTCAATCACTATTCGACTATTCGCAATGCTCCAAAATATGCAACTCGGAAATTCAACAATTCAATACAAAAGCACCGGAGATGTTGAATTTGACAGAAGAATCGGATGGAATACTAGTTAAATTCACCGATTTTGATGAAGGTTATGATAAAGAGATGGGCAAGAAAAAGTTTTTGTATTCGGAGAGCGAAAATATCATGGAAGATGCTGTGAAGTATTTGGAATCGTTCTACAAATATATCAAGAAGGGAAAGACTGAGAAGTTGAGTATTGATATGAGAAGATGGCCGACGGAAGTTTTGAAAATCAAAAAAATTGCGGAAATAGAATCATGGGAGGTGACTATGTACAGATCTATGTTCCATGACTGCATCGAGTTCGTGAAATCTAACAATACAATTACGTCCTTGCATTTCAATAAAGGAGATAAAATTAATATCATACCAAGAGATTTTTTCAAATGCGATGCGTTCAAAAACTTGAAAAGATTTGGCACCATCAAATACGAAACTGCCATCAAATGCGAAATTGATGATGATGATTTTCTCGCATGTTGGGCATACGAGTTCAATGTGAAAAGCTCTCTGAGCTTTGACTTGATCCGTGAGAAAGTTAGAAGATTCAACGAAATGGAAGTGTGCCATACTCACCTAGTGCATGTTACACTCCCAGACGATGATGATAGAATTCTGGAATTCAACGTTTTATTCTCACAAGAAATGTTTCCGTTTACCCGTTTCTTTCGTCCGAACTTACTTGGACTTTGTCGCGCTGTTGCTATTATCACTCCTAACGGAAAGTCATTGTATGTGTATCGCCTCGATGTTAAAGAGATGTAAATGATGAATTTTTATGTTGTTTTTGTGGTTTATGAATAAAGTTTCAACTTAAAATTTATATGAGTTTATCAATATTGAATACTAAAATTTGTTCATTGAATTATACTGCAATGTACCAATCGAAAAAATTCTGCTTTTCTAAATTATAAACGGTTGATGACGTCATCCTGAATTGCCTGGCCATCGGCCATCTGACATACTAAACAGATGGTGTATCTATAGATTAGATGCAACAAGAACGTCATTTGGATCACCACCTCAATTCATCATCTTGCGTCAAATTACATCGATTGGATGATGGAATCAGAAACATGTGCTGTTTCACGCAAGAGAAATATGGACACGAGGGAAGAATCAAAACCGAAGAGACAGGACATCGAGGTTAGTATTGGGATAAACTGTGATTCAAGTTTTTTTAGCAGCCCTCAAAATTCGGGACTTTACCAAATGAAATGCATCATCACATTCTGACATACTGCAGTCAACAAACACTCTTTGACTATGCACAATGCTCCAAATTGTGTAACTCAGAAATTCAAAGATTCAACGCAATCACACCAATGCACTTGGAGTTGATAGAAGAATATGATGGAATAATGGTGGAATTTAGTCGTATCGACTAATGGAACTGGGTTAAAAGTATGGGCGAGAAAAAGATGTTGTACTCAGAACATGAAAATATTATGGATAAAGTTGTGAAACATTTGGAGGCGTTTTTCAAGTATAACACGACGGGGACGATAATATCGATATGTATTGATATGAGAGATTGTGGAAGTTAGAGAATGGGATTTGACAATGTACGGATCAATGTTCGATGATTGTATCAAGTTTGTAAAGTCCAGTCACGCGAGTCTCGATTCTCTGACTTTGTGTAAAGGTGAAGAATTCGGTACCATACCACGAGATTTCTTCACATGTGATACTATAAAACAGCTGAAGAAGCTTTCTTTGATTAATTGCGAAATCGATGACAATGATTTTCTAGAATCCTGGACCGAAAAGCTTAAAATAACAAACTCGATAAGTTTTGCGCTGATCCGCATGAAGATTAGAATGATGAGTGACATGGAAGTGTGTCCAACTCGATATTTGCAAATTACATTGCCAGACGATGATTCTAGAGTTTTCGATTTGGCTGATTTATTTTCAAAACGACCTTCTCCATATTCTCGTTTTATAACAAATGATTATCGTTATTTGACTTGTGGTACGGTATCAACGCATGATTCTGGAAAATCTTTGTATGTGCATGTGCGTCGTCGCCGTTTTTAAAAATACAAAAGTGATGACGAACCATCCCGTGATTGATTATTTGTAATGATTTTCATTTTTTTGATAAAACTTGAATTATAACTAGTCTTTTTCAACACACTGTTATGAACTATGAGGGAAAATTCCAAAGAAAGTTTCAAACTGAGAACAGTAATGCATAAAATTGACAACCATTGATAAATTTTATTTGGAACAATTTATTGACTACTTAAAAAAACTGAAAAAGTTGATCGGCATTACAAAAAAAAATTCCAATAGTATTTATATATTTATTCCGCCATTTTCCTTCTTGTATCAGAAGCATCCCCAAAACACACGTACCACGAGGTAAGCCTGTTGTGAAAAACATTGCTGCCTTGTTCGCTCAACACTCTTTCGCTATGAAAATTGTGAACTTCTTTGAAAAAAGTGTTCTCGAAAAATGACTTTGGTACTATCTGCTCTTGGTTTTCCTTGCATTTTTCTAAGCGAAGCTCTTCGACTGCTCCGTTTTCTAAATAATCCAAACACATTTCATACATTGACTGGCACAAGGTGACGGTCAACTTTTGCGATTTTTCCAAAGGTTTGATTTTCATAATTTCAGTGGGCCATTTTTTCAGATACATCAATGTAACAGAATTTACAGTATCTTTGACATATTCAAATTGTCGCTTCAAAAGCTCCACAACTTCCTCATATTGTTGATTATTCTCAGGAATCGGGAATATGTGACTTCCAATTCGTTTTCTGTGTTCATGGTCATAGGTTAATTCCAGCCTAATCACCTGACCATCAAGCCGTATATCCACGGATCTCGGTGCAATTGTGTTAAACCTCCTGATCTCCAAATTACAGTACTTTGAGCATAGAGCAAAGTTGAAAAGTGATTTTTTCTGAGCATAGCTCAATACATGATGACGTAACTCAGGAGCCAATATGTTGAATTTCTTGAGTTCCAGAGTCTGAAAATGTAGCTAAATGCATTTACATAGTCAGAAACATACCTTCGATGGGTTTTCGACATCACCACTTGGTTCCATCGTTTTTGGCAGGAGAAAGATGACCTGAATACTGCGGGCCTACCGTGGGTTTCTCTGGTACCATTTTCTGGTACCTGACGTCACCAATGGACTCTTTCAGATCTACGCACTATTTCTCGGACTGCAGATGGTTGAGATGTGTCAACAGGTCTCGCAGCGATTTGATTTGGAAAGTCGATAATTTGCAGCAAATAGAACCACCATCTGCCATACTAAACAGAACTAAACAGAAATAGTGTGTTGATCTGAGAGGGTCGATTTATTTCTGACGTCACTAATGCACCTCTTGTTGTCCTCCCGATACCTATTGATTCGTGACCAGAAAAGTCTATTATAGCCCAGCATGTGATATGTACCTTTAATGTTGTCTAGGCTACTGTATTGAAACAGTGAAAAATATGGAAATCTGATAACAAAAATTGATTATTATCATTTATTAGAGAAAAAAAGACGAAAAGGAAAAAGTGTTACAAAATTATATGATTAATCGGAATCAGACTCAGAATCAGAATCGGGATCAGAATCAGAATCAGAATCGGAATCGGAATCGGAATCGGAATCGGAATCAGAATCAGAATCAGAATACTTGTCATCTTCTTTATAGAGTATGTTCAACAGCTTTCCACCAGTTGATGTTTTCAAATGAGTTCGTCCGACTTTAACAAAACCCGAGCTCAGTTTTCGAGCCAACGGAAACAATACATTCAAATCAAAAACTCTATCGTCACCATCTGGTAGAACAATTGTGAGATTGTTTTCGAACTTTTCTTCTAACACTTTCCGACGAACTACGTCAAAATCTAATGATGCAATGATCTTATGGAGTATCAAGCTATCCAAGAACACTTGGTCGGGAATTTGGCAAGTGACTGACGCGGATATCGCAGTTAGATTTCGGAACGCTGCGGTTTCGAAAAAATTGGAAGGAATGACTGATCGATTTTCGAATTCCCTGCAGTTTTGAAGGTTTATTCCGGTCACTTCGGAGTTGCCAGTGGTGAAAAATGTGACAAAGTCATCGCACATAGATTTTCTGATGATTATGTGCCATTGTTTGATCTTTGCAATTTGTCCGATTTCCATAACTTCCTTGGGCCAGCATCTCATATCCACATAGATTTGACTGATCTCCTCATCTTTGAAATGTTTGGTATACTTCTTGATATATTCCGCGACTTGCTCAATGCTCCGGAATTTGTTCTCCGCGAGTGGTCTATTAGATTCCAAATCTCGAAACACCACCAAAATTCCATCATCAACTTCAACCAATTGCAAGCCGCCTGGCGCGTTTGTGTGGAATCGTTGAATTTCAGAGTCACAGATTTTGGAGCATTGCGAGTAATTTAGAAGCTCCTTTGGTTTACAAAATGTGAGAGTATGGTGTCTCAAATCGGAAGGTAAGACATCAAACTTATGGAATTGAACGACCTGAAAATTATTTGTTAATTAAGTTGGGTGAAAACATATAGGACAAACCTCAGGATCTATAGCTGGCGACTTCGACATTGCAAAATCAATCGATCGACGCAAGAATGACTCAGAAAGCGACGATTTGTATCTAAATGAGGCACGCATGAGGGAAACGTGCTGTGCTGGTCATCCTTCGTTGCAATTTATCGATTTTCCGAATCTAATCGTTGCGGGACCCATCGACCCATCTCAACAACCTGCGTGTCTGAGAAATAGTGTATAGACCAGAGAGGTCCCTCCGAGAACGAAGAGACCCACGATAAAGACCTCACCTACCGAACAACACATTCATTCTTACCTCATTTGAACACAAATAGCCGTTTTCTAATTCATTCTTGCGTTCTGCAATGTCGAAGTCGTCAGGAATCAAGAGAAAAAGAAATGGAGAACCGAAAAATCCGGGTCCTGAGGTTTGCCTTATATTTTTCCTCGACTTGTCGAACAAAAAATTTTCAGGTGGTCAAATTCCAGAAATTTGAAGTCTTACCTTCCGATTTGAGACACCATGCCCTCACATTTTGCCAGCGATTGGAGCTTCTAAATTATTCACAATGCTCTAAAATCTGTGACTCCGAAATCCAACGATTCCACACAAACGCACCACACAGCTTGGAATTGGTCGAATATGATGATGGAATTTCGGTGGTTTTTCAAGAGTGGGGCTCTTCTAGTCCACTGGAGCACAAGTTCCAGAGCATTGAGAAAGTTGCGGAGTATATCAAAAAGTACACCAAGCATATCAAAGATGGGGAAATCAGCGAAATCAAAGTGGATATGAGACGCTGGCCAAAGGAAGTTATGGATATTAGGCAGATCTTGAAGATCAAATTCTGGGAGGTGACCATCAGACAATCCATGTGCAATGACTTTGTCACATTTTTCACCACTGGCAATTCAAAAATGACCGAACTCTGCATGGAAGACTGCCAGGAAATGGAAAATCGGGCTATAATTCCTTCCAACTTTTTTGAAGCCGGGGCATTTCAAAATCTGAAGGCAATATGCCCCAATGTCACTTGCCGAATTTCCGACCAAGTTTTCTTGGATAGCATGATTTTCAAAGACATCACTGCATCATTGAATTTTGAGGTGATTCGGAGGAAAGTACTCGAAGATAGGTTCCCGATCCGTCATCCAAGACTCAGGATCACTTTACCAGATGATGACGACCGTGTTTTCAATTTGGAAGCTCTGTTTCCATTGGCTCGAAAACTAGGGCCGGTAGTAGTGGAAGTCGGAAGAACTTCATTGGGTACCTTTGATAATGGGAAAACATTATTCATCAATCGAGGATTCTCACTAAACACATAATTTTGTGACACTTTTTTCCGTTTTGTTTTCACCTTTTGTCTTTAATAAATGATGAAAATGATGTTTTGTTTTCAACTATTCAGTAGCATAGACTACATAAAAAGAAACATTACAAATTGGCGCTTTTCCTCATAGACCGTCGACACTCCGAGTTGGTGAGGTGTTGGTGACATCCGTTACGTCATATGTCATATCGATTTTCAAATCGCGCGTGATCTCAAGGCGGTACCTTTTCTCGGCCCCTCCACATATGAGACCTTCTTCATCATATACGCAATCGAATTCAAATTCTGATGGTTGCTACCATTGGACCAGCCCTATGCGTGTGGGACTGAGAGGGCCTCTTAGAAATTGTTGCAGTTTGGGTTCCTGTATTGAAGGTTCGAGGAGACAGGTGAATTACTAAAACCTTAATAAATGAGTCACTTTATCCATGAAACCAAAAAAAAACTACAATTGTTTCAGTCATCAGAGTCGAAAAATTCTTTTTCAAAAAAATATATAAGCATTTTTATTTTTTTCGTGAATAATTTGTAGATGGATTCTTTCAACTTCAACATCTTCCGGCCCCAGTTTCAGTGGGAACAAAACACCTAAATCAAAAATTCTGACGTCGTCATTTGGTAGATCAATTGTCAAATAGGATTCCCCGCGAACTGGGAAGTTCTGCTCGAGGATTTTTTTGCCGAATGGCGTCAAATTCTAAGGATGCAGTGAGTCTTTTGAAAATCGTGTTATCCAAGAAATCTTTGCCGAGAGCTTGAAATGCAACTTTGGCGTAGATTGCATTTAGATTTTGGAAAGTCTTGGTGTGGAAAAAGTTAGGAGGAATAATGGCTCGATTTTTCCATTTCTTTGCAGATATCAAAACCTCTCTGCAGACGAGGGGCCCTTTCTGACGTACACACTTGTTCTTGGACACGTAGGTTGTTGAGATGGGTCAATGGGTCCCGCAGCGATTAGATTTGAGAAATCAATACCTTGCAAAGAAGGGTGGTACACATTTTTCGTTCTTGCGTACCTCATTTGTATAAATCTTGTGAATCATTCGTGCATTAACCGATCGATTCTGCAATGGCAAAATCTTCAGCCATCAAAAGAAAAAGAAATGGTGAACCGAAAAATCCGGGTCCTGAGGTTTGTTTTTTTGTTTTCACCCAACGTATCTAACAGAAAATTTTCAGCTCCACCAATTCCAAAAATTTGGTGTCCTACCTTCCGAGTTGAGACACCATACTCTCACATTTTGTAAACGACAGGAGCTTCTAAATTATTCACAATGCTCAAAACTTTGTGACTCTGAAATTCAAAGATTCCATACCAACGCTCCAGACGGTTTGCAATTGATCGAAGATGATGGAATTTCGGTGATTTTTCAAAATGGAAGATATCAATCAATCGCGGACCACAAGTTTCGGAGCATTGAGCAAGTTGTGGAGTATATCAAGAATTATGTCAAACATATCAAAAATGAGGTGATCAGAAGAGTTTACGTGGATATGAGCCGCTGGCCAAAAGAAGTGATGGAAATTGGACAAATTTTGAAGATCAAAAATTGGAGCATAATCATCAGAAAATCCATGTGCAATGACTTTGTCACATTTTTTACCACTGGCAATTTCGAAGTGGACTGTCTATACTTGAAAAACTGCAAGGAAGTCGAAAATCGATCAATCATTTTTTCCAATTTTTTCGCAACCCGAGCATTCCGAAATTTGAAATCGATATGCCTCAACGTCACTTGCCAAATCCCCGACCAAGTTTTCTTGGATAGCTTAATTTTTGATCACATCATTGCATCATTGGATTTTGACATTGTTCGTCGGAAAGTTTTAGAGGAGAAGTTCAGAAAGAAACTCAAAATTGATCTACCAGATGGTGACGATAGAGTTTTTGATTTGAATGTCTTGTTTCCGTTGGCTAGAAAACTGGGCTCCGGTTTTGTTGAAGTCGGACGACATCATTTGAGAACATCTAATAGTGGAAAGGGATTGTGCATATTTTATAAAAGAGCTGATTCTAAGTCTGATTCTGGTTCCGATTCTGACTCTGACTCTGAGTCTGATTCTGAGTCTGATTCTGATTAATCATATTATTTTGTGACCCTTTTTTCCTTTTTGCTTTTTTTCTTTAATAAATGATGACCCATGTTTTTCTCTGCTTCAATACAGTAGCCTATACACTATTAAAGGCACATATCACAAGCTGGGTTCCAATAGGCTTTTCTGATCACAAATCAATTGGTAACGAGAGGACACCAAGAGGTGCATTGGTTACTAATTTTTGGTGCATCAAATATAATAGTTCTCGGTCTTCGCTGGGCTTTCTCAGATGGCCGAAGGACCCTCTCAGATCAACACACTATTTCTTGGACACGCTGGTTGTCCAGATATGTCAATGGGTCCCGCAGCGATTAGATTTGGAAAATCGATAATTGGCCACATTGTGACGCACCACATCTGCCATACCTAGTAAACAGTGTGTACATTTCCCTCTTGCGTATCTCATTTGAACACAAATCGTCATTTTCTGATTCATTCTTGCGTTGATCGATGGATTCTGCAATGTCGAAATCGTCAGCTACTGATCCTGAGGTTTGTCCTATATTTTCACCAAACTTAGTTAACAAATAATTTTCAGGTCGTTCAATTCCAGAAGTTTGATGTGTTACCTTCCGAGTTGAGACACCATACTCTCACATTTTGTAAACGAAAGGAGCTTCTAAATTACTCACAATGCTCCAAAATATGTGACTCCGAAATTCAACGATTCCACACCAACGCGCCAAACCGCTTGAAATTGGTCGAGGATGGTGATCAAATTTCGTTAGTGTTTTCCGATTGGAGCTCTCCTAGGCCACTCGCGGAGCACAAATTCCAAAGCATTGAGCAAGTTACGGAGTATATAAAGAAGTATACCAAACATATCAAAGTTGGAGAGATCGGCAAAATTGAAGTGGATATGAGACGCTGGCCAAAGGAAGTTATGGAAATTGGACAAATTTTGGAGATCAAAAATTGGAGAATAATCATCAGAAAATCAATGTGCGATGACTTTGTCGCATTTTTCAACACTGGCAGTTCCAAAGTGAACATTCTATACTTGGAAAACTGCAAGGAAATCGAGAATCAAACAATAATTCCTTCCAATTTTTTCGAAAATCGATACATTGCAACGAAGGGCGGTACACATTCCCTTTTTGCGTACCTCATTTGTATACGAATCTTGTGAATCATTTGTGTATCAATAGATGGATTCTGCAATGTCGCAATCGTCAGGCATCAAGAGAAACAGAAATGGAGAACCGAAAAATCCGGATACCAAGGTTTGCATTATATTTTTCCTCGACTTGTCGAACAAAAAATTTTCAGGTGGTCAAATTCCAGAAATTTGAAGTCTTACCTTCCGATTTGAGACACCATGCCCTCACATTTTGCCAGCGATTGGAGCTTCTAAATTATTCACAATGCTCTAAAATCTGTGACTCCGAAATCCAACGATTCCACACAAACGCACCACACAGCTTGGAATTGGTCGAATATGATGATGGAATTTCGGTGGTTTTTCAAGAGTGGGGCTCTTCTAGTCCACTGGAGCACAAGTTCCAGAGCATTGAGAAAGTTGCGGAGTATATCAAAAAGTACACCAAGCATATCAAAGATGGGGAAATCAGCGAAATCAAAGTGGATATGAGACGCTGGCCAAAGGAAGTTATGGATATTAGGCAGATCTTGAAGATCAAATTTTGGGAGGTGACCATCAGACAATCCATGTGCAATGACTTTGTCACATTTTTCACCACTGGCAATTCAAAAATGACCGAACTCTGCATGGAAGACTGCCAGGAAGTGGAAAATCGGGCTATAATTCCTTCCAACTTTTTTGAAGCCGGGGCATTCCAAAATCTGAAAGCGATATGCCCCAATGTCACTTGCCAAATTTCCGACCAAGTTTTCTTGGATAGCATGATTTTCAAAGACATCACTGCATCATTGAATTTTGAGGTGATTCGGAGAAAAGTCCTCGAAGATAGGTTCCCGATCCGTCATCCAAGACTCAGGATCACTTTACCAGACGATGATGACCGTGTTTTCGATTTGGAAGCTCTGTTTCCATTGGCTCGAAAACTAGGGCCGGTAGTAGTGGAAGTCGGAAGAACTTCAGTTGCTACCTTTGATAATGGGAAAACATTATTCATCAATCGAGGATTCTCACTAAACACATAATTTTGTGACACTTTTTTCCGTTTTGTTTTCACCTTTTGTTTTTAATAAATGATGAAAATGATGTTTTGTTTTCAACTATTCAGTAGCATAGACTACATAAAAAGAAACATTACAAATTGGCGCTTCTCCTCATAGACCGTTGACACTCCGAATTGGTGAGGTGTTGGTGACATCCGTTACGTCATATGTCATATCGATTTTCAAATTGCGCGGGATCACAAGGAGATACCTTTTCTCGGCCCCTCCACAAATTGGGCCTTCTTCATCATAAACGCAATCTAGATGATTCCAAATTCTGATGGTTGTTTGGTCCAGCCCAAAGTATGCGTGAGGGCCCGAGAGAGTAGAATTGATGCAGTTTGGGTTACTGTATTAAACGCGCAAGGAGACATGCGTATGCTTAAAATTTCAACAAATGAGATACATTATTAATGAAATCCAGCAAAAAGGTTATACAATTTTTTAAATCATCAGAGTCGAAAATGTCTGTTCCAAAAAAATAGATGTGCATCGTTTTTTTCGTGAATAGTTTGCAGAGTAATCCTTCCAACTTCAACATCTTCCGGTCCCAGTTGCCGAGTCATTCGGATGAAACACCCAAATCAAAAATTCTGTCGTCATCATTTGGTAGATCAATTGTCAACCAGGATTCCTCAGGAAAAGTCTGCTTGAGGATTTTTTGCCGAATGACGTCAAAATCTAAGGGTGGAGTGAGTCTTTTGAAAATCGTGTTATCCAAGAAATCTTTGCCGAGAGCTTGAAATGCAACTTTCGCGTAGATTGCATTTAGATTTTGGAAAGTCTTGGTGTGAAAAAAGTTAGGAGGAATAATGGCTCGATTTTTCCATTTCCTTCCAGATATCAAAACCTCTCTGCAGACGAGGGGCCCTCTCTGACGTACACACCTGTTCTTGGACACGTAGGCTGTTGAGATGGGTCATTGGGTCCCACAGCGATTAGATTTGAGAAATCAATACCTTGCAAAGAAGGGTGGTACAAATTTTTCGTTCTTGCGTACCTCATTTGTATAAATCTTGTGAATCATTCGTGCGTTAACCGATCGATTCTGCAATGGCAAAATCTTCAGCCATCAAAAGAAAAAGAAATGGTGAACCGAAAAATCCGGGTCCTGAGGTTTGTTTTTTATTTTCACCCAACTTATCTAACAGAAAATTTTCAGCTCCACCAATTCCAAAAATTTGGTGTCCTACCTTCCGAGTTGAGACACCATACTCTCACATTTTGTAAACGACGGGAACTTCTAAATTATTCACAATGCTCCAGAATTTGTGACTCTGAAATTCAAAGATTCCATACCAACGCTCCAGACGGTTTGCAATTGATCGAAGATGATGGAATTTCGGTGATTTTTCAAAATGGAAGTTATCAATCAATCGCGGACCACAAGTTTCGGAGCATTGAGCAAGTTATGGAGTATATCAAGAATTATGTCAAACATATCAAAAATGAGGTGATCAGAAGAGTTTACGTGGATATGAGACGCTGGCCAAAGGAAGTGATGGAAATTGGACAAATTTTGAAGATCAAAAATTGGAGCATAATCATCAGAAAATCCATGTGCGATGAATTTGTTACATTTTTCAACACTGGCAGCTCCGCAGTAAACTTTCTATATTTGGAAAACTGTGAGGAAATAGAAAATCGATCAATCATTCCTTCCAATTTTTTCGAAACTCAGGCGTTCCAAAATCTAACATCGATATCCGTTTCAGTCACTTGCCAAATCCCCGACCAGGTTTTCTTGGATAGCATGATTTTTAATCACATCATTGCATCATTGGATTTTGACATTGTTCGTCGGAAAGTTTTAGAGGAAAAATTCTCAATTCGTAAAAATGTCACAATTGCTCTACCAGATGGTGACGATCGAGTTTTCGATTTAGACGTCTTGTTTCCATTGGCTCGAAAACTAGGGCCGGTAGTAGTGGAAGTCGGAAGAACTTCATTGGGTACCTTTAATAATGGGAAAGCGTTATTCATCTATCGAAGCTTCTGATTTATCATATTATTTTGTGGTACTTTCTTCCGTTTCGCTTTTCAATGTTGTTGTTCCGTTTATAAAATTTTTTTTTGTCAATTCATAAAGGAAGGTTTTCTGGAATATGTGTTTTTTCAATTTCCTGAAGGCTTGTCATCAAATTTTTATGTTTCTCTGTCATTCACAATTCAAACACAATCGGTTTTCCAATTTTGTTTCGATGTGAGACCCAGTGACCCACTAAAACAACCGATCCATCCGCGTTCGAAAAGCCTCTTTATTTTTTGCCGTATCTATGCAACACAACTTAGAATTAATCATCGCTATTCACATTTTTTTCTCATTTTGGCCAATCTAGCCGCTAGATCCTTTTTTGACTTAGCAACGCGGAGCAGTCTGAAGGCTCCATAGTGATACGACTAAAAGTAAAACACTCCTCTCTACATATGATAACTAGGAGCGTCTCATTCTCTAATTGTCGTGCCTTCCCTAAATGTCGCGCAACAAAGTGAGTATTTGCTTTTTTTTCCAAAAGTTTTATTCTAAAATCTTCAGCGCCCAAAAATCCTTGGTGTGTGGACCGGACATTTTGCCGAAAAATATGCAGAACGACAATCTCGCTACAATTTCGCCGAATCTTCCGGAGATTGCAAATTGGTGGTTCAAAAATTCAGCGGAACGCCTCCAAAATATGTGGAAATTGAGAAATTGGATGATGGAAAACTTTTTGTGAAACTTTATTTCGAAAAAATCAAACAACAGAAAGTATTCGAGAACTATGAGGGAGAAGAAGAAATTGTGAAATATCTTGAAAAAAGCTTCGATGTCACATCAAGTACTCCTGGCATAGTTCTGAAAAATTGGGATTTCTGGCCTTCCAAAGTCATGGAAGTGTTCAAAAATACAATTTTCCTGAAAGCCACTCTATACCCATCAATCTATGATGAAATTCTCAATATTTTGGAAAATGGCAATATTGAGTGTTTGGAGTTGGATGGAGATGGTGCTGGAATGACCATAAGTTCAAGTTTTTTCAAGTTGGATGTTTTCAAAAAACTCAAGAGATTCATTACAACGGTCAAGTGTGAAATAGAAGAGAATGATTTTTTGAGCCCATTGCCAGATGAATTTGGGATTTGTTGCTCAACAATACCTCATCGGATCTTCAATTTGAAGCTAAAACAGTGGGACGAGGAGAGGTCGAAGGAATATAGAATGATTAAAGTACGTATTCCACCAAATGACGACTATATTTTCACGGGAAAGGAGACTCAAGGAGAGGCTTACAATATTTTCTTCCGTCCTGATCCGGAGCGCTACTCTACTTTTCATTTTATAACGGATAAAAAATTGATGGTTAGGTGTGGTGAGCTACCCCTTCCGAAGATTAATTTACTCACGGATCCGTTTTTCTCATTTTTTGAAGATTCGAGGACTTTTGAGGAATTTTATAAGAACTGATGTATATTGTGATATTCATTAGATTTTTCATGTTTACTTTAGCTCATAATCACCAAAAAATAGTATAAAACACCCCAAAAAAGTCGCTTCCTCTAAATTTTTTGAAAATCCAGACTCAACTGAACATCAAAAATCTAAAGAATTGAACAATATTTTGACAATATTCAAAAAAAAAATTAGAGTATTTTTTTGATTTTCTCCTCAATTTATCTCAATTTCTTTCCAAAAATAATGATATGCTCCCAATTCCCTTGGCGATTGATATTATTCAAAACATGTGATTCCTGATTTTTTTCCTTTATTTTTCGCTAATCTGACTTTCGAAAAACGTTCTCAACTTGATCCAACCATTTTTTATAAACTATTTTTGTCTTTACATTATCTTCTTGATATCCTGAAAAATTTTCAAAATTAGTATTGCATGTTCTTCTTTTTTTTTGTCAATTTTCTTCCATTTTTAATTTTTTCAAACTTTCCGATTTTTTTACGGCAATGTGTATACATTCCAATGATTGCCCAAATTCTTAAAATGTATGAGAATATTTCTAAAATCTGAATTATTTAGTATAAATATTTTCTGTTCCGACGCAATCGTACTTTATAACAATCAAAGTTATCTCTACTTTCCTTATCAGTTGTGACATATTTGCATAAAATAGAATAAACAGCATTACAATAGTTAAATTGTGTCTTTTTCCCTCTCTCATTATCTAAGGCATTGACAAAAGGTGACGAAACTCTGCGTTTCCTCAATCTACACACTGTCTAGCGAAAAAGGTAAAAAGAGGGACTCTCACAATTGCTTCCCCCCCCCCCCCCCTTCATTCATTCACCTCCTAAGGCCCATAAAATGTTGACCGTCTTCGCCGCTCAAATATTTCAATTTTTCACCAGAGACACGAAGGTAATTTTGAAAAAAATGTTGTTCCATAAAATTTTAACACATTTTTTGCAGTCAGGAAAATTTCGAAACTGGAGAAAACTGCCACCAGAGCTTCGAAAACATGCAATCTCATATTTTTCACCTGAAGATGCGAAAGAATACTCGCAATGCTCAAAGGCGTGCTCCACAGAAATTCAACGATTTGACAATTATGCTCCATCACATATATTCATCACTGATGATTTGGATGATGGATATCGAGGGATCAAAATTGAATTGGAGTACGCCAGTGGCAGAGTGTTGACGTGGTATATTGTGGATGTTTATGAGCATTTTCATAAATTTGTGCCGTGAGTTTTTTCAAAGATTTATCATGAACCAAATATTGAAAAAAGAAGTTCGAACTTGTTTGAAATATACAAAAATCAGCAAAAAAATTAAAAATCAGAAAAAAACTGTTTAAATTCACTTTTAAACTACGAAAAATATTTGGAAAATTTTTGGGTTAACAATATTTCCACAAAACCTCACTAAAATTCGTTAAAAAATTCAATTTTTTTCGCAAAATTTTTTGGCTTTCCAATTTTGTTTTATTTTAATTTTCTGAAATAGCTGAAAAACTCAAAATCAGTGAGAAAAATATCTTTCAACATAGGTTTTCATGATTTTAAGATTGACCCGTTAAAAAAATGTCATGGTGCATCCGAACAAAAAAAATCGAATTTTCACAATGAAAAACTATTCGAGCCATGTCTTCTCTCCCTGACATTCAAATTCCAAAAGTTAGCAGTTCGAAAATTCAGATGAACAAATATCAGTAATTATGGTGCATCCGACCATCTGAAACTTTAAAATTTCAAAAATTGTTTGTGTGCTCACCAAAACTTTCGTACGAACTTTTCAAAAAAAAATCGAAATTATCATTTTCAGATCCCTCAAGAACATTGAAAACTACAGTCTCTGCGAGGGGAACGCCTTCACCGCTGCATACGTCTATCTGAGGCAACAACTCGAAAAAGTGCGCCTCGGCAAAATTCATTTCATAGAAATCGACGTTTTCCACTGGCCATTTGAGCAATTTGACCAAATTCCAATCATTGCGAAAATTCCAAACTGGGAAGTTGCCATGTACACCTCAATGTACCAGAAGTTCATGAAATATATGAGTCTGACTTCCAAAGTGAGGACTTTGAAAATGCGAACATGCAAAACATCACAAACAACTTTCAAGTTGCCGGCAAAATTTTTCGAATCAAAATTCGCGAGAAACTTGGAAGAAGCTAATTTTTACTTGAAAGCAAAAATTTCACCGGAAGAATTTTTTTCCTCAAAGGTATCCTTTCTTCGATTGGAGTGTGATAGTATCAGTGATGAGGTGATAAATAGGAAGATATGGAATTGGCTCAGAAACATAACTACTGCTGGGAAAGGTTTCACAATTATTTGTCCTTACACTCGAGTTTTGGATAAGAATGTGATCCTGGCCAATTTGCCGTATCAAATGGATGGAAAGGCGTTCAATATTTATCGAAGCGATGAGAAATGTGGAGTGGTGCATATTCATAAGAATGCTGTTATGTTTTTTACAAATTGATGTTTCGTTATGTAAAATAAAAACTTCTTTCTCCAATTTCTACAAGAAATACCTAAATCAAGCCTTAAAACTTATTTCAAAACTTTGTTTCGAAAATTGATTCAAAATTTGTTTCAATCACTTGTTTCAAAATCTTGTTTCAAATACTTGTTTCGAAATTTGTATCAAAATATGATCTACCACTTCTGTCAAAAACTTGTTTCAAAGTTTGTTTCAAACCCTTTTTTCAAAATTTGTTACAGAAACTTTTTTCAAAACTTATGTTTCGATGTTTCTGAAAACTTAAAATATCAGAAAACTGTAATATCTAACGTAAAGTTGGTCCGTTTTCGATTCCAATATATTCGGTACGTCCAATTTCCTCTTCATGATGTTCTTGGCAGTCGACGATGATCAAATGAATCAAATTTCGAAATTCAGACAATCTGATCATAAACGCGCCTATCTCCGTCTCTCTGATCTACACACTATTTCCACTTTTGACCTTCAACCGATCGATTTTTCTGATAACATGCGCGCACGTGAAGAAATATTGTGTAAAACAGAGAGACGCAGAGAAGTAGAGGGCGCGCATTTATCCCGTGGTAAAATTTGGTTGAACGCATTCATTCAACATCTGTGTCGTGTTACTGATCGGTGACCAACCCGTCTGCTGCCATGTCTGCTGTTTACATCACCATGAAGAGAAAAATTGATGCATCGGATGCTCTGGAGGCCAAGAAGAACAAAGCGGAGGTTAGTTTAAAAATTTATAAAACTTATCTAAGTAATTATTCTCAGGATCCAAGAACTTTCGGTCAATTGTTCCCAGAAGTGAGAGAAATGATTATCGAAAAACTCGACAAGGAATCACTAAAAAATTACGGACAATGCTCCGAATTTTGTAACGATGATATCAAGCGGTTCAATAAGAAGGCTCCAGTGAAAATGGAGCTCAAAGAGCAAGATGATTGTATCCTTGTGAAACTCACTTATAGCAAGGGAGGAGTTGTGGAGAAAAAGATTGAAGGCGAAAACTTGATGGAGGAGTTGCACAAGTACTTGGTGGAGTACTTCAGATTTGTGAAGTATGGAAGTATTAAGGAGCTCGTCGTAGACATGAAACTTTGGCCAACACAACTGTTCGAGATGAGGCAGATGAAAAAATTCCACGCATGGTCGGTTGCGGTGTACAACTCGAACAAACTAGAGTTTGCTGATTTTATTAAAACCACCAACATTCGGATCAAAATATTGGAGTTGGTGAGAAAGGTCCCATGTGGTTATAAGTTGTTCCACAGTGATTTTATTTGCGATTTGTTTGTGTTGAATATGAATTGATTGTCACTCTCACATGTTCATTTTTTCCCTTTTCCTAATAAACTACTTCATAATACAAAGTTGTGTGTTATATCGAAATTTTGAGCTCTTGAAAATAATGTATCATGGTGTATCCTAACATTGCAAAGCCAACCATGGTGCATCTGGACATGGTGGATCCAACTAAACCTATGAATATTCACTAGGTTTGAAACATATTTCTTTCTGGAACTTTTTAACAGTAGATACGGTAGTCTAAGTACCCAAAAAATCCCAAAAAAAGTGGGTCAAGGTACCACCTCAAACCTGTACAATCCCCTTCTCTATGCAAACACTAAAAAAAGGTCCCTTCCTCTACCACTACAGGTTGGTCCCGTTAATCCACCTCATTTGCCTCCTCTCGTTTCACTATTCTTAACATTAGCAACAATTCTGCATACGTCTCCTCCTTTTACACACTCTCTCATCCATCTCCCTCATCGATCTCTCGTATATCGGAGGTAGCGCGGTATTAACCGTACGTAGGCCATTTCTCCACTTTTTTATTAAACCACTCTATTTTTCTCAAATTTTTGATGTTCCTTTAATACCGTAATTTTAAAAAAAGTTTATTGCAATTTGTATACTGTATTAAAGGAGCATACTGTAATATTCTCTCAAATTGAACACTCGATATCTGTGGAGATAAATAATTTTTTAAAAAACTTCGATGAAAATTTGTCCGCTAAATAATTTTTTTACTTAATCATATTTCTAAATATTTTTTGACAAATCCTCAAACTTTTTTCTCAGCGTTTTTTCCTACAAAATAATTATTTGGTAGATGGAAACCTTCAAAAGCTGGTTCACCCTCCTTCCCGAGCTCCGTCTCCACTGTCTATCCTACAATTCTGCCGAAACAAAAATCAAGTACTCCCAATGCTCCAACTACTGTAATAACGAGGTCCACAAGTTCGATTTGAGTGCACCTCGTAAGGTATATCTCAAAGATATTCGAGATGGTCATTTTGGTATCTTGGTTCATTTGGAGTACAGTGATGGTCGAAAATTTACACGATTTTTTGTGGAACATACCGATTATAGTTATAAATTGGTTGAGTGAGTCGCCCTCTTTTTTTCCGGAAAAAATTTATTTTTTTCAGATCTATGGAAAATCTGAACACCGATATCATTCAAGGTGATTTCCGTCGAGCTGCATTCCACTACTTAGCCAAACGTTATGAGCACGCGAAATCCATGAAAACCGAGCATGTGCATATCGATTGTCGAAAATGGTCACTGGTACAGTTGAAGAGGATATCAGCGGTGTTTCAAGCGACTAACTGGAAAGTGAAGATGTATGCATCAATGTTTGATCAATTTGTGAACTTTATGCACCAAAATATGCATCTGAAGAAACTTCAACTTTGTGCAGATTCTGTCAATCCATTTTGGATTCCATCAAATTTTTTCAAGTTGGAAGCCTTCAAAAACCTCAAAATCGCTATTTTTTCACTAAAATCGAGGATTAGTGAGGAAGACTTTCTTACTGCTACCGCCTCACCTTTAAAATTGGAATGCGACACTATCAGCGATAGAGCGATATATAGGAAGATTGAAAAGTGGTTTGACAGTGAAATTGATGATTCCGATTTTTCGATAAGTTGTGGAATCGACAGAAGATTGAGGTATACTGTCATCCTTGGTGATTTGCCATATGAGCAAGTTGCGGAGACGAAGGAATTTACATTGGAACGTGAAGATGGAAAAATTGCAAATATTCGGATTTATGCGCATTCGATATTTTTTGAAGTTGTGAATTGAATTGATATAAAGCTAATAAATTTTGTGTTGTTCCTGTCTATCTATGATAGAAATTATGAAATTGAATATGAGGAAGACCGGATCTGCTAAAGAATCTGAGTCCTTCGCCAATAACTAGGGTCGGCGACCGGAAAATAGGACCAGCGACCTATATATTAGTCCGGTAAAGATATGAAGGTCCTGTGAAAAATTTTATTTTTCTGAATTAACAACTGGCGCCAAGAGCCCATGATTTTTTTTAGAAAAGCCTAAAAATTGTCAACCCATCGAGAAAATAGGCCGGTTGGCTGTCAAATAGAGGAAAGTCAATGAAAAAAGTTTGTGTCCTGAATGTGAGCAACAATATGAAATAAAACAACAAATTATATAAAGGCTTTATTACCAATGTAATTTAAACAGGTCAACGAGCTGAGAACCATATCGTATTGAACTCAATATATACAACTCCGCGCTTTCCATCTGGACGATACATATAACGCGGGGCAAATGGTAGACCAGATAAAACGGCAGCCGGATTCATAGTCCGAGAAGTTACTCGGATAAAAAATTTGCACATGTCAACTTGCCCATCGTACCATTTACGAATCTTTCTATTGAATGCATTATCACTGATTGTACTGCAATCAACTAATTCTAGTATAGCATGCGATTCTAGAAAATCTTCCTCTTCTATGAAAGTTTGAAGATTGAAGATTCCTACTTCCAATTGTTTGAATATCGTTGACTTGAAAAACTCAGACGGTAGGCATAATCTAACAGGATTCCCAAATTCCGTTGAAAGATCGAGATGCTTTACATGCGGATTAGCGTTTAAAAAATGCATCCATTCTTCGTACTTTGTATGGGACAGTCTAATAGCCCATTTTTCTGCTTGATAAATTGCTGGGATCATATTCCATTCCACTGGCCAATTTTTGCATTGAATGCAGATTTCCGACGTTTTGCCAGTTTTCACGTATTTGTACCGATTAAAGATATATTGAACTGCCACTTCACGTGCATTTCCTTCAATGATTGAACAATTTTCAGCATTGTTCAAATCATCAGAGTTTCTGTAAATCAAATACTCTGTATGAAAAAATTGTTCACTGACTCACCTGGCCAGTTTGTAGTGTGTTTCATCAACTTCAGCAAAATATAAATCAAATCGATGCGTTGATGAATAGTGTAAATTTACCCATATTACATTATTCTCCATCTCCATCACTTTCATCTCCGACGGTGCAACGATATTCAGCTTCTGAACCTCTTGATTAGCTATCTTTGAACATTGTGCATATTGGAAACGTTCTTTGTCGCCAAAATACGAAAGAGAGTGCTCGCGGAGCTCAGACACAAGAGTCTTCCATTTTTGGAAGTTTTCCATCTGAAATTAGCAATTGATGCATTTTATGCAAAAAAAAACGATCAGGAGACTGCGAAACCGACGCAAAAAAATGACAGGAGGAGAAACGCATATGGACTAATGACGCATCAGAATAGATTAATGGAGATGTGGTGTAAATGTTCTAACGAATTGATTGGTGTGTGACGTCATTACACCAATGTCTTGTTGCCCTCCGTGATTGACACACTTTTCTGCAGGATGACAAATACGATTAGCACATTTTTATCCTCCATTCTGACGAACATCCGTGGTGCGTTGTGAATCAATCAATTCGTCATGTGTCTAAAAAAATAAAATTGGAATGTGTCCTTATCAGTGATAGGGTGATATATAGGAAGATTGAAATTGATGGTGCTGATTTTCCGATAAATTGTGGGATAGATAGCAGATTGAGATATACTGTTATCCTTGGTGATATGCCATATGATCGAGTTGCGGAGTCTGAGGAGTTTATGTTGGTACGTGGATATGTAAAAATTGCAAGTATCCGGATATATTCGTATTCTATTTTTTTTGATGTTGTGAATTGGCATAAAGATGATCTTGTGTTTCAATATTTGTTATGCGACAATAAACGATACATAAAACTTATAAAATAGAACAACAAATTATATGACGACTTCATTATCAATGCAATTCAAACAGGTTAACTACTTGAAAACTGAATCGTATTTAACTCAAAGCGAACAAATCCACGTTTTCCATCTGGACGATTAATAGAACGTTGATCGAATGGTAGATCAAAGAAAACGGCATCTAAATTTATAACCCTACCAGTTACTCGGATCATGAACCAGCATTTGTTTACTTGCCCATCATACCACATCCTAATCTTTCTATTCATTGCATTATCACTGATTGTACTGCAATTATCTAATTTTATTTCAGCATGTGATCCCAAAAAGTCTTCTTCATCGATGAAACATTGAATATAGAACATTCCTTTTTCCAATCGTTTGAAAACATTTGACTTGAAAAATTCTGACGGTAGACATAATCTAACAGGATTTCCCATTTCCCATGGAATTTCGAGTTGTTTTACATGCGGAGTAGAATTCAAAAAACTTATCCATTCTTCATAATTGGAATTGTTCAGTTTTATATCCCATCTTTCGGCTTGATACATAGCTGGAATCCTGTTCCATTCCATTGGCCAATTTTTGCAGCCAATGCTGACTATGTGCGTTCTGCCAGTTCTAACGTATTTGAAACGATTGAATACATACTGAAATGCCGCTTCACGGGCATTTCCTTCAATAAATGTGTAAGTTACAGGATTGTTCACATAATCGAAATTTCTGAAAATAAGATAATCTGTTTGAATACTTTGTTCAATATTTTACGTGGCCAGTTTGTAGTGTGTTTCATCCACGTGATGAAAATATAACAATACATGAGGGTAGTGTAAATATATTTTTATTACATCATCTCCCTCATCCACTTCCAACTGTGATGGTGCAATTGTATTCAGCCTCTGAACCTCTTGATTAGCCAACTTTGAACATTGTGCATATTGGAAACGTTCTTTCTTTCCGAAATAGGAAATAGAGTGCTCGCGGAGCTCCAACGCAAGAGTCATCCATTTTTGGAAGTTTTCCATCTGAAATTACTGAATTCTGTGCGAAAAAAAACTAAGGCAGCAATTGATGCATTTTATGCAAAAAAAATTATTAGGAGACTGCAAAACAGACGCAAGATTGAAAAATGACAGGAGGAGGAACGCATATGGACTAAGGACGCAACGCGATACGCATCAGAATAGATGAAGACGTGGTATACGTGTACATTATTGTGAGGAATCGATTGATGTATGACGTCATTGCATTAACCTCTACTTGTCCTCCTTGATCGACACACTGCCTTCTAAGGTAGCACTAACAAATGTAAACAAAGACCGAACGTGAATTTTCTTCCAACCACGTGAACGTGAATGTTCTGACGTGAACACTGAAAGGTGCTGGAAAGAAAAATTGCAAGTATTCCTATTTGTTCGATATTTTTTGATGTTGTGAATTAAATTGATATAAAGATGATCTTGTGTTTTAAAATTTTTTATGCAGTAATAAACGACATGACATTGAAAAATTAACAATATATCGAGAAAACGACAAATTGGCTTAAAAAAAGGAAATTCGATGAGAAAAGTTTTTTTCATGAATGTGAGCAAAACTATAAAATAAAATAAAAAGTTACATAACAGCTTTATTAAAAATGCAAATCAAACTCGGTACTACCTGAAAACAGAATCGTATTTAGCTCAAATTGTGCAACACCAGGTTTTCCATCTGGACGACGAGTATAACGATAGGTAGGCGAAATACTACCGAATGGTAGATCAAAGAAAACGATATCCGGATCCATAACCCTACCAGTTACTCGTATCTGGAACTGGCACTTCTCCACTTCCTCATCGTACCACTTAAGAATCTTTCTATTCATTGCATTATCGCTGATTGTACTACAATCATTCAATCTTATTTCTGCAAGAGATTCAAAAAAATCTTCCTCGTCGATAAAAGTTTGAAGGTTGAAAATTCCTTGATCCAATTGTTTGAATACGTTTGATTTAAAAAATTCTGATTGTAGACAGAATCTAACAGGATTTCCCTTTTCCGATGAAAGCACGAGTTGCTTCACATTCGGATTAGAGTTCAAAAAGCTCATCCATTCTTCATATATAGAATGGTTCAGTCTGATGGTCCATCTTTCGGCTTGATAAATAGCTGGGATCCTATTCCATTCCATTGGCCAATTTTTGCTTTCAATGCTGACTGTGTGCGTTCTGCCAGATTTCACATATTTGTATCGTTTGAATACATATTGGAGTGCAGCTTCACGCGCATTACCCATGATTGAGTGATTTTCAGCATTGCTCAAAATATCAGAGATTCTGAATATAACATAGTCTGTTTGCCAATTTTGTTCGCTGATTCACCTTGCCAATTTGTAGTGTGTTTCATCAACTTTAGCAAAATATAAATCGAGTCGACGAGTTGAAGAGTAGTATAAATGTATCCAAATTGCATCATTGTCATCTTCGGTCTCCTTCACTACTAACTGTGACGGTGCGATTGTATTCATCTTCTGAACCTCTTGATTTGCCAATTTCGAGCATTGCGCATATTGGAAACGTTCTTTGTCGCCGAAATAAGAAAGAGAGTGCTCGCGGAGCTCCGCCACAAGAGTCTTCCATTTTTGGAAGTTTTCCATCTGAAACTACTAACCGTTACCAAGTACGTTACTAAGTTGCTAAGTATTTGAAGTAAGTTACGCGGGTAAGAAAGTCAAGCAAATATTGGTACGAATAAAGACGTGTGACAAAAAGGTATGCATGTTAGACTGCAGAACAGACGAAAGACAATAAAAATGATACGCATATAGAGAAATGACACAACGCGATACAGATCATAATATATGAATGGAGATGTGGCGTACGATGAGTAATTTATTGGTGTGACGTCATTGCATTCACCTCTATCTTCCATCCTTGATCGACACAATCTTTACGAAGGTCAATTAATGCAAACAACGCCATAAGGTACATTTTCTAGACTACATTCTGACGCATACATATAGTGCGTTGCAAAAATCAATACGTCAAGTATGCCGAGACGCACTTTTTTCCTAATTCTATTGCGCATCTGACTCTGTGAAAAAGATAGATAACAGTTGAAAATGAAAAATGTGTTACGGAAAGGATTTATTATCAATATTCGATCAAACAAGTTAATTACAAAGAAAATCAAACAGATTTCTGCCAAACATTGCAAAACCAAGTTTCCTATCCGAACGCAAAAGTTTATAGGTGCCGCGATTTATGAAAAAGGGAAGATCTAATAAAATATCGTCCGGATTTATCACTCTGAACGTCACAAAATCTACAGAAAACTTTAATTTCATCATTTCCTTGTTATACCACTGCCCTATCTTTTCATTGATTGCACTGTAACCTATTGTGTCACATTGTAATCTCAATACGGATGCTTGTGATGCCAGAAAGTCTTCCTCTTCAATGAATGATTTCAGTTTGAAGATTCCTAGATCCAACTGTTTGAACAACTTTGACTTGAAAAACTGTGATGGTAGACATAAGTTGCCCGGATTTCCATCTTCGGTTGAAAGCTCGAGTTCTTTCACATGCGGGTTACTGTGCAGGAAATTCATACAATCTTCATACATAGACGGATACAATTTGATGTTCCACCCTTCCGCCTGATAAATTCCTGGCAGCCTAGTAATTTCCATCGGCCACTCTTTGCAGTCAATGATGATCTTTTTGGTTTGACCTGGTGTTTTGCCAATCTTTAGGTTCTTGTACCGATTGGCGACATATTGAATTGCAGCTTCATGTGCATTTCCTTCGATGGTCATGTGAGTTTTGAAAGCGATCCCGGAGCGACTGAAAATCAGATAATATGTCTGAAAAATTTGCTCATTGACTTACATAATTTTTCCTCTCATAAGAATGAAGTTTCTACCATCAAACGTATCTCTAAAAATTAAAAAAAAATGTTTATTTGTGAAAATAAGCACATATTTTTCTTTACCTGGCCAACTTGTAGTGTTTTGCATCAACTTTTTCAAAATACAAATCATAGCCATTAGTTGAAGATTTGTGGAAACCTATCAACATTCCCTCATTGCCATCGTTCAAATCCTTCACTAGAACTTCTTTCGGTGCAATCGTATTACACTTCTGAACCTCTTGATTGCTTACTTTAGAGCACTGCGAGTATTGGAAAAGTTCTTTGCGCCGAAAGTACGATAGAGAGTGCTCACGGAGCTCGGGCAACATGATATCCCATTTTTTGAATGTTCTCATCTGAAGTTACTGAATTACGCGGGGAATTAGAAAAGTATTGGTGTATGGGACAAAAACAATAGAAATGTTTCATCTCGGTTAAAAAGACAACCCAAATAACAGAACGCCTTAGAATGAATGAATGAAGATGTGGCGTACATGTTTCTGAGGGATTGTTTGGTGTATGACGTCATTGTATTCACCTCTATTTATCTTGCCTGATTGACACACCATTCGCTACGAGTGGACCAATGAATGCAAACAACGACGTAACGTACATGTTTTTCCTCCATATGTAGTACGTTGCGCATTAATCGATTCGCCATGTATCTCGATTATGTCCCCCACTACTTCGTATTGTGTTGGGCGCCTCATTTCACGAAGAAGTAGGATAGTCATTTTATTCTCAACGATTTCCTATATGCGAATGCGAGGGACTCGTAGGAATTCGGAAGTAAGCAGTAACCTCTATATTGCGGGCATTCGGATTTATTGACATTCGAACTTTTTCAAATTAATAATTCACTTAAAATGATCGTTTTCAATTCATCAACATGAACTAGAATACTGTCACTTGAAACGATTAGAAAAAAAATCAGTGTCTTTAAAATTGAAAACTTTAGTTTGTAAATAAAAACAACGAAAAGTATTGTAAAACAAATTTATTAACCATTCAAGTGACATTTCCTTGAAATAGGACTACACGACTTCTAATTATTCCATTACCCTTTTTTCCATCTTGTCGTTCGATTCCATAAACCCGTGGAAAGCCGTGGAATGGCCGGTCAAAAGGTATATCAATTAAAACATTGCTCTCATTTATGTTTCGTGACAAATTTGATGTCAAACCTGCTTGTGTCCACCTGACCATTGTACCAGTTCCGAATTTTCCTATGTATTGCGTTGTTACTGATTGTGTCACAGACAAGCTCAAGGCGTGTTGCGTGTGATTCCAAGAAATGGTCATCTTGTATTAATGATTTCAGTTGGAACATTCCTTGATCCAATTGTTTGAACAACGCCGTCTTGAAAAACTGTTCAGGCAGACTTAAGTCGTCAGGATTTCCTCTTTCCGTTGAAAGTGTGAGGTGTTTGACATGTGGTTTCTCCACCAAGAAACGCATCCATTGATCAAACGTTGAAGGGTACAGTTTGATGTCAAATCCATCAGTCTGATAAATCGCTGGAATACTATTCCACTCCGTTTTCCAGGTTTTGCAGTATATGCCAACTTCGTGGGTTCTACCAGTCTTCGCGTATTTGTACCTGTTGTTGACATATTGAACTGCAGATTCATGTGCATTTCCTTCAAGGATTGTGTAAGTCTCAGGAGTGCCCATTTCGTTGGATCTGAGCGAGAAATTAAAAACATTAGAAAAATTCTCAATAATTTACCTGCCGAACTTGTAATGTGTTTCATCGTGTTTGACAAAGTGTAAATACTTGTGATTAGACCCCAAATAATAAAAATGAAGCAACATTCCTTCTTGATCATCTTTCAAGTCACTCATCCCCACATCATACGGTACCACTGTGTTAAACTTCTGGATTTCTTCATTTGCCAACTTTGAGCACTGCGCATATTGATAAAGTTCTTTATTGCCGAAATACGAAAGAGAGTGCTCACGGAGCTCCGGCGCAAAAGTATTCCATTTTTTGAAGTCTTCCATCTGAAATCACTAGATTACGAGAAAAACAATGGACAGCGGAAATGGGTTCATTTACTGCGGAGACAAGAAAAATGACTGAGGGAGGTACGTATATGGATAAATGACACAATAAACGCGTCGCACCAGAATAGATGGATGAAGACGCTGTGTTCGTTATTGTGAAAAATCGATTGGTGTATGACGTCGTTACACTTTTCTCTGTTAGCACTCCTTGAGCGACACACTATTTTGTTAGGCAAAACGTTAACGAAGACCTAATGACATTTTCTCCTCTCTATACTAACGCGTACTAGGTTATGCAATCGATTCTTGATGTATCATGATGCGGGCCTTATTTTATGAGGGCGGAGAAATAAGAGGACCTTGACGGCGACGTTTCGCCATGTTCGAAAGTGGAGCAGATTGAAAGATTGAGTACGCAACGTAAAGATGACAATCTTTACACATCTGATGACTAATGGGCAACACTTAAAAACTGTGTCTCAAAGTAAATATAACAATATAACAAAAAAGTTTATTATATATCCAAATTCATAAAACACAAAAGTCAAACATTTCCTTGAAAAAAAACTGAAGTACGTTTAATTATAGCAAGCCCACTTTTTCCGTCTCGACGTTGAATATGATAGAACTCAGGATTCACCAATTCGAACGGAAGATCAAATAAGACAGTGTTTTGATTCATTTCTCTAGGGGTTACAAACTCTATAGAGAAAGTGCATGTGTCGATTTTTCCGTTATACCAGTTTTGAATCTTACTATTGAATGCGGTGTTACTGATCGTGTCAGTAACCAATGATAGATATGATGCCTGTGATTCCAAGAAATCTTCATCTTGTATCATCGACTTCGGATCAAAAATCACTGTAACCAATTGCTTGAACAACGTCGATTTGAAAAACTCTTCCGGTAGGCTTAAGTTGTTTGTAGTTTCGTCTTCCGTTAAAAGCGTAAGGTCTTCAAAATGTGACATCTCACTCAGAAAATTCACCCATGCTTCAAACGTTGAAGAGTACAGTGTTATTTCCAGATGTCGAGTTTGATGGATTGGGATCTTATTCCATTCCATTTTCCAGGTTTTGCAGTCAATGGTAACTTTTGAAGTTCTTCCAGATTTGACGTATTTGTACCGATCGATGACATATTGAACTGCTTCTTCGCGTGCATTTCCTTCAAAGATCATGTAATTCTCAAGATTGCTCAAATCATCGGAGCATCTGAAATTCAATTATAGGAGAAAAATCCTTTTTTTCTTTGATTTACCTTGCTATCTTGTAATGTGTTTCATCAACTTTAATGAAATCACAAGCAAAATGACGATACCAAGAGTAGTAAATATTGATCATAGTTCCATCGTTACCATCATTCAAGTCTTTAATGAGCACATAACATGGAGCCTCTGTGTTAAACTTTTGAATTTCTTTATTGGCCAATTTTGAGCATTGCGCATATTTGTGAAGTTGTTTGTTGCCAAAATACGAAAGAGAGTGTTCGCGGAGCTCAGACACAAGAATGTTCCATTTTTGAAATGTTTCCATCTGAAATCACTAAATTACGCCAGAAAAAATAATCAAGAAGAAAAGCAGAACTGAAGAATGAGAAAATCGGTAAAAACCATGGCATGATGAATACGCGATTAGAGGAGTGGAGATGTAGTGCACGTTTGCGCTATTATGACGGATCGATTGGTGCTACCATACAGCGTCATTGCACTATACCATGTGACGTCGCTATCGTACGACGGCATCGTACGACGGCAAAGCTAGCCCTTACGACATCATTCCTAGCCTGTATGACGTCATAGCTAGCCCACACGACGTCGTCGCTACCATACGGCCTCATCACTACCAAACAACGTCATGACTAGCCCTTAGGACGTCATTGCTAGCCTATACGACGTCAATAATGCCCTACCACGTCATTGCTATCATACGACGATATGAGTACCGTACAACGTCATTGTCACCATAAGACGTTATTAGCACTATACAACGTCATTGCTAAGATACAACGTCATTGTTTCCAGATGCCGTCATTGCCACCATACGACGTCATCGCTACCGTTGATGATTCGATCGCATTTAGCATTTTTTGCAACGGACGTGAAAATGGTATACACTAACAATAAAATGGAAGATCAACTGACAGTAATTGTATATTGCAGTTTTATTAGCAGAACAAACAACAAAATTAAAACGTTTGAAAAAATATTGAGTTTCTTCCAAATATCGCAAGCCCATGTTTTCCATCTAGCCGACGAATTTCATACCAGTCTTCATCATCCGTCAATTGAAAAGGTAAATCAACGAGAATATCATTCTGATTGAACACTCCTTGAGTTACGAAGTGTATTCTAAAATTGCATTCTTCCATTTGTCCATTATACCAGTTACAAATCTTTCTATTGATTGCACTGTTGCTGACGGTATCACTGCGAATAAAAAGATTTGATGTTTGCGGCTCCAAAAAATCGTTCTCTTCTATTAATGACTTCAAATTGAATATTCCTTTATCCAATTGTTTGAACAAATTTGACTTAAAGAAATGTGACGGTAGAAATATATTGTCAGGATTTCCTTCGTTCGTTGAAAGCTCGAGCTTTTTCACATGCGGATTGTTGCTCAGAAAATCTGACCCATCTACGAACATAGACGGATACAAACTAATGCTCCATTTTTCAGCTTGATAAATTTTTGGAATCCTAGATAATTCCGATGGCCATTCTTTGCAGGCTACGTTTACATTCAATGTTTTACCAGATTTCACGTATTTGTATCGATTAAATAAATATTGAAAGGCTGCTTCACGTGCGTTCCCTTCAATTACTGAGTAAGTTACAATATTGCTCAAAAACCCGAGGTGTCTAAAAAACGTGTTATTAAAATTTACTTATTCATTTACCTGGCTAACTTGTAGTGCACTTCATCAACTTCGGCAAAGTTTAAATTAAAGCTGTTCGTAGAAGAGTACCAAAAACTTAACATAGTTCCATTGTTGCAATCGTTCAAGTCTTTTATCGTCAAACAAAATGGTGCCTTTGTGTTGAATTTCTGAATTTCTTCATTGCATTCTTTGGAGCATTGTGCATATTGATAAAGTTCTGTCCGGCCAGAATACGAAAGAGAGTGCTCGCGAAGCTCTGGCAGTATAACATTCCATTTGTGGAAGGTTTTCATCTGAAATTACTGAATTAAGCCTCCAAAAAGAAAATTAACTAAAAAAAAAAGAATTTGGAGCGCAAAGAAATTCTTTCTGTGAAAATATGGCGAAAAAGGAAAAATGAGAAAACATATGTCGCATCAGAATAGATGGGGACGTTGGTGTGGTGTTGGTCTTTGGAATTATGACAAATTGATTGGTCTTCACATATGTCGTCACTTAATTAACGATTTCATAATTCGACAAGATGAGGTTACGCCCATTGGTAGTCTTTTTTCAGACCACCTGTCCCTAATCGGTTTGCTGTGTAAGCGAAGATGTACATTGTCAACGATCAAACGAATCTTTGTGTGTGGAGATTTCGTCAGACCTACCGAAAGGTGCATCAGCGCAGAACGACTCGAGGGTTAGTGCGCAAAATCGAGAGAGTTCTAGAAACGTATGTACTGTTCTGTAATACATGAAATTATATCTGGCAAAAATAGGATCGTCTAAAAATCAACATGAACAGTGGTTCGCTTCGAGCCAAGTCAAGTTTTTCAAGCAATGACCTTCAGATCTTCTATAAAATGTTTATTTTTAATGCGAGGTTACATGAATTTTTCTCAATTCAAAAACGCAATGAAAGCAAAACTGTACAATGCATTTTATAGAACGTTTATTGTCCACATATTTAACAAATTAATTATGACGAAAAATGACAGATCTGTTTAAAATTGTTGCCACCCCAATTTTTCCATCTGGCCGATCAATTTTATGTGAGTAGCAATTCTGCTGTTGAAATGTTAGTCCAAACAAAACATCATTCTTAAGTTCCACTCTAGGTGATGTGAAACCTATTGCAAAGTTACATTCTTCAATTTGTTCATCATACCATTTTCGGATCTTTGTATTGATTGCATTGTTACTGATCGTATCACAATTCAATAATTCTAATGATGCTTGTGACTCCAAAAAATCGTTATCTTCCATAAATAATGGCAGGTAAAAAAGTCCTCTATTTAGTTGGTTGAACAACGTTGTCTTGAAGAACTGGGAAGGTAAACACAAATGTTCACGATTTCCACCTAACGTTGAAAATTTGAGCTCCTTCACATGTGGGTTCTTGTTCAGAAAATCCATCCATTTGTCATAATTCGATGAGTACAGTCTAATCTCCCAATTTTCAACTTGGTAAATTGCTGGAATCCCATTCCATTCCATCGGCCATTTCTCGCAGTTTATTATGAGCTCTGGCGTTTTGCCAGACTTTACGTATTTGTACCGATTGTAGATATACCGAAATGCAGCTTCGCGTGCATTTTCTTTGATGACTAAAAAAGTTTTATCATTGATCTGATCATCAAAATCTCTGAAATTCAAGAGTTGTGGGTTACAAACTTCTTCACTGATTTACCTGATTAACTTGTATTGTTTTTCATCGACTTTGGCAAAATGTAAATTGAACCGATTATTTGATGGGTATCGAAAATAAACACGAATCCCACACAACAAATCTTCCACTTTCATGAAAGATGGTGCCGTTGTGTTTAACTTTTGAATTTCTTGATTGGTTAATTTAGAGCATTGTGAGTATTGCAAAAGTTCTTCGTTGCCACAATACGAGAGGAAGTGCTCACGGAGCTCTGGTAACAGAATGTTCCATTTTTGGAAAGTTTCCATCTGAAATTATAGAACTACGCCACATAAAAAAACAAAAAAAAAGTGTGGTTCTTGTCCAACGAGAATGTTAAATCAGTAATACGACAAACCAAAAAAAACATAAGGGATACGCATCAAATGAGAGGAGTAGGTGAGGTGTACGTTTTCGGTTCGTAGGCGAATCGATTGGTCCTCACAAATTGCGTCATTCTCTCTTTTTTTTTTCTCCTCAAGAAACACACCGTTTCATCAGGTTGGGCACATTGACGGAAACGCATGCAGGTGTTTCTACGCAAATCTTTGTAAGATCGTTCAAATAAGTTCTTTTCAACGTCACAAGTATTTGTTACGGACACTACAACATTTATGAACCTATGCCGATGCCGGAAGAAAGGCCTGAAACCCCATGCCGATGCGGCGCGTTTCGGCGAGAAACGGAAAGAAACTAGGCATTTTTGTTTTTCTCGCCGAAACGTGCCGCATCGGCATAGGCAAAAAAGCCTTTCTGGCCGTTTCTTCCGACATCGGCATAGGTCCATGAAAAACATTTGAAAAATTTATTGTCCCTTTGAAAGGAAAAAATTGGATTTTTTAAGGGAAGAATTAGAATCCTGTTGAAGTGTTGCAAAACTGCTCGTCCCATCTGCCCGACAAATTATGAACCGGCCGTTGTAATCACGTTCAAACGGTAAATTGAATACTGGATCGTTTCGAGGTGTCCCTCTAGGAGTAAAATCACAAACAAACTGCTTGTTATAAACGAAAATAGTAAAGAAATTGATTGCGAAAAGCGAGGCACGCATTATAAGAGAGGGAGCAAGCAAGAGAGAGTTGAATCAATTGGCCTTCTTGTGACGCAGCTGAGAAATCTACTTTTATGACAAAATGTTTTCCAACCTCACAACTTATTGAGAAAAAACCACAATCAATTGTATGAAAATGATTTATTACCAACACAAATAAAAAAATTAGTACAAATGTTTTGGGAGCTGTGAAAGAGCTTGTACGTAAAGAATGAAAAATTGATCATTAATCAAAAGCATAAAAATTAACTGATTGACAAGTAACAATAGAATTCTGTTTGATTGTTACAAAACCACTCTTCCCATCTAGCCGACGAATCATGAACCGCTCGCCGTCCCGTCGTTCAAACGGTAAATCGGATAGATTTAATTCTCTGGGAGTCACGAAATTGATCGAAAACCTATATTCTCCAATTTCACCATCAAGCCATTTTTGAACCTTTACTCGGATTGCATTGTTACTGATTGTATCGCAATGAAATGACAAAAATGATGCTTGTGATTCCAAAAAACTTCTGTCTTGTATAAATGCTGGAAGAGAAAAGATTCCTAGATCCAATTGTTTGTACAATTTTGTTTCGAAAAAGTTTGACAATAGACATAGGTTGTCAGGATTGCTCTTTTCGGTTGAAAGTTTTAGGACCTTCACATTTGGATTCTCACTTAGAAAACTTATCCAATCATCATAATTCGAAGATAATAGTTTGATTTTCCAACTTCTGGCTTGATAAATAGCTGGAATCCCATTCCGTTCCATTGGCCAATCTTTGCACTTGATACTGAATTCTCGCGTTTTGCCCGTCTTCACGTATTTGTAACGACTGAAAACATATTGAAGTGCCGCTTCACGTGCATTACCTTCAATGATTGTATAGGTGTTTGCATTATACAAATCAAAAAATTTTCTGAAAATCAAGTATCGAGATCAAGAAAATCGCTCACTGATTCACCTGGCCATTTTGTAATGATTATTATCAACTTTAGCAAAATGTAAAGAAAATTGGTGAGTCGACGAGTAGTGAAAACGTACACGAATTCCATCAATGCTACCCACCAAATCTTTCACTACCACGAAAGATGGAACCTCCGTGTTGAACTCTTGAATTTCTTGATTTGCAACGTTAGAGCATTGCGAGTATTGGTGAAGTTCTTTGTTGCCACAATACGAAAGAGAATGTTTGCGGAGCTCTGGAACCATAACGTTCCATTTTTTGAACGTTTCCATCTGAAATATGTTAGTTATTGGAAAAAAAACGCATGAATTGAAGGGAATGTTGCAAATATGTAAGAAGACAAAAAATGACGCAAGAAGGAGTACGCTAGAGAATAACCGACAGTGTAGCGTACGTCTGCGCTAACAAGACCAATCGATTGGTGCTTGTATATGACGTCACGATTTTCTCAGGTTAGACCAAATGACGGAGACCTACCGCAAATGTTTATCCTTTTGGTCTCATGGACTGCGTCATTTTTTGTCTTCACGAACGACAGACGACAAATCGATTGCTATTACATCAATGCCCTAATATCTCTGGTTTTCCATGATCTACACACTATTTTTGTCAAACAGCATTACTTAACTAACGAATACGTATTACACGTTGTTTGCTCTACATTCGGACCAGGTGTTCCCTGGCCAAATATATTTCTCGTGTCTATGTGACGATTCACATCGTCATACCTCTTCACTAACGCGTCCAACCACGTCCAAGACTTCCCAACGTGTCCAAACGTGTCTAAACGTGCCCAGACATGTTTGTAAATCAATGCATCGTCTCAAACATGACTGATTTCATGACAAAGCATTTGAAAAATATGTCTTTTCAGAACGTTGTTGGAATGATTTTCATTTCCAGCTTTCGTAAACGCGCTGTATAATGAATCAAAAGTAAAATTTATTAAGAAAAAAACATTCTGAAATGATAGACGACTTCGAAAACAGACGACATCTTCTTCAATGATTGCGGGGCCAACTTGTTCATCTGGTCGACGAATCCTCTAACGAAAACTTTGCAACAAGTTGTATGAAAAACGACAAAGTTTTTGCGAACGAAAGTTGTACAAAAAGTTGTGTAAAAGATTTATTATTATTATTAATAAAGTTAACGGGTTCGAAAAGAGACAAAGCATCGTTCAATTTTTGCCATACCAACCTTTCCATCCGGCCGACGGATTCTAAATTCACTTCTAAACCGTTCAAACCATATATTGAATAAAGGATTTGTTCGAGGTTCTTCTCTTGGAGTAATGAAGTTGATTGAAAAATTGCATTTTTCCGTTTGTCCATCATACCAATTCCGAATCTTTCTACAGATTGCATCGTTACTAATTGTATCGCAATGAAAATACAAAAACGAAGCTTGGGACTCCAAAAAATCGTTCTCTTCTATCAATGATGGAAGGTTGAAATTTCCTCTGTCCAATTGTCTGAACAATGTTGACTTAAAGAACTGTGACGGTAGACATAAATTGTCACGGTTTCCCTTTTTTGTACAAAGATCGAGCTCTTTGACATAAGGATTGTCGTTCAAGATATTCATACACCGCTCATAATTGGACGAGAATAGTTTGATGCACCATTTTTCAGTTTGTTGAATTGCTGGAATGTTATCCCATTCTGGCCATTCTTGGCAATAGATGCAGACTTTTCTGGTTCTACCAGGTTTGACGTATTTGTATCGACTGATGACATATTGAAACGCGGCTTCGCGTGCATTTCCATTGATGATTAGGCTATCCTGATCATTTCCTAAAGCATCCCTATATCTGAAAGTCAACGTTTGTATTGGATAAGTTTGTTTACTGATTTACCTGTCCAACTTGTAATGTGTCTCATCAATACTATCAAAATATAGACTGAATCGATTAGCACGAAAATAGTTGAGACGTATTCAAAATTTATTGTTGTCGTCTTTCATAGCTTCGACTAATAAAAAAGACGGTGCTTTTGTGTTGAATTGCTGAATTTCTTCATTGGCCATCTTCGAGCATTGCGCATATTTGTGAAGCTCTTTATTGCCAAGATACGACAGAGAATGCTCGCGGAGCTCCGGCACCAGAACAATCCATTTTTTGAACTCTTCCATCTGAAACCTCAGAAATCTTTAAAATGAGTAACAGTTTCAAATTTACCTGGTCATTCCTCTTTTTGGCATTGACAGTGATTGGTTTATCTATTTTCCTTTTCGAAGTGTTTTCAGTCGTTGACATAGCTGCAGACAAATCGGTCACTAATTTGTAGCGCAACACAGTGGTCGAATGAATGGCCACAGTGGTATAAGGTCTTCCCACCTGACGTCATTACATTGACCTGTCTACGTTCTCCTTGGCCAACACACTATTTCATCATGGTGGCATTCAATATGGCAAATGCGCTCCATCGCGAACAGATGTTTCATACTGGAACCCACGACACCATCTTCCTCATTGAAAACGATAAACCCATTCATTCTCAAATGGATATAGACGACCACGTTACCTATACCCAGTATGCGTACATTACTCCACGTGCATTATTGATCGAGTATCTGGATGATGAAATCAATGAAGATGTAGCAAAATGGATCGTCAAAAACGAAATATTTGAATTTTGTCGAGTGAGATTGATGGAAATATGGCAACGGGCTTCACGACCGTCATTGTGTGAGGTATTTCGCGGGGACGATGATTTCAAGTGTATGAACACGTGCGATTTCTTCAGGAGTATTTACTCTGCCGCTCCAGTGGTGAGTTGTGTTTTTAAGACTCGCTATTTGTAACTCCTCAAAAATGAAATCAACAAGCGCCAATTTTGTTTCCGATTGAGCTGATTTTTTGCATAAGGACTCCTGGTGGGCCATACACTCTCAAACCGCAATTTTTAAATTTGCTGCTCCCTGGCTCCGCGAGCTCTGGTCAAAAAATGGTCAATTTCAGAAATGCTCCAATTTGTCTGAAAAATCACACATATACGTATTTTATTGCGTAGATTACGAATTTCACATTGAAAAATTTATTGTGCAACTCTTTCAATGGGCTGCCGTTGAAAAAAATCTGTTTTTTGAAAATATCGTAAAAATGAGGTCGTGCCATGACAAGTGTATAAAAAATATGGATTCAGCATCAAAAATTACGTATGTTCCACATTTTGCGTCAAAATCGAAGTAGATGGTTTTTTGAAAAATCCAGAAATGTAAAACCAATCAACATAAAATTTTTTGATAAAAAATTTTTTTGTCGAAAATCTTCTTGAAAAAAACGTTATCTGATAGTGAATGTTATTCTGAGCAACTTTTGTGTTGGCACATATTGTCTATTTTCAGTCCTTCACACCAAAATCCACGTTTAACGGTATGATGTCAGCCGAACGGCCCGAAATGTGGGCATAGGCAGAACGAATAGAGCTCGGTTGCGACTGGATATTTCAAAAAACGATCAACAACAAAAATTTAGATCTATATACAAGCTCTACATTGCACTCCTCACTTTATACAAAAAGTATTTTTTAAGCCAAAATATGATGCCTATAATTTAGTCAACATTTAGCGACCAATAACTACTTTGAACCACACTTTCTTACAAACACAATAAATACATCGTGTAGAGCGTGTCAGTGGCTACATTTTTGTAGTTGATCATTTCTCGGAATATTGCGTTTCAGCCGAGATAGATCCATTCTTTCCAGGTGGGGGATTTGCATGCACACGCACACACATGCACACATCTCGCGCGCACACTCACAATGTGGCGTTCAGTTAATATATTTCAAACTGCTGCTATCTCGGCTGAAACGCAATATTCCGAGAAATGATCAACTTCAAAAATGTAGCCACTGACACGCTCTACACGATGTATTTATTGTGTTTGTAAGAAAGTGTGGTTCAAAGTAGTTATTGGTCGCTAAATGTTGACTAAATTATAGGCATCATATTTTGGCTTAAAAAATACTTTTTGTATAAAGTGAGGAGTGCAATGTAGAGCTTGTATATAGATCTAAATTTTTGTTGTTGATCGTTTTTTGAAATATCCAGTCGCAACCGAGCTCTATTCGTTCTGCCTATGCCCACATTTCGGGCCGTTCGGCTGACATCATACCGTTAAACGTGGATTTTGGTGTGAAGGACTGAAAATAGACAATATGTGCCAACACAAAAGTTGCTCAGAATAACATTCACTATCAGATAACGTTTTTTTCAAGAAGATTTTCGACAAAAAAATTTTTTATCAAAAAATTTTATGTTGATTGGTTTTACATTTCTGGATTTTTCAAAAAACCATCTACTTCGATTTTGACGCAAAATGTGGAACATACGTAATTTTTGATGCTGAATCCATATTTTTTATACACTTGTCATGGCACGACCTCATTTTTACGATATTTTCAAAAAACAGATTTTTTTCAACGGCAGCCCATTGAAAGAGTTGCACAATAAATTTTTCAATGTGAAATTCGTAATCTACGCAATAAAATACGTATATGTGTGATTTTTCAGACAAATTGGAGCATTTCTGAAATTGACCATTTTTTGACCAGAGCTCGCGGAGCCAGGGAGCAGCAAATTTAAAAATTGCGGTTTGAGAGTGTATGGCCCACCAGGAGTCCTTATGCAAAAAATCAGCTCAATCGGAAACAAAATTGGCGCTTGTTGAATCGGTCATCAGAGTTTCTTGACTATTTATAAATAGCGAGTCTTAAGTTAAATGCCTAATGTAAATAACTTAGGCTGATACCGATTTCTACTTTGTGAATAGAGAACAAAGAGCAATAACGATGATAGCCAATGAGAGACGATACATAGTTGATGATTTAAGTAAGTATATTTTTATTGACTATAAGTGCATTGTCAAATATTTCAGAAGTCGGACAATTGTACGAATGGATGATACGTTTTCTAATGGAACGAACACGCGTCGATTGGATTGATTGGACCGATAAAGATGAGAAGGTATTTCGGCTGTATGATTTGGAAAAAATGGGAGAAATGTATGCGGAAGTACATGGGAAATCAAAATGTTCGTTGTATCATACAAAGTTGGTATTGTCCAGTTATTGCTTGACTGGCATATTGGTACAGGTATAGTAACAAATATACAGTCAGATAGTACGTATTACAGATTGATAAGAAAGAAAATCGTTATCAGTTCAATCAGGAGTGGTATCGAACGGAAACACAAAAACAAGAAGAAATCAGCAGATCAGTTTTCCATATGTGTAGTGACACGCCGAGAATTATTGATAGTTTTGTCAAGTTTCCTGAGCAGACATTTTCAGATGAAATATGAAATAATTCTATTTTTCGGAGTTTTTCAATGATTGTATAAAACCTTCATTATCAATAAAATTCATAATCGAAATCGAGAAAGAAATTAAATATCCTAATTTGTGTAAAACGAAATTTTACGAAGTGTTGTATGAAAAATTTATTAACAACAAAGTTGATGAGAAACAGGCTCATAAAAATGTTCAAAACAAATAAATGACAGTAAATTAAAATTAACCGAACTTGTTGACATAAAATGCGATGGAATTTTCTTTAATTTGCACAATTCCTCTCTTCCCATCTGGTCGTGTAAATTGAAACAGTATCCCATACCGAATTCGATATGGTATACCGGATAATATTTCGTCCTGATGGATGACTCTCGCCGTTAGAAATTGTATGGAGAACTCAAGTTTCTCTATTTCTCCATCATACCATTTCCGAATCTTTCTTTTTATTGCATCATCACTGATTGTGTCACATTTCAATGATAGATATGATGCTAGTGAATCCAAAAAATCTTCATCTTCTATCAATGAATTCACATGGAATTGAACGATATCCAATTGTTTGAATATGATTGATTTAAAGAATGCCGGCGGTAGAGTCAGACTGTCTTCGCAGCTGATTGCCATCTTCCGAGTAGTTTCGTTTTTTACATATTTGTATTGGTTGGTCAAATATTGAAACGCTGATTCAATTGCATTGCCTTCGATTGTTAGCTGCAACTCTGGATAGGCGAAACGAGAAGTACTGAAAAATTTATTTATGCTTTTATTTAACTTTTATTTTACCTGACGACTTTATAATGATTCTCATCAACATTCAAAAAGTACAATACTTTACGATTTGAGTCAGAGTATTTCAATTTCAAAACCATGCTATCGGCATCATTGTGACACTTGAGCATATCCACCTCCATTGGTGGAATTGTGTTGAATTTCTGAACTTCTTCATTGCACAATTTAGAGCAAGGAGAGTATTCAAAAAGTTCTCTCAAGCTAAGATATGAAAGTGAATGAGCGCGAAGCTCTGGCGCGAGGATATTCCATTTTGTGAATGTTTCCATCTGCAAACTAATGATAAACCCTCTTGAGATTTGAACGGGATAAACGATAAAAATCTATGCAAGAAAAACGGTAAAAAATCAATAACGAAATCTGCGCGGGAAATGCCTCAAAATGAGGAGGGATGATGTAAGGCACGTCTTTCTCAAGTCGATTGGTGAAATCAGACAGTGTGGGGATTTGTACATGGGCCGGTGCAATTTAATATTTCATGATTCAGCTTGATAAATTTGTGACATCTTAGTTAATTCCAATGGCCATTCTCTGCAGAAGATGTTAATTTTCTCCTTTTTGGGGTTTTTAGTCTCCGGTGCATCTGTTTTTCTTTTCAAAAAGTTTTTCGTAGTGAACATCGCTGCATTGATAACCAATCAGTCTAAAAACATATTAATCTCATAAGATCTTTCCGCAAATAGATAAAATCAGACAAATATACACTGACGTATCTTACGCAGGTAGCCACTGAAGACTAAGAAAAACACGTTGCAAGGTCCGCAAGAATATGGAACGCAACGAGATAAAAATCAATTGGCCATTTATTATGACGCAACAACACTAATGTACCCCTTATCTAATATCCACACATACACATACCTCCCCCTCGCTCCAAGGCATCGCCTCCTCCCTCCCCCCTCCCCCTACAACGCGCCTATGCGTCTGCTCGTCTGCGCGTCACCTAAAATGCATTCGACGCAAACACACTCACCTATTTACGCACACTCACACACACCTCTACCCCTCTTGTTTTTGTTTTCATATTCATTTCATATTCATTTCATAACAAACCCGCGTACGTTGTGCTACATTCTTCTACATTTTCTGCATTGAAAATACGAATATGGTGAGTTACACAATTTTTTTAATCGCAATAAATTATATTTAATACATTTTACAGGTTAACACACGAAATGGAATTCGAAAAACGGAAAATAATAATAATATGGACGAGCTGGTTGCAGCTGTTGGTTCTGCGTTGAATCTGGAGTGAGTTTAATTTTTTTTAAAGAAATTGTATAATAAAAAAATACATTGGGAAAAAGTTGAAAAGACCAAAAAATTTTTGAAAAAATTGGATAAAAATAAAAGTTTTGCAAATTTGAAAAAAAATAACTCAAAATCCCAAACTAGTCAGCAGTTATTTATTTTCCAAGTTTGTGTTCGCTTATTTTCGATGCATTTTGATGAAAATTTTCTGAAAATCCGTAAAAACGTCAATTTTTTTCAGTCCCGAACAAGTTTCCACAAGACTGGTGACAAAAAAAGCTGAAGCAGCACAAAAAAGACAAAATAAGGATCAGAAGAACGCAAATCAGCCTGGACCCTCAAGATCCAACGTGGTAGAACAAGTTACCTCAAAAGTGATCACAATAAAAGCGGAAGCAGCACAGAACAGGCAAAACAAGGATCAGAAGAAGGCAGATCAACCTGGACCCTCAACATCCAACGTGGCAGACTCAAATCCTGTTTCGGATGAGGAAAGCGACGAGCAACCAGTTGATGTAAAAACTGTCAAAAAAAGGAAAACTGGCAATAAATGGACAAAAGTCAAAAAGGGGAAGACTGACAAAAAGTACACAGATTCCACAGTTCACAAAGCTTGGAATAAGGTAAGTGTATTTTTGTGATTCGAAATTTAAAAATAGCGCGATAATTATGAAAAAATGCGTTAGAAATTGTAAAATGCAAAATAAAAACTAGACTTTTTGCAAATTTTTTGCTCCTGAAGTACCCAAAATGTTGAAAAACCTGGTTAAAAATTCTCAAAAAACTTTAAAAAAGCCATAAAAAGGGCAAAATAAAACAATTTTTGACATGTAACTACAAAAAAATGTATAAAATTCGTCGGACCAACTAATATTTTGAATATTTAAGCCGGACGAATTGGCAAAGTTGTATTGCGGAAATTGGGACTTGAGTTTGGAAGAAATGGAAGCCAAATTACACAGTGAGTTTTTAAAATGTTAACGATATGGAAAAATGAAATGTTTCAGGTTATCTGGACGAGCCATTCGATACAAAAGAAATGGGCGAACTACTGGATCAATATGTTTCTGACAATCAACGGAGTCAAGGGGTGAATTTCTATTTGTAACGTAAAAAATGAAAGTATTTGTTTTACAGCTGATAGAACCACCATCCGACGAACGTCTGATTCAACACAGCGAAACATACGCCGAAGATATCAAGTCATCGGGTATTGTTGTCGGTAGAACCATGCAAAATTTGGCAGTCAGGAATATTCCAATCATTAAGTATTTCGATCCGCCAGAGAGTTTTAATCACAACTTTTCCGGTCTTTTCAAAATTCTTGTTGATTGGTATGAGCCGGTGAGTTGGTTTTTGTCGTTTTTCAAAATTGTTGTTTTTGGTTCACGAAAAATTGAATAAAAAACATTTTTCAGGATTGCAAACCAGATGCACGGAATCCCGATTGTTTCTGTACCAACTCAGCTTTTTACACTTCCATCAATGACAAGCTAAATATTTTACACCTGGCTGCGAGTGACGTGAAATTTGAATGGGTTAGTATATTCGTAGATTTTTTATAAACCAAAACTCAACCATTTTTTCAGCTTACCAACGCATTATTGGACCCGTCTCAGTACTCTAGACTCCATTTGAGAAAAATTTTCCGAGGCGATGAGAATGGTTTGCATGAGTTTCTTCAACATTATGATGTAAGTTTCACCGATGGCTTTAGAGCATAGATTTTTTTTTCAGGATACAATGACAAAATGGTTGGATGCAAATAGGACGTCGGAGTACGTTTCGCCATTTGACATTGCAATGGAAAACGGTATGATTTCCTTAAATTTTTCTCTTTCAAAAAAAATTAACAAAAAAAATATAATTCGACTTTAAGTTTAAGGAAAGTTGATATTGCAGATAACGATAATTTCATAAAAGTGGGTCTCAGATTTCTGGAACCAATGCGAGGACCCGCATTGGTCGATTTTTACAAGCATCAATACATAAACATGAACGGACAAAAAGGATTAGGTGCATTTGATGCCTATAATGCTGGAAGACAATATGTGAGTGATTTTTTATGAAATTATGAAGCTTCATTCTGTAGCTGAAAAGTGACATAAAGTAGCATTTTTCTCACTAAAATCTGGCAGAAACAAAATTTATCAGCTCCAAGAGCTTTCAACGAAAAAATAGTTAATTTTTTGCAGACGGACATTTTCATCAACATGGTCCACCAAAACAAAATGAGTCTGGTGCCAGAACAGTATTTCGAACAACTACTTTCATTTGATGACCCGAGCTATCGCGAAATTATGCTCAGACATGCAGTTTGGTCTGGTAAGTGTTATATATTAGAAAATAATCAGAAAATATTTTTTTCAGGTGACGCAAACGTTCTGCAGAAAGTCGCCACAATCGGCAAACGCTACCCGGATTTGCGAACTGAATCTCGTGAGTTTTTAAAAATTCTCTTAAAAACTAGCTATGTAGAACTATGAAGTGATATCATTTGTTAAGCCATCAAAATAAAATTTAAATAAAAATTGAAACTGAAACTGTGAAAAAAAAACATTAAAAACTTGGAGCACAATTTTCACGAATTCAGAAATGTCAATTTCATCACAAATATTTACAGGTGAAAATCGTGCCCTTATAAAACCCGGCCGAGTCATTTCCAAAAACAACATTGTCAAAGATAACGTGCTACCATTGGCTCATCTGGCTTGTATCGAAGGAAACATGGAAATGTTCAATTTATTGGGACCAGATCGATTCATGGTCGATCAGTACAAGCATACAGCATTGGCACATTTTCATCATTTCACGGATGAGGAAATCATTGAAAATTTGAGAATTTTCAAAGGCAAAGCGCCAAGAGAGGATTATTTTGTGTTGATGGGGAATTTGATCATGAAAAACAGACAGTTAGTTTTTTTCTGAGTCTTGAAAAAGTTAGGGCCCAATTCTTTGAAGACCAGTAAAATTGTTTTTCTAAAACGTCTTTTACCAGTTTTCTCATTACAGACTGCCATTTGGAAGAATATTCGGACATGTTCTCACAAGCAAAACCTTGCTCAAAAGAAGAAGAGGCGATTTAGAATGTGAGTTGCAATTTTTAAAACCAAAAAATTGTAAGATCCAAAAATTTCAGACGGCCTCCAACCAGATATCGAGCTACCAATGACTATCACTTTTGTGGCAATGCAGGATATGAAAATGGTCGAGGATATGATTCGAGCCTACCATAAAATGAGTAATGGTTCTGATATTGATGTAAGTAGATATTTATGAAAATCTGGAAATAGTGATCTTTTTCAGGCTTGTGAGCAAATCACAAAATTGATGAATGCTGATGCCTTGAGAGTGGCGCAATTGGCGCAGGATAAAATTGGAGATTGGACGGATCATTTGAGATTAGCGGTGTTGTTATTGATGGTGCAGATTGCGAATGTTGAATCGGTACGTTCAATGAATCTATGAATCTATGAATCTATGAATCTATGAATCTATGAATCTATGAATCTATGAATCTATGAATCTATGAATCTATGAATCTATGAATCTATGAATCTATGAATCTATGAATCTATGAATCTATGAATCTATGAATCTATGAATCTATGAATCTATGAATCTATGAATCTATGAATCTATGAATCTATGAATCTATGAATCTATGAATCTATGAATCTATGAATCTATGAATCTATGAATCTATGAATCTATGAATCTATGAATCTATGAATCTATGAATCTATGAATCTATGAATCTATGAATCTATGAATCTATGAATCTATGAATCTATGAATCTATGAATCTATGAATCTATGAATCTATGAATCTATGAATCTATGAATCTATGAATCTATGATTTTTTTTTTTAATTTTTTGAAGAAAATGCCATGGTGTGTCACTTTCCAAAAATTTCAAAAATTTCAATAGTGCCAAATTCAACTTACGTTTTGTTGTCCAGCATTATACGCATCAAACGCATTTGATCCTTTGCCAGTGCGTGTTTTGATATTCAATTCTTCCATTTTTTCGAACTGGTCCTTAAAATGATCCACCAATTGGTTTTCTTCCAAAGCTCCTTCCAAAAACTCGAGAGCAACTTTCACGAAATGATCGTTATCATTTTCCATTGCAATATCAAGTGGCGAAGCTCTATCGTTCATCCTATTTTCATAAAGCCATTCTCTTATTGTCCGCTGAAAATCAAAACTTTTTTTTCGAAAGTTTTCATTTTTTTGCGAAACATACATCATAATGAGCAATACACTGTACCAAATCAATATGCTCGCCGCGAAGATGTTTTTTCCAAAATAAAATATACTGATCCGCTTTCAATAATGCGTTGGTAAGCTGCAAAACATGAATCTATGAATCTATGAATCTATGAATCTATGAATCTATGAATCTATGAATCTATGAATCTATGAATCTATGAATCTATGAATCTATGAATCTATGAATCTATGAATCTATGAATCTATGAATCTATGAATCTATGAATCTATGAATCTATGAATCTATGAATCTATGAATCTATGAATCTATGAATCTATAAACTTTTTCAGGATGAATGGATCGAAGTAATGTATTTAAATGAAAAGCCAGGTTTGCTCGAAGAGGATAACATGCCAAAGCCGCTCACAACCGGGCGAAAGAAGAAGACTGAGCCGGAAGTTTCAAAAAGATGCGACATCGCTGGTGAATACGTTAGGGAAACGTATCGAACTGTAAGTTTTTTGCAGATTGCAGAAAAACTGATGATAATCTGAAACTTCAGAATCCCAAACAAACAAAAGATTTTGTACCATGGATTGACGCATATGAAAATGCCAGAACAATTGTGCAAGGTTTGGGAGGCACATTAGACAGAAGAAATGTGTTCGTGGATTTGAACAAGAGAAGAAAGAAACCAGTAAAAACGATGAATAGTCCTAATAAGCCATTGAAGTCGATCTTGAAGAAAGAGTCTGCATATGATTGATAGACTACATCACTGGTCCTAATTTATTTAAATGTGTTCTTTGCCTCATATCACGAGTTTTAATGAATTGAATCTCAGTTTTTTCCTAAATAAACGCTAATTGGTAATTTGTTGAGAACGAGATGAGCCATCTGCTTGATAAAGATTAGATAGCTAGAAATGGTACAGATTACGGTGCATATTTGGTATTACGCGTCGAAAACAATGTTGAGGGGATGAATCGTCGTTAACCCAACGAATCGACGCAGTCGGTTGAACTTGTGTGTAGATTGTGAAGGGTGTTGAAAGAAATGGTTCATAGAAGTCACATTTATATATGTTGTGGGTTCCAATCGTCTGTCTTGCCGAATTGCAAATTATGATGCACTTCTCTGTTGTTTAGGTAAAAGAAAAAATAAATGTGAAAACTTTTATTAAAATAAAATCCAGAAAAGAACATAAATGAAAATATGAAATTTTTTATCACAAATTAAAAATAACCAACGCAAATCAAAAAATTAACAACACAAAACAATAATTAGCAGCACAAATTAACCACACAAAATAACAAAACAAATTAAAAAGATCAAAAATACATGTTAAAATCTTTTGACAGTGCGAAAACGTATGGAATAGTCGGTAATCGTTGCGACGCCAACTATCCCATCTCGACGTTGAATTTCATACCCGAACTCGCTGGTTGCTATGTATGGTATATCGAGTAAAATAGCATCGCGATTTCCTTGTCAAGGAACTCCAAAACTTATCGAGAACTTGCACATCTCCATCTCTCTATCATACCACTGCCGAAGTCTCTTATTGATTCCATGATCACTGATCGTATCACAATTATCAAATTGCAATGATGCATGCGATTCCAGGAAGTCGTCATCTTCTATGTAAGCTTTGAGATTGAATTCACCCATATCCAATTGCTTGAACATATTTGACTTGAAAAACTGAATCGGAAGACATAGATTGTCAGGGCTCCCCGCCTCAGTGAGAAGTGAGAGTTCTTTGACATGAGCAACGTCGTTCAGAAAATTCATGCATCCATCATAGTTCGCTGAATTCAGTGTAACTGTCAATTTCTCAGCTTGACGAATTGCTGGAATCATGTTCAACTCCACAGGCCATTCTTTACAGTCGATGCAGAAACCTGGCGTTTTGCCAGAATTTACATACATATTTGTACCGATTGGCGACATATTGAATTGCGGCTTCACGTGCGTTTCCTTCGATGATCAAGGGCGTTTGATCATTTCTCAAAGCATCCGAAAATCTGAAATCAAGTTAAATCGATTAGAATTGTATTATCAATTCAGGGTTTTGGCCAGCTGCGGCCGAGGAGCAGTTGTTGGGTTTCTCGGCAACGGCCACTAAAATAGTTGTTTTTAGTGACGGTCGTCGCATGGCCTAAAACCCACGCACTGCTCCTCGGCCGCAGCTGGCCAAAACCATGAATTAATAATACCTAATAACTTACGTGGCTAACTTGTAGTGTGTTTCATCGATTTTGAGAAAAAACAAAGTAACATCGAGAGAAACCACAAATCCATTGTTCAATTGGCAGAACATCACATTTTTTGGTGCGATTGTATTACACCTTTGAACTTGTTGATTGGCCAGCTTCGAGCACTGAGAGTATTGAAAAAGTTCTTTGGAGCCAAAATAAGATTGAGCATGTTTGCGGAGCTCCGGTACGAGAACAACCCATTTTTGGAAGGTTGCAATCTAAAAATGAGAAATCGTGAAAGATATTGCTTTGAAACATTCACCTCAACATTGGTCTTTTGGGTCTCAAAAGTATTCTCAGAATTAGACATGGCAGCAGAAGAGTGTGTCACCAGTGGGTACAACAGTTTTATTAATGAATGAATATGCTCAGCTAAATAATGATATCTTATCAGTGCGCACCTGCGTCTCCTCGATCTACACAATGTTTCTAATTACGCTGACAAGTACATATGATGTCGTGGACATGTTGGTTATTACCGCCTTATCTCTTGTTTATTATATCGGGGTCAACTTACAACGCAAATAATGATAACCTAAGATGGTACGCATAAGACACAAACATTTACAAACATCGTGTATTTTACGAATTCAGGAAAACGGTTTATTAATCGTAATATGAACAATAAATGAGTAATGATCAAAATGATACAGAATAAAAAGTAATTGAATCATTTTTTATAGATGTATTTCCTTTTTTCCCGTCCGGACGAACAATTTGAATTGTGTCGTTGCCATAAATGTATTGATACGATAGATTCGACAAAACATCATTGCGATTTACTAATCTAGGGGTGATGAAATGTATCTCAAATGAGTAATTTTCCATCTCACCATCATACCACGACCGAATCTTTCTATTGATGGCATTGTTACTGATTGTGTCACAGTTCAAATACAAGAACAATGCGTTTGATTTCAAAAAATCTTCATCCTGTATCAACGATATTGCTTTGAAGTCGCATCTATCCAATTGTTTGAACAACGTCGACTTGAAAAATTCAGAAGGTAAAGTGATTTTGTCTGGATTTCCAAATTCAGTGTAAAGTGCAAGTTTTCTGATATTCGGACATCCATGTAGAAAACTCAAGCACTTTTCGAATATCGACGGATACAACTGAAAGCTACAATCTTCAACTTTCCCGATCGCTGTCCGTTTGAATTCAAATGGCCATTTTTTACAGTTGATGAAAAATTTTTCAGTAGTTCCAGTTTTCACATATTTGTATCGTCTGGCCAAATACTGAAGTGCTAAATCAACTGCATTTCCTTCCATGAGTGTCTCAGTTTCCGCGCGATCTTCCGAAGGACTTTAAATTTGTATTGAAGTTTTTAATGAATCGTAGTCTTACCTGGTAATATCATTCTCATCGACTTTTTCAAAATAGATACATTTAGTTCTCATGTATGGGTATCGTAAAGTTAACACCATGTTGTCTTCATTACCGTACATCATGCGCAATGAAACTTCGGATGGTGCGATTGTGTTGAATTTCTGGATTTCTTCATTGCTCGTCTTGGAGCATTGTGCATATTGGCGACGTTCCTTCGAGCGAAGATATGAAAGGGAGTGCTCGCGGAGCTCTGGCACAAGAATATTCCATTTTTGGAAGGTTTCCATTTGAGATAAATAACTCAGTTCAAGAGCTCAATAAGGATTTGAAAACGATAAAATTAAAACAAAAAACAGCGCAGAGACCGAAATGGAATGTACGCACGTAAGACGTAAGAATGAGACAGATGGGGCGTATTGATTGGACTTGATGATACAGTGTATAGATCGAGGAGGGTGGTTAGGGATATTGTACCATCACGTCATGATTGTTGGTGAGTGCGTCGGTTGAGGTGGCTATGCAGGTCGATTTGCACCACATGATTTCAACAGGTTATACAAATTAGTCGCAGCACGTTTCTTCATTCAATCTCTTCTTTGAAGGTTTTGAGAAGTTTTTGCAGAGCTCATAGCTATAAACGTAAAGTTTGTACAATGTATTGAATGAAAATTTTATTATCAAAAAAAAAAACAAAATCAAATGCAAAACAATTTTCTGATTTATCATTTCTAGAGCAGAAATTCAATCGCTAGCATGGAAGAAAATCGAACTTCTCTCAATGAGCACCGTCCGCTCTTCACCATCTAGACGGCAAAAGTGCTTTCCATTTCTGTTTTCGTATCTAATACGAAAATCAGCTAAAACGTTTTGGCTGACCATTCTAGGTGTTGAGAAACGTATAAAAAATTCGCATCTTTCCCCTCCATCATACCATTTCCGAATCTTTCTTTTAATTGCTTCATCACTAATTGTGTCAGAATGCACAGTTAGGTCTAAAGTGTTTGATTCCAGAAATTCGATATCTTCTATCATCGACTTCAGTAAAAATTTTCCCATTTCTAATTGTTTGAACACCGTTGACTTAAAAAATTGTGATGGTAGATATACATTGCCTGGATTTCCCCTTTCCGTTCGGAATGTGAGCTGTTTCACATGTGAATTCATATTTAGAAAAATTATCCAACTTTCATACTTGGAAGGGTACAGTAAAATATCCCATGATCCAGCTTGATGAATTGCTGGTATTTGATTCCACTCCATTTTCCAATGCTTGCTGTTGATTTTAACCTCATCGGTTTCACCAGACTTCACGTACTTGTACCGTTTGCTAAAATATTGGCATGCGGCGTTATATGCGTTTCCTTTAACGATTGAGTATTTTTGAGCATTTCGCAAATCTTCGTACTCTCTGAAAGTCAAAAAAAGACAATATTATAAATTTGTTGTCTGATATACCTGGCCAACTTGTAGCGTGTTTCGCCAACTTTCGCAAACAATAGGCTGAACCGATGAGTTTCAGAGTAGTGAAAACGAAACAATATTCCATCATTCCCATCGTTCAAATCCTTCATGAGCACATATTTTGGTGCAACTCTATTGTGCTTCTGAATTTCTTGATTTGCCAGTTTGGAGCATTGCGAGTATTGGAAAAGCCCATTGTTTTTACAGTACGATAGACAATGCTCGCGGAGCTCAGGTACAAGAACATTCCACTTGTGGAAGGTTTGCATCTGAAGTTTTATAGTTTTAGATAAGTTTTCATGAAAGCTATCAACTAACCTCAATGCTTAGTTTTTTGGCCTGCACTGTATTTGGCGGGTCCCTTCTTCTCTTGAAGACACGTTTAGTTGGATCAGGAGACGAATCGGTCGTTCTATAGCATGGAAACATTGTTGTCGAATGAATTTGGATCAACGAAACCGTACAATCTGACCTATATGAACCTGCGTTTCCCCGGTCAACACACTATTTTAGCACACCTGCTAAATACACCAATTACCCAGATGGTGTAATTGCACCATCTGCCTCACCACCCACCTCGATCTACACACTCTCTCACCAGACTGCAAGATCGACTCGTCACACACATTTTCATTTTCTCAGCGTGTTTTGCGACGTGTTGCGTTCTTTTTCCTGAATCAATTCTTTTTTACCTTTAATTTTCCAGATGCAAACTTTTCGCCATTGGACAGTGCCGCCGGCAAAGAAACCAAAAATTGAGGTTAGTTGATAGTTCCAGTCAAAAATGATCTGAAACTATGAAATTTCAGATGGAAACTTTCCACAAGTGGAATGTTCTGATTCCGGAGCTCCGCGCTCATTGTCTATCCTACTCGAGCAATGAAGATCTCCACCGATACGCCAAATGCTCGAAACTATGCAATTATGAAATTCAAAAGTTTAATTCAGTCGCACCGTGGTCGGTGTCCTTAAGCGAATTGAACAATGATGGTGAGGATGGAATGGTGGTTGAATTGGAGTATCAATGGAATCATCAAGTTCAATGGTTTTTTGCGAGGCATGATGAAAAACATTATAAGTTGACTAGGTACGTTTTTAAAAAAAACCCGGAAGTCAACAAAACGCGGTCCGTGGACCAAAAAGCAGGTCCTTTCTATATTTGTGGGTCCGTAGACCAAAAGTAGTTCGTACTTTTGGTTTCAATGGACCTACTTTTTGGTCTACGAATCCATAAATATGGAAAGGACCTACTTTACTGTCTACGGATCCACAAATATTTGAAACGCCTACTTTTTGGTCTTCGGACCCACAAATCAGCATAGGACCCATCTCCTTTAGTGAAGCCGTTTTGAGCGATCTGCCAAAAAATTTTGACCACTCTCTCACCTCTCCAAAAAACATTTTACAGACATTTCATCCATTTGGACAAATCACACTACTACTTAATCATGGAAGGCAATGCTCGTGAAGCGGCATTTCAATATGTCGCCGATCGGTACAAGTACGTCAAAACTGGCGTATCTTCAAATGTTTACCTCGACTGTAAAGACTGGCGAGGAGAATGGAGAACGATTCAAGGAATTTGTCGAGCGGACTGCTGGATGATTCGATTGTATCCATCGATGCATGAAGAGTGTCTGAATGCATTGACCAACAATTCGAGTATAAATCAACTTAGGTTGTACACTGAACCCGGAAATCCAGGCAACATTTGTCTACCTTCTCAATTTTTCAAGTCACCGTTGTTCAAACAATTGGAACGAGGAATATTCAATGTGAAGTCTTCGATTCACAGTGATGACTTTCTGGCGTCAAAAGCCTACTATCTAGAATTAGAATGTGACACTATCAGTGGCATAGCGATCAATACCAAAATTCAGAAATGGTTTAATGGAGAGATGGACAAATGCACCTTCGTGATCTCATCTTCCGGAATAGTGAATATAGACGATGTTGTATTCAACTTGCCATTTGTACACGTAGTAAACCAATTTAGGATTGAACGCTTTGATGGAAAACGTGGGTTGCTAAAAAGAAAAAATAATACAATTTCATTTTGGTCTTCTCGATAAAGTTGTTTACCATAATTTTATTATTTTCATTTCTGAACCTGCAATAAGTAGGAACAACTAAGTAAAGCTTCAATACAACCGGTGCAATATTTGTCAAGATATGAGTTACTTTGGACGTAACTTATATGTACCATCTATCTGGCTCATTACACTCCTCGATCTATACACTATTTCATCAGATTGCGTTGATTCGTTGGGTTCGCAAAGATTCACCCTCTAGGCATTGGTTTTAACTAGCAGCCTGGTATGTTGACCATATGTTATGCCACTTCAACCATCTCATTGTGCTTGCACTGTGTGTATTTCAATCGACATATATCCAATAAATGCGGTAGTGTTATATGCACAATTCCACCACATTGTCAATTTTCGTACTATACCAAACCGTTCAAAATTACTTTTTTGAATAATCACACACTTTACAAAGTCGAAACTGATTTAGCTGGTTGAGCGCTATCTTTTTTTGGACAGCTTTAGGGACATATTTTTCTACACGGAAAAACCAAACAAATTTTTATTATCACTCAATCAATAAAAATGCAAACATATCATTATATATGACAGCCATCCGAGATTCGCCATCTGGACGAACAATCTTTGCTTCGCGAACACTAAGCTCGATAGCAGGAATATCAAATAAAAAATCGCTCCATGTTATCATTCTAGGAGTTATAAAATTTATAGTGAACGTGCATTCACTACGACCATTATACCAATTTTTAATCTTTCTATTGATTGCATTGTAACTGATCGTGTCACATTTCAATGATAGAAAGAATGCTGGTGACTCTAGAAAATCTACATCTTGTATTGACGAATTTACTTTGATTACGCCATGATCCAATTGTCTGAACAATATCGACTGGAAAAATGATGAAGGTAGAGTGAGATCTTTCGAATCTCCTGTTTCACTCCAAAGTCTAAGTTTCTTGATATTTGGGTTGCGACTAATAAAACGAATGCATTCTTGATATATACACGGGTACACTTTGATATCCCATGATTGGGCTTGATAAATAGCCGGAATCGTATTCCATTCCATTTGCCATCGCTTGCAATGAATGGTCATTTTGCTGGTTACACCAGTTTTTACGTATTTGTAACATTTGGCGAAATATTGAAGAGCTGCTTCACGTGCATTGCCTTGAAGAATCGTGGGTCTTTGAAAATGATTTGAATGCAAATAGCTTCTGAAATTTTCCGAGTTTTTTTACATAAACATATTTTTCAATTTACCTGTCTAACTTATATTGACTTTCATCAACCTGTTCGAAAGACAATTCGACTTCACTTTTATTTGGATACTTCAAGGTTAATGATATGCAGTCTACAGTATCGAATTCGTGCAAACGCACAGTCTTTGGTGCGATAGCGTTGAATTTCTGGACTTCTGCATTGCACACTTTGGCGCATTGCGAGTAGCGGAAAAGATCTCTTGATCGGAGATATGAAAGTGAGTGCTCGCGGAGCTCTGGCACCAGAATATCCCACTTTTGGAAGGTTTCCATCTGAAATAGATTGTTAACTTTGAGAAAACAGTAGACAGAAAATGGAAAACGTCAATGTGACTAGAAAAAACAGCGCAGAGAGATGTCGGATCAATAATCGCCTGATGGTGAGATGAGATCGGTGCTACGTCATCATCCAAATTGGTGCGTCGACAATGCGTCTTGTATGCTGTGGGAGAACTGAGAGGGTGGGTTGTGGGACCAGATCATATGCTAGGTAAACCAAGGGGGGGGGGGGAGGAAAAGGTCGGTGCAACCACGTTATGTCATGCCAGTACATTTAGTCGTATTTGTAGAAGGTATGCAGACTAGGTATTCACCAAATCATCGTTGTTTGGAAATCAATTGGTACGCACTACACCACATGAAATTGTGCATCACCACCCTCCTTGTGCTGTGCACTGTATGTAACATACGTTTTCCCCCGCATATTCTGGGTGATGACGTGGTCAGTTCAACGAACTGCATTTAATGCTCCGTTATTGCGTATGGGCTATACAGACATCGTGTCCACTACATTTTGACGTCTTATATGTGGCTGAGGACCAATTCCGTGTTTACTGCCGTTTTTCTAGCCATTTTATTGATTCAATCCCGTTTCTCAATAATTCTTTACAAAAATTTACAGATGGAAACTTTCAAAAAATGGAATATTCTTGTACCAGAGCTCCGCGAGCATTCTCTCTCCTACCTTGTTTCAAAAGAGCTCTATCAATACTCCCAATGCTCCAAAGTGGGCAATGCAGAAATTCAAAAGTTTGACACAATTCCACCAGTTTATTTGAGTTTGAGAGATTTGAAAAATGATGAATGGTGGTAACTTTGAAGTACTCCCAGCTTAAAGAAGTTTGTTTGTATTTTGTGCAGATCGATGAAAGTCACTATATCTTAGTCAGGTAAATTTATGAATAGATTTATCTGGAAAACTCAGAAAGTTTTCAGAGAACTTGTTGATTTGAAAAACCCAAAAAAATACACACTTTTGGAAGGCGATGCACGTGAAGAAGCGCTGAAATATTTGGCCAAACGTTACAAATACGTCAAAAATGATACAACTCAAACTGTTGACATCGATTGCAAAAAATGGTCATCGAACTTTGAGACAGTTCCAGCTATTTGCCAAGCACTAGCATGGAACATTCATCTGTACCCATCCATATATAAAAAATGCATGGCATTCATCTACAGTAGTCAAAACATCAAAAAACTTTGTTTTGATTCGAACGGAGCTGCTGCAAAGAAAATCCGCATACCTTCAGAATTCTTCCAGTCCAATGTGTTCAAACAATTAGATTTAGTCTCATTCAATTTGAAATCATTAATACAAGATGAAGATTTTCTGGAGACACAAGCATCATATCTATGGTTGCATAGTGACACAATCAGTAACAGTGCAATCAATAAGAAAATTCGGAATTGGTATGATGGAAATATAGAAAGTTGCACTTTCACAATACTCTTCACACCCCCAAGATCAGAAAGTCACAATATTTTATTAGATTTACCTACACCTTTTGAACTAAACAGTAATAATGACATAGTCCTTCATCGTTTAGATGGGAAGACTGGAATCGTATCTATCAAAAGGAATTCCATTTCATTTTATTCTTGATAACTTGCACATTGCAATAAACTTTTTTATATATGGTTTCGTTTTTTCTCCGGATTTTCACGTCTTTGTCTGCGTGCCCAGCAGGTGTAGTGAACCATGGTGTCGATCGAGGAGACGCAGACAGGTATTCGTTAGATAGTACAATTTTACTGTGTCTCCAATCCAGTCGATGATCTAAATCGCCTGCTGTCATGTCTACTGAGGAAAATAGTATGAAGAGAAAAACAGATGCACCGGATACTGAGGATGCAAAAAAGCAAAATGTTGAGGTTTGTTGATACTTTGACTAATTATTTTCTATACTTATTTTTAAACTTGCATTGATTTTTATATAAACTCTTCTTTTTCCTCGTAATCTGACAAATTTCAGATGAGCACCTTCAAAAAACGGAACATTCTCATTCCCGTGCTCCGCGAGCACTCTCTTTCGTATCTTGTCTCAAAAGACCTTTTCCAATACTCCCAATGCTCCAAGTTGTGCAATGAAGAAATTCAAAAATTCAACACAGTCGCACCACACCAAGTATCTTTACGCATGTTACTAACGTACGAAGACAGCATGATGGTAACTTTAACATATGCCTGTCGTCAAGTTTGCACGTATTTTGCAAAGATCGACGATAATAGCTATAAACAAGCCAGGTATATAGATAATCTTCGCAAAAGTTTATCATAAATTTCAGACGCCTAGAGGATTTGAAAAATCCAGAAAATCACTTGATCCTCCAAGGAAACGCTTATGCAGCAACCCTTCAATATTTGATCGAACAATTCAAATACGTCAAAACTGGTACCACCAAATACATTTGGATCGACTGTAAAAAGTGGCCATCGAATTTTCCAACAATTCCAGCTATGAATCAAGCTGAATGGACAATTCAACTGTATCCTGCCATTTATAATGACTGCATGAATTTCCTTCGTCAGAGTCCAAACGTCAAAAAACTTTGTTTTTGGCCGAAAGTGACTCTTCGCCAATTCAGTCTTTCTTCAGACTTTTTCCAATCAGAAGTGTTCAAGCGACTGGAGAGCGGTTCATTCCAAGTCAACTCGTTGATACAAGATGAAGACTTTTTGGAGTCACGAGCACCATGTCTAACATTGTATAGTGACACAATAAGTTACAGTGCAATCAATAAAAAAATTCGAGCGTGGTACGATGGACAGATTGAAATCAGCACTCTTTCAATAGTTTTTATAACCGCTAGAAGTGTGAACTCCCGTGATGTTTTATTCAATTTGCCTTATGTCGAGGATGATGCTCCACTTCAATATACAATTAATCGCCCAGATGGGCGTACTGGAAAGGCTGTAATTAAAAATGGATCAATTATGTTTTCTGTACGTGGTTTATCATGATAATAAAACTTTTGTAAATTATTTTTACTGTCTTTCATTGACTTCCAATAAAACAGAATCTAGTATGTTGCAGCATTTGGGGCAGTAGCACCTGCAGAGTGACCATGGCCGACGCATCATGATCCGTATAAGTTTGGTGGTGTGACGTCGTTGCACCATGTCTCTCAGCACCCTCCACGAATAACACACTATTTCACCAGATGTTCCACGAAATTGGAAGAAGGACGTACAACACATCGCCTCCACATCATTCCAATGTCTTGCGCGTCGCATCATTTCCACCTTATGCTGAGGTCGTACGCCTCACATCGTCTCTATCTCATTCCTATGTTCTCCGCGACACATCGTTTATATCTCATACTGACGTCTCAACAACGTGGCCACCTCATTGTGACGTCTTATCCGTTGCATCATTTCTACCTCTTGCTGAGGTCGTACGCCTCGCATCGTTTCCACCTCATTCAAACGTTTTACGCGACGCATCGTTTCGATCTCATGCTGAGGTCGTACACCTCACATCGTCTCTTCCTCATTCGGACGTCTTACGCGTTGCATCGTTTCTACCTCAAGCTGAGGTCGTACGCCTCGCATCTTCTCTACGTTGTTGTAACGTCTGACGCGACACATCATTTCTACCTCATTGTGACGTCTGACGCGACACATCGTTTCTACCTTACGCCGACGTCTTACGCGTCGCATTGTTGGAGGTCTCAGGCGTCGAATCATTCCTACCTCGTGCCGAGGTCGTACGCTTCGCATCGTCTCCACCTCTTTTCAATGTCTAATGCGTCACATCGTTTTTACCTCATTCGGACGTCTTACGTGTCGCAACGTATCTACCTCATGCTGACGTATCACGCGACACAACGTCTCCATCTTATTCTGACATCGCGTCGTTTGTACCTTATGCTGAGGTCGTACACCTCGCATCTTCTTTACGTTATTGTAACGTCTGACGCAACACGTCATTTCTACCTCATTGTGACGTCTGACGCAACACTTTGTTTCTACCTCATGCTGACGTCTGACGCGACACATTGTTTCTACCTCATTCTGACGTCATATGCGACACACCATTTCTACCTCATTCTGACATTTTCCACGTCACATCACCTCCATCTTATTCTTAACCGCATAGATTTATTTATTGACTTTCAGCCGTTCTCTTAAATTCTAAAACCTGAACATAAGTTTTACAGATGGAAACTTTCAAAACTTGGAATGTTCTTGTGTCAGAGCTACGAGAACATGCTCTTTCATATCTCAGCTCGAAAGAGCTTTATCATTATGCACAATGCTCTAAGATGAGTAATGAAGAAATTCAGAAGTTCAACACAATTGCACCAGCGGAAGTTTCTTTGGGCGATTATGAAGAGATACTGGGAGTAACTTTGAAATATGCCAAGAGAAATTCCACTAAAACTTTGTACTTTGCAAAGATTGATGAGAATCATTATAAATTGGCGAGGTAAATCACCATAAGTTAATTGAAAGTTGCATAACTTTTTCAGAAATTTTGCTGATTTTGAACATCCGGAACGTCACTCGGTTATAGAGGGCAATGCTCGCGAAAAAACAATCAAATTTTTGACAAAACAATACAAATACGTCAAAAATGGCACAAATCAAACTATTAACATCGACTGCAAACGATGGCCATCAAAATTTAAGGAAGTTCCAGCAATTTATCAATTTGAATCATGGAACATTTATTTTTACCCAACTATGTATGACGAGTGCATGAAGTTTCTGCACGAAAATCCAAATATCAAAAAACTTCGATTTTATTTGGGAGCAGGAAATCCGAACGACATTACTTTACCTTCTGATTTTTTCCAATCAAGATTGTTCAAACAGTTAACTAATGCTGAATTCCATCTGACTTCGTTAATTCACGATGGCGATTTCTTAGAATCCCAGGCATCATTTTTGAGTTTGAAAAGTGATACAATCAGTGACAATGCAATTCGTAAAAAGATTCGAAATTGGTACGATGGTCATGTAGATGATTGCAGATTTGTGATATATTTTTTAACACCTAGAGTGGTAGCTCGGGACAATATATTGTCTGGCTATTCTCTCACTCCGTGCCGCATGAGGGCGTGGCAATTCCGTCGTTCGGATGGAAGATTTGCAACTACGTGGATAACAAAAAGTTCAGTTACCTTTCACACTTAATTTTCTTCATGTAATAAATTTTTGTGAATGAAAGTGTTTTTCATAAAATGCATTTATACATTTAACTACAAACACCATGGCGTGGACCGATGTATCTGCTATACAAGTATAACGGTACACGTGACGTCAGCACCGGTCGGGCAACCTTACCCGACGCACCACCATTGAGATATTACTGAAGGTGCAACGTGGTTACCCCATTTCTCTCACCACCATCCTCGATAAACACACTATCTCAATTTTCACCAATCGCCTCGAGAAAGACGTGCGTCACATCCCCATCATTATGACGTTTGCCTGCGCAGACTTTTTTCTTGTCTCTAGACCTGTTTTCTTGCGTTGTTACTTTACATTTTCTTTTTTAAGAGTGTTCACTAGCAGTTTACACATGGAAACTTTCGAAAATTGGAATGTTCTTGTGCCAGAGCTCCGCGAGCACTCTCTCTCATATCTCGGCTCTAAAGAGCTACATCAATATGCTCAATGCTCTAAGTTATGCAATGAAGAAACTCAAAAGTTCAACACAAGCGCACCAAGGAAACTTTCCTGGCGCGAACTGCAAAGTTATGAAAACCTTATAAGGATAAATTTGAAATATGCACAAAGCGATTTCACTACAAGAAAACGGGAAGCGGCGTGTTTGTACTTTGAAAAGGATGATGAAACTCACTACAAGTTAGCCAGGTAAGTTTGTGTATAGAAGCCGAATAATGCGAAATTTTTTAGAAGCTTTGCTGATTTGACACATCCAGGACGTCACACAGTTGTTGAAGGTAATGCACATGAAGCAGCGTTTCAATATCTTATCAAACAATACAAATACGTGAAAACGGGTAAAACCGCAGAAGTCACTATCGACTCCAAGAAATGGCCGAAGTGGAGAACGATTCCAGCAATTTATCAAACTGAATCATGGAACATTCATTTGTACTCGTCTTCGGTTGACGAATGTATGAGATTGCTCCCCGAAAATTCAAACATCAAGAAACTTCGACTTTTTTTGGAAAATGGAAACCCAAACGACATAACTCTAACTTCTGAATTCTTCCAGTCCAGATTGTTCAAACAGTTAGAAAGAGCTGAATTCTATCCGAATTCTCTTATTCAAGACGCTGATTTTTTGGAAAGCCAGGCATTTTACTTGAGATTGACTTGTAATACAATCAGTAATGATGCAATTCGTAGGAAAATCCGAAAGTGGTATGACGGTCGTGTAGATGTTAGTTCGTTCGCAGTATATTTTGTAACGCCTCGAGTGGTAGATGCAGATGTCATTTTACCTGGTCTTTTTTTTTCGCTGCTTGGCAGGAACACATTCCAACTCCGTCGTTCAGATGGAAAATTTGCAATTACGTGGATCACATATAATTCAGTTATATTTCATACTTGATATTTTATACTCTTAATAAACTTTTGTGCATTTGAATGTTTTTGATAGCCTGCGTCCATACTTTCAATTACAAACACAGAAACCTGTACCGATGCACCTGCCATAAAAATTAAACGGTACACGTGACGTCAACATGCCTCGGTCGGGAAACTTTGACCGACGCACAACCACTGAGATACGACTAAAGGTGTGACGTGGTTACATCATTTCTCTCACCACCATCTCGACCAACAAACAATCTCATCTCCCACCAATCGATTCAAGATAGACCTGCGTCACATTTGCTTGCGCAGATTTTATTCTTATCCTCCTCCACGTTTTCTTGCGTTGTTTTTTCACCTTTTTTTTCTTAAGAGTGTTAACGAGCTTTTGCATTCTCTTTCGTACTTCAGCCGAAAAGATCTTTTGTATTATTCCCAGTGTTCTAAGTTATGCAACGAAGAAACACAAAAGTTCAACACAATTGCACCAAAAGAAGTTTCTTTGCGCGATTTGCAAAATCATAGCTACATCACGAAAATAACTTTGAAATATTCACAACGTTGTGAAATGAATTTGTATTACGCTAAAATTAATGAAAATCTATATGTATTAGCAAGGTAAATTGATGAATAAGTTTGTTGAAAATCACATGACATTTTCAGACGCTTCATTGATTTGGAGCATCAGACAACTATTGAAGGCAATGCAAATGAAGAAGCACTGAAATACCTAATCAAACAATACAAATACGTCAGAACAAGTAAAACCGCAAATGTCACTATCGACTCTAAACGATGGCCAAAATGGGAAACGATTAAAGCAATTTATCAAGCTGAATCATGGAACATTCATTTGTACGCTTCCTTGTTTGACGAATGTATGAGTTTTCTCCACAAGAATTCAAATATCAAGAAGCTTTGACTTTTTACGGAAACTGGAAATCCAAACGACATAACTCTACCTCCTGAATTTTTCCAGTATAGACTGTTCAAACAGTTAGAAAGAGGTGAATTCTATCCGAATTCTTCAATTCAAGACGTTGATTTTTTGGATTCCGAGGCATTATATTTGAGATTGAAATGTGACACAATCAGTGATAATGCAATTCGTAGAAAGATTCAAAAGTGGTATGACGGTCATATAGATGTCAGTTCGTTTCAGATAAATTTTGTAACGCCTAGAGTGGTAGATCCAGATGTCATATCAGCTGGTGTTTCTCCTTCTCCGTATGGCAGTAACAAATTTCACATTTATCGCTCCGATGGAAAGTGTGCAACCATGTGGATAAAAAACTCGTCGATTATTTTTTACATTTGACATTTCTTGTTCCTAATAAATTTTTGAGCATCAAAGTGTTATTGAAAGAATGCATTCATATATTCAATTACACAAAGACACCTCGACAGATGTACCAGCTTTGCAAATTAAACGGTACATGTACACCTGACAAGCAATCTTGCCCGACGGGACCTTCATCAAGATTGGACTGAAGATGCGACGTGGTTACCCCAGTTCTCTAACTACTACCCTTGATCAACACACTATCTCATCTTTCACCAATCGATTCGAGAAAGACGTGCGTCAGATCGTCCTCATTTTGACATCTTGCCTGAGTTTCTTGTATTTTCTCCGTTTTTCTTGTTCTGGTTTCGTACCGTTTTTGTTTATTAAAAATTCTGAGTATCCACTAACATTTTGCAGATGGAAACATTCACAAAATGGAACGTTCTTGTGCCAGAGCTCCGAGAGCATTCTCTTTCGTACTTTGCTTTCAAAGAGCTCTTTCAATACTCTCCATGCTCCGAAGTGTGCAATCAAGAAATTCAAAAGTTCAACACCATTGCACCAACGAAAGTGTGTATGGGCAAGTTTAGGGACGACGGCATGGTTATGGACTTAGAATACCCATACTCGAGTGGTAAAAGCTTGTATTTCATAAAAGTTGATAACAATCACCATACGATTGCCAGGTAAGAGATAGGATCCAGAAACTCAGTTTGAAACGTATTTTCAGATGCGTTGATGATTTACACCATCCCGAAAAATATATAATCGTAGAAGGCAATGCAGTCGACTCAGCACTTCAATATTTGAACAAACGATACACTTTTGTAAAAACGGGAACTACTCAAAAGATTATAATCGATCTCAAAAATTGGCCACTGCAGCTCAAAACGATTCCAGCGTTTTGTCGCGCTGAAAAACTTGAAATTACAATGTACTCAACGATGTATGAAGATTGCATAATTTTTTTCGACAGATTCTCAAAAATCAAGGAGCTCCGACTGTTAGGAACTATGAACATCATCAGCCTACCTTCAGAGTTTTTCCAGTCGACGTTGTTCAAACAACTGAATCGAGGAGAGTTTCGACTGAATTCATTGATACAAGATGAAGATTTTTTGAAATCACAAGCATCATATTTATTTTTGATATGTGACACAATTAGTTACAATGCAATCAATAGGAAGATTCGAAATTGGTATAATGGTCTGACAGACAAATGCTCGTTTGATATCCATTTCATAACCCCTAGAGTGGTAAATCGGAATGATGTTTTATTTGACTTACCATTCGAACCCTCTCGAGACAACTTATTCGCAAATGAAGACGGTCTTCGATTTCATATGATCCTTGACAATGACGAATTCAAAATTGTACGACCGGATGGAAAAATTGGCAAGGCAGGAATTGGAAAAAGAAAAAATAATTCGTTTGTGTTTCGTACTTGATATTTCATGATGTTAATAAATTTTTTAAATGAAAGTCTTACTGCAACAACATTTTTGACACATTTTAACGAAATTTCTCCATAGTCACGTCGTATCAGTTGGTTTCTTCATGGAGGCAAAAAATCAAAGCTCACCAATTCATACTGTGAAATTGAAGTTCGAAATTCTGACAAAATCACATTACTTTTACAATTAGAGTTTTCAGTTGGAATTGTTCAAACAAATAGATAGAAATGAAATCGGATTGAATTTCTGAAAAAAAGTGTTTTGATACACTGTATTGTTACTTTCCATTACTATACAAACAAAATGACACCTGGACCGCTCTACCGGCCCTAAAAATAGGACGGTAGACGTGACGTCAATTTGCCCCTGTCGCACAACCTTGACCGATGTATCCACCATCTAGATACGACTGTAGGTGTGACGTGGCTACACCATTCCATTCACCATTCCTCCTCGATTAACACACTATCTCATCTTTTGCCAATCGACTTGAGTGAGACGTGCGTCACATCGTCATCATTCTGACGTTTTGCCTGCGTAGATTTCATTTTTGCTTTTTCACCGTTTTTCGTAGGTTGGTTCGTCACGGTTTTCTCATTTCAATCTCAAAACATTACACCAGAAGTTTATAGATGGAAAACTTCACAAAATGGGACATTCTCGTGCCAGAACTCCGTAGGCATTCTCTTTCGTACCTGGGCTTGAAGGAACTTAATCGATATGCACAATGCTCCAAAACAAGCAATGAAGAAATTCAAAAATTTAACAGAATTGCACCATTGGAAATTTCTCTGCAAGCGTGGCACCATAATAGAGACGACATGTTGTTAAAAGTCAAATACCCACACTTGAGTCGCAAACGGTTGTATTTTGCAAACGTTTACAGTAATTGCTATACCATGGAAAGGTAAAATTATCATATAATACTTCAAAAACTTTTTTAAAAATTCAGATGCTATGCTGATTTGGATAATTTCAAAAATGAGATAAAAATCGGAGGCGATGTAGTCGATGGAGCTATTCAATATTTGTTGAAACAATACAAATACGTGAAAATTGGAACAACTCGGAGGATTGAAATCAACTGCAAAAAGTGGCCATTAGAATTCAAAACGATTCCAGCGATTTGTCAAGTCAAAACATTTGAAATTCACTTGCAAGAATCTATGTATGAAGAGTGCATGAGTTTCCTCCACGGATGCCAGAATATCAAGATTCTTAAATTTCATAATGTCTCAGGAAATTCAAACAAGGTTGAACTACCTTTGGAATTTTTTCAGTCGACCTTGTTCAAACAATTAGATCGAGGTGAATTCTATGTAAATTCGGTCATACAAGATGACCACTTTCTGGAATCCCAGGCATCACATCTATCATTGAAATGTGATACAGTCAGTAATAATGCCATCAATAGAAAGATTCGGAATTGGTATGAAGGTCTGATAGCCAAAGGCTCATTTGTCATACGTTTCATTACTCCTAGAGTGGTAAATCCTGATAATGTTTTATTGGATTTACCCATTGAACGGGGTTGGTGCAACGAATATATAATTCGTCGTTTAGATGGAACATCTGCAACAATAGGGATAAGAACAAACTCGATTATGTTTAAAACTTGATAGTTGATGCTACTAATAAATTCTTCCGCATAAAACTGTTGTTTATAATTGCATGTTTGTTTTTATCTACAAACACACTCACATAATTCTATTCAATGAATCTGTCCTACAAATTAAACAGCTGACGCCTCGTTGATGAATGACTGAACTACTTTTCGAATCCCCATAAGCAAGATACAAATTTATTTGTACAGATGACATTGATGAATCTTTTCGTACCAAACCTAATCCAAAACAGATGTACAACAGACCCTCCTGTCTCATTCTCACATTTTTTGTCTCTTAGCGTTTGTTTATAAATTCTCATCGTTTTCACCAAATACATATTTTCATAAAATATTGCAGATGGAAGCCTTCCAAAAGTGGAAGATTCTTGTTCCAGAGCTCTGTGGGCATTCTTTGTCGTATCTCGGATCAAAAGATCTTTTCCAATATTCACAGTGTTCTAAACTGTGCAATCAGGAAATTCAAAGGTTTGACACGATTGCACCAACAAATGTTGGTGTTTCGGACGTGGGATATGGTGAAGTTGGCATAAAAATATCTTTGAAGTATCCAAACAGTAGTAAGATAGATTTGTATTTTGCTCAATTGAATGACAATAACTACAAATTAGTCAGGTATATAATAAATTTTTTTGAGTAACCTCACTTTCAGTTTTTCAGAAAGCTTGCTGATTTGAAAGATCCAGAAAAGTACACAATCATTGAGGGCAATGCACGTGAGGAAGCTCTAAAATACTTAGCCAAGCGGTACAAATACGTGAAAACTGGTCGAACCATTGAAGTCGATATTGCCTGCAAAGAATGGCCGACATGGGAAACGATTCCAGCAATTGATCAAGCTGAAACATGGAACGTATTTTTCAACCCGTCCACGTATGAAAACTTCATGAGGGCGATGAACGAGAACCCGAGCATCAAGAATTTAAATTTTCATACACTTACAGGAAATCCAGATAATATCACTTTACCTTTTGAATTCTTCAAATCAAAACTGTTCAAACAATTGGATTGCGGAATATTGGATCTGAGGGCGTTGATCGAAGACGTCGACTTTCTTGAGTCCCAAGCATCACATTTGAGATTACACTCCGACACAATCAGCAACAGTGCGATCAATAAAAAGATTCGGAGTTGGTATGATGGCCAGGATACCTCCTTCACGTTATTTTTCTTCCGTCCAAGATTAATTTCTCACACTGATATTTTAACTGATCTACCTTTCGAAGTGACTCACGAAGGTAAAATTTTCAAAGTGAATCGATCAGATGGAAAAGAAGGGATGATATGGATAACTAAATTATCAACTGTATTTCGTACATAATAAATTTTTCTTTTACAAACTTTGTTCTTTCTAGCATCAAGCATTCTTCAGAACGCAACGACACCTGCGCAAATCCTAAGAGCGACATACCCACCATTATGAAACAAATCAGTCTGTGACGTCTATTATACAAATAGAGTAACACCTGGATCGATCAACGGCTCTACAAATAGAACGGTAGACGTGACGTCGATTCGCAACCTTGACCGACACACCCACCATCAGATTCGAATTTGTTTGAGGGTGTGACGTCGTCAATCCATTTCTCATACCACACACCCCGATAAACACACTATTTCATTTTCCACCAATCGATTTGGAAAACATCGTCAGCATTCTATTTCATTCCTCAATCTTTATTTCTCCGTACCAATTGGTGACCGTCTCATCTGCTGTCATGTCTACTGCTGAAAACACTCCAAAACGGAAAATAGATGCACCGGATACAATCGATGCCAAAAGAAAAAATGTTGAGGTGGGATAGTACAAATTTATTTTCTAGTTGAAAAATTTCAGATGGACGGCTTTCAAAAATGGAACATCCTTGTGCCAGAGCTCCGCAAGCATTCTATATCATTTCTCGGCTCAAAAGAGCTCAATCGATATTCGCAATGCTCCAAAACCAGCTATGAAGAGACTAAAGAATTCAACACAATTGCACCCCAGACAGCCATTTTGGGCATGGTGTATGATAGTGACAAGAGCATGTTTGTCCATTTAAAATATCCAGACTTGAATTACAAACATTTGTACTTTGCGAAAGTTGATGAGAATTCTCATAAAACGACCAGGTATAACTAATACACTGTTTTTCAATAACTATAAAACTAATTTTCAGACATTTTGATCATCCTCCTGAGGATTTTATTACAATTATCGAAGGTAATGCAGTCGATGCAGCAATTGAATACTTCATCAAACAATACAAATACGTGAAAACTGGAACTACTCAAAGTATTCAAATCAACTCAAAAAAGTGGCCGTCGGAGTTCAAAACGATCCTAGCAATTTCGCAAGCCGAAAAGTGTATCATTCATGTGTATCCAACGAATTACGGAGAATGCATGAGTTTCCTCTGTGGTTGCTCGAGTATCAAGGATCTTGAACTTCACACGGCTACAGAAAACGCAAACGAAATCACTCTAACTTCTGAATTTATCCAGTCGACTATGTTCAAACAATTGGATCGAGGAGTATTCAAACTGAATTCGTTGATACAGGATGCAGAGTTTCTAGAATCACGGGCATCATATCTATTCTTGAAATGTGACACAATCAGTCACAATGCAATCAATAGGAAGATTCGCAATTGGTATAATGGTCAGATGGACAATCACTCGTTCGAGATACATTTCATCACCCCTAGAGTAGTGAATCGCAATGATATTTTATTTGATTTGCCCTTTCAACCTGCTTGGTTCAACAAATATGTTATTCGTCGTGCAGATGGCAGAACAGCAAGCGCATTTATCGGGAATGATTCATTTCAGTTTTTTGTTCGTTTAGAATCAGAATGATAATAAATTTATTTTTGAAAGTTTTATTTTTTTCTCTTGAGATCCAAAAACACGGAACCAAACTTATTCACTAACGGAAAAATGTAAGTTTTTTTTGTTTTTATGGATATATTTATTGGACATGTAAGTCACCTGCATAGCCATTTTGCCCATCCGTCAAGATACGAGCTCACATGTCAATTTACCATTCGAGCTGTTTGGGGACAACAAATATATTATACGTCAATTCGATAAAATACTTGCTACCATATGTATAACAAATAATTATATCGATTTTCTTGTTGGAAGCTTTTCACTAGATCAAACTTTTGTGAATTAAAGTGTTTTTGATAGACTAAAACTATACTTTTACCTACAAACACATTGACACCTGTACCGATGTACCTGCTGTTCAAATTACGTAGTAGAAGAGACGTCGATTTGCCTGTCGGGTAACCTTGACCGACACAGAACCATCAACCACTAGGGTAGAATTCGGTCTGAAGATGGGACGTGGCCGCACCATTTCATTCATCATCCTCCTCGATCGACAAACTACCCCCCTCATTCACCAATCGATTCGAGAAAGACGTGCGTCACATAGTCATAATTCATTCAATCTTTATTTCTCCGTACGAATCGGTGACCGTCTCATCTACTGTCATGTCTACTGAGGAAAACACTCTGAAGCGAAAAATAGATGCACCGGAATCAGTGATTGCCAAAAAGAGGAATGTTGAGGTTAGTTAGTACATATCTATTTTTCCTTAACTCGTTTTTTCAACTTGAATCTTAAGAGTGTTTCCCACAGTTTACAGATGGACAACTTCACAAAATGGACCATCCTTGCACCTGAGCTCCGCGTGCATTCCCTCTCGTACCTAGGCTTGAAGGAATTTCATCAATATGCACCGTGCTCCAAAACAAGCAATGAAGATATTCAAAAATTCAACACCATTGCACCACAGGAAGCGTTTTTGCGCATGTTTTACCGCTACGACGGGAGCATGACGGTGACTTTGAAATACCCGGACTTGGATTACAAACATTTGACTTTTGTGAGAATTGATAACAACAGCTATAAAATGATCAGGTAAAATTTGAATGATTTTTCAAAAACTTCAGAAAATAAGTTCAGAAACTTTCCTGATCCCAAGAATGAGACAATCATCAAAGGGAATGCAATCAATGCAGCAGTTCAATATTTTAGAAGAATATACAAATACGTGAAAATTGGAACTACTCAAAGAATTGAAATCGACTCTAAAAGATGGCCATCGGAGCTCAAAATGATTCCAGCAGTTTGTCAAGCCGAAAAATGTCTCATATACTTGTATCCATCGATTTATGAAGAGTGTATGAGTTTCCTCTACGGATGCCCGAATATCAAAGAACTTCAATGTCATACGGCAACAGGAATTAAAATCACTATATCTTCTGAATTTTTCCAGTCGACTTTCTTCAAACGATTGGATGAAGGAAAATTCTTTGTGAAGTCGTTGATACAAGACGAGGATTTTTTAGAGTCACAAGCATCAAACTTAGTATTGGAATGTGACACACTCAGTAACCATGCGATCCATAGAAAGATTCGGAAATGGTATGATGGTCAAATGGACGAATGCTACTTCTATATCTATTTTATCACCCACCGAGTAGTTGATCATAATTTCGTTTTATTCAATTTACCTTTCCACCTAAACAGTGATCATGAGCATGTTATTCGCCGTTCAGATGGACATATTGCGAAGATAACTATAACAAACCGATCCATTCTATTCCGATCTACTTTATGATGATAATAAATTTTTAATAATATTTTCCCTCAAATTCAACATCAGCCTGAAATCCTGCATCAGATAGTGTTATGCCACACGCTAAACCACTTTGCTCATCATCAAGATGGGACGTGGCAGGACCACCACTCTCCCCACCCTCCTCGATCAACATACTGTATCGTTAGATTCCACCATATGTGCGTCACATTGTCTCTGCCACTTTATGACGTTTTACCTACGCAGACACATTTTGTGTCTTTTGACCGTTTCTTTCGTTCCTACCATATCCAAATATGATTTCTGCAGATGGAAACCTTCACAAAATGGAATATTCTTGTGCCAGAGCTCCGCGAACATTCTCTCTCATATTTTGGCTCCAAAAATCTTTATCAATATGCGCAATGTTCCAAAACCAGCAATGAAGAAATTCAAAAATTCAACACAATTGCACCAACGGAAATGTGTTTGCGCATGTTGCACATTGTTGACGGTAGCATTATGATAACTTTAAAATACCCATGTTTGCAATATAAGTTCTTATATTTTGTGAAGGTCGATGAGAATCACCACAAAACGGCGAGGTAAAAATAATGTATTCATCAAAATCTTCAAGTCAAATTTGCAGAGATATGGATCATTTGGCACGACTCAACAATAGGACAATCATCAAAGGAAATGCAGTCGATTCCGCAATTCAATACTTGGTAAAATTATACAAATACGTGAAAACTGGAACTCCAAGTATTGAAATCAGCTGCAAACAATGGCCATTAGACCTCAAAACGATTCCAGCGATTTGTCAAGCTGAAAAACTAAGAATACGACTGTACCCATCTACTGGTAACAAATTCATGAATTTTCTCTACGGATGCTCAAATATCAAGGATCTTGCACTTTATACTGCACCAGAAAATTCAACCAAAATCACTCTACCTTCTGAATTTTTCCAGTCGACATTGTTCAAACAATTGGATCGAGGAGAATTCCAGATGAAGTCGTTCATACATGATAAAGATTTTCTAGAGTCACAGGCATCACATTTAGAATTAAAATGTGACACAATCAGTAGCAATGCAATCAATAGAAAGATTCGAGATTGGTATAATGGTCAGATGGACGAATGCTATTTAAATATATGTTTTGTAACGCAAAGAATAGTAGATCATAACGACTTTTTATTCAACTTGCCCACTCAACGGAACAGTGGTGATAATTACATAACTCGCCGTCCAGATGGGAAATCTGGGAAAATAACTATAAGAAATGATAGAATTTCTTTTTGTTCTTTTCGTTCTTGATGTTATATGATGCTAATAAATGTTCAATGCTTATTTTTTTTCCAATTTTACATCACAACCTTGCTTCGAAATACTGCACCAGATGGTGCTTAGACACCTGTTGAGCTACCTTAATTGACGTATCCATCATGATGCAAATATATCTAAAGATGTGACGTGGCAGTGACCATCTTTTTCACCACTCTCATCGATCAAAACACTGTATCATCAAATTTCAACAAACGTGTGTCACATTGTCTCAACCTCTTTCGACGTTTTACTTACGCAGACATATCCTTTTTAACTACAGCGTTATTTCAAACAACCAAAAATATTCAGTTGTGTTTCACACGTAAAAAAAACGTTTTAAAAAATTTCTTCTATAAACTTAAACGTTTTTCAAACACAACAACACCTGCCAATAAGTCAAGAGCGACCCACCCTCCATTATAATACAAAGCAGGCTGTGACGTCATTTACCATTTCTATGCACCATATGGTGTATGTCACCTGCGGACCCACCTTGGCCAATGCAAACATTCACCAATATACGAATTAGGGACTAAGGGCGTGACGTTGTTGTACCATCTCTAACCACCATCCTAGATAAGCGCATTCTCTCACCTTATTTCATCATCCCCGTATGCGACTCACCGTTCATATGACTACATATTAGTCCGACGGTGTGACGTAATTGCACCATTTCTCTGCACCATATGGTGGTATGTCACCTGCAGACCCACCTTGGCCAATGCAAAAATTCATCAAGATACGAATTATTCTAATGGTGTGACGTTGTTGTACCATCTCTAACCACCCTCCTAGATGAATACACTGTCTGACCTTACCTCACCATTTGACGCAAATAGTCGTTCGTCACATCGTCCCAACCTCATTATAACGTCCTACCTCTGCATGCCTATTTCTTGCCGTTTCATCTCTCTCCGCTATTGTATTTTTATTTTCGATCTCTACTCTCAATAATTCTATTTTTTTTAGATGTTGACTTTTACCAAATGGAACATTCTTCCGCCAGAGCTGCGCGAGCATTCTCTGTCGTATTCTGCTTTGAAAGAGCTCGCTCAATATTCGTCGTGCTCTAAACTCTGCAGTCAAGAAGTTGAACGATTCAACACAGTGACCCCAACGGAAGTGTTCGTGCGCAAGGTGCTCAGGAATGAGGACAGTATTGTTGTTAAACTGAAATACCCACACAAAAACTCTAGATTATATTTCATAAACGCTGGTGATAATCGTCATAAGCTCGCCAGGTAAATTTAGTATTTATGATTTCAAAAACTTCAAATCAAATTTTCAGTTGCACCGCGGATTTCGAGCACCCCGCAAGTTTTGCAATCAGAGAAGGAAATGCAGTCGATTCAGCATTTCAATATTTGAACAAGCTATACAAGCTTGTGAGAACTGGAACTACTCAGAAGATTGAAATCAACTGCGAAAAGTGGTCGTTGGAATTTGACACAGCAATTTGTCAAGCCAAAAAATGTGTCATTCATTTGTATCCATCGATGTTTGAAAAGTGCATGAACTTTTCCAACAAATACACAAATATCAAGGAGCTTGAAATTATCACTGCATCAGGAAATCCAGACAAAATCTATCTACCTTCTGAATTCTTCAAGTCAAGATTGTTCAAACAATTGGATCGAGGAGAATTCAAACTGGATTCGTTGATTCAAGATGATGATTTTGTAGAATCACAGGCATCATATTTATCATTGAAATGTGATACAATCAGTAACCATGCCATAAATAGAAAGATTCGGTCGTGGTATGATGGTCAGATGGACAATTGCTCGTTCGAGATACATTTCATTACCTCTAGAGTGGTAACTCGTAATGATGTTTTATTTGGTTTACCCTCGCAACCGCTTCATATATTTGGAAATCAACTCAATTTCCTTCAATTTCCTCTTGCTAACAATGAATTCAAAATTGTTCGTCCGGACCAAAAGAATGCAAATGCATTCATTAGATATAATTCATTTGTATTTCGTACATTATAATTTATGATGTTAATAAACTTTTGTTCATTTAAAAGTGTTACACCAGCAATATTTCGAATAATGTTTTACGCAATTTTGTCACAGCAAGTATACACGTTTTATCAATTTGTGCGAACCGGTGACATTTTACTAGCTACCAATATACAGATTAACCTTCAGATGTGACGTGGCTATGCCATCTCTCGCCACTCTCCTTGATCAACACACTGTTTTGTCAGACAGCCTTGACTGACGCCTCCATCATCAAGATACGGCTGAAGGTGTGACGTGGCTGCACTATTTCTCTTACCAACATCCTCGATCAACACACTATTTCATCTTTCACCAATCGATTTGAGAAGGACGTGCGTTACGTCGACATGGTTCTGGCGTTTTGCCTGCGCAAACATCATTATTGCCTTTCCACCGTTTTTCTTGCGTTGGTTCTAGCTCGTTTTTTTTTAAATTTGAATCGTGAGAGTGTTTACCACATTTTGCAGATGGACAATTTCACAAAATGGATCATCCTTGCACCTGAGCTCCGCTCCCATTCACTGTCATACTTACGCTTAAAGGAACTTTATCAATATGCACAATGCTCCAAGACAAGCAATGAGGAAATTCAAACGTTCAACAGAACTGCACCATCGGCAATTTTTTTGCACATGTGGTGCAATAAAAGAGAGGGCGTGTCGATTTATTTAAATTACCCACATTCGGGCCTCAAACAATTTTATTTTGAAACATTTGCTAAAGGTTGCTATCAAATGGAAAGGTTAGACAAATAATTCATGCTTCAAAAACATCCAGAAAATTTCAGGCAATTTGATGATCTGGAAAAGTCAAAATATAGAAATGCGACAAAAATCAAAGGCAATGTAAACGATGCAGCAATTCAATATTTGATGAAACAATACAAATACGTGAAAACTGGCATAACTCAGAAAATTGAAATCATTTGCGCCAAATGGCCACTGGAATTCGTCACAAATCCAGCAATTTGTCAAGCTGAAACTTGGCAAATTCACTTGAATGAATCCATGTTTGAAGAATGTATGAGTTTCCTCCATCGGTGCCCGAACATCAAAGACCTGTGGCTTCGCAGTGGTTTTGGAAATGGAAACCAAGTTAAACTACCGTCGGAGTTTTTCAAATCGACATTGTTCAAACAATTGGATAGAGCTGAATTCGATGTGGATTCGTTGATACAAGATGATGATTTTCTTGAATCACAAGTACCATATCTATCATTGCACAGTGACACAATCAGTTATAATGCAATGAATGAAAAGCTTCGGAAATGGTGTGACGGACATATTGGGAATTTCACCAATATAATATTCTACATAACGAAGAGAGAAGTAAATCGTAATGCTGTTTTATTCAATATACCGTACGAAAGAGTTAGTAGCGGGGAATACAGAATTCGTCATCCAAATGGGAAAATTGGAAGGGCATGGATAGCAACTTATGCATTCAAATTTTTCTCTTAATATTATTTGTCGTTGATCTGATTTTATTTTTTCATCGATATTTTGACAATAAATGTTTTGATGAAAACTTTTTTTTTCTTTTCTCGGACTTAAAAATTTGCTCAAAAAACTTTTACAATCCGTTCTGGGACATTTGAAGAGCTACCAACGGCTACCATTATCCCGCCAAAATAGTGCGTATCGATTACCTTGACACAAATGCGACGCGTATTGCGACGCGGCTATATCTTCTCTTAGCAGGTGTTATTGCCTAGCGAATGACCTTTTTTGGTTATAAACACGCACCAGTGCTACTGGATACGCGCCTCACCGATACGCGCCAACCGATAGATGCGGAGGATAGGTAAGCTAAGACGATTATCAATCAGTTCACTCATCTGCGCTCATCAGGGGAGGTCGGCTCACCCACCTCTCTGGTATTTTCGTATCGAGGTGTGGTATCTGTTGTGGATCTGACTGTTTACACACATTCATTTTGTTTGAACTTCGCTTATCTGGTTTAACTTCTCATCCTCATACAACCTCTTTACCTATATATGACTTTTTTTCGCCAATTCGTTATCAATATTTCTTTTTCAGATGTCAATGTGTCAACCAATTGTTATGAAAACTCTCCCACTCGAAAAAACTGCAACGACTTGGTTATGTATGGAATGCTCGGCTGCGTTTGAGGTTGAAAAGGATTTCAGAAGTCATATGAATGAGCAGCACCGAATTGGAAAGTCGTAAGTGTTTGGATTGGAAAATAGTTTATAGGATTAAAAAAATTTTCAGTAGACACTGCGAGCTCTTTTCCGATTATAGAGCCCTGGATAGTTATGAGAAACATCTGGAGCGACACGAGAAAGAAGAGTTCAAATACATTTGTGGGCTTTGCAAGCCAGGAAAATGTTTCAAAACGGTTAGTTTTTTGTTTTGAACCAACCCAAATACATCTAACTTTTTGAAGGACCGACAACTAATGTATCATGCCAGTGTGGAGCACGAAATTCCGATGATGTTTTATTGTAAAACTTGCTCACTCGGATCAACGAATCTCAATAAGACATTCGCCAAACATATTTTACGTTGTGCGCTCGAGAAACAAGCCATTGGACCAGTTCTCGGAAATTTCGGAGTCCTACCCGCATCAACGTTTTCGTATCGCCCGGCCGATATGAAAATTTATAAGTTGCAAAGGAAACTGGCACCGCTAATGTTTGTGGAAGTGTCGACGTTTTTACATCGGAGAACGACACTGTCTGGGACGACGTTTGAGTTGTGTGCAAAAAACGACTGTCAAGTTTGGGTAATTTTTAAATCATTGTCAAATTTTTTCAATTTATTTTTTTCAGAAGTCCTCATCCGACAATGAACAGCTTGTCAAACTCTCAATCGACGAGCCAAGCTTTGATGAGCTCATTTTCGCATTGGTTGTGGAAATGAACGACAAAGTTTTCCAACGGAGAGCTTTGATTTGGAGGAAAGAAGACTACTCGTTTTTGACCGCTCAAATGGAAGCAGTATGGAGTGACGAAACCATTGTAGAGAGAATGGATAGACTACTAAAGTTGAACAGTGAAAAACGAACAGCGGATACAGAGTTGAGGTCCAAGTTGCATGATACAGTGGTCAAATTGGCAAACAAGAAGCCCGCAAAACTATCGCAAAAAATTGCTAAGCAGATGATTACCATTTTTGCAAATTGGAAAGAGTACGAGGGAGCGGATTTGAAATTGAAACAGTTGGAATATGAAGAAGAAGAAACTAGTGATGAGGAACCGGAAGTGCCTGTGAAGCGACGACGACTCGGCAAAAAAAATCACAAGAAAATTCTCGTTGATTTGAATGGAAATGAACGAAACTCTGATTTGCAACGGAATGAGCATCTTCTAGAAGAAACTGACGACGATGAAGAGTTTGAACGCGAGATGGAAGCTTTAAGAATAATAATGCTAAAAGAAATGGAAGAAGAAGAAGAAGAAGAATGGGAACGCGAGAGAACTGAAAAAAGAAAACAGCAAGAAGAAATTGAAGCTGAAAGAAGAAGAAATCAAACCAAAGCGGAAGCTGCAAAGAAAAGGCAAGAAGAGAAAGTTTCAAAAGAACCAGAATGCACCATTTTGAGTGATTCGGATGACGATGAGATGCAAATCATGAACGATGAACCGGAAGTGCCAGTGAAGCGACGTCGACTTGACGATAAAATTGCAGAGTACATTAATCTTGTTGATTTACCTCACGATGAATCCATTGCTCGTTCGAAAGAAATGGAGATTCTTCTGAAAGAGATTGCAGAGATGGCAGCTGCAGAAAACAGAGAAACTGAAGCGGAAAAAAGAAGAAAGCGAGAAGAAGATGAAGCAGAGAGAAGAAGACAAGAAGAAGAATCTACAGAACGATCAGAATGCATCATGCTGAGTGATTCGGAAGACGAAATTGAGATTCTCAACTAGTTGAACAACACAACAAACCAATATGTTTATCATTTTCGCCATCTCATTTATTTAACATTTTTCTTGTTTCCTCTGAATTTTTTTAACATGTTATCAGCAATTTTCTCACTATCTTCTTTTTGTTTATCATTGTTTTTTTTCATCTTTTCATATGTTCGCTTGTCCTTCTTTAACGTCGCCAGAATAAAATTTGATGATTCATTCAAGAATGTGTTGTATATCGTTGTTCGTTGGCGTTGTTTTTGGATTCTCAGAAAAAAACATAAAACAATCAAAAAAAATTTATTGTCATTTTCTTTAATAACAAATCGAGAACTTAAATGAATAATTTCTGATGATTGCAATTGCAGTTATGCCATCTGCGCGATGAATCGTATGTTCGTTAAACGTGGAAGGTTCAAAGGGTAAATCGAATAAAATACTATTACGATCTACCACTCTAGGGGTTGTGAAATAGATATAAAACAAGCATTTGTCTATTAGACCATCACACCAATTTCGAATCTTCCTATTGATTGCATTGTTGCTGATTGTGTCACATTTTAATGATAGATGTGATGCTTGTGACGCCAAAATTCTTCATCTCGAATCATTGACTTCACGTCGAATACTCCCAGATGTAATTGTTTGAACATTATTGAATGAAAGAATTCAGAAGGTAAAGTGATGTTTTCTGGATTTCCATCTGCGGTATCAAATTGAAGATTCTTAATATTTGGGCATTCCTGGAGGAAACTGATGCATTCGTCAAACATTGACGAGTACAATCTGATATCCACAGATTTAAGTTGAAGAATTGCTAGAACTGTTTTGAACTTCACTGACCAGTGTTTGAAATCAATTCTCATCTTCTCAATTTTACCAGTCTTCACATACTTGAATTGTTTGGAAACGAAATGTAGTGCTGCGTCGAGCGCATTTCCCTTCAAGATTGTGCGTTTTGCCGAATCTCCAATACAATCAGTTAGTGATCTCAAAATATTTGAATGTAAAAATATTATTGAGTAAATTACAGTAGCGTGCAGTAGTCATGCATATTTTGGTTTTTCGGCCGTAACTCGGCTCAAAATGGACCGTTTGAGCTGAGATTTGACTACGTTACGTAAAATATACATTATCACATTTTAATATCGAGATTTATAACAAAACCCCAGATTTTTGAAATTCCACGATTTTTTCGAAATTTTCGAATTTCTTGAATTTTGAAAAAATTTTCCAAAGTGTCGAAAAAAAATTTTGAGGATTTTTTATCACAGTTTGGCATGTTTTTATCGTTTTTGGTGTACATGAGCATTGGATCAAGCTTTCATGATCAAGTTTACTCGTCTAGTACTTATCTGATAGATGCCCGAAATGAGCCTAGTCGGAAAACTTGCCCTCATCGTATTGAGAGAGCTGCAAGTAGAGTTTCGGATGAGCACCAAGACCCAAAAATTGGTACAAGATTCAAAATGACGCCAACAATCGTTTGAAACAATCAAAAGTTGCGGGTGATGCCCAGTTTTTCTGAAAAATGCCCGTTTTCACATTTCTAGATGTCTGAAACCCTTGATTCCTCAACTTTGTTCGTTAGCCTGTAGCCAGATATCGTGAATTCGTCCCGTTTTTGGTTTTGATTTACAAGAATATAATACTCTGATTAGTTTTCATAAGTATTGGCGATTCTGTTGGCCAAATAAAATTGTTCTCAGGCAGGAATTGGCGAATAAAAATCTTCTTGACGTACTTCATCGAGTGACCCAGTCTAAATCATCTCAATTCTTGCTCAAAACGGTCCGTTGAATGTTTCATAGTATCGAATCAGTAAAATTAAACGTATTTTATCAAATAGAATACTAAAAAATTAGTTATGCTTCCTCAACCTAGATCTAGAAACGATCGACTTCAATATTCAGCTTTTATTTCGCTTACATTCGCCGATTCCTGCCTGAGAAAAATTTTATTTGGCCAACAGAATTGCCGATACTTATGAAAACTAATCAGAGTATTAAATTCTTGTAAATCAAAACCAAAAACGGGACGAATTCACGATATCTGGCTCCAGGCTAACGAATAAAGTTGAGGAATCAAGGGTTTCAGACATCTAGAAATGTGAAAACGGGCATTTTTCAGAAAAACTGGGCATCGCCCGCAACTTTTGATTGTTTCAAACGATTGTTGGCGTCATTTTGAATCTTGTACCAATTTTTGGGTCTTGGTGCTCATCCGAAACTCTACTTGCAGCTCATCCAATTATACGAGGTCAAGATTTGGGGATGAGATCATTTCGGACCTTTATTAGAGAAGTACTAGACGAGTAAACTTGATCATGGAAGCTTGAATCGATGCTCATGGACTTTAAAAACAATAAATAGATGCCAAACTGTGACAAGAAATCCACAAAAAAAATTTTCGACACTTTGGGAAATTTTTTCAAAATTCAAGAAATCGGAAAAATTCGAAAAAATCGTGGAATTTCAAAAATCTGGGGTTTTGTTATAAATCTCGATATTAATATGTGATAATGTATATTTTACGTAACGTAATCAAATCTCAGCTCAAACGGTCCATTTTGAGCCGAGTTACGGCCGAAAAACCAAAATATGCATGACTATTGCACGCTACTGTACCTCATAAATTTGTAATAATCTTTACCAATTTGCGCAAAAACCAATTGGTTCATTTTCAGATATTTCAAACGAAGTATCATTCCATTTTCAATTTCTTCCATGTACACGTAGCTTGGCGCAGCGGTGTTCAAGCTCTGAATTTCCTGATTGCACAACTCGGAGCATTGAGAGTACTGGTAAAGTTCTTTCGGATCGAAATACGAGAGTGAATGCTCACGGAGCTCAGGTACCAGAACACTCCACTTTTGGAAGGTTTCCATCTGAAAAATATTCATTTAAAAACGTTTCAAAAAGTAAAAATAAAATGAAAGACAATAAATAGGTCTGCGCAGGTGAGACGTCATAATGAGGAAAAGACAATGTGACGCACGTATTCATTGCAAGGTAGTGAACATGTGTTCTTCTCAGTATATCGGTACGATTTGTGCAGTCCGGTGAAATAGTGTGTTAATCGAGGAGGGTGGTGAGTAGTGTGGGGCAACAGGTCACTGGTTTGCAGATGTGACGTAGTTGTACTAGTCCATTTCTCGCTACCCTCCTCAATCGATACACCATTAGGTTTTACCAATAAAAACAAGAAAGAAACGTCGTTTCTGCGTCGTTTTGACATACACAGACCTAGTTGCCTTCCAATATATAGATAATATTGTATTGTGACACAATCAGTAACAATGCAATTAATAGATAAATCCGGGATTGGTATGATCGTCGTATTGAAGATTTAGACTTTACTATAAAATTTACAACGCACAGAATTGTGAATGGAAATAAATTGTTGAATGCGAGTAATATACTATCGAATATACCTTTTCAAACTGTTCGCAGCTCTGAGCGGGGAATTATCATAAATAGAATTCAACGTGCAGATGGAAAGATTAGACATGTGAAGTTAACTAGAGATACGATTGTTTTTGAATACATGACTATGTTACAATAATAAACATTTCTTTGAACGTTCTCTTTCGCTAACAACGAAAAATTGCAACCGGTCAATCCACGTCGACCCACTTCGATCCAGGTCGACGTTGACCGACGCACCCACCAAGGTTGTAAAATCGTCGTTCAATCACTTCTCTCTGCACTCTCCTTGAACAACACAGTGTTTCAACAGGTCTTATCGATTTGTTCAATGTAAACAAACATGCAGCCCATCGTCTCCATTACCATTCTGTTGTTTTTTCCCGCGCTGATCTTTTTCTTTTTTTGGAATCGTTTGTTTCAAACGCATTTAATGTATTTATAGAATTTACAGATGGAAACCTTCCAAAAATGGAATTTTCTAGTACCAGAGCTCCGTGAGCATTCTCTATCGTATTTCAATCCTAAAGAGCTTTTCCAATATGCACAATGCTCCAAAGTAGGCAATTCTGAAATCCAGAGATTCAACACAATTGCACCATGGAGACTATGTTTGCGAAGATTGAAACGTGATGACGAGATGATAATGATAAACCTAAAATACTCACGTCGGCGGCGCGAAGTTTGCTGGTTTTTCACAAAAGACGATAAAACTCACTATAAAGTAGCAAGGTAAGCAACTTTAAAATTGCACGAAATGAAGATAAGTTTCAGGCGTTATGTTGACTTGCAAAGTCCAGAAACTCACAAAATTTTGGAAGGCAATGCACGCGACGCTGCACTACAATTCTTATCCAAACAATTGAAGTACGTGAAAACTAGTAAAATCAGAAAGATCAAAATTGACTTCAACGGCTGGCCGTTCCGTTGGGGAATGAGCCCTGCAATCTCTCAAGCACCATCATGGGACATTCGACTTTATCCATCAATGTTCGAAGAATGTATGAATGCGTTGATGGAAAATTCGAACATCAAAAAACTTCATTTTCGTACAGATGAACATATCTGTATACCTTCTGAGTTTTCCAAATCAAACATGTTCAAGAAATTGGACAAAGCAAGAATATTTTTGAGGTTGATGATTCAAGATGAAGATTTTTTAGCGTCAAAAGCATCATATCTGTTTTTCGCTTGTGATACAGTTAGTAACAATGCGATTAATAGAAAAATTTGGGATTGGTACGACTGTCGGTTGAAAGAACTCACTTTTGCAATTTGTTTCACAACTCGTCGAATAGTAAATGAACATAGTATTTTGTTCGATCTGCCGTTCGAACAGGAAAATTTTGAGGATTACGTAATTCGACGCTCTGATGGGAAGAATGCTTGTGTGACTTTTTACGATAATTCAATGACATTCATTTCTTGAATAATAAACTTTTTTGCTCAATTTTGTTTTTTGTGCCGATTTACTATGAAGATAACATCTCAGTTGCAGAAAAAAGGGAAAAAGTCCAATTTTGGATAGAAAGGTATTATAAGGATATTGAAAAATCCTTCAACAGTGAAACTCAAAAGTCTTAATTCTTTCTGGAAAAAATTTGTTTGAGTTTCAGAATTTTCATGAAGAAGGCTCAAAAAAGGTGGCATGCCAGAGATTTGAATGCCATTAGAATTGTTCCATTTATTAGATCCTCCAAGCATCGAGTGGAGGATTTCAAACAAAGACTTTAAAAAATTTGCATTATAATTTTATTTACAGAGATTTTTTTTTCAAACGTGTAAAATGCATGGTCCAATTTTCTGACAATATTTATTTAACAAACAAATTCCGAAATTATTTAGAGGCTCGAAAATCAACACATAAATTTGTTAGAAAAACAGTTCCAACGCTTCCGTCTGGACGACGAATTCTGATCTTGCCATTTCTCTGCTGCTCAATTGGCAAATTGCTCAACACATCACTCCACACATCTATCATTCTTCTCGGCGTCAAAAATTCTATCAAAAAATAGCCGTTTCCACCATTATACCAATTTTGAAGTTTCTTATTGATCGCATTGTTGGTGATTGTGTCACAAGTCAACATTAGAAATGATGCCCGGGATTCCAGAAAATCTTCATCTTGAATGAATGACTTCAGATGGAAAGTTCCATCTTCCAATTGTTTAAACAATTTCGACTTGAAAAACACGGATGGTAGAGTAATTTGGCCTGAATCTTCTAAGCTAGTAAAAAATTCGAGTTCCTTGATATTTGGGTTCTCGTTCAAGATACTCATGCATTTTTCATACAAGGAAGGATACAATTTTATGGTCCATTTTTGGATTTCATAAATTTTCGGAACATTCTTCCATTTCATGTGCCAGTTTTTGCAGTTGATGAGGATTTTCTTAGTTTTACTACTTTTCACGTATTTGTAACTTTTGGCCAAATATTCCAGTGCAGCTTCATAAGCGTTTCCATCAACAATTGTGAATTTTTCTGGGTTTTTCAAATCACGATCACGTCTTAAAAACATTGTTTTAGAAATTTTAAGAATGAATCTTACTTGGCAATTTTATAGCGTGTTTCATCGACTTTAGCAAAGTACAATAAAATGGACTGTACTTTAGGATACTTCAAATCGATCATCACTCCATCGTAGCCATCTTCCAATTCATGCAAATAGACACTTTCTGGTGCAATTGTATTACATCTCTGAATCTCGGAACTGCACAAGGCGGAGCATTGTGCATACTCGAAAAGCTCTTTGTTATCACAGTATGATAATGAATGCTCGCGGAGCTCGGGCACTAGAACGCCCCATATTGGGAAGGTGTCCATCTGAAATATATTTTCATTGTATTGTTCATCGTGAAAAGAGATCAAATGTGGACAAAATTTTCATAAACGGTTTAAAGAAACAAAACCAACACAGAGTGGGGTATGCAACAGAAATGGTGGCGAACATGTGTTCTTCTCAGTATCTCGGTACGACTGTTGCAGTCGGGTGAAATAGTATGTAAACTGAGGAGAGTGCTGAGAGAGCTGCAGCCACGTCATTTTTCGGGACCCCCCCCCCCCCATACGCGCATAGATCGTTCTCGCGTTGCGTCACTCCACGTTTTCCCGCCAAGTCACGTCAATCGATTTGTCATACAACCCGTCTCCGCGTTAATCCGATCCATTAGTCCATCAACATTCAGAGTGTTTTTTTTCATTGGGGTGATATTCGGAGTCGCTTGCTTTCGGACCTTTATCAAAATCTGAACTCGATGCCAAAAAACAATAATTCCTTCGAAGTTTCGCACATGTAAAACAATCATAACAACATTTCTATTGAATTTTTAATATGAGTAATTGTTTGAAAATTATTCAACAATTCGAAAATCAACACAATAATTTGATAGATACACAGTTCCAACGCTTCCATTTGGACGACGAATTTTGACTTTGTTAGTTCCCTCCTGCTCAAATGGCAAATTTCTCAACACATCATTCATTCTTCTCGGTGTCACAAAGTCTATCGAAAAGGTGCCTTTTCCACCACCATACCAATTTTGCAGCTTCTTATTGATTGCATTGTTAGTAATTGTGTCACAGTGTAATGATAGGTATGATGCCCGGGATTCCAAAAAATCATCATCTTGAATAAATGACTTTATAAGAAATTTTCCCTTATCCAACTGTTTGAACAATTTCGACTTGAAAAACTCGGATGGTAGGATAATTTCGTCTGGATTTCCTAATTCAGTGAGAAATTCGAGTTCTTTGATATTTGGGTTTTCTTTCAACGAACACATGCATTTTTCATACAAGGAAGGATACAATTTGATGGTCCATACTTGGATTTCATAAAGTCTCGGAATATTTATCCATTCCATGTGCCAGTTTTTGCAGTCGATGGAGATATCCTCAGTTTTATTAGTTTTTGCGCATTTGTACTGTTTGGCCAAATATTTAAATGAAGAATCATGGGCATTTCCTTCGAGGATTATGAATTTTTCTGGGTTTTCCAAGTCACAATCATGTCTGAAAAAAAAACAATATTCAAGAATTTTTTAACTAAAAGTTTACCTGACTAATTTATAGCGTCCTTCATCAACTTTGGCGAAACCTAGATTAATCTGAGGCCACGAAGTGTACTCTAAATAAATCATCATTCCATCGGAGCCATTTGCCAATTCCTGCACGTAGACACGTTTTGGTGCAATTGTATTACATCTCTGAATTTCGGAATCGCACAAGGCGGAGCATTGCGCATACTGGAATAGCTCTTTGGAGCCACAGTATGACAACGCATGCTCACGGAGCTCTGGCACTTGAACGCCCCACTTTTTGAAAGAGTCCATCTGAAATATATTCTCAATGTTTTGTTTGAAAAAAACCAATGAGTAGAAATGGGAAGATAGAAAGAAACGGTTGAACGACAAAACTCCTGACCCAGGTTCAAAGAATAGAATGATCTAAATGAATAATCAATAGGAGTCCTTATGGTACGATGGAATGAAATTGAGCGGGGACGATGTGTATGAACGATCGATTGGTGGTACTTGATGTGGCGGGAAAATGTGGTGTACCGCAAATTGGGAAGAAATGGGGGAGGGGCACAGAAAATGACGCCACTCTCTTTGGTTTACATGCTGTTTCACCAGACTGCAACAATCGTACCAAAACACTGAGAAGGACACATGTTCACCACCATTTCTGTTGCATACCCCACTCTGTGTTGGTTTTATTTTCTAACCATTTTCGATGAGATAGCGTGTAGGTTGTGGAGGATAAATGGTGAGATGGTGTTGCGTCATGTCCACCAAGGCACTTTCCAAAATGGTCAGAGGGATGTAAGACGTTTGTTTGCTAAAAAAAAACGAAACTTCATAAGAACTTTTGCAGAATATTTTTATTTTCATGAAATTTACAAAAAAGGAAAAAATAACACGGTATTTATTAAATATTCATTATCTGCAAATGTTTCAAAATTATTCAACGGCACTTGAAACGGAAACTAACATAGCCATTTGTTACTTGTGCAGAGCCATAGCATCCATCCGGACGACGAATTGTCCATTCGTTTTGTCTCCTTTGCGCAAACGGTAAATTGTTCAAAACATCATCAGTGCTTCTCTCCGTTATAAAATTTATCGCAAAGTCGCCATCTCTACCATCATACCAGTTTTGGATCTTTCTATTAATCGCAGTGTTACTAATGGTGTCACATCTCAATAGTAAGAATGAAGCTTGAGATTCCAAAAAATCCTCATCTTGTATGAATGACTTTATAAGAAATTTTCCCTTATCCAATTGTTTGAACAATTTGGACTTGAAAAACTCGGATGGTAGAGTAACTTCGCCGGGATCGTTATGTTCAGTCCACAAATCGAGTTTCTTGATATTTGGGCTTTCTTTCAAGGCGTTCATGCATTTTTCATACATGGACGTGTTCAATCTGATGCTCCATGACTCAATTCGACAAATCGCTGAAATATGTCTCCATTCCACCGGCCATTTTCCGCTTTTGTTGTTGAACTTCTCGGTTTTGCCAGTTTTCACGTTTTTGTAGCGTTTGGCTAAGTATTGAAGTGCTGCCTCATGGGCATTTCCTTCAAAAATTTTGAATTTTTTAGGGTTTTCCAAATCCGCACGACTGCTGAAAAAAAACAATTTTCTCAAGTTTTTGAAATAATAGGCTCACCTAACTATTTTGTACCGTTTTTCATCAATTTTGACAAAAAATAAACTGTACCCACGCCACCGATTGTACTCCAAATCAATCATCATGCCATCGTCACCATTTTCAATTTTCTCCAAGTAGACAAGTTTTGGTGCGATTGTATTGAACCTCTGAATCTCTGAATTGCACAAGGCGGAGCATTGCGCATATTTGAAAAGCTCTTCGGAGCGATAGTATGATAATGAATGTTCGCGGAGCTCTGGCGCGAGAATGCTCCAGTTTTTGAAAGTTTCCATCTGAAATTTGTTCTAATTGTGTTGTTCAGCAATTGAATGTGGACGAAATTGTAATAAACGGTTAAAAAAATAACAAAACAAACACTGAGTGGGGTATGCAACACAAATGGTGGTGAACATGTGTTCTTCTCAATGTTTTGGTACGATTGTTGCAGTCTGGTGAAATAGTATGTAAACTGAGGAGAGTGCTGAGAGAACTGCAGCCACGTCATTTCTCGGGACCTCCTCTCATACGCATTTCTATCGTTCTCGTTCTCGGGTAGAAAATCAAAACAAACACCGAGTGGGTATAAAACACAGATGGTGGTAGAAACGGGCCCTTCTTAGTATATTGGTGTTGGTCCAGTCTGCAAACGAAGAGAGCGCCGAGAAAACTGGTGTAGCCACGTCATTTCTCAGGACCCCTTAACACACACATGCATTGTGCCCACGTTGCGTTATACAGTGTTTTCCCGCCACGTCAAGTCCCGTCAATCAATTGGTCGTACGCATTGTCCCGCGCAATACCTACCATAATACCGAATCTAGTATTTTCAAGCAGTACATTGTCGATATATTTCAGATGGACACCTTCAAAAAATGGAACATTCTTGTGCCAGAGCTCCGCGAGCATTCTCTGTCATATTGTGGCTTCAAAGAAATTTTTCAGTATGCGCAATGCTCTGCCTTGTGCAATCAGGAGATTCAGAAGTGCAATACAATAGCACCAAAACTTGTATGCTTGAAAGAATTGAGAAACGGTCATGATGGAAGAATGATTAGTTTGAAGTACAATTCGCGGCCTCGGTGCAATTTGTTTTTTGCCAAAGTTGACGAAAAACGCTATAATTTAGTCAGGTAAACATTTCTATTCTAAAATTAAAAAAAAATTTACTTTCCGACACCGCGCCGATCTTGGAAATTCAGAAAAACTGAAGATTCTTGAAGGAAACGCCCAAGACGCTGCATTTCAATATTTGTCCGAACGGTACAAACACGTGAAAACTGGCAAAACCAAAGAAATCCAAATAAATTGCAAAACTTGGCAATTTCAGTGGAAACAGGTTCCGGCAATTTACCAAGTCGAAAAATGGACCATCAAATTGTATCCGGTCATTTATGAAAATTGCATGAGTTTTATCTACGAGAACCCAAATATCAAAGAACTACAACTTTCTGCTGATACGGAAACTTTGGACGAAGTTACTCTACCTGCCGATTTTTTCAAGTCAAACTTGTTCAAACAATTGAATAAGGGAACATTCGAATTGAAGTCATTTATACAAGATGAAGATTTTTTGGAATCCCGGGCATCATTTCTATCATTGAACTGTGACACAATCACTAACAGTGCAATCAAGAAGAAGCTTGAAAATTGGTATGATGGTGCAAACGGTGATTTTCGGATCGGTTTTGTCACTCCGAGATTGATAGATGACCTTTCGAGCAATTTCCCGTTTGATCAGGGAAATAACAACATGGTCAGGATTCGTCGTCCGGATGGAAAAGCTGGCGCTGCATATTTATCGAATCAATGTGCTAGTTTCCGAGCTTCTAGTTATCTTTGAAACATTTAATAAATATTTAAAATAATTATTTGGTAAGAAAAATTAAACAAAAACGCTGGGTGCACCAGTCGGTGTATGAAAGTTGAATGTGTCGTATCAAGAAATATTCAAATATCAAAAAATTATGCTTTCTGCCAAAACTGGAACTTTGGACGAAGTCAATATACCTGTGGAAGATTGGATATTTGAAATAAGTTTTATGACGCTGAGAATGATGAATGATGATTAAACCAGTTTGCCGTTTGAACAGGAGGGACAACTTATAACTTTTTTTTAAATTTGTTAGCATAAAGTGTTATCCTTTTTATATATATATATATCGTATATCCTATGTTATAAAACGCTTTATTTCTCAGTTATTTATTCATAACGACACAGAGAATTCGAAAAAAAAACGCTATTTTGAAGTGAAGATGCTTTCTTTGCTTAAAAAAACAAATTATTGTAAGAAATTTTGCTATCTAACAATCATAACCAAATTGTTTATTGAATATTTATCATGCGCAAATTTTCAAAAATTATTTAGCAGCTCGAAACTCAACACCACGATTTGTTAGATGAACAGTTCCAACGCTTCCATCTGGACGACGTATTTTGACATCGTCATTTTCCTCCTGTTCAAAAGGCAAATTTTTCAATACATCATTCGTTCTTCTCGATTGGACAAAATCTATCATAAAATCGCCTTTTCCACCATCATACCAATTTTGAAGCTTCTTATTGATCGCATTGTTGGTGATTGTGTCACAGTTCAGCCATAGAAATGATGCCCGGGATTCCAAAAAATCCTCATCTTGTATATATGAAATCAGATGGAATATCCCCTTATTTAAATGTTTGAACAATTTCGACTTGAAAAAATTGGATGGTAGAGTAGTTTCGTCTGTAGTTCCGAACATAGTAGTAAATCAGAGTTCCTTGATATTAGGGTTATCGTTCAACGCACTTATGCACTTTTCATACATGGACGTGATCAATCTGATGCTCCATGACTCAATTTGACGAATTGTTGGAACATTTCTCCATTCTGTGAGCCAATTTTTGCATTTGATGCCAATTTCCTTGATTTCCTCAGTCTTCACGTATTTGTATCGTTTGGCCAAGTATTGAAGTGCAGCTTCATGAGCATTTCCTTCAAAAACTGTGAATTCTTCTTCCTTCAAGAACTGTAAATTTGTTTCTAACTTCGTCAGATCGGAATGATGCCTGAGAATAGCAATGTTTTTTTTTTGAAAATTCATGAGAAATAGGTTTACCTAGCTATTTTGTACCGTCTCTCATTAACTTTGGCGAAAAATAAACAGAACGTAGACGACGACTTGTACTTAAAATGAATCAAAATTCCATTATGACCATTCTCTAATTCCATCAAGAATACAAACTCTGGTGCGTTTGTATTACACTTCTGAATCTCAGAATTGCACAAGGCGGAGCATTGCGCATATTGGAAAAGCTCTTTGGAGCCACAGTATGACAACGAATGCTCGCGGAGCTCTGGCACAAGAATATTCCATTTTTTGAAAGTGTCCATCTGAAATATATTCTTAGTGTTTCTCTAACAAAGATTAAGCGCGAAATAAAGAAAAGAAAGAGAGAGAAAGAACGGTTGAGGAACAAAAAACGAAAACAACACTGGTTGGACTGCGCAACCGAAGTGGTGGTGAACATGTGTTCTTCTCAGTATCTCGGTACGATTGATGCAGTCTGATGAAATAGTTTGTAAACCGAAGAGAGTGCCGAGAAAATTGGTGTAGCCACTTCATTTCTCGGGACCCCCGCATGGGCCGTTCTTGCGTTGCGTTACACCACGTTTTCCCGCCACATCGGTCACGTCAATCTATTTTCCATACACATCGTACCTACCCAATTCCAAATCGTCCCGTCAACACTCTGATTGATTCATCATTTTCATTATTCCATTTTTGTGCGTCAGCCACTCAGTTTTTGTTTCTATCTTCCAACTAATTTTTCAGATCTGCCCGTTTCGACTTTACTATTTTCAAACAACACAATGAGGATATGTTTCAGATGGACACCTTCAAAAAATGGATCACTCTTGTGCCACAGCATCGCGAGCATTCTCTGTCATATTGTCGCTCGGGAGAACTTTATCAATATGCACAATGTTCTGAATTGTGCAATCAGGAGATTCAAAAGAACAATACAATTGCACCAAGTTTTGTATACTTAAACGAATTGGATAATGGCCATGATGGAATGTTGATTAGTTTGGAGTACAACTCGTGGCCTCAGTTTAATCTATTTTTTGCCAAGGTCGATGAGACACGCTATAAATTAGTCAGGTAAGCCCATTATTTATAAAATAACAGAAAAAATTGGAATTTTCAGAAATTTTGTTGATCTGGACAGTCCAGAAATGCACACAATCGTTGAAGGAAATGCTCATGAGGCGGCACTTCAATATTTGTTAAATCGTTACAAATACGTTAAAACCGGCAACGCCAAGGAAATTCAAATCGATTGCAAGTGTTGGCCCATTGAATGGAAAACTATTCCAGCAATTCATCAGACTGAAATGTGGAAGGTTAAATTGTACCCGTCGATGTATGAAAAATGTTTTGATAGTCTAAACGAGAATCCAAATATCAAGCAACTACAACTTTCTGCGGTGACTGGCACTTCGGACGAAGTTACTCTACCTGCCGTGTTTTTTAAATCAAAGTTATTTAAACAACTGGAAAAGGGTGTTTTCAATCTCAAGTCGTTTATTCAAGATGAAGATTTTTTGGAATCTCACGCATCATATCTGTCACTAAATTGTGACACAATCAGCAACAACGCAATAAATGGCAAGATTCGGGATTGGTATGGCGGCCATGTTGAAGATTGTATATTTGAAATAAGTTTTGTGACGCCGAGAATGATCGATGATGTTCTGATCAATTTGCCGTTTGTGCAGGAGGGACAGGACAGGTTCAGTATTCGTCGCCGAGATGGAAAAATTGGAGGTGGACAGTTACGAGATAATTTCGTTAGTTTTCGAGTTGACGAATTTTGGTACTTATATTTATGAGCATTAAATGTTATTCTATGTTACAATGAATAGTTTGAACTTAGACATGTAAATCAGTTATTGCAAGAATATTTTCATTTGATCATTAGTTATTTATTCTTATTTATACATACCATCCCATGGAATTCGGAAAACACCTTTGAGAGAGGAAGTTCGTAGTTTCTTGCTTGATGCTCTCATCTTTCATCAAAATCTAAGTATGATGCAAAAAAATTGTTTTAACAAACTTTCGCAGATGTAAGAAATATCACAAGACAATTTTTATTTACTATTTATTAAGCCGCTTGAAAATGAACACAATAATTTGTTAAATACATAGTTCCAACGCTTCCATCTGGTCGACGAATTCTGCTTTTGCCATTTCTCTGCTGTTCAAATGGCAAATTTCTTAACACATCATTCATTCTTCTCGGCGTCAAAAATTGTATTAAAAAATAGCCGCTTCCACCATCATACCAGTTTTGAAGCTTCTTATTAATCGCATTGTTAGTGATTGTGTCACAATTTAATTTTAAGTTTGATGCTGGTGACTCCAAAAAATCATCATCTTCAATTAATGACTTCAGATGGAAAACTCCATTATCCAATTGTTTGAACAATTTCGATTTAAAAAACTCGGATGGCAGAGTGATTTCGTCTGATTCGCTTTGTTCAGTCCACAAAACGAGTTTCTTGATATTTGGGTTTTCTTTCAACGCCTTCATGCATTGGTAATACATGGACGAGTGCAAAATTATGTCCCATTTCTCGATTTGATAAATAACGGGAATCATTATCCATTTAATGGGCCAGCTCTTGCAGTCAATTTGGATTTCCGTGGTTCTGCTTGTTTTCACATATTTGTACCGTTTGGCGAAATATCGAAGTGCAGCTTCATGAGCATCTCCTTCGAGGATTGTATATCTTTCTGGATTATTCAAGTAGTGATGATGCCTAAAAATAACAATGTTTTTCTAAAATTTATGAAGAACACGTTTACCTGCATATTTTGTACCGTCTCTCATCAATTTTGGCAAAAAATAAATTGAACACAGGCCACGAATCGTACTCGAAATGAATCAACATTCCAGTGTGACCATCCTCTAATTCTTTCAAGAATACAATTTCTGGTGCGTTTGTATTACATTTCTGAATTTCCGAATTGCACAACTTGGAGCATAGCGCATATTCGAAAAGATCGTTGAAGCGACAATAAGATAATGAGTGCTCACGGAGCTCTGGCGCCATAATGCTCCATTTTTTGAAGGTTTTCATCTGAAATATATTCTCAAGGTGTTTCTCGAAATTTTCAAAAAGTAGGAGGTACTGGGTCGGGTTCGCACAGAAATATATTGATGACAATGAAAAAATAATCAGATTGTTGATGGAACGATGAGTCGAAATTTCGCAGGGACGATGTGTGGAACAAATCGATTGTTGGGAATTGCTGTGGCGGGAAAGCGTGGTGTAACGCAACGCGGAAGATACATGAATGGAAGGGCTGAGGAATCACGAGAAATGACGTGGATGGGTCAGTCTTCTGGGCACTTTCTTCGGTTTGCGCGCTATTTCACCAGACCTCACCAGTACTGAGAAACATTGTCACCACCATTCATGTTGCATACCCTACCTACCCCTATCCCTCCTTCCATTCATTTATTTATCGTTCATGCGTTGTGTTTCATTACGTTTTCCCGCCAGAGTCACCTCTATCGATTTTCAATACCCATCCCAGCGCAATCCCGATATATTGTTCCATCAACACTCTAAATAATTGTTCACTGTCATCAATCTATTTTTGTGCGAGAATGTTTATTTCAATCGGTCCGCTCCCATTCTCGAGTATTTTCAAGCAACACACTGTTGATATATTTCAGATGGAAACATTCAAAAAATGGACGATTCTTGTGCCAGAGCTCCGCGAGCATAGTTTATCGTATCTGGGAAACAAAGCACTTTTTAAATATGCACAATGCTCCAAATTGTGCAATCACGAGATTCAGAAGTGCAATACAACTGCACCGAGAACTGCATATTTGGAAGAGTTGACAAATGGTCATGATGGAATGGTGATTAGGTTGGAGTACGATTCGTGGCCTCGGTGCAATTTATTTTTTGCCAAGATTGATGAAAGAAACTATAATTTGGTCAGGTAAGAGTATTTTTTCTCAAATTAGAAACAACTTCGTTACGTTCAGATATCGTGAATATCTGGAAAAACCAGAAAAATACACAATCCTGGAAGGAAACGCCCATGAAGCTGCACTTCAATATTTGGCCAAACGGTACAAATACGTGAAAATTGGCAAAACCAAGGAAATCCAACTCGACTGCAAAAATTGGCAATTTCAGTTAGAAAAGGTTCCGGCAGTTTATCAAGCCGAAAAATGGATCATCAAATTGTACTCGTCCAATTATGAAAAATGCATGCGTGCCTTGAAAGAGAACCAAAATATCAAGGAACTCGAAGTTCGTACTGACAGAGGAATTCCAGACGAAATCACTTTACCATCCGAGTTTTTCAAGTCAAAATTGTTCACACAATTGGATATGGGGCGTTTCTTTCTGAAGTCATCAATCGAAGATGACGATTTTTTGGAGTCCCGAGCTTCATATCTATTATTGAACTGTGACACAATCACTAACAATGCCATCAATAAAAAGCTTCAAAATTGGTATGATGGTGAGGAAAGCAATTTTTGGATAAATTTTGGCACGGCAAGAATGGTCAATGACGTTTTGAGCAATTTGCCGTTTGAACAGGAGAGAAATAACGAATACAGAATCCGTCGTCCGGATGGAAAAATTGGCACTGTATATTTATCAAATCGATGTGTTCATTTTTGAGCGTCTAGTTAAATTTGGAACATTTAATAAATATTTAAAATAATAACTTGATAAGAACAATTAAACAAAAAACACTGGGTGTACCAATCGGTGTATGAAAATTACATGAGTCGTATCTACGAAAATTCATATCAAACCACTAGAACTTTCTGCCAAAACTGGAACTTCAGACGAAGGTAATCTACCTGTTAAAAATTGTATATTTAAAAAAAGTTCTATGACGCCGAGAATGATGAATGATGTTTCAACCAATTTGCCGTTTGAACAGGAGGGACAACTTATAGCCTTTTTTAAAATTTGTTAGCATAAAATGTTATCCTATGTTATAAAATTCTTCGTTTCTTAGTTATTTATTTATACTTTCACAGAGAATTCGAAAAGGGCCTTTTTGAGGTCAAGATGTCTGTTCTGCTTGAAAAAGCAAACATTTGAAAGAAGTTTTGCAGATGTCGATCATAACTAAATTATTTATTGGATATTTGTTATGTGCGACAGTTTCAAAATTGTTTAACAGCACGGAAACTAACACCATTATTTGTTAAAAATGCAACTCCAATGTTTCCATCCGGACGACGAATTCTGATCTTGCCATTCCTCTCCTGTTCAAACGGTAAATTGCTCAAAACATTATTGATCCTTCTCGGCGTCACAAAAGTTATCACAAAATCGCCTTCCCCACCATCGTACCAGTTTTGTATTTTTCTATTAATTGCATTATTACTGATAGTGTCACATTTCAGTGTTAGGAGAGAAGCCTGAGATTTCAAAAAGGCATCATCTTGGATAAATGACTTCATGAAGAAACGTCCCTTATACAATTGTTGGAACAGTTTCGAATTGAAAAACTCGGACGCTTGGGTGATTTCGTCTAAATTTCCCAATTCAGTAGAAAATGTAAGTTCCTTGATATTTGGGTTCATGTTCAACGTACTCATGCATTGATCATACATGGACGAGTGCAAAACGATGTTCCATTTCTCGATTTGATAAATAGCCGGAATCATTTTCCATTCAATAGGCCAATTTTTGCAGTCGATTTGGATTTCCTTGGTTCTGCTAGCTTTCACGTATTTGTAACGGTTGGCCAAATATTGGAGTGCAGCTTCATGGGCATCTCCTTTAAGAATCGTGAATTTTTCGGGATTTTCCAGATCCACACAATGTCTGAAAGGAACACTATTGTCTGGAATTTTACAAATAATAATTTTACTTGGCTATCTTATAGTGTGTTTCATCCACTTTGGCGAAAAGTTGATTGAATCGAGGCCAATTGTACTCTAAATAGATCATCATTCCTTCGTGATCCTTTTGCAACTCCTTCAAGTACACAAGTTCTGGTGCAGTTGTATTACACTTCTGAATCTCCGAATTGCACAACTTGGAGCATAGCGCATATCGGAAAAGTTCTTCAAAGCGACAGTAAGATAGAGAATGCTCACGGAGCTCTGGTACCAGATTGATCCATTTCTTAAAGGTTTCCATCTGAAATATAATGTCAATGTATTGTCTGATGAAGAAAAAACACGACAGAACGGCTGTGGGTCAAAAGACAAAAACAAACACTGGTATATGTAGTACGCAACACAAATGGTTGTGGAACGGTGTCCTTCTCAGTATCTCGGTACGATTGGTAGTCTGTGGAAATAGTGTGTCCACCGAGGAGAGTGCTAAGACAACTGCATTTCTCGTGACCCCACATTCGCACATGCAGTGCGTTGTGTGGCGTACCACCACGTTTTCCCATCGAACAAAACATTGATTCGGCATAGTCATTGTTCTCGCGCAATTCTCTTGTTCTCTCCATCAACACTTCAATTGATTTAATATTCTCATAATTTAATTGTTTTACGATTTACAAAATCGAATTTCATTTGATATATCTGCAGCTAGAAGCGCCATTAGAAGAAAAATGGATACACCTGATGATGTGAGGGCCAAAAAAATCAAAGTCGAGGTTTGCTAATTAAATCCACAATGTTAGTTTTTCTCAATATCAAATTTTGAGGCGATCACTTTCAAAAAATGGACCACTCTAGTGCCAGAGCTCCGCGAGCATTCCCTATCTTATTGTCGCTCGAGAGAACTTTCTCAATACGCTCAATGCTCCAAGTTAAGCAATGAAGAAATCCAGAAGTTTGATACAAAAGCACCACTTTCGGTGATCTTGACTGAATCGGACGATGGAATGATGATCCAATTGTGGTACAAATTAGGAGATCCGAAAGAATTGATATTTACGATGAACGATGAGACGAATTACACGTTAGCCAGGTAGAAAATATGTAGAGCTTTTACATGAATCATAATACTTTCAGACGGTTTGAGTATTGGAGTGATCCAGACAATTATACGGTTATTGAAGGAGATGCTTGCGAAGAAGCACTTCAATATTTTCGCAACCGGTTCAAATATGTGAAAACTGGCAAAACTGCCAGTATTAATATTAACTGTAAGAATTGGTTATTGAAGAAGGAAGACATTCCACCTGGTGTGGATTCATGGGAAGTTCGATTGTACACATCAATGTATGACACATTTCTGAGTGTCATGAACGAGTGCCCGAGCGTCAAAAAATTGAAACTCACACCGACTGTGATGAATCCTATAAGGGATCCTGTGAGGTTTCCAGAAGGCATAAATCTACCTTCTGACTTTTTCAAATCCTAACTGTTCAAACAGTTGGATGAAGGAGTATTTCTTCTTGACTCGGAAATGCAAGATGAAGACTTTTTGGAATCACAAGCATCAAGTTTAATATTTCAACATAATCCAATTAGTGAAAATACGATCAATAGAAAGATTCGAAAGTGGTATGATGGTCAGATGGAAAAATGTGATTTCAAATTATTCCACGTTAACATGCGAACGATTAATAAAACCGATATTATGTTTGAGTTGCCATTTGAGCCTCATAAAAGAGAAGAGTTCAAAATTCGACGTTCAGATGGAAAAACTGCAATATTGGAGTTTTCCTTTAATTGTGATTCTATCAAATTCTGTTTAATTTAATTCTATTACATACTGTCGTTGATAATAAATTTTGTGTTTTTGTTTGAAAGTTGTGAAAATCAGAAAACAAAAAAAGCTACGACACCCGATTCGCAAATATCTTTTCGAAATGCATATTCAAACTTCCGCCATTATATGCATATGATGCAAACGCGCCCCGTCGAGATGAATCGGCTCCAGAGAGCGTGGAGGCGTAGACACAAAAATTTTTTAGGCCAGCTGTCGTTTTTCTTATTTCGTATTGACTGTTTATACGCGTTTTTCCAAACAGTTTCTCATTTTCATACAACTTTCGATAATTTTTTAGAATCTTTGATTATTGTTTTGAAAGCGCAGGGAATAAAACCACATTAAATCTCTTCTCTTTTATAGTTAATCAATAAGCTAGAAGCTTGCTCCATGCTCTCAGCCTAAATTTATCGATTGCTTTTTCTTGCATTCCTTTTCCCCTCTCTCTTTTGAAAGCGCACACTTATATGCGGCCCCTTCCCCCCCCCCCCCCCCCTCTAATTCCTTTTTTCTTTCCAATGTGTTTTCCTATTTCTCTGGCTTATGTCATAATGTAACACCTTTTCTTTTTATAAATTGATGTATCAATATCTTCTTCTCCATCTGATGCATTCAATCTTTTTTGAACCGTTCCGTTAAATTTTATCTTCAAATTAACTCGTAAAACTTAGAAATCTTTCAGGTATACTGAGCCAATTCAGTCATTAATTGTGTTTTCATACCAATCACTGACCATCATGTCGGCAATTGAGAAAACCGTGAAGATGGAAGTCGATGAACCGGAGGCTGTGGATTCCAATCAGGAGAATGTTGCGGTTGGTACATTTTTACCTTCATGAAAGTTGTATATTTTGAGAAAATTTCAGAACGCTTCCTTCCCAAAATGGGATGTTTTGAGAGAAGAGCTCCGCGAGCATTGTCTTTCGTTCTTTGGCTCCAGAGACCTTTTCAACTACTCGCAGTGCTACAAGGTAGCCAATGAGGAGATTCAAAAGCACAATAGAAGTGCACCAATTTATGTGCTCATGAAAGACTTGACCGATGGAAATGATGGAATAATTTTTCGTTTTCACTATGCAACTCATCGGTTTAGCTTATTGTTTGCCCGATTGGATGAGAACCACTATAAATTAGCCAGGTAAATCAGATACCTGATTTTTCATATAAATAATTTTTTACTTTCAGAGAGTTCGAAGATTTGAACAATCCTGAAAAATACTCAATCTTCGAAGGAAATGCTCATGAGGCGGCGTTTCAATATTTGGCCAATCGATACAGATACGTGAGATCCGGTAGAACCCAAATGCTTAAAATTGCCAGCAAACATTGGAGAATGGAATGGAATCGGATTCCAGCAATTCGTCGGGCTGAATCATGTGATGTTCTACTGTATCCATCAACTTATGATGCATGGATGAATTTCTTGAGCAATAACACACATGTCAAGGAGCTCAGATTACGGACGGAAAAGGGAAATCCTGGCGATTTATGTCTACCTTCCGAGTTTTTCAAATCAACGTTGTTCAAACAATTGAAATCCGGCGAATTTTCACTAAAGTCAATGATCGAAGATGTCGACTTTTTGGAGTCAAATGCTCATCAACTCACCATGCACTGTGATTCAATCAGTACCGATGCAATAATGGCAAGAATTCGGAAGTGGCGTCGTCGTCAATTTGAAAGAAATCATTTCAAGCTCCAATTTCTAACACCTAGAGTGATAACTCCTCAGAACATTCCACTTGATATCCCTATTGAGCCAAATTCTAGCCGAAAAAAAATATCAAAATCGGTCATCCGATCGGAAAAGATGGGCAGTTGTTTATTGCAAGAAGTGCAATATTCTTTTCGGCATATTGATAACTATAAAGGTTTTTCCGTGTTAAATTTATTTCTATCTGTGATTGATAATAAATTCATAATGTAATACACTTTTCATGGATTCGTTTATAAAAAACTTCTAAAAAGTTCAATAGATTTTATGGAAGACGTATGTTCGATGTTATAAACTTAACATAGCACATCCTACTGAACCAAAACAAAAAACAAAACGCAAATATATATTTGAACTTTTGCCGTTGTACGCAAATGCGCTCCACCGAGAACACACCTCAATCGAGCGAGAGGGCGCGAGGTACAGCGGGAGGTAGCGCGCCATAATTCAAACCGAGACGCAGAGACACATTTCATTTAGGCCAGGCGAGGTTTTTCTTTTATTCTCTTTTCTCAATTTTTTAACATTTTCCCGAATGTACTTCATTTCATAATAATTTCAATATGTTTTAAACAAAACTTTTCCGTTTTACAGTAGTCGCTAGACCTGCTCATTACTTTTTACATGAGCAATCGCATTTCTTAGCATTTTTTTTCACTCAACAACTCTTTTTCGTCTGAGCCGCACTCTCTCCACATTTCCTCGCTGTTTTTTTCTTTTCGTCTTCACAGTATTAACATAAAATTCTTCTTGTTTTCTTCCTATTTGAGTGCACTTCTTACTTTCCAATAAAGTTTGAAATTAACTTTAGATTTAAAAAGAATTTAACTTAAAATTAAATCAGCTAAAAACATTTTACAGATCCAGCAAGTGTGTTTTCCTAGTCAAATACCAATTTTTTATGTCTACTATTGAGAGTTCTATGAAGATGGAGATAGATGACCCGGAAGCTGTAAGTGCCAAAAAGCAGAAAATTGAGGTTTGTACCGCTTCGCAAAACTTATCTAAGTTGAAATAATTGCTTTTGGAACTTTTGCAATTGGAAATTCCTAAGCCGTTGCAAATTAGAGATAGCGAATTCAAAACAGAAGCCTCGTTTTTTTGTGATGCGGGTATTATCTGTTTATATGATAAATTTTCGAAAGTTCCGTTAGATGTTTACTGCTTTCAGACGGATGTATTCCACAAGTGGGAAAAATTGATGCCAGAGCTCCACAAACATTGTCTCTCGTTTGTTGGGAATAAAGAGCTCTACCAGTATGCACAGTGTTCATCAGATAGCAACGAAGAAATTCAATCGTTCAACAAAATTGGACCATGGAGCGTTGGCTTACAAAAGTTGGTGTATGGCGAGGATGGTATCGTGATTCGATTCCAATACGATACAACACGGCGTCACGATTTCTTCTTTGCACAACTTGATGAAACACATTACAAGTTTGCCAAGTGAGCACAATATTGAATTGAAATAAAACACTATTTTTTGACTTTAGGCGTGTTTTCGATTGCACCAGTCCTGAAGATGCTCGAAACGGACGCTTCAACGATTTCATCATCCCAGAAAACTACTTGACCATGGAAGGGAATGCTCGTACCGCAGCATTACAATATTTCGCAAAACAATTCCAGCACGTGCGAGCTGATGGTGTCATGGTTGTCGGAATAGATTACGAAAATTTGCCGATGGAGTGTATTATGATTTCAAAAATTTATCAAGCCAAATCATGGAATGTTCAATTATACTCATCAATTTATGAGCAATTCATGACTGTCATGAATGAAAACCCACATGTCAAGGAACTCCATTTCCGTAGTCAACTTTTGAACCAAGACAACATGGTGATTCCATCGGAGTTTTTCAAGTCAAATTTGTTCAAACAATTGGATAGAGCACATTTTGATATGAAATCATTACCCCAAGATGAGGACTTTTTGGAGTCAAACGCATCATATCTATTACTTAATTGTGATACAATCAGTATCAATGCAATTCATCAAAAAGTTCAAAATTGGTTTGATGGTCGGATTACACAGTTGGAGTTCTCCATTAATTTCTTAACTGCCAGAGAAGTCAATGAGGATGATATCTTAGTCAACATACCGGTCTTCTTTCACGAGGATGATACCATTTTCATAATTAAACGTTCGGATGGAAAATCGGCAAGAATGGATTATGGCTGTCTACATGTGAATTTTGAACTTTGTTAACAACTGTCTCGTAAAATAAACTTATTTTGGTAATATTTATGTTGCCCACTTATAAAAACTGAATTCCTGCAAATTCGTTGCAAAGTTAAAATAACACATAACATGAACCATTGTACAAGATTTTCGCTCATCACCATTTTCCATTTACAAACCAACAGGTTGCATCAATACACTGTTTCCACACCACTCCACTATATTGCATGATGCAGCACTATCTCATTATAAGGAACTATTACATCATTAATGAACACCTAAATCTATTTCGAACCAGCGCATGACGTTCTTTAGTTCTCCACTACATCGTCGACACTTCTGCTAAATTATCGATCGTCTCTATATACATACCATCTGTTTAGGTCGCACCATTCAATTCCTCATACACCATTCTTGGTAATGACGTGGTACATTAACGGCATGACATTGAACTGTATTTATTGATCCTCCAAATCATGGTACGCGCTACCACATCATTCTTACGCAAAACACATATTACGTCGTCTTGTCTGTTTAATCGATTGGCCAGACAGTGGTTTGCAATACCATTACGCTCTAGAACACATAATTCGCCTTTTTTCTTATTTTTCCAATAACATTCTGGTATGAAAAAAATTTTAGATGGAGACCTTCACAAAATGGAACATTTTGGTGCCAGAGCTCCGCGAGCATTCTCTTTCGTACTGTGGCTCAAATGAGCGTTACCAGTATTCACAATGCTCTAAATTGTCGAATGAAGAAATTCAGAAATTTAACACGGTTGCGCCACGTTTTGTGAACATATGGAACTTGCAAAACGAATTGTTAATTGATTTGGAGTACACTTTCTCTCATAGCGTCATTTTGTATTTTGCCAAAGCTGATGAAGGACACTACAAATTAGCCAAGTAAACGTGTAATAATGTTTAATTTTTCAAAAATTGAACTTTCAGACACAGACACGATTTGAATAGCACTGAAACTTGCTCGATCATTGAAGGAAATGCTCACGAAGCTGCATTTCAATATTTGATCAAACGATTCAAATACGTAAAGACTGGTGAAACTGTAGAAATTAAAATTGATTGCCGCAAATGGCCAGTTGGGTTGAAAAACGATCTAGCAATTTGTAAAGCAAAAGTATGGAGTATCCATTTGTATGAGTCAATGTGGAGAGAATTCATGACTGCACTCGAAAATAACACAAACATCCAACACCTGAGATTTATTCCTAGAGGAGGATTCACTCTACCTTCTGAATTTTTCAAGTCGAAACTGTTCCGACAATTGGATCGCGTTGATTTCGAACTGAACTCGTTAATTTCAGATGAAGATTTTTTTGGAATCACAAGCATCATATCTATCATTGAGATGCGACACCATCAGTAACAATGCAATTAATAGAAAGATTCGAATGTGGTATGATGGTCAGATCAACAACTTATGGTTAGCGATAAGTTTTGTGACCAATAGAGTGATAAGTACTGATGAGATTCTGCTCGGGTTGCCTTTTGAAAAACAAAGCGGACACATATTTCTCATACGACGTGCGGATGGGAGACGCGCCCAATTACACATTCTTAATTGCTACGTTTCGTCTCGAGAAATTTGAACTTTTTGATATTTTCTCATAATAAATTCTTGTAAATTATTTTTTGAATCAATATTCACCAGGATCTATGACAAACACGATAGACGCTTTTTTCAGTTCACCAGTAGCGCTGTTATGCCGATTGACTACTATTTCTAACGTACAAAAACTCAGATTGCACCAATCTCTGTACCATCGCCATGTTTGATCTACAACTGATTACATTTTCTCAACGACGTCATAGATTTATTCACACCAAACGACAAATGTCATTTCTCATCATTTGTCTTCCACGTACCTACACACCATAAGGTTTCACCAATATGTGCGTCATATGGGCGACGAAAGGCGAAATATTTTGCCTCTAGGCCTTCTCTATACAACTCTGGCGGGGTGGGGGCATGGGTATCCACGTCGCAATGCGTTTATTGATCTCTGTTCATTCTTACGCAGACAAACACCTGCGTTTTTATGTCTTTTCTAGTCTTCTCGTCTTTTATACTACCGTTATTACAATAAACTAGACAATACTTATATAAAATTTTGAATTTCAGATGGACACCTTTCTTCATTGGACTGTTCTGGTACCAGAGCTTCGCGAACATGCTCTTTCGTACTGCTGCTCAAACGATCTTTATCGGTACTCGCAATGCTCTAAATTGTCAAACAATGAGATTCAGAAGTTTAACACGATCGCACCACGTTGTGTGAGCATATGGCAGTCGAAAAACTCACCTACGGGAATATTTATCATTTTGTCGTATACATTGTATCATACAGTCAGGTTGTTCTTTTCCAAAATGGATGAAACCCATTACAAACTAGCCAGGTAATTCGACAAGCAAGATTTTGTTGACAAATGTTGGTTTTTAGAAATTTCGATGATTTGAATGATTCCAAAAGGTACACAATCATTCTGGGGAATGCTCATGAGGCAGCATTACAATATTTGACCAAACGACACAAGCACGTAAAAACAAGTAACTATGAAGAGATCAAAATTGATTGCTTGGAATGGCCAATCGGATTGGAGACAACTCTAGGAATCTGTCGAGCACCATCATGGTGTATTAAATTGCATGGGTCGATATTTGAAAAATGCCTGCATGCACTGGAAAACAACCAGAATATCAAGAGACTTCAATTTACCATTGCACCCGGAAATCCAGACGGGATTACACTACCTTCGACGTTTTTCAAGTCGAAATTGTTCAAACAATTAGATGAATGTGATTTAAAACTGCAATCATTAATACAAGATGATGATTTTTTGGAGTCACAAGCTTCATACTTGAATCTTCGTTGTGACACAATCAGTAACAGTGCAATCAATAGAAAGATACAAAACTGGTACGATGGTCAGATAAATGATTACGATTTTCATGTTACGTTTGCAACTGAGAGAACAGTAACCCAAAACGAAATTTTATTGAGCTTGCCTTTCGAAACAAATAATGGATCGAATTTCCGCACACGTCGTCCTCATGGGAAAACAGCATTGCTACACATTTCCAACGCTTGTATCCGTTTTCAACAAATTACAATGTTTCTCTAAGTTTTTTTGCAATAAATTGTTATAAAAAAATATGTTACGTATCTGCACTCAACAAAACTTATGGTTAGAAGTTTTAACCGCATGTGTTTTGAATAACACATGTCATACTCAATTCTTTCTACAGATTGATCAGTAGTGTCATACTAATTGCACCATCTCACCAGATTGAACCAATCTAATCGGTCCATCAGTACAGCCATCGCTCGATTGGATCTACACCATCAGATTGCACCATTTTACCAACGACATGCAATATATGTTATTTTGAAATTTTTTGACGAATGGCGTATACCACCAGTTCACCAGATTAATGAAATTCTTATCGTCATGTTTGTAATGAAGTGCGTTACGTTCACCAAAGTTTAGCTAGTTTTTTTTCTTAACCCAACCAGATGAGAACTTTCAAGAATTGGAATGTTTTTTGGTGGATAAAGTTTTAAAATATCTCGATAGTATTTTCAGCAATTGGTTACGACATCAGTTGGATTAACTTAGTGTCTCTATATTAAATCTACACACCGTACGGTTTTACCAATTAGGCCGTTAAATGGATGACGTATGACATCCACGTCACCCTGTCGTTTGGCGTTTATTGTTCTCTGTTCATTACTACGCAGACAACACACCTGCGTTTTTCTTGCCTTTTCTTGCCTTTTCTTGTCCTCTTACATTTCCATCGACCATTCCATTAAACTAGCCTATATTTATATAAACTTCAGATGGAAACTTTTTTACATTGGAACGTTTTGGTACCAGAGCTTCGCGAGCATGCTTTTTCGTATCTCCAGTCAAAAGAAATTTACAATTACTCACAGTGCTCCAAGTTGTGCAATGCGGAAATTCAGAAGTGCAACACAAAGGGACCATTGAAAGTTCATTTGGAGAAATTGTATGGCGGAATATCGGTTCAATTGACATATTCCGAAAAACATCGTTTTAGTTTGTATTTTGTTGACATTGATCAGCACCGGTATAATTTAGTCAGGTAAAATATTTCGCGAATATCTGCACTCAAATTTTTGTTTTTAGAGATGTTCATAGTTATTTCGATCCAAGAAATCACACAATAATTGAAGGAAATGCTCGTGAAGCAGCACTTCAGTATTTAACTAAACGGTATCAGTATGTGAAAACTGGTAAAACCAATAGTGTCCAAATCTACTGCAATGAATGGACATTTGAAATTCAAAGTATTCCCGCAACGCTTCAAGCTGAAAAATGGAAAATTCGGTTGTACTCTTCAATGTATGAAAAATTCATGGATGCTCTAAAGGACAACTCAAATATTAAAGACCTTCACTTATCTAAGGAAATGCGAGATAACATCTATCTACCTTCCGAATTTTTCAAGTCACAATTATTCAAACAATTGGAGAAAGTATCATTCCATGTAAATTCGCTGATACAAGATGAAGATTTCTTAGAGTCGCGAGCATCCTATCTGGAGCTGTTTAGTGACACAATTAGTGAAAGTGCAATCAACAAAAAGATTCGTAATTGGTATGGGGGACAAATGGACAAATTGTGGTTGAAGATATGGTTCATACGCCGTAGAGTGGTTAACAAAGACAATCTATTTTTCGGCTTCCCAATTCAAGGAAGACATCTTGACACTCTCCAAATTCATCGTCATGATGGGAAGAATGGATTGATATGCATACGAGATGACAACGTTGTTTCGTTCCATGTTTCTGAAAATTTTTGAAATGTGTTAATAAATTTTTCATTTTATGTTATAATCGAAATCTGTTGAAAAGTGACGATTCATGAAATTTGGTATTGAACCAACAGACAACACAGAATGGGCGAATCTTTATGACAAATTTCTATATGAGGAGCAGGAATTTGTTGCTTTTGCACCTGTTTTTAGATTGCTCTACTCGAACTACACACCATCTGTTTGGTTCGCCCCAATACACTGTTTTTACACCATATGGCACCATTCAATCCCTCACACACCATTCTTGAAGATGACGTAGTGTACTAGCGTCTAGTCATCGTGAGGCGTTTATTGATCCGTCAAATGATGGTACACATTAACAACATCATTCTTACGCAGAACACATACCTGTGTTGTTCTGTCTTTTCACCCGATTTACCAAACCATGGATTTTTATTTTTTCCTCACCGGTTTTTAATTTTTTTTTTCAAATTTCTTATTATGTATGTGCATTTGCAGATGGAAACCTTCATAAAATGGAATATTCTTGTGCCAGAACTCCGCGAGCATTCTCTTTCCTATTGTGGCCCAAAAGAGCTTTACCAGTACTCGCAATGCTCTAAATTGTGCAATACCGAGATTCAGAAGTTCAATAAAATTCCACCAATTTATGCGAGAATAAAGGAATCAAAAACTAGCAATGAGGGAGTGATACTTCGATTGCATTATATTATAGGTCGATGCGTTAATTTTTTCTTTGATAAAGTGGATGAGGAGCATTACAAAATGGCCAGGTAAATTAACGAGTAAAATGTCCTGTGAGAAAAACGTGAATTTAAGGTTAAGACGAGAAGATGAGCTGGAGAGTGCTGGAACTTATTCGATTCATGAAGGAAATGCGCATGAATCTGCGTTCCAATACTTGCTCCAACAATACAAATACGTGGATATTGGCAAAGTGATGGACATTGAAATAAATTGTCGCAAATGGCCAATTGGATTGAAGAAGTGTCGACCAATTTGTCATGCTGAATCATGGCGGATTCACTTGTATGATTCAAGTTGTGAAGATTTCATGAATGTGTTAAAAAATAACGCAAACATCAAGAGACTGCGACTTTATCCTGGGAATGGAGATCTAGACGGAATCACTCTACCTTCTGAGTTTTTCAAGACAAATTTGTTCAAACAATTAGATAGATATGAGGTTTATCTGAAATCATTGATACAAGACGAGGATTTCTTGGAGTTACAAGCGCCAAATCTATCAGTGTATAGTGACACAATAAGTGATGATGCGATCAATCGAAAAATCAAGGCATGGTATGACGGTAACTTCAAACTCAACATCTATGGATTTAAAATACACTTCGTTACACCTAGAGTGGTGAATCGAAACGTGCTACGGTTCAACTTGCCACTTCAGGCGGAATGTCAACACAAATTCTACATACGTCATAGGAATAGAAGCGATGGACATTTAGGGGTATATAATGACTATGTTTCCTTTCAAGCTTCTTATTTTGGTGAAAAGTGATGTTGCTAATAAATTCTTCAATTTATGTTATTATAAAATCACGTATCGTGAAAAATATCTAATTAAGAAAATGTGGTATTGAATCAACGAAGAGTTTTGAAATAGATCAGGATTCAGTTTGAAAAAATTTAGATTTTTTCGTTGTTGCATCTGCTTCCTCATTGCTCTACTCGAAATACATACCATCTGTTCGGATTGCATCAATAAACATTCTTCCTACACCATATGGCACCACTCGATTCCTCAAACACCATTCTTGGAGATGACGTAGTGCACTGACGTCATGTCATCGTGAGGCGTTTATTGATCAGCCAAATGATGGTACACAGTAACAACATCATTCTTACGCAGAAGACATAACTGCGTTGTTCTGTTTTTTTACCCAATGAGCAAAACAATGGATTTCTTATTTTTTTCATCACCGGTTTAAATTTTTTTCAAGTTTTCTGTTACTTACGTAAGGTAACGTAAGGTTTGCCATACCATTACGCTCTAGAACATATTATTTGCTTTTTGCATTTTTCGATTACATTCTGGTATGAAATGAATTTTAGATGGAGACCTTCACAAAATGGAATATTCTTGTGCCAGAGCTCCGCGAACATTCTCTCTCCTACTGTGGCTTGAAAGAGCACTACCAGTACTCGCAGTGCTCTAACTTGTCAAACATTGAGATTCAAAAGTTCAATACAATTCCACCAATTTTCGCGAGCATTAAAGAGTTGAAAACTAGCAAAGAAGGGATGGTGATTAGATTGCATTACAAGTTATCTCAAAGCATCAGTTTGTTTTTTGCCAAAATGGATGAGAAACATTATAAACTAGCCAGGTAGGATAGTGAGTAAAACTCTCGATATACAAAATTAACCTTGCAGACGCGAAGATGATCTGGAGACTGCAGAAACTTATTCGATTTATGAAGGAAATGCGCATGACGCTGCGTTCCAGTACTTGATCAAACAGTACAAGTACGTGAAGACAGGTAGAACAGAAGAGATCACTATTGATTGCCGGGAGTGGCCAGCTGGATTGGAAATGATACGACCAATTTTCCAAGCATCATCGTGGTGTGTTCAATTGTATCCAACAATGTATGAAGACTGCATGAATGCGCTTGAAAACAACACAAATATCAAAAGTCTTCAATTTGATACTGCAATTGGAAATCCAGACGGAATCACTCTACCTTCAGCGTTCTTCAAATCACAACTATTCAAACAATTGGATGAAGGAACATTCTTCGTGAATTCGTTGATACAAGATGAAGACTTTTTAGAGTCACGAGCGACATTTCTATCCTTGAAGTGTGACACTATCAGTATGAATGCAATCAATAGAAAAGTTCGGGATTGGTATGATGGTCATACTGAAATACGCAATATTTCAATACGATCCACTACCCCTAGAGAGGGGGACAGAGACAATATACTGGTCGGTTTCCCGCTACACAGGAGAAGTCGTGGCTATTTCGAAGTTGATCGTCGTGATGGGAAGTATGCGCTCATATACATACAAAATTACACTGTAACATTATTAGTATCTTTTTGAAAAGTGATGTTTATAATAAATAATTCAACTTATTTTGAACCTAAGAGCTCTTATCGCTGAAAGATTGTTGATATTAGACCAATCAAAGTTTATCAGTTACCGTATCAGTGACAAAAAACCACCAAGCACTTCTGATTCGATGTGAATCTTTTTCCCTAATATTTTGAATCTTATTTTCAAAAAAACACACATCCACACCAAATGACGAATATATAATAAGCGTCATTTTTTGGTTCAAATAGCACATGTCATAAACAAGTCTTCAAATCTCTGCCCCCTCCGTTATTGCGTTTGGTATCCAACCAAAAACAAACTAAAATCATCATCCTCACTTTATATTCGTACATTTATGCACGTGCTCCTATTTTTTGCTCTTTCTAGTATACTACCAAATTTTGCAACATCACAATATATATCCAGAGCTTCTGTATCCTATAATTATTTGTTAACAAGAAATGTAGTACCTGGATTTGAATGGAAACGATATAATGACAAAATATCATCCACTGAGAGCAGTGCTATTGCCAGTGCTTGCAAGAACAAACTATGCTATATTATGATTTTCACCAAATTAGGTGCCGACTATTATACGCTTCTAACTCAAGATAATAGCACATGTATCGCATATCCTAGTTGCATTGGCTATTATTTTCCTCCCGACGTATCAAAGCACAAGGATACTATGGTTATGAGCCCATCAGCTAAGTGTCTCCCAACGGACACTTATGTCCCCACTAATTGTGAAACCGGTTGGGTCAAATTTAAGAGGGCAAATGGTTTGATTTGGTGTTATCAAGTGCGTGATAATAACTTGTTATCAGTGATAAGTGATAGTGTATCAGATATTTGGATACAAATCAACTAGAGCGGAAGCGAACAACTTTTGCATTCAGAGAGGTGGAGTATTGAATGGATTTGAGTCTGAAGAAGAATTTAATCAATTTAAAGGTGAGTAAATCCAAAAGCCATATCCGCGAATCCAAAAAGGTCATATCTGTAAATCCAAAAAAGGTTATGTATATCCGTAAACCTGAAAAAAGATCGTGAATCCAAAAAAGTGCTAATTAAATTTGACGGAATATACAGTACCATAGGTTTATTGAAAAATCAAAATAAAATTTGTATCGATCCACGAAAAAGAAAAAAGAACTTTGACTTGATTTATCTTGGATACGATTTCTTCATATATACGGAAACGTGTCTAGTACACTACTGTAGAACTACTGTAGAAATTTGATATACTAGTTTGACATCGACTAAACTAAACTGATGTGAGTTTCCAGGATTGGCACAAAGTTTTATACCAACTCCACCACAAAAAGATGATGGTTATTATATTCACTTGGGTGGACAACGGTCATGTAAAGAATGTGCGGTAGGTCAATTTCAATGTTTTCAAAAAATTTGGCATTTATTATTTAGATGACCTGGATATCAACTGTCGTATCCCGTGTTCCAGATATGGCTAATTATAAACCTGACTATAACTTCAGCGGTATGTGCATGGCTTATAGAAGAATATCGAATCAGTTTGATGATTTGAGGTAGGACTGGGATTTCAGATTTCGAGATTAAAAGGCATTTTCAGCTGCACAACAAAATTGAATTATGTTGCTTGTGGAAGATATGCATGGTGATCCAAATTTTATCAGTGCTGATAGAATAATTTTTTCTAATGTATAGATAGATGTATAGGTAGAAAAGTGTCGTTTTTCATAAATATTTTTGTGAAATGTATCAATGTATCGTTTTTATACCAAACTGAATCGACCTGTTCTGGGGTCCAGCTCGTGGAGCACCAGAAAATCAATAAGCATGTGATCTACCGTGGATTCTTGTTGATATGCCTCGATCTGGATCGGTGCACCGATCGGAATAGTGGATCTAAAAAACTGACGATTTTATGAGTTTTTTTTACATGGTTTTTGAAAAAATAAATATTTATTAGGAAACTTGAGAAGTTCCAAAAAATCACAATCCAGCCTTAAATTTAAAAATACTCCGTCCCGCCTGAATCTCCGCCACCACACCATCCTTCCTTTTCAGTCGAGCCACTCGATTCTCATCCTGCTCCAAGTTGAGTCCACATCCAACTATGTTCATATCAAGTGGGCTCTTTGTATGTATTGTCAAACTCTCCAATTTATTTTTTCCACGGAGCCACTGACTGATAATTTCATTGACACCAATTTCGCTGATCCGTGATTCCTTGAACACCAGCTTTTGAGCTTTGGTTGATTTGAGAAGAATATCATCGGATGCTTCACTGGGGATTTCAATAATTGCGGAATCCAGTTTTTTGAAGAATTTAACTTCGAACATTTTTTTGGGGACCACGTATGGTTTTTTGATGTTTGTCAAAAGTCGAAGTGTTGAGATTTTGTTGTTATCAGCCATATAATTGATAAACGGTTGGCAAACGTTTTCATGGCATATGAACCACCATTCTGGGATTTTTTGAATATTTTTGATATTCAGACCATATCTCGGCCAATCGTCCACATTTACAGCAATGCGGCGAGTTGGTACACCTTTGAAGTTGGTGTAGGCCTTTTTCAGAAAGGCCCAGGCTGCGTCATAGGCATCACCATCATGGTACTCCAGATATTCGAGTCGCCTGCCTTTGTAGACACGGGTTCTGGAAAAATGAATCTATGAATCTATGAATCTATGAATCTATGAATCTATGAATCTATGAATCTATGAATCTATGAATCTATGAATCTATGAATCTATGAATCTATGAATCTATGAATCTATGAATCTATGAATCTATGAATCTATGAATCTATGAATCTATGAATCTATGAATCTATGAATCTATGAATCTATGAATCTATGAATCTATGAATCTATGAATCTATGAATCTATGAATCTATGAATCTATGAATCTATGAATCTATGAATCTATGAATCTATGAATCTATGAATCTATGAATCTATGAATCTATGAATCTATGAATCTATGAATCTATGAATCTATGAATCTATGAATCTATGAATCTATGAATCTATGAATCTATGAATCTATGAATCTATGAATCTATGAATCTATGAATCTATGAATCTATGAATCTATGAATCTATGAATCTATGAATCTATGAATCTATGAATCTATGAATCTATGAATCTATGAATCTATGAATCTATGAATCTATGAATCTATGAATCTATGAATCTATGAATCTATGAATCTATGAATCTATGAATCTATAAATCTATGAATCTATGAATCTATGAATCTATGAATCTATGAATCTACGAATCTACGAATCTATGAATCTATGAATCTCTGAATCTCTGAATTTCTGAATCTATGAATCTATGAATCTTTGAATCTTTGAATCTATGAATCTATGAATCTATGAATCTACGAATCTATGAATCTACGAATCTATGAATCTATGAATCTATGAATCTCTGAATCTCTGAATCTATGAATCTATGAATCTTTGAATCTATGAATCTATGAATCTATGAATCTACGAATCTATGAATCTACGAATCTATGAATCTACGAATCTATGAATCTATGAATCTATGAATCTCTGAATCTCTGAATCTCTGAATCTCTGAATCTATGAATCTCTGAATCTCTGAATCTATGAATCTATGAAACCATTCACTTACATTGCGAGGCGATGCTCATCACTCCCCAAATCCAAAAATTTGAATTCATATTTCTTCTGTATATCTCGATACTCAAAAGTGAACCAGATACCAAAATCCTCTTTGCACAGCTCAAAAACGTTCAAAACTTCCGGAGCATATTTCAATTTTTCAGTCATGAAAAGATTGAGATCATGATAAGGTCTGGTCTAAAAAATCGATAAAAATATTATAATTCTCAGAAAAATTTTGAAAACTTACATAGTTCACCGGATCCGAGTAAGAATAATTACGGAATCTTGCGGCTGTCGACATGGTTAGATACGGTGTTGACTGAATAAACCGTAAGAAGAGTGGACAAGTGATCTACTTACCTTCTCTATACCCTCTCACAATCACACACTATTTCTTCATCTCGATTGCAGGTCAAACACCTGCTCTGCGGAGCCCTAATCGATATGTTGGGTGGAAAAAAGGGAATTTCGAAAATGCGGGGAGATAGAAACCTAGGCAACGCTTCTCGTAAACAACATAATTATCACTTTTCCTGCTCACTTGGAAAATATTTTTCACACACATATATATACGCGGGCAAATCATGTGATATCGACCTTTTTGCTGATATATAAATTCTCATGGGAAATGCCTGTGCAGCTTTTTGTGCAATATTGTGCTAGAATATCAGACCAAACTTTTAAACGTGTTTTCAGATATTTTCAGCCAAATCTGATTCAAATCTCAGATTCTTCTGGAAAAAAACGGTGCCAGGTGGCCAAATCATCCCTACAACAGATTGCTAACCATATGACCCAATGTGGCAAAATGAGCAGATGGTCGCGTTTTAATCGATAGTGCGGACTTGATAGTATGGGAATTTGAGAGAGTTTAGAGAAAACAGACGGTGTTGATCAGATTGGGGCAGTGAGCCGAATTGCGGTCATTCATTCATTCAGTCAATCGACAAACATGCCACGACTACGCTACTCGTCCTCATCAGGTCACAACAATTATGTAAGTGTTTTCGTAGATTCATAAATCTTTCCACCTAATTAGAATTTGATAAACTTCCCTAATCTGAAAATGCTTGAAAATCGAGCCACGTATATAGTTTTGCTCAAGGAATTTGAAAACGAATTTTAAATTGCTGAAGATATTTTTGAAAATGCGAAAAGTTGAAATTATTTTCATCACTCGGAATTAATCCGAAATTCGGCTGATGAAAAAATTATATTTGGCTGCGGAGCTCAAAATCAGATTGACAGAACTAAAAAATTTGGAAAAAAAGTTGAGATTCACATTTTTTCAAAATTTTCAGAAAAGTTTCAGACTTTAAACAACTTAATTTTTTCGAAAAATTTCGTAGAATTTTCAGCTCATGTGTAAAAATTGCGATTCAACTTCATTAGGTTATTCCAGAATTTATGAGCAAGTGTCAAAAAATTTCAATTTTGTTTTTCGAAACTTAAAAAAAAGTTCTACGTTTTCAGAAGTTTTCAGGCAGCTCTTTTCGTAGATTCATATAATTCATTACAGGTCGCAGAATACGACAACATTGAAGAATTAGTGAAGGATAGGCTATCCATGGCACCTGGAATTCTTCAAATTACCGAGCTCACAAAGGTTGACAAAGGGATTTGTCTAATTTTCGATTACCGGACACTGAACTTGAAGTATAGCTTCAGGTTCGTGGATCTTGATAATGATGAGCATCGGCTAGAAGTGTAAGTTTTTCAGTCAATTTGAGCCATAAAACTAATTTATAAACCTGTACCCATAGAACCTGTATTTATACAACTGCATCCATAGATCTGTATCCATAGTACCAGTATCCATAGGTCTGTATCCATAGAACCAGCATCAATCGAATCTGTACTCATAGAACCTATATTCATAGAACTGTATCCATAGAACCTGTTATCATAGAACTTGAATCCATAGAACTTGAATCCATAGAACTGTATCTATCGAACTGTATCCATAGAATCTGTATTCATAGAACCTGTATTCATATAACTGTATCCATAGAAATATTATAAAAAAATATCATAGACATATCATAGAACTATCATAGAACTATCATAGAACTATCATAGAACTATCATAGAACTATCATAGAACTATCATAGAACTATCATAGAACTATATCCATAGAACTTCATAGAAATATCATAGACATATCATAGACATATCATAGAACTATTATAGAATCGTCATAGAACTATCATAGAATCGTCATAGAACTATCATAGAACAATCAAAAAACTATCATAGATTTCTATATTTTCAGAATGAGCACCGCCGACAACCAAAAACGCCTAGAATATCTGGAATACCACACCGGAGACGGATATGATGCTGCGTGGGGTTTTTTGACAAAAGTTTATGCCACCTTCCGCGGCGAAACGAAACGCTTCCAAATTATTGTTGATACCTGGCCAGCAGTTATCACAACGATCCCACAAATCCGAAAAATACCGGAGTGGTATGTGAGCCTGGATGATCATATCTACCCAGAGTTCCTTGATACAATGGGTGATAGTGACAATGTTACCACCGCCCGGTTTGTCGGAAAAGATGGCCGATGTTTTGTGATGCCTCAGAACTTTTTTGATACCGAGTTCGCAAAAAATCTCAAAAGTTTGACTATCGATGTTCATAACGAGATGAATGATGAGATATTGATGAAAACAAAAACTCAGAAAATGATTATCAAACAATCATCAATATCTGAAATTGGTATCAACGAAAAAATCAGTCAGTGGTACCAAGGTGACAGTATATTGGCGATGATGGTACTTCACACAAAATACCAAATTGATGAGGATGTTGTTAAATGTGGATTGAGATGTGAAGAGGATGAAAACAGACAAATTACGATTCAGCGGAAGGATGGAAAGTTGGCAGAGCTGTCATTCTCCAATCAATTTGTTCGATTCAAAGTTGTCAATTAATTTTTTCTTGTTTTTATATTTTTTGTCAATTTTTCTTTCTACAATAAACTTTTTCAGTTGCATAAAATTGTAAATATATATGAATTGCTTAAGGATAGTTGTCGAATATTCTTAATCTTGTAAAACATGTTGACACTAAACCAATGATCGACATTTTTGATTACAGTTTTATGGAAGTATCTGACTTTGTGCTAGATTCATGGAAACATCGAAGTTTCATGGAATTTGATTATTTACGGTTTCCCGGCAAACCATAGAATTAGAAGTTTTTGAAATATATGCATGGAATTTCTAGGGCAGAATATACGAGGAATATTCGTTCAAATTTCTATAGATCTTGTGCTGGATCAACGGCAAAACGTAATATATGGTTGTTAGATCAAATAATGGTTCTATGGCTTTAAATTATTTTCATACCAAATAAAAAACTTTATTTCCAAAAAATTTGAAATTTGAAAATCATTCTTCCTGATGCGGCTCAAAACGTACTTCTAGTATCTTCCGCCTTGAAATAGCTACCGATACTGATCCAATCTGATAGCAAAATTGTTGAAATTGTCGATCTGGGAAGCGATCGGCAGGAATGATAACATCATAATCATGTTCTCGATTATCATCAGAACGAAGAATAACCCGAAGAAACAACTTTTTGTGGCTCATGACAGCATTATGCTTGAGAATTGTCTCTTGTATCAGATGAGGATCCATCCAATCTTTCATGTGAATATATTCACAAGAACTGTTTACTAAATCGTCTGGGGAAGCTTGAAACTGAACGCATGTGATGAATTGGGACACATTTTTCATGAAATTGGTCTTGAAGAATTCTCGAGGTAGAATAATATCAGCTGGCTCTTCTCCCGATTTTATAAAATGTAACAAGTTGAGTTTGAGCTTAGTTGATTTGGCGAATTCCAGAAAATTGGTCATTATGCTTTTGTTGAGGGTTATGTGGCATCTATCTGCATAAGTTAGCTGCTTGATTTGCATGATCCGCATTGGCCATTCTGTCATATCCACCGAAATTTCTTCAGTTCTTCCTCGGTTTACTCCTCGATAAGTCTTCATCACATATTCCTCCACATCGCTAGTCATAGTGGGTCCATGTTGAAAACTTTTTTCGATGGGTCCAGTCTTATATGCAAGAATAACCGTCACCTCATCGTTTGTGCCAAAAAGTCTCAATGTTTCCGGACCAATTGTGTTTTTGAGGCTCCGCACTTCAGAGCTGCACAATTTGGAGCATTCTGCGTAATTCTTCAAAGTTGAGAGTGGCGAGTAGTCAGTAATAGGTTTTCGCAACTCGGGCACCAATACCGAGTATTTTTTGAATGTTGATAGCTGAATTTGTTCAGTGGTATTAAAGAAACTAGGAAAATTTTGACAAACCTCAATCGCCTGCTTCTTGGCACTGTTGTTTGCCAAATCATCATCATTATTTCTTCGTTTCATTGAATAATTCTCCGTAGCCATTGTCACGCAAATCGATACACCAATGTCGTAGTCAAATGAAATGGTTGCGTTGCAATATCTTCGCGCGCAGTCTTCTCGTTCTCCACGCTATTGTTGACCGTTCTCAACAGAGCGCGCTTGCAACAACATTTTTTTTGTCATGAGGATCAATATGCAAAATGCGCAGTGGTTGAATGGGTTTGGTGTATTAACATGTCTATGAGGAGAGTGGTTGAGACAGATGTCTGCTGATTCTATACATGCATCTTACAAACTTACATACATGTGAACCATTAAAATGGTAAAATTTCAAATCTCCAACAATACGAGTTGAAAATTTTGAGACTTTATGACTCAAACTTAAAAACTGTCAAAGATTTTAGCTTTGTGTGAACTTATAAAGAGAGTTGCAGATCTGAAAAATGTCCATAGTGTTCTATGGTTTTTTTGTGGTATATCTATGTTTTTTTGTGGTAGATCTATGATCTATTTTTGTGGTAGATCTTTGTAGAATTGAGTTTTTCGAATCTGTACATAAAGCTGTGGAACATCTTCAATAGCTCAATTACAAAAAAAATTTTATTGAGCAGAAAATGGAAGCTTTGGTAACATGTCGAACCTGAAGAAAAAAAAATGAAAATACCCATGGCAAGGTTGAATACGTTTTCAAAGCCCGTCAACGAAAATATCATCTTGGCTGAGGATAAAAATTCACTTGAAGCGTCTTTTTATCATTTGAAATTGTTACCCAAACGGATCCAATTTGACAGAAATTTTGTCGAAGTATTCGGCTGGGAAAGCGGTTGGCAGGAAGGACCACATCAAAATTGAATTCTTGATTACCATGAGGATGTAGCTCAACCGATATCGAAAAGCTTTTTTGGCTATTTATCTCGTTATGCTTGAGAATTATTTCTTGTATCAAAGCAAGATTCATCCAACGGTTCGAACGGAGCAACATGATTGAGTTGTTCAAAAGATCGCCCGGTGCAACGTCAATCGGTACAGATGCAACAAATTGAGTCACATTTTTCATGAGATTAGTCCGGAAAAATTCTCGAGGTAGAACGATTTCAGTTTGCTCTTCTCCGAATGCATGAACATCCAATGTGAGAACTTTGATGGTTGTGGTTTTGGCAAATTCCAGAAAATGTTTGAATGTATTTTTGTTCAAGATAAACCGACACCGATCAAAACTTGTTAGCTGCCTGATTTTCATGACCCGACCTGGCCATTCTTTCAAAGTCAAAAGCATTCTAACAGTTCTTCCTCGGTTAACTCCTCGGTAGACTTTCATAACATATTCCTCAACATCTCGAATTTTGGTGCTTTCTTGATGGAAAATTTCCGTCTTCGATGTCGTTTTGTAGTGAAGCATCACTTTAATACTATCTTGTGTTCCACATATCTCCAACTGAATTGGTGCGATCGTGTTTTTGAGGCTTCGCACTTCTGAGCTGCACAACTTGGAGCATTCAGCGTATTTTTTCAGGGTTGTGAGGGTCGAGTAGTCAATAATAGGTTTTCGTAGTTCTGGCACCAATACCGAGTATTTTGTGAATGTCGATAGCTGAAATTGTTCAGTGGTATTAAAGAAACTAGGAAAAAATTTGACTGACCACAAATGCCTGCTTCTTGGTACTGTTCTTCGTTGAATCATCAGCATCATCATTTCTCTGTTCAATCGAATCATTCTTAGTTGCCATTGCGGTATGCGGATCGATACACCAGCGTCGTATTTGAGTGAAATGGTTGTGTCGGATTGCCTTCTCCACACTATCTCTGACGGTTCTCAACAGAGCGCATTTGCAACAACATCATTTTTGCTAGGTGGGTCATTATCCCAATGACGCAGTGGTCAAATCGTTGGGTTGATACGTCGGCGGGAAGGCGGCTACCCGTTGGTCTTACGTAATGGTATAGGAGGAAAACGAAGAAAAAAGGGAGACACATCAGGTGGGACAGATGTCGGATCGCAATTTTCTAGGATTAGCTTTCCTTTTTTCCTTCTCGTCTACTGAAGAGGTTTATCCAGATTAAAACCATTATCGCGACTGAATAATTTTTGTTTTTGAAATTTTTTTTTCGAAGTGTGTGGACGTGACCTGGAAACCTGGGGCGTAATTTTTGCAATACTGCGGCACAGTTTATACCATATTTTGAAACGTAGGCACGTTTTCTTAAAAAATCAATTTATTCAAGAACCACAAAAAAGTAAAAAAATTTTATTCGGAAAAAATCAATCAGTTGAAAAATTATCATTCTGGATGCTGATTGAACCGCATTTCGAATGTTTTCTTATCACTTGAAATCATCACCCAAACTGGTCCAATTTGACAAAAATTTCGTAGAAATAGCCGGTCCGGAAAGCGATTTGCAGGAAGGATAACATCAAATTCAAATTCTCTACTATCGTCAGAGGGAAGACTAATCATAAATCTGAAACGTTTGTGGTTTTTTGTTGCATTTATCTTCAAAATTTTCTCTTGTATTAAATATGGATCCATCCTGTGTACCGACCGAAGAGACTCCAATGAATTGTTTACAAAATCGTCTCTAGCAATTTCGAATTGTACGTTTGTGTACAAATGAGTGACATTTTTCAAGAGATCGGTCTTGAAAAATTCACGAGGGACTACAACTTCAGTTCTGGCTGGACCCAATCCTAGTAGATGTAAATGCCAAACTTTGAGCTTTGCAGTTTTAGAAAATTCCAAAAAAATGTCCAAAATGGTTTTGTACAGGCATATTTGGCAATAATCCACTTCAGTTAGCTGCCTGATTTGCATGATCCTCATTGGCCATTCTGTCACATTTACATATATTGCTTTAGTTTTTCCTCGGTTTACTCCTCGATAAGCCTTCATCACATATTCCTCCACATCGCGAGTCATGGTTGTTCCATGTTGAAAAGTTTTTTCGATAGTATGTCCCTTATATGCAAGAATAACCTCAACCTCCTTTGTACCAAAAATATGCAACGCTCTCGGTGCAATCGTATTTTTGAGGTTCCGCACTTCAGAGCTGCACATTTTTGAGCATTCAGCATAGTTCTTCAAAGTTGAAAGTGTCGAATAATCAATAATAGGTTTTCGTAGTTCTGGCACCAATACAGAGTATTTCGTGAATGTTGATAGCTGAACTTGATAAATTGCAAGAAAGCTAAAAAATATATCGACATACCTCAATCGCTTGGTTTTTGATACTGTTCTTTGCTGAATCATCATCATTTTTTTGTTCAATCGAATCAGCCTTCGTTGCCATAGCGGTATGCGGATCGATACACCAGTGTCGTATTCGAATGAAATGGTTGCGTTGCAATGTCTTCGCGCGCAGTTTTCTTGTTGTCTACGTTGTTGGTGACCGTTCTCAACAGAGCGCGTTTGCAACAACATCTGTTCGGTCATGACGATCAACATACACAATATGTAGTGGTTAAATGGATTGGATGCGCTGGCATGTCGTTGAGGAAAGTGGTGGGTGGGTGGGACAGGTGCCTGCTGATTCTATACATGCATTTTACCAACTTACATGTGAACCTTGAAATCGGTAGAATTCTAAATCTCCAACGATACGACTTGAACATTTTAAGATTTTATGACTCAATCTCAGAAAATGTCAACGATTTTAGCTTTGTGTGAAATGAATCATAAAACACTTTCCAACAAACTGAATAGAAGAAAATGTTTTATTTTCGCATAAAAAAGGAGAGCGAAGGAATCATTATACCTGAAGAAAAAACAAAGAAAAAAGGAAGAAAAATACCAAGTCAAAAACCAAAATCATCTCGGATGAGGACAAAAAAACACTTGAAGTGTCTTTTTATTATCTGAGATTGTTACCCAAACTGATCCAACTTGACAGAAACCTTGTCGAATTATTCGGTCCGGAAAACGGTTGACAGGAATGATCACATCAAGATCAAATTCTTGATCACCGTCAGGATGTAGCTCAACCCAAAGTGAATACATTTCTTGGCTCCTTATTTCATTGTGTTTGATAATTTTCTCTTGTATCAAATACGGATCCATCCAGTGTGCCGTACGTGAAGACTCCAATGAATTGTTTACGAAATCGTCTTTAGCAATTTCTAATTGTACGCTTGAGTACAAATGAGCAACATTTTTCAAAAAATCGCTTTTGAAAAATTCACGAGGGACCACAACTTCAGTTCTCGCTTGACCCAATCCTAAAAGATGCAACGCCTCAACTTTGAGCTTTGTGGTTTTGGCAAATGCCAAAAAATCGTCCAAAATGGTTTTGTACAAACATATTTGGCAATATTTCACTTCAGTTAGCTGCCTGATTTGCATGACTCGCACTGGCCATTCCATCACATTTACAAATATAGCTTTAGTTTTCCCTCGGTTTACTCCTCGATAAGCCTTCATCACATATTTTTCAACATCGCGAGTCACAGTGGATCCACGTTCAAAATATTTTTCGATGGTACCCGTTTTGTATTGAAGTTCCACAAGAACACCTATTGTCACTTGTCGTATTTCTAACTTAATTGGTGCAATCGTGTTTTTGAAGCTCCGCACTTCTGAGCTGCACATTTTTGAGCATTCAGCGTATTCCTTGAGTGTTGAGAGCGTGGAATATTCCAGAATAGGTTTCCGTAGCTCTGGTACCATTACAGAGTATTTTGTGAATGTTGATAGCTGAATTTGACAAATTGCAAAAAAAATCAAGAAAAAACTTGCATACCTCAATCGCCTGCTTTTTGGCAATGTTGATCGCCAAACCTTCATCGTCATCATTCTTTCGTTTTATAGAAGTATTCATAGTGTCCATATTGGTCTCGGTATGCGGATCTATACACCAACGTCGTAGTCGAATGAAATGGTAATGTCAAAATCCATCTGCCCTTGTTGACCTTTAGAATTTTGACCTTTCGCAACAGAGCGCGTTTGCAACAACATTTTGCTGGTCAAAATGGTCAATATGTTAATAACACAGTGGTTGAATAGATTAGGAGCGTTGAAATTCCTGGCGATTCAGGACTGTGTCTCTAAGTTTTATACATTGATCTTACCAACTCATAAAACCATAGATGATTCTCGGAGCCGACTGTTTGTAGAACTTTCATTATTGAATAAAAAAGTTTTATACGAAAAAAAAATTCAAAATTGAAACACGTTTTCAATATCAATAAAATTATTATCCTTGATGCTGATCAAAACGTACTTCGAGTATTTTCCCTCGCGTAATAGCTACCGAAACTGATCCGATCTGATAGGATACTTGTCGAAATTGTCTAAATTGTCGAATTAGTCGATCCGAAAAGCGATTTGCAGGAAGGATAACATCAAAGTCAAATTCTCTACTATCGTCAGGTGGAAGAAAAACTTTAAGCGAATATTTTTTGTGGTTCCTTGTCTGATTTATCTTCAGTATTTTTTCTTGTATCAGATGAGGGTCCACCCAATTTTTGACGCAAAGAAGTTCAAGTGAATTGTTCACGAATTCGTCTTTAGAAGCTTGAAATTGAACGCTTGTTTGGAATCTAGTAATATTTCTCATTAAATCGGTGTTGAAGAACCCTCGAGGTAGAACGATTTCAGTTCGCCCACTTCTCGATCCCATAATTTTCAAAAAGTCAAGTCTGAGCTTTGATGTTTCGGCAAAAGCCAGAAAATCGTTCAAATTATCTTTGTTCAGATATATGTAACACCGATCCGCATATGAAAGCTGCTTGATTTGCATGATCCGCACTGGCCATTCTGTCATTTTCACTGATATGCTCTCAGTTCTTCCTCGGTTTACTCCTCGATAAGTCTTCATAACATATTCCTCCACATCGCGAATCATGTTTGATCCATTTTGAAAATTTTTTTCGATGAGGCTTGTTTTATAATGAAGAATAACCGTAACCTCATCGTTTGTGCCAAAAAGTCTTAATGATTCCGGTGCAATTGTGTTTTTGAGGCTCCGCACTTCTGCGCTGCACAACTTGGAGCATTCTGCGTAGTCCTTTAAAGTTGAGAGTGGCGAGTAGTCAACAATAGGTTTTCGCAGCTCAGGCACCAATACCGAGTATTTTGTGAATGTCGATAGCTGAAATTTCAAAATTTGAACAAAATTAAATGTAAAAATATACTTACCTCAATCGCCTGCTTTTTAGCACTGTTGTTTGCCAAACCATCACCATCATCATCATTTCTTCGTTTCATCGAATTATTTTTCGTTGCCGTAGCGATATGCGGATCGATAAACCAGCGTCGTTTTTGAATGAAATGGTTACGTTCGGGTATTTTCGCGCGCAGTCTTATGATTCTCTACGCTATCGTTGATCGTTCTCAACAGAGCGCGTTTGCAACAACATCATCTTGGTAATGAGAATCAATATGCCAAATACGCAATGGTTAAATGGATTGTGTGCGTTCGAATGTCTATGGGGAGAGTGGGTGGGACAGGTGTCTGCATTTCACCAACTTACATGCCAGCCTAGAATCGGGAACTACAACCCAAGAAATTTTCATGGTAGAGTTTTGAATCTCAAACAATCACGAGTTGAACAGTTGAAAAGCTGAATTTGGAAAATTGCAAAAAAAATCAAGAAAAAAATTGCGCGATCTTTTTTTTACGTACCCCTCTTCAGGCTCTGGTGCATTACCTGTCCTCTTTCCATCCTTCCCCATCATATCCCTTCCACCCAATCCATTTCACTACTGCATATTTGGCATATTGATCCTCATTGCCAAAAAGATGCTGTTGCAAACGCGCTCTGTTGAGAAAGGTCAAAAATTCTAAAGGTCAACAAGGGCAGATGCATTTTGACACAACTATTTTATTCGACTACGACGCTGGTGTATCGATCCGCATACCGCAATGGCAACGAAGAATAATTTGATGAAACGAAAGAATGATGACGATGATGATTTGGCAAGCAACATTGCCAAAAAGCAGGCGATTGAGGTATGTAAAAATTTTTTCTAGTATCTTTTCAACATATCAAATTCAGCTATCGACATTCACAAAGTACTCTGTAATGGTACCAGAGCTACGAAAACATATTCTGGACTACTCGTCACTCTCAACTTTGAAGGACTACGCAGAATGCTCCAAATTGTGCAGCTCTGAAGTGCGGAGCCTCAAAAACACGATTGCACCAATTCAAATGGAGATACGAAAAGTGAACGATGGTGTTCTTGTGGATCTTTGATACAAAACGAGTATGATCGAAAAAACTTTTCAACATGGATCCACCATGACTCGCGATGTAGAGAATTATGTGATCAAGGCTTATCGAGGAGTCAACCGTGGGAAAACTAAAGCTATATTTATAAATGTGATGGAATGGCCAGTGCAAGTTATGCAAATCAGGCAGCTAACTGAAGTGAAATATTGTCAAATATGTCTGTATAAAACCATTTTAGACAATTTTTTGGCGTTTGCCAAAACCACAAAGCTCAAAGTTGAGGCGTTGCATCTTTTAGGATTGGGTCAAGCGAGAGCTGAAGTTGTGATCCCTCGTGAATTTTTCAGAAGCGATTTCTTGAAAAATGTAACTCATTTGTACACAAGTGTACAATTCGAAATTGCTAAAAACGATTTTGTAAACAATTCATTGGAGTCTTCACGTACGGCACACTGGATGGATCCATATTTGATACAAGAAAAAATTCTCAAACATAATGAGATAAAAAGCCAAAAAATGTCTTCACTTTCGGTTGAGCTACATCCTGACGGTAATCAAGAATTTGATTTTGATGTGATCATTCCTGCCAACCGCTTTCCTGACCGAATAATTCGACAAAGTTTCTGTCAAGTTGGATCAGTTTGGGTAACAATTTCAGATGATAAAAAGACACTTCAAGTGGTTTTTTATCCTCATATAGGATAATATTTTTGTTGACGGACGTCTTTTTGAAAACGTCTTTAACTTTATTTTTTTAACTTGGTTTTTTTTCCTTTTTTTCTTCAGGTATAATGATTTGTTCTCCTTTTTTGCGTGAATAAAACAATTTTTCTATTCAGTTTGTTAGAAAGTGTTTTTTTTTGGAATTTTGTAGAACTGCAACTCTCTGCATAAATTCGCAAAGCTAAAATCTTCGACAGTTTTTGAGATTGAGTCATAAAGTCGTAAAATGTTCAACTCGTAATCGTTGGAGATTTAAAATTCTACCATGGAAAACGTTTCGGGTTATTGTTCCCGTTTTTTTTCAAGTTCAAGGTTTACATGTAAGTTGGTGAGATGTATGTATAGAATCAACAGACACCTGTCCCACTCACTCTCCCCATAGACATTCCAACGAACCCAATCCATTTAACGGTTACGTACTTGGCGTATCCAAGATGATGTGGTTGCAAACGCGCTCTGTTGAGAACGATCAACGATAGCGTAGAGAACAAGAAGAGTGCGCGCGAAAACACCCGAACGCAATCATTTCATTCGAAAACGACGCTGGTTTATCGATCCGCATAGCGTAAGAGCTACATCTTCAAAAAACTACAACTTAATTTATTTATAAATCTTGTTTCAAAGCACTACTATAGGTGTAGACGATATTTCTCCTGTCACATAAATTTGATTTATTGACACATTTATGACACTTTTCGCGCCTATGCATGTTCTACCCAAACTACCTATTGTTCATTTACAAGATTAATCTGATATCGAATTTTTCTTCTTTCACTTTTTAAAACTTATTTCTTCCTTTCTCTCACCCACGGCCAGAAGAGTGGTGCGTAGTTATAACGGGCAGCTTTTTTTTTCAAAGAGTCACAGCAGTTTCCCAATTCTTGGAATTCATACAAATGTTTATGACAACCGGGAAAAAAATGCACAAATCATATGAAACATAATCCAAATTCAAAGTTTTCTCATTTCGACGATTACTTGAATATTTCTCATTAATTTTCGTAGATCTTTGCGGACATCAACGATAATTATCAAGAAGAGTGAATCAGAAAATTTCTTTGAAAATTTGTTTTGGACGTTAAAACCCGAACTGCAAAAACATATCAAAACTCAGAGGCGCACTTGCTCTATTTCTAGCTGCTATTTTGGAACATAACACCTGCAGTTATTTTAAGGGGCGGGGATGATGATCAAAAGTTTTACCACTACGTTATTAAATATTTTACAAACAACAGTTCTTTTACAGGAAACATGTCATCATCGATACCGGCAGAGCCATATGGAAAGACTCAAAAAACAGCAGTAAGAATTTTTATTTCAATGAATATCAATGAATACTGCTAAAGTCAGAAAGATTTTATCGTATAGAAAAACCAAAAATCGAGGACATTTTTTAATAGTCTGAAGAAACATAATGTTTAGAAATGAGAAACAATGCTTTTTAAGACAAAAATCGCTTTTTTCAGCGCTCTCAGTTGGATACAATAACAATTAATCTTGCCACTTGTTAATGTTATTTTTCAGATCATTGTCGTGAGATGTAAAGATGAAAAAGTAAAAGTCACCGCTAGAAAAGAAGGAAAAGTGTCGGAGCTTACATTGCGTTCAGCCTTCCTGTTAGAAGAACATGAGCCCTTCGGTCTATTCCGAAACGACGTAGCGCTAGAGTAGGTTTTGACAGGTTTAGCAAAAAAACGATGTTTGCTATTATGCGTTCCACAGTTTGGAAATCGGCTCCGTATGACATGAGAAACTAATCTCCCAACAAGGAGAGCATAAACGGCATAGGATAAAACAACACTTTTGAAGATATTTTCATAATTTTTTCGGTTTTTAATTTTTTTAAATTTTACTTAATTTTTTGAATCATTTTCAGACTTGCAGTTGTACCATAGACCGTAGGCCGAGAAAACGATTTTGTTGGGAAGTAATTCCGACTCTCAATTTCTCAATTTCGACGACTTACAAACTGTTCAACGCATAATAGTGCACAATTTTGGTTGAGTTAATAAAATTTTTCAGCGTGATTCGCGAGAACGATTGTTTTGTTTTCATACTGGGTGATGGGTGGGAGACCGAAGATTGTTTTGAGTTGCGTAGACGCGAAGTGCCACGTCCGATAGTTCAACCGACGCAAATCATTTCCCGCGGAGAAGAACGTATGAAACATTTATGCCAAATGTTTCATGACCACAATTATTCAGGACGGAATCGAATTGGACAATCGTGGCAAAAAAGAGTGTTCATGGTGCTGGGTGAAGAGAATGAGACGCATGGCTCGGGGGTGTTAGTTTCTAATAAACATATCATCACGGCGGCTCACATTAATTTCAAACTAAACGGGACTTATAAAGTTTCTAATAAAGAAATTCCATACTGCGACGCTGTATGCATCTTCATTTCAAAGAAAATTGACGTGGCAGTACTCACTTCTCCATCTCTGTGTGAAATGGACTATGCGAGTGGAAGTTTGAAACAAGGCAACGATTTCATTATCATGGTATGGTTTTGACTTGAAGTTTTTCAATAACTATTGTGTTTTTGTTCCTTATAATGTATCTAATTCAAGGGATTCCCTAGTGGAATCGGGGGATCGCAGCCATCCATTACAACTGGAACAATCGAAGGAATTATGACTGATCACGTGCATTTTAGTAAGAATACATATGTCATTTATTAACCATTTCCCACAAAAATGTTGGACTTGAGAATGCACTCGCAGTGAATTTATCCCTACAAATATGTGCTGAAAGTTTTCCGGTGAAAAGTTCTCCGGTTTAGTGTGGGTAAAGTTTGCAAACAGGTGTGCCAGCAACACCAGACCAAACGCCCTATTTCAAATCAAAAACTCCGTTTTCCGTTCTTTCCAGTTGCACCACACTTTTCAAAAACCAAAAAATCTTAAACGAAAAATTTTTGTAGGTGAAAATGCACTGTGGCAAGCTTAATCACTAGTGGTCCGTAATTCTTGCATGGATCAGAACAGGTTTAGTTGGATTTTTATGAAGTGAAGTTTAATCTAGTTTTTACAGTTCCAACAGACGATGAAAGCTAGAAAGGAGCCTACTGATACGATTTTCATTTCTCATTGTTTTTCAATCATTGTCATTCATTTTCCTTCATTTCATTCATTTTCTTTCGTTCTTCAGACATTTTTTTTGCGCTTACCAATCAGAAAACCATTAACGTTCAAATTATTTTTTACCACGCGGATCAATATTCAAGAAAAAAATTTATTCGGAAAAAAATCAATCATTAAAAAATTATCATTCTGGATGTTGCGTGAAACGTATTTCTAGTGTCTTCTTATCTTTTGAAATCAGTACCCCAACTGATCCAATCTGGCATCTAAATTGTCGAATTTGTCGATCCGGAAAGCGATTTGCAGGCAGGATAACATCAAAGTCAAATTCTCTACTATCGTCAGGTGGAAGAAAAACTCTAAGCGAATATCTTTTGTGGTTCCTTGTCTCATTTATCTTCAGTATTTTCTCTTGTATTAGATGAGGGTCCACCCAATTCTTGACGCGAAGAAATTCAAGGGAATTGTTCACGAAATCGTTTCGTAATGATTGAAATTGTATGCTTGTGTACAATTTGGACACATTTTTCATGAAATCGGTTTTGAAGAATTCTGAAGGTAGAACCATTTCAGTTTGCTCTTTTTCCGATCGCATAAGATTCAACCAGTTCACTTTGAGCTTTGTTGTTTTTGAAAATGCCAAAAAATTGTCCAAAATTGTTGCGTACATATAAATTTGACAATAGTCCACTTCCGTTAGCTGCTTGATTTGCATGATCCGCCCAGGCCATTCTGTCACATCCATATAGATTGTTTCAGTTTTTCCTCGATTCACTTTTTGATATGCTTTCATCACAAAATCCTCCAGATCCCAAATATTGGAGCAGCCAAGTTCGAAACTTTTTCCGATAGTATGATTCTTATATCCAAGGCTCAACATAACCTCATCTTTAATTCTATAAATATCTAACGTTTCTGGTGCAATCGTGTTTTTGAGGCTTCGCACTTCTGAGCTGCACAATTTGGAGCATTCTGCGTAGTTTTTCAAGGTTGTGAGTGTCGAGTAGTCAATAATAGGTTTTCGTAGCTCTGGTACCATCACAGAGTACTTTGTGAATGTTGATAGCTGAATTTGGAAAATTGCAAAGAAGCTAAAAAAAATATATTGACATACCTCAATCGCTTTGTTCTTGATACTGTTCTTTGCTGAATCATCATCATTTTTTTGTTCAATCAAATCAGCCTTCGTAGCCATTGCGTTTTGCGGATCAATACACCAGTGTCGTACCAAATGAAATGGTTTCGTTGGAACGTTTTCGCGGGCAGTTGTTGCGTTCTCCACCGGTCTCAACAGAGCGCGTTTGCAACAATACCATTCTTGCCAGGTGGGGCATTATCCAAATGACACAAAGGTTAAATTGTTGGATTGGTAAATCGGCGGGGCAAGCGGCTACTAGCAGACCTTACGTAATGGTATAGGAGGAAAACGAAGAAAAAAAGGGGGAGACAACAGGTGCGGCAGATGTCGGCTCGCAATTTTCTAGGATGAGCTCTCTCTCTTTTCCTCCTTGCTTCCAAAAGAGGTTTATCCAGATTAAAATCATTATCGCGACTGAATGATTTTTGTTTTTGAAAAAATTGTCGTCCAAATTTTTTGAAGTGTGTGGGCGTGGCAATACTGCGGCACAGTTTATACCATATTTTGAAACGTAGGCACAAATGCTTTCTTAAAAAATCAATTTATTCAAGAACCACAAAAAAGTAAAACAATTTTATTTGGAAAAAATCAATCAGTTGAAAAATTACCATTCTGGATGTTGCATGAAACGTATTTCTAGTGTCTTCTTATCATCTGAAATCATTACCCGAACTGAACCAATCTGACAGCTGAATTGTCGGATTTGTCGGTCCGGAAATCGATTTGCAGGTATGATTACATCATAATTAAATTCTCTACTATCGTCAGAGCGAAGACTAACCCTAAGAAACAATTTTTTGTGGCTCCTCGTCTCATTATTCTTGAGAATCGTCTCTTGTATCAAATAGGGGTCCATCCAATCCATCACGTGGATATATTCACAAGAACTGTTCATCAAATCGTCTTTGGAAGCTTGGAATTGAACGCATGTGATGAGTCGAGACACACTCTTCATGAAATTGGTTTTGAAAAACTCTCGAGGTAAAACAATTTTAGTTTGCTCTTTTGCCGATCTTATAAGATTCAACCAGCACACTTTAAGCTTTGTTGCTTTGGCAAAAGCCAAAAACCCGTCCAAAACGGTGTTATACAGACATATTTGACAATAGTTCACTTCAGTTAGCTGCTTAATTTGCATGATCCGAACTGGCCATTCTGTCACATCCATATAAATTGTTTCAGTTTTTCCTCGATTCACTCCTCGATATGCTTTCATCACATAATCCTCAAGATTCCGAATGGTGGAGCAGCCAAGCTCGAAACTTTTTTCGATGGTGTGTTTCTTATATTCGAGGCTCACAGTAACCTCGTCTTCTATGGTATAAATATCTAACGTTTCTGGTGCAATCGTGTTTTTGAGGCTGCGCACTTCAGAGCTGCACACTTTTGAGCATTCAGAGTATTTTTTCAGGGTTGAGAGTGACGAGTAGTCAATGATATGTTTTCGTAGCTCGGGCACCAATACCGAGTATTTTTTGAATGTCGATAGCTGAAATTTTATAAGTTCTATAGAAAAGCAATACAATAATTAACATACCTCAACTGCTTGCTTCTTGGCACCGTAGTTTTCCGAATCATCATCATCATCATTTCTCTGTTCAAGCGAGTCAGTCTTCGTTGCCATTGAGGTACGCGGGTCGATATACGAACGTTGTTGTTGAATGATATGCGTTGCATTGGAATGTTTTCGCGGGCGATTTCTCCGCATTACCTCTGACCGATCTCATTAGAGCGCGTATGCAACATCATCTTTCTGGCCAGGTGGGCCATTATCCCAACGACGCAGTGGCCAATTTGTTGGGTTGATACGTCGGCGGTAAGGCTGCTATTCGTAGGCCTTACGTAATGGTATAGAAGAAAAGCGAAAAAAGAGACACAGCAGGTGTGGCAGATGTCAGATCGCAATTTTCTAGGATTAGCTCCTTCCTTTTTTCCTTCTTGCCTACTAAACAGGTTTATCGAGATTCAAACGAGAGTTGGACGGAAGTGGTTTTTTGACGAACCGGAATACGGAACTGTCGGCGTTGTGCGGTATTTTTATTTTGAAATGTCGGGAAACAAAAACCGAGAGTTATTTTTAATTTTCCGGAAGGCATAGTGTTTTGCAATAGTGCGGCACAGTCTATACCACATTTTGAAACTTAGGAACGGATTTTTCCATAAAAATTGATTTATTCAAGGAACGTAACAAAAGTGATTGTTAAAAATACGAAAAATCAAAAATTTTCCAAATGATTATTGGGGAGAATCGCAATAATGAGCTTAATACAAATGGTGTTGAAAATCGATCATCAAACTTCTGTGACCATTGCCCGTATACACTTCGAAGCCATTAATGCCCACTCTCTTACTAAATATATGGTCGCCGGTGCTTCCACGTTTGAATTGGTTTTTTGGGAACAGTATATCCAAATCGAATGGCGGGAGATTGTCAGCTACGTGAATGCGAAGAAAAGAGTGCGAGGAGCCAGCTTTTTCGACTTTCTCACGAATCCAATCATGGTTGATTGGTCCGAGGAGGGACAGGTATTCATTTCGATTGTGAAAAAAATCAACGCGAGCCATTTCATGTTTTACGTTGCAGTAAAGGCTGGGAAGATTTTTGATGCTGGAGATTCTGAAAAATTCGGCCGGGAGCACAACTGGATCGTTAGGATCAGACTCCAAAGTCAATTTACTGACAAAAAAATTTGCAGTTCTCATAAAATGAAGAAAATCTCTGAGCATCGAATTACGAAGTGTAATTTTCCAGGATCCAAAGCTCTTGATTATATACATCTGCATGAGCTCAGCTGGCCAGTGGGCTGTGTCGAGATATAATTTGTTGTGAGTTACATTCACATCTTCAAATGCGTCTTCCAAATAGTCACGGGCATACTGCAGGTTACCAAACCTTTTTACGATTGATGGTTTGTCATAAAAATAGTCTAGTTTCAATTTGACGCCATTGCGATAGTTTGTGATGTGCAAGGCATCAGGCGTTATTGTATGAGGAGTCTGAAAAAATTTTTTTTGAAAAAAAAATTTAATCGATTTATTCGAATAGCTACATTAAATTTTCGGCAATCTTCTACAATCGAGGACCGAAAGAAAAAAATCGAGATCCGAAAAAAATCGAGGACCGAACTGATAAAGTACCATACAAAAAAGCTTTTCGGTCCTCAATTATTTTTGCTCGGTTCTGGGTCCTAGAACAGTGCCAAATTTTCTAGGTGACTTTGATTTTCATTCAAAAAAAGTTTTGGGCGTGAAAATAGCTAAACCGAGTTTTATTTTAAAAAAAAAACGGCAAAATCGTTATGTATTGAGCAAAATACTCTTAAAAATAGAGTTTGAACATGTAAATTCGGAAAAAAAAATTATAGAAATGATAGAAAATCGGGGTTTTCTGTTTTCACGCCACAAAAACTATTTGAAAGAAATTCGCTGCCGCTTAGAAAATCTACTTGATCCATGTTTTTTTTCATAAGAGGAACTAAAAGTTATATAAAAAAACTTACATATTGCTCTCCAAAATGTTTCGATACGCTCCGAGTAATTGGTTTTTGTGCACATCGAGTAAAGACATGCATGTTGGAAAAGAAGAATAAATGAACGTTTGGTGGTGTGCTACTGGAGAACCAGGTGAGGACAGCTCTACACACTCCTCATTTTACATTCTCTTTCGACTGGACAGTGCTCTGCATGCTCTTCCCTCTCATCGCCACCCGATTTATACAAATCCACTCCTAGCAGAAGTGATTACGTCATAATCTATCGGTTTTGTGCCTTCATTCCTTAATAGCATATGAGCCGTAGATTTCCAAGAATCTAAATCATCCTTCTTTCCATCTAGTTCCCGTCATAAATTCTACGACCATATAACTTCTACTAAGTTTTCTGTAAGAAGCCGTAGAATCATAGATTCTCAAAGAATTTCTATCTCAAGGCATAGATCCTGAAATCGAAGAATTATATTTGTCAAGAAATTCATATGCAACTGTCTGAAATGACCAAAGCATCATAAATTATGGAAAAAAATCATAGATTCGCATTTTGCTGATTCTATGGAATGCCACTAGTTCATGGAAATCTTCCATTCATATAATCACATAGAACATTATGATTTCGAAATTTTAAAAACAAGTTACAGAAATCGAAACAATTCCTTCCATTTTTACCATTTCCCGTAACCCAAAATATATCAAGTTCAATTTTTTTTTCCAAACTTTATCCTCAAAATCCCGGACACTTCTCAAAATCTCGAAACGATCAAATCTCAAACTGAAAATCGTCATTCTTCTACGATCGAGGATCGAAAAAAAAATCGAGGACCGAACTGATAAAATACTATACGAAAAATCCATTTGGTTCTCAATTTTTTTGGTCCTCGATTTTTTTTCGGTCCTCGATTCTAGAGTAGTGCCAAATTTCCGATGCTCCTCAAACTTGGATTCTTCGGAAAAGTTCAGTTGCATGGGCTTCAACCGTTTTCTCAATTATTACAGATTTATTAATTGAAAAATATCATATTATTAAATATTATTCATAAATATTCGGAAAATAAATTAAGATTATTATTATTTCAAACATATTGTAAAGCCAACTCTGGTAGCATCGCAAACATCTCCTCTCTACTCAACAATGGCAACGAATTATCTACAATAAACGTGATCATTCTCGGTGACATCCAAATCTTCGCCATCTTTCCATCATTTCTCAACAATGTCAATTGTCGATTCATCGGATTCCTGCCAACTGTCAAATTTTGGAATACAGCCATTTCCAGTAATGGTCTCCTAGCAACCACCGAAAATCCATTCTCCCCTCGTTTTCTCAACCAATTTTTGATTTTTGCGTTGACCGTGAATCCCGATAAATCAGCATGAATTTCCGCAATATTGTCATTATCCAAAAATTCCTCGTCAGTGATTTGTACTTCACCATGGCACACGAATTTCTTCAATTGCTTGAAAAATCGGGAATGGAAGAATCCAGGTGGCAAAATTGGATTCCCAACCAACATCAGCTTGTGGATAGGTTTAGGATAAGCCAGGAGAGACTCCATTTTGTTGAATAACATGTTGACCCTCCACTCGACGACCGAATTGACAATTTTCAACTTCAACATTTCCACCGGCCACTCCTTTGTTTGAATGTCAAGCTGTTTCACCGGTGTGTTCTTGATGTAACGGAACATGTGGTTACAGTAAGCGATGGCGCCAGTGATGGCGTCACCATCTTCGATGGTGACTTCTTGGAGAATCGCGTCGTTGTTTCGATATTTTCTTCTGAAATTTTTTTTTGGGTTATTTGTTGATTTTGAACGACTGGTTTTGAAATTTTTTTTAAAATTTCAAGGATTGAAAAATTTTTTTTGACTTTTTTTGCAGGAAAAAACTCAGGTCAGGAGCCATTTTTAGAGTCAATATTCGACTCCAAAAGTTTTCTGCAGATAGTTTTCAGCATAAGTTTTCCGATTATTTTACATGATCTCCATTGAAAACAATCACTTTTCTAGAAAAAAACTACGATTTTCGAAAAAAATGAAAGTGAAAATTTCTTAATTTCTTGTGAAGATTTTCAGAAAATTTCAAACTATATGAATAAAAAATCTTCATAAAAAGTTTTTAGCGAAAGGTTTTGTAGTAGTTTGAAATATTTTTTACAGAGTTTCCGTTGAAAAATTTCTATTTTTTGAAAAAAAAAAGTTATAGAAGTCGAAAATTTTTGAAATTTTTTTTCTGGATTTTCCCGAAATTTCAGATTTTTTTTTTCAATTTTCAAGCCACTTTCAAAATTCAGCTTCAAAAGTTTCTCAAAATTTTTCAGAAATTTTTTTAAAGGTGTCCATCCGAAAATATTTTTTCACCGTTTTTTTCCGAAAAAAAGTTTCAGTTTTTTGTAATAATTCAAGCCAAAATTAGAAAAATTTCCAGTTTTTGACTATAAATACATGCAAAATTCATCCGATCAACCGAAAAAAAATTCACAAATTTGAATGTTTCATAGCAATATTTTTCAAAAATATTCGTTGAAAAACTCACAAATTCAAGCAATACTTGTCTTGTCCAACATCCGTAAACCTCACAATAATATTATAGTACAGCTCTTCACTATATTCATAAGACACTGAAACACTGATGCCACGTCGTCCGTCATCAACATCAGAGAGCACTATTTTTGCAGGCGGAGCAGAATTGAATATTTTAATCTCCTCGTTGCTCCATTTCGCAGTTTGAGCATAATTATAGAGTGACTTGTTTGGGCAGAATGACAACACGTGTGTGCGGAGCTCGGGGAACATTTCATCCCAGAAAATGAAGGATTGGTGGAACTGAAAAGAAAATCATAAAATTTATTGGTTCCCAAAAAACTGAATAGTTAAAATTTACTACATTTACTAAGTATGAAATGCATTTTTTTCCAAATAACTTATTTTTAGGCAATTTTTTTGATAGAATGTTGGAAAAATGATGTTTTTTTTTTCGATGTAGGGCTATGTTTGATATTTGATACTCAGTTAAGGTTGATTGAAATATAAATGGATGCGTTTTTCAAGAATTTTAATAGTTTTAATGTTTACAAAAATGCACGAAGAGCCAAATGTAAGAAAATCATTGGCTGAGTAACAAACGACTCGCGCTGTTTATTTGTGGTTTTCAACTCGATAAACTTATCTAAACTCATTCGAAATAGTTGACTGAGTATCTAATGCAACAGATTTCACTGGAAATTTTAGCTTTATTACGCCTAATACTGAGTTAACACCAAAGACGTCGAATGTGGACTGAAACCTCAGAAAAGTTTACAAAAAATGTTTTAGGACCAGTCATTGTCAGTCATTATTTTGAAAAATTGAGTTTTGGTTACCAAACGAAATTTTAAAAACGGCATAATTTTTTTCCTAGTCATTAAAAAAATTATTTCCAACCCAAAAAAAACACAAAAAACCAGATATTTGTTTTTAAAAATTCACCAACCTCTTCTCCCTCCGCATCTTTCGGTTGTTCATTTATCGGCGGATCATCCACGGTGAGATCGAGAACTTCAATTGCAGCCATGATAAAAGTGTAAAGTAATATTTTCTGCGCAGGAAATGAAGTAGAAAGCCGGCAGAATCGATATGAGATGCGAGAGAGTAGAGACGCAGACACGATGAGGCAGGCCGCTGGCCGCTGCAAAGTTGGCACGAAGAGGGGCACTGGAGGGGGTGTGTATTGTTGCGGAGGGGTGTTTGCGGAAAGAATGCACCATGACTGACGGTGGTGGGGAAATTGATGGAAAAGAAGTTTTAGTTGCCTTGGAGCCTCAGCGAGGAGCTGGAAAATGAAAAATGGTACCGTGACACAACTGGAAAAAATTGAAAAAAAATTTTAAACGAAAATCGTAAAAAATTCTATGAAATTCTATGAAATTCTATGGAATTCTATGAAATTCTATGAAATTTTATGAAATTCTATGAAATTTTATGAAATTCTATGAAATTCTATGAAACTTCATGAAACTCTATGATAGTTCTATGAAATTCTATGAAATTCTATGAAATTCTATGAAATTCTATGGAATTCTATGAAATTCTATGAAATTTTATGAAATTCTATGAAATTTTATGAAATTCTAGGAAGTTCTATGAAATTCTATTAAATTCTATGAAATTCTATGGAAGCAAAACTTAAAATGTATGGAAACTTTAAAATCCAACAATCATAGAACCTATGTTCTCTGTTTGTTTGTGTACCATATTATCATAATGTGTTGACAAAACTTATGCATTGGACAATTATTTGCACTATATACAAAGTGAATTGATCAAGATTATATGATTCGATAAATCTCCTAGGTTTCGCATAGAACCCATAGATCTTATTTTAATGGTCCTGCACCAAACAGTTGCAGGCTTGTGTAATGGATTCATAGATTCATAGACCTGAAGAAATCAAAAGTTTTTTTTTTCATAGATTCATAGAGTCATAGAGTCATAGAGTCATAGATTCATAGAGTCATAGAGTCATAGAGTCATAGAGTCATAGAGTCATAGAGTCATAGAGTCATAGAGTCATAGATTCATAGATTCATAGATTCATAGATTCATAGATTCATAGATTCATAGATTCATAGATTCATAGATTCATAGATTCATAGATTCATAGATTCATAGATTCATAGATTCATAGATTCATAGATTCATAGATTCATAGATTCATAGATTCATAGATTCATAGATTCATAGATTCATAGATTCATAGATTCATAGATTCATAGATTCATAGATTCATAGATTCATAGATTCATAGATTCATAGATTCATAGATTCATAGATTCATAGATTCATAGATTCATAGATTCATAGATTCATAGATTCATAGATTCATAGATTCATAGATTCATAGATTCATAGATTCATAGATTCATAGATTCATAGATTCATAGATTCATAGATTCATAGATTCATAGATTCATAGATTCATAGATTCATAGATTCATAGATTCATAGATTCATAGATTCATAGATTCATAGATTCATAGATTCATAGATTCATAGATTCATAGATTCATAGATTCATAGATTCATAGATTCATAGATTCATAGATTCATAGATTCATAGATTCATAGATTCATAGATTCATAGATTCATAGATTCATAGATTCATAGATTCATAGATTCATAGATTCATAGATTCATAGATTCATAGATTCATAGATTCATAGATTCATAGATTCATAGATTCATAGATTCATAGATTCATAGATTCATAGATTCATAGATTCATAGATTCATAGATTCATAGATTCATAGATTCATAGATTCATAGATTCATAGATTCATAGATTCATAGATTCATAGATTCATAGATTCATAGATTCATAGATTCATAGATTCATAGATTCATAGATTCATAGATTCATAGATTCATAGATTCATAGATTCATAGATTCATAGATTCATAGATTCATAGATTCATAGATTCATAGATTCATAGATTCATAGATTCATAGATTCATAGATTCATAGATTCATAGATTCATAGATTCATAGATTCATAGATTCATAGATTCATAGATTCATAGATTCATAGATTCATAGATTCATAGATTCATAGATTCATAGATTCATAGATTCATAGATTCATAGATTCATAGATTCATAGATTCATAGATTCATAGATTCATAGATTCATAGATTCATAGATTCATAGATTCATAGAATCTTTGATTGCCGAGTTCATAGAATCTTTGATTGCCGAGTTCATAGATTCCAAAGCTCAAATTTATTATTGTTCCATCCCACCACTTCCGACCAGCTGACGATTTGAAAAATATGAGCACACATAGAAAAAATATGTAAATCATCCATCATTTCATATTTTTCCATCATCGTCGCCAGATTTTTGCTCTCGGAGCTCAAAAAAAAGTTTTGGCTCCGGCTCCGCAAAATATCATAGATAGGTCAAGTTGGTGTTAACACCAATTAATCAAAAAATATCTCTCAAAAAATTTCGGCGCTCCGAAAAGTTTTTTGTGCCGCTACGAATAGCCAGTTGGCTCCAGGAGTTGAAATTAATTGCTCCGCTCATACTTTGCCTCTTCCTCTCCTCAAAAATGTTTATTGGTGTGTTTTATGTCACATTACTTCTGATTTATACCACATTGCTCTGCTGGATGATTTATCGAATCTATGAATCTATGAATCTATGAATCTATGAATCTATGAATCTATGAATCTATGAATCTATGAATCTATGAATCTATGAATCTATGAATCTATGAATCTATGAATCTATGGATCTATGAATCTATGAATCTATGAATCTATGAATCTATGAATCTATGAATCTATGAATCTATGAATCTATGAATCTATGAATCTATGAATCTATGAATCTATGAATCTATGAATCTATGAATCTATGAATCTATGAATCTATGAATCTATGAATCTATGAATCTATGAATCTATGAATCTATGAATCTATGATCCCCTCTTCCAAATGCATTAATGTTTCATCCATTGAAATATTGGAAAAAGGGGGGAAATGTTGGTGTTGGGAGAAAAATGACACATTACACAAAAAGTTATGATGAATGTTTTTCCTCTTTTTTTTCCATTTAATCGTGATTTCCTCACTTTTTTGTTTTCTTCTAGTATTTTCTTCGATAGAACTTTGTTCTATGCCTGTTCTATAGTTCTATGTTCTATAGTTTCATGACCATAGAACCATAGAACCTACGCATCCTTGACATGTCTCATTTATGACCATAGAATTGTTTGTTATGATTCATAACATTGTTGCTTCTATTTGTACAAGCATAGAATTTTACAGGATGTTGGCCATTTGTATTGGAATTCTATGCCTGGTACAGTTGGGTACCGTAGAGTCCTGGAAGTCGAAACCAACATTTTCAACAAGGAATACTGAAATTTGTTCGGGATTCGGGTGAGTCATTTCATAGAATTTCAACTACTATAGAACTAACCTAGAACTATCATAGAATCTATCATAGAACTTTCATAGAACTTTCATAGAATCTATTATAGAACTAACCCAGAACGATCATAGAACTTAAAATATTAGGGATTTATAGAATTTTATGAATCTATATGCTGCAAGTTTTGAAAGTTATATGGTTCTATGATGGGAAGTTCTATGTTTTCATGAAGTCAGAAATAATCAAATTCTATGAATTTCAAGATTGAACTTTTGGAGTTTTATGTTTCTATGCTTCTATGCTTCCAAAAGTTGAAATGCAATAATTCTATGATCATAGAAACGCTTCTATGGGTGATGCTACTCAAAAATGCGATTCTCGGAATTTTGTTCAAAAAATGTTGATGCATCATGAATCTATGATCATAGAATTATCATAGAACTATCATAGAACTATTATAGAACTATCATAGAACTATCATAGAACTATCATAGAACTATCATTGAACTATCATTGAACTATCATAGAACTATCATAGCACTATCATAGAACTATCATAGAACTATCATAGAACTTTCATTGAACTATCATAGAACTATCATAGAACTATCATAGAACTATCATAGAACTATAGTAAAACTACCATAGAACTATCATAGAACTATTATAGAACTATCATAGAACTATCATAGAACTATCATAGAACTTTCATAGAGCTGTCATAGAACTGTCATAGAACTGTCATAGAACTGTCATAGAACTGTCACATAATTGTCATAAAACTACCATAGAACTCCATCGAATTCCTTCCAGCTTCAACTGGGCCGCTGAAATCCGATGCCTTCGTGAGTACCTCAACTCCTACCTCGATGAAGACGACAAAAGTTCCGAAAATCCGTCTCGTGGTCTCCGATCCCTCAAACATGGTCCAGCCATAGATACTAGTGGTATCTATGATCCCAATGCTATCCAGTCCCACTATCCTGGCTATTCCTCTTCATATCTGTATCCCAAGAGCTATGGCAACCGGGCTCCGATTCCAAAGGTCCAAAAACCCGTATCTATACCAGGATGTTCATGTGATTTGGAAGTGGTTGCCAAAAATTTGACCTCCAAATTCGACAAGCAACTCTACGAAGTGAAGATGCGTGGTGCTTATGATTGTGAGCAAAAAGTGGAGGAGTTACGGAAGAAGATGGAGCTTGACATGGAAGCGTATGAATCCATGACAAATCGGGATATCAGGGAGATCAAGGTAGATCAGTATGGGTTACTGTACCATAGATATGCCGTGTTTCAGCGCAAGTTGGAGTACATGACTGCGCCGAAAACGGAGTACAAAGGATTTGAGTATGTTGTGATTCAGGTATTTTTGGCTAAAATGAAATTAACGGATTTTTGGAAAAAATTTTGTAGAAGCTTGAAAGTTGGTATACTGCTGAAGAAATGTGCATCGGATGGAAGGGTCATTTGGCGTCGATTCACTCACCGGAGGAAAATACGGTGATTGCGAGCATTGTACCAAGAAAATTGCAAGTTTGGACTGGGTTGAATGATGTGCAGAAGGAGAATATTTTTATCAATACTGACAAGAGCAAGTCGAATTTCAGGAGTTGGGCTCAAGGTGAGGGCATAGAATTTTAAAGTGTTTGAGCATAGAACCATAGAATCTCAAGAAACTTTATGACTTTAAATCCATAGAATTTAAAATATTTGGCAATATAGAAGTATACAGATCTATGAGCATAGAATTTTGATTTTCCAGGAGCATAGAACCATATAACCAATGATTGAAAACCTGCAGGAAAATTCTATGATCATAGATTCATGAACCATCAACTGTTCGTAGAGTTTCATAGAACCATAGAATCGCAGAAGTTCAACTTCTGAGAGCATAGAATTATGAGATTTTGCCAGTTCTATGACATTAGATGCATAGAATTCCAAATTTTGATGCATAGATTCATAGAACTCCACTATTTCCGTATCCATAGAAACGTGAAAACTCATATCATAGAATCATAGAATCTCTGAAATTATATGATAATACTTGATAGAAACCTCAAATTAGAATAGTTCTATGATTTTACATTCATAGAATTTCAAAATTTCAGGTGTATAGATTCATAGAAATTCTGGACTTCTCTACCCATAGACTCATAGAATCTAACTCCATAGATCCATAGAACTCACATTTTCATAGAATCCCATAGATCTCCCCAAATTCCAGGCCAACCCGACAACGGAGAGCACAACGAAAACTGCATCCTTCTGAACGCCGACGGCGAGTGGTTCGACGCCTTTTGTATGCTGGCAAGGCCATTCGTGTGCAAGATTCGGATGGATGATTGACAATTGGATGGGCGTACTGTAGGTCCAGCTACTGTAGGTTCGACTACCGTAACTCGTTTGGTTGATAGTGATACTAATCCAACAATTGTGCCGCCTTCATCAGTTCTTAGTATTTCTACAGTATTGCCTACAGTAACCCTACCAACAGACTCAACTACCGTAACCCTTGCTAGTACAGTACCCATTTCATTGCCTCCAACTATAACAGCTGTTTTATTCATTAGTGATACTACCAATATTTCTACTACAGTACCTCAACTATCTACCGTAACCTTGCCAACTCATCGAACTACCGTATTAGCTACAGTAACCAATATAGTATCCCTGCCATCTAATCAAATGATATCTACCGTAACCCAACCACCTACCGTACCCCACCAACTTTCAGCCATCCACCAACTCTTCCTATTTGCACTTGTCCATTTCTCACTTGGTTTCTCATTTGTGCTAGTCGCCAATATTTATTATCGATTTATCAGTAAATAAAATTTTTATTATCATAAATGTGTAGATTCCTTTGTTATCAACTGATCACTTATCAGTGGATAACTTTCGTTATTCTGATAAGTGATAGGAATGGTGATATTTGGACAATAAACTTTTTCAGCAGCCATGAAAAGTTTGAGGTGTAAACTTTTCATATCATCCCACTTGCATGGATTATCACTGTAGTTATCAATATCATCAGTGATATCATCATCTGATAGGCTCTTGATATACTCGATGGCTTTTGTATTGATATGCTTTTCAACCTAAAAATACGTTGATAGTGATAAGTGATATGATAAGAAAACCCTACCCCATCGCCATTTGACAACACATTTCGACCAAGGGAGTTGAAGAAAAATGCGGCACAGTGTTGATTGGAAATTTGGGATTTACTGATTTTTATCAATTCCAAAATCGAATTACAGATGGAAATAGAAGTCTGAAATTTTTTTTGCCTGAATATTTTCAGATTTTCAGACTCACAATATCCTTGAAATTTGACGATTTGCCTACATAGATTCTTTGAAGTTTGTTGGTACAGGTGATGTACTGATGGAGGGAGAGGATAGTCTGAAAATGAAGTTCTATGATATTTCATTTATAATTATTTGATAGTTCTATGATTCTATGGTTCTATGGTTCTATGGTTCTATGGTTCTATGGTTCTATGGTTCTATGGTTCTATGGTTCTACGGTTTTATGGTTTTATGGTTTTATGGTTTTATTGTTCTATGGTTCTATGGTTCTATACTTCTATACTTCTATGATTCTATGATTCTATGGTTCTATGGTTCTAGGGTTCTATGGTTCTAGGGTTCTATGGTTCTAGGGTTCTATGGTTCTATGGTTATATGGTTCTATGGTTTTACGGTTTTATGGTTCTATTGTTTTATGGTTATATGGTTCTATGGTTCTTTGATAGTTCTACGAAATTTAATGCCATACCTGATATTTGTAATGCTCCTCTCTCAACGGCCTGATCAGTTTTCCAAGAATTCCAGCATTCTTCCGATTTCTCAGTTTTCCCAAGTGCTCAATTTGTGTCCGCATAGGATCCTCGAATTTAACATCTTGCAGTAACTCGATACTTTTGTAGAAGACCCGAAGACATTCGTACATCACAAATGGATCAGCTACGTCGATTTTTGGGAATAGTATGCCGTGTAGTGTTTGTTGCTGGAAAATTGGAAAATTTCAAAAAATTTTGTGAATCATTTCTAGAGAGAAATTCAGAAAATAAGTTTAAATTAGAAAAAAACGATTGATTTTTTGTCGAAATATTACATTTAACTTGGAATTCAAAAATCAGGAGTATGTGTTTCTCGATTGTTTCCGTTAGTTCTATGATAATTCTATGTTAATGATATAATAGTTCTATGAAAGTTCTATGATAGTTCTATGATAGTTCTATGATAGTTCTATGATAGCTTTATAATAGCTTTGTGATAGTTCTATGATAGTTCTATGATAGTTCTATGACAGTTCTATGATATCTCAGACAATTTCCAACCTACAAAGAAAAAAGTTCAGATATGTTTTTCAATCTGTACTCTAATTTTTATTTTGAGTCTTTCATCAAATTTTTCAAATTTCTCAAATATATCTCAACAACCAACCTCCGTATAACAACTCATAAATTCCGATGTCGTCATCATCAACTTCCTCAAATCCTCCAGAACCATTTTCTCATCACCATCCAAATTCGAGTCGTTTCCCGGCTTCAGATAGTTTTCCAGCAAAAAAGTGCAAATATTCATATTATTATCCGCTCGGATGCGTCCGGCTCCAAAAATAGTAGGAATCACTTGATAGTCGTCTTCCAATTTTTTCGTGGCTTGAACTTCGATTTGTCTGAAACTTTTTGACTGAAATTCTTGTTCTTAAAATTTTCTCACATTTCTTGATGACTGTCATATACAACTGAAACACCCGTATATGCACCATTAATTTCATCCCCTTCTGCCTCGAAATATTCCGAAAAATAATTGTGCTTGATACAGTAATGAGCGCATGCCTGAAATTTTGAAAAAAAAATTTCTGGAAAGGTCACTATCGTCTTACCCGTTGAACAAAAAAGTTCAAAACTTCACCAAAAAGTCCACTCAGTGTTCGTGTCCATATCACATCTAAAGCTAAGGATATTACGATCCAGGCGTACGACGGTACCGGCTCCGTGAAGGCAAGATAGAAAAGTTGTTGGTATTCGCGGATGGGTATAGCAACTGAAAATACACTGATTCAGAGGAGTCAATTTTTTTTGGCAGAAAATATATGCAACATTTCTTTTTTTTTACAGATCATGCTTTTTGGTCTTCATAATCTGTAACAGTAATTGTGGTTCAATATGGATTGTTTGCTCAATTTCAAAGGATCGAAAGTTTGTAATACAAAATTTTCCAATCTAAAAATCTGGCATTTCATCAATTTTGTAGGATCATGATTTTGGTAGATCTGATTATTTCATCGCAAATTCCATCATATAAGGGATCTCATCGGATCAGAATTTGTGACCAAAAAATTGAAAAGTTCCAAATTTCGTTCCACAAAAAAATTTTATGCGACATAATCTGGAAAGTGATCATATTCAGCCAGCATTTTTAGGTGCAAAAATATTCAGTGATTTCTGATTCGAAACATTTCTTAAGTGATAAATAATTTTTGAAGCGTAAAACAGTCGAAATTTATGTACTTATAGTTAGTTTCAATTCACTTATCGACTCTTGACTATACATATATGGTTGATACGCAGCTCGAAAAACTCTAACTGTCGTGGCTCTCTAATTGTTTTTTTCAACCCGCGGAGCCCCAAAATAACTTAAAATGAGCAATTTCAAAGCCCAATAATAGTAACTTTTTTTCTAACGAAAAAAAAGGCTCACACAATGTAGCAGCACCAATAATCAATTTCCGAATCAATTTGCTCTTGACCACCCTGCCATTATTATCACGACTTGTGATTTTCTCGTAAAAATCACGACACAAACGATTGATCAGTACTTGCATTTCTGGTTTCAACTGGAGAAAGTTTCGGGTTTTTTAGTCAAAAAAATGGTAAAATATACCTTCGATATACCCAACTTGAACAGATAAAAACAGTAGAAACCAATAATAGCAAATAGAGCCGCCCATATCGCCAAATTGGCGAAAACCACTGGTCGTTGAGATGATGGGATGGTGAAGTTGGTGGAGAAAAGTTGTTTGAACATTTTTTCACATTTTCAGATTCTTGAAAATAAATTTTATTTGAAGATGGAAAATGGCGGGAAGAAAAATTGCGAAATGAATGTGTATGTATGAATAAGGTATGAATAATTGGCAAACTGATAAAAAATGGGAATGTGCATGATTGAGAGAGTGTATTGATACACATACCTAGTTGTTTGTGTCCACCAATCGACTCTTTTTTATGAACAAACAAACTCGAGTTTATATTGACCTGGGAGTAGGAAAAAAGGATGCACCATGTTCAACTTGAAGTATACAAATACAAACAATATTTAGGTTTGATAAAAAATTGTCAACAAAAAAATCACAAATGAGTTTTTGGTTTCACTACGGCCGTTATCAGTAGCATTCACCCACCCTTCTATATTTTACGCATCTTGAAAATTTTGATTTTTTTCTGCCAAATGAGTCAATATTTTTGGTGTGACTTTTTTTCTGAATGCCATAAAAATTTATCTACCAGAAGTTTTTGTGTCAGTGCGCTCTATCGAGGCATCCGGAAAGTTAGGTCATCTGTGACATAAAAGTTAGGCCATTGTTGAAATTTCTGCTAAATAGGAATCCCCTTATGTTTTTCGTTAAAATTTGTATATATCCTGCTTTCAAAGCTCGTTCTGCATATATTTGACTTTCATAAACATGAAAAATTGCGCTTTGTGGTGATTTTCATGAATAAATTCAAATATAAGCCAAAAAATCCTACAAAAAATAATAATTTTGTAATTATTTGTGATTCTGATACCTGAATTGACATAATGCACCTATTTTGTGTATATTGCAGTTAAAATATAAAGCAGAAGATCGATTTCAGCTGAAATTGCAGTCATGGCCTAACTTTTTTGTCACAGATGGCCTAACTTGTCATATTTTGGAATGGAGGCGCATTTTACCGAGTTCTTGGTATTGGCTTTTTGAAATTTTTTTCGCTTTACTAGAAAGAATTAAATTCAGAAATTTCAGATGGATTGCAATAACTTAACTTGGGCTGAAATACGTTCAGTTGTTCAAATTAAGCACGCTGTCCCAAATCTTCTCATTTGGTCAGCTATATTTGTTTCAATGAAACTGTATTGCTTCTTCGGTTTTTATATCAAAAAGCTCGTAAGATTTTCACATTGTATTTGACTTAAAAGAATTTTCAGGCAAAATTCTTAGTCGGATATTTTGAATGGAATAGTATACGCCAGTGGATGGACGAATATAAGTCGTTCAGAAACGAACACATCGAAACTGCCCTGACAGCTGTGTTTGCTTGTGAGTGATAAAAAATTAATAAATCAACCGAAATATTTTTCAGACACATCACTCGAAGCATTGAGTCCCGTCTACTATGACGCTTTTTGCCTACCTTTTAAAAGTTATTTGTGGATATTGTTACCTATCGCTCTCGAACAGCTCATCAGCAAAAGCATATATATTGTGCTTTATGAAGTTTCACTGTTTGGCCTTAGACAGGTAATCGAGGGTTATTATATTTCTAGAAAAAGGTGATTTTTATAGACGTCGAAATTTTGTTACAAACGGGATATCCGGATTCCATATTTCAGTGATTATGAGCTTTTGACCTATCAGCTACAAACAGCTACAGTGGTGATTGCGGAATCGTAAGTCTTAGACTTACAAAATATATTATAAATTTGAAAATCTGCCGAATTTGTTTTATTGAATGACATGGAAAAAGTAGGGCATTATTGTCATGAAAGTTAGTTCATAGATGTTATTGCAGTTGAAATTGATAAAAATTTCGTTTTTTGGGGTCTTCCATAGAATATAGGTACTTGGTGAATTTTTGGGTCCGACAGCCAGTGTATGGGTCCGTCTGCTACTACGTGGACCAGATGTTCAAAATATAGTAGAGCTTGTAGTGGTTCGGTTTTCGGACCTACTTTTCGTCTGGTCAACATTAGGTCAACGAACCCGAAAATTTGCCAAAAGCCTATATTCTTTAGCAGAGCCAAGATTTGTATATTCTGCTCTCCATACATATATTTGAAGTTTATCAACACAAAAAAATTTCGCGACGATTCCCACTCATCAAATCATAAGAATTCCAAAAATGACTCATTTTTAGTTTTGCTGTTCTTAAATTCAGAGAATCTCATGATCTTTGAGGAATCGAAGGAAATTTCAAGGCTCCAAGAAAATATAACTAAAAATGAACTAAACGTCTGTTTTTTTAACTAGTTTTTTCTCAAAATTAAATTTCCGAAATTTCATGAACATTCATTCCAGAAATAACATAGTTGATATTGCTGCAAATGTCCTTATTCAAGAAGACACCACAATTTCAACACCATTCGATGATTACGGCTGCGTTGAATCTACTGCTGGCGTATCAATTTTGAAGTATTTGTTTGAAAACTTTCTGAAACATGGCAATGACGGTGTCGTGGACACTAACATAGATCTTCATCGACTTAGAGAATTATCTATATTTATGAGTTTAGTAACGGATTTCGTTTCAAATTTTGAAAAAGTGAGTTTTCAACTTTGATCTACAAAAAAAATATTTTTAAAGGCGCAGCCATTTTGCGAAAATGATGAGAATATTCAATTCACATCTATAAATAACGAAGACCCATGCAGTGTTTATGCAGCTGTTGGGGAGGTTTACAGCCGTTTACAGTTTGACAAACTCACCAGAATGAAAAAGAGGCTTAAACAAGAAATAGACAAACAATCGAAAATCATTGCACAACATGAAGAAGATCGACTTGAACAAGAAAAAGAGCGACAATTGAAGATTATTGCACAAGCTGAAGATTATCGGCTTGATGAAGAAGACGACGAACTATTGAAAATTATGGCGCAACATGAAAATTATCGGCTTGAGAAAGAAAAATACGAAGAAATGGGGAATATTGCGCAACAAATTGATTTAATTCAATCCTATATGAATCAAAACAATGCAAAGATCATCTCTAATATGATCATTCCGTTGAGGTCGCAGTATAATATTTATGAAGTAAGTACTACTAACTGGAAAAGTGACATCAAAATAGAATATGAAAACGAAATAAGAAAATAACTCGCGGTCGTTTCGACTTTTATATCAAGACGAGTGAAAAGAGAGTCTGATCAGTAGACAACCCCTTTGCGAAAATCGAAAATTTGAACAGAGCAACCTTGCCAAAAAAATTTCAAACTATCACAAATTTTCAGTACAATGAATTGAACATGCACTACTTCATCAAATGTGTCAATATTCTCCATTCCGACTACACAAGCATTAAAAGATTAGTTGGACCTCACAATGCGGTGACTTTTCCTGAACAACTTTTGGCACTCTTCTAGAATTGAGGACCGAAAGAAAACAATCAAGGACCGAAAAAAAAATGAAGACCGGAAAATAAAATCGAGAACAGAACTGGTAAAATAGCATACAAAATAGCCTTTCGGTCATTTTTTTCTCGGTCCTCGATTCCAGAACAGTGCCCAACTTTTTCTACAAATATCTTTGCAGATGATTGCCACTATATGCGATTCAATACTGGTATTGATAGAAGAATATATGGAAAAACTCTGCAGGAAGCAATCCGCTCAAATTTATTTGAATCTAAAATGTGCAAGAATATTGATAAAGGGGAATGGTGTTAGTTTTCGTTTAACAAAAAACCGACCATTGCATGATTTTCAGGTCGAGCAGAAAATTTGTGAGCAAGCGATCGAATATATCAAAATATGCCCAACTGACAAAAATCCATCTGACGAGAAAAAGTTGTGTGTCATTCAAGAATTGAATAATTACAATCTCGTGCATCGAACGCAAGGTGATGACTGTAATTTGGACACCATGAAGAAAGATTATCCTTTTCTTTACCAAATATCTCAAGGCTTGCAACCAGCTGCGGAGCCAATTCCATTAAACAATCCAGCATCAGGTGTGATTCTTTATGAAACTGATGTGGTGGCAAAAAATGAAGCAGTAGCTATTCCGATTGAATAGCCTTTTTCAATATCTTTATATTTGTTTATTTACTCTATTTACTACCTTGATTCTTGATGATTTTTAAACTGTTCTATTTTTAAAATATATTTTTACTTAATTTATTTGAAATAATTTGATTTCCACATATTATGAATGTTAAAATGAAACATTGATTTTTAAAAATCACATTTTCAGCTTGAATCGCAGCACCACAACCATATGTGAATTATCTCGACCAATTCTTGGTCGGAACAAAAGTTACAAAATGAGTTTATATTATTTGATATGAATAACTGCCCTATTGATAAGAGAGGGAAATGTGCTGATTGCGAGAGAGTGTATCATAAAGACTTTTTTGTGTGCAAATATTTGAGTTGATACTGACCCTTAAATCAAAAAGAGGATTCATCATTCTGAAAGTGAAGACAAAAACTAACACTTTTCAGTAAATTCCGATTTCACTTTCACGAAATTTTCTTAAAACAAAAAAAAAGGAACAAACAAAAATTTTTTTTACTACGCCGTTATCAGTATCACTCCTTTAACCTCTCATTTTGCCCATTTGTGAAAAATTTTTTTGCATTATGGGCGAGTTAGTTTGTTTTTTTTTCAGTTCAACTTTGAATGGCAGGAAAAACTTTTTTGTTATTTATTTCCAAAAAAATTGTTATTTGTCATATGTTTTTCTCAAAAAATAGTTCTCGATACCAAGTTTCTTGATTTGGGCTGAGTTCAATCACTTTTTTTTCAATTTTTTTGTCCCATACGTCGAATCTTCAATTTTAAATTTTCAGATGGATTGCAATAATCTAACTTGGATCGAAATACTCCCCATCTTTCAAATCGAACACGTTACTCCTAATATTTTTATTTTTTTAATCCCATTTGTTTTGATGAAAGCGTATTGCGCGTTCGGCTTCTATTTCATTGCGAAAATAGTAAGATTTTGCAATGTATTTGATTTTCTAAAAGTTTTCAGGTAAAATACTGTATCATATTTTTCAAATGGGATGATCTGCGTCAGTGGATTGACGAATACAAGTTGTACAAAATCGATTACATCGACTCCGGCTTAAAAATCGGCTTAGCCTGTTAGGAATTAAAACTTTTTAAAATATCAATAGATCTTTTTCAGACACATCATTACATGCGTTCAGTAAAATTTTCTATGACATATTTTGTCTCACAACTGAAAGTTTTTGGGATAAATTATATCCAATCATTTGCGAGCAGTTTGTCAGTAAAACGAAATATATCGCGCTCTATGAAGTTTCACGGTTTGCAGTGACGCTGGTGAGCGGAAAGTTTGAAAATGTTATCGAAATCGTGATTCTTACAGATTTCAAAATTTTGTCACGAACGGGATATCGGGGCTTCACTTATCAGTCGGTTCATAGTTTTAAAGAACAGATTGGATGCAATGGTAGAATCCGTGTTGTAAGTCGGAGTTTATCGGACATTCTTCTACAATCGAGGACCGAAAGAAAAAAACGAGGACCGAAAAAAATCGAGCACCAAACTGATAAAACGCCATACAAATAAGCCTTTCGGTCCTAGATTTTTTCTCAGGTCCTCGTTTTTTTTCGAACCCAGATTATTCTTGCTTAGTCCTTGATTCTAGAAGAGTGCCCAAAATGTGACCATTGCGCTCATACGTCACCACCGATTGGTGTCAGTACTTTTTAAAATCCCGAGCTGCAAAAAGTGCGAAAAAAAATGAGCAGCTTTTGAAATTTTCCGAGCTGGAAAAAGTGGGGAAAATGACTTTCAGTAATTGTAGTACGACATTCCGCGATTCCGCTGTCCGACACTTATCGATATCACAAAAATGAGCATAACTCTGTGAATTTTGAACTTAACGGCATTATTTTTAGCTCAAAATGTTCCTCTCAGCATGCTCTACAAAAAGTTCAACTGCACCTATACGTAAAAATTACATCTTCATGGTGAAAAGTTGAGGTGTCAGAAAAAATGAGCAAATTTTGGTGCAGCTCTGCGAGCAAAGTTCCAGCTTCGTAAATTGAAACTGCGTTACCCCTTCATATAGTTAATATGCTTCCAAAACAGTTTCGCACAATTCCCATTTTGAGCCGAGTTATTTTGAGGTGTCACTTTTTGCTGACACCAGTGCTAATTCCCATATTTTGGCCGTTTTTGACACCTCATCATAACTCGGCTCAAAATCAATATTTTTCGACAATCTTTTTTTTGAAATGAAGCTAAGAGATTGGGCAACATGTTTATTTTAATGGTTTTACAATTAGTTGCAGCTGGAAGCTGGAAATATTCTGTCAAACTGAGTTATAATTATGCAACACTATTATCAAAGAGAAATACGTTAAATTTGTGTTGCCTATTAAAAAATGAGAACTTTTTGAGGATATAATGCATTATGAAACCTTGAAGTTCAGAATCAGTATTTTGCATTTCATTCCGATGTTTTCCCGAGCTGGGTCCCATTCAAAAATTTTTCCCGAGGTGTCTGACACCGCCTAACGTTAGGTGTGATTGCGCTTCATTTAGTTGTTAAAATGGTCTGAAATGACAATGTATGCTTATTTTAAACAGATTTAATTCAACTTTTTCCTATCAAGTTTTTCAGCAACTACATTGTGACTAAAATATTTGGAAACAGAACTATCCAAGAGGATGCCAATTCTCTCGCTTTGTACCGTAGATTTGAGAAAGTAAAATCTAGTTCTCGCCGGAGTTTCATAGACTATCTTTTCGAAAATTACCTAAAATGTGGCGAAGACCGAAAACTCAGCAATCCAACAAAACTTAACCTTGTGAAGTGGAAGAACTTTTTGAGAGCTGTGCGAAAATCAGTCATAGATTTAAAAAAGGTGGGTGAGATTCAGATTTCAACCAAGAAAAACGTAGTTTTAGAAAATGGGCAATAATCTCAACTTCCAAATAACATCTATTACCGATTCCGATCCAATCAGTATCTATATAGCTGTTGCCGACATTTTTAAACATAAACAAATTGATAGAATTTTGCAAACACCGGAGTTTGACAAACCTTTTTTGAAGAAATTAAAAATATTTGGAAGCGAGGGAAATCGAAAAAACGCGAGAACTCTCCTGGATTTCATTGAACCAGTGAAGTTACAGTATGAAACTTTTAAAGTAAGTATGTTGGTGCGAAGCAGTGAAAAACAATCGCTTTGAAGGACAATGATATCAGTTGTCGTGACTTTATAAATTGCGCAAATCAACTTTATTACGATTACAATAGCCGTCAGCATCTGATGGTTGATGACAATCCGGTATACGCGTCGATTTTTTTATATTCTTCACAATCGTTTTTACAGATGGCGCTGGCAATCTGTGAATCAATACTAGAGTTGATCACAGAATATACTCACACAATATGTGAGAAACAATGCGCTTCACTTCATCTGGATCCAAAAAACGGATGTTCGCTGATAAAAGGGAAAGGGGTGAGTTGTTTCAGTTTGTTTGAGTCAACAATTTTGGCACTCTTCTACGATCGAGGACCGAAAAAAAAATTGAGGACCGAAAAAAAATCGTGGTCCGAAAAATAAAATCGAGGAGCGAACTGATAAAATACCATACAAAAAAGTTTTTTGGTCCTCGATGTTATTTTTCGGTCCTCGATTCTAGAACAGTGCCAAAACTTTAAAACATATTTTCTTGTAGCAAAATTGACTCAACACAATTTTCATATAAGTATTTAGTTTTTGATTTCTTTCCACTGAAATGAAGGGTACAACTTTGTAGTGTTAATTTTTGAACTCCTCTGGGAAATATTTGAAGTTTCATATCACATGCTCAGAGTAAACTGTGAATATCTCGACTGGAACGTTGGTTTCAAAAAATGGTTTAAAAACATTTAAAAAACTTTTTAACATCTCGCAACCGGTTGTTTTCAGGTTGAGCTCTTAATTATCAAAAAAGCAATCACCCATATCAAGGAGTTCTCATCAGAGAATTTATGTGTCATTGAAGAGCTAAAGGAGTACAATAAGAATATTTCTCAAAAAGATAGTTATGATGACATCGCCATGATGGCTGATCATCCTCAGCTTCACCAGTTAGCTCAGAGCTTGTACCCAGATGCAATTCCTATAGTAATTGTCGAACCGAGAAGTGAAGCTGCTCTAGGAAACAATCAAATATCCGAGACAGAGGGTGAAAACGACATACCAGAAATCGGAGCATTCGTACCGAATGATGAAGTGGCTAGGCCATTCATTGACGATACAAAACCAAAATAACTATTCTAACTCAATTTGTTTCAATTTCTACCTCGTATTTTGATGAATTTTTACCTTCATGTGATATCTCTGTTCTTGATCGTGTCGTCTAATTTTAATTTATCATGAAATGTTTAAAAAAAATTATTAATAGCTCCTTTTTTTTATTCTGTGAATAAAACCTGTTGATAGCATAATTCAAGAAGAATCATATCTTTGATTTGAATCATGTCGCAGCATAGCAGCTGGAAATGAATCAATTGAAAACAAATGGTTGACTGGAAAATACTTGTGTGCAAATCAATATGAAAATATCAAAATTTTATTGATGATGAATACAAAACCGACAGTTTCAGATTTTTTAATGGATAGTAGAAATAGTCATAGGAGATTCAAATCAAAATATTAGTATTATTATCAGTTCACAGTTTGTTTGAAAACAAATGGTTGACTGGAAAAATGTTTGCGTGCGAACCAACCAAATAATATCAATAGTCGAATCGAATTATCATCAATACCCCAAATTGTATCGATTTGAAGTCTTTTTCTGATGCACCGTATGTTTACATGTCGACAGAATAAGTCAAGAAGGATCATATCTCTAATTTTAATCGTGTCGCGGAATAATTGCTGTATGTGAATCATCTGAACTAGTTTTTTTTTACTAGTTTTCCTGAAAATCATCAAATATTTATGAATATTTAGTTTCTAGTAGCCTAAAGTCATTTCATTGTGCTCCGTATACTCAAATGTTGATAGCATACATCAAGAAGTATGGTATTTTAGATCTTTTTTTACGACCTCCCAATGATAGCTAAAAATTTTTTGTGCATTTCAGACCATTACAAAATTCGCACACGAAATAAAAAATGGTAACTATTCGCACCCTCCTTATGAGTGTATTTCTTGTAGACCGTATGACCCTATTGCCTCACTCGATGGCTAGCAGTATGCTCTCTCTCGCTCTGCGTCTATGGCCATACGATCCTTTTTTTATAATAACGCACAGTGCGTTGCATGCATTGCGTGTGGTTTTCGCGCGCAAACCAACGCAACCACTATTATTCACAGTAATTTGTTTTCAGAAATCAATGTCAATGTACGGAGGTCATCGTCCAGATGGAGAAATAGTATTCGTTTACCGTTATACTAAAAAATCGCATTATATTTCTTCGCGAGCTATTTTGATGGAAATATTGAATGATGACAGCAAGAAGAATATTGCGCAGTGGCAAGAAAAAGGAAAGATGTTTACGATGAGGAACAGAGGTGAACTAATGGATATATGGATGGAACATTGCTGTGGACATCTACAGAATCCAACTACTAGATGGAGGCACTTTTGCAATGGTATTTATCCAGATCTGATAAGGGTGAGAAAATGAAACTTTCAACAAAACTTCACCTTCCGTTGAAGTTTTTTTTAAAGAAAATTTCAGGTGTGGGAAGAATGCGATAAATTCTTTGAGATTGCCACAAAATCAACGGATAGAAGAAAATACTTGGCTGATTTAAGTAAGTCACTACTTTTGTTGCCTCCCGTCGTTATCAATAGATTCCAGAAAAAGGAAAGCTATACGAGTGGTTGATACGATTTTTGATCGAACAATCACGTACGGACTGGATCCAATGGCTTGATATTGATAATAGAGAGTTCCAAATATTGAATATATCCGAATTAGGTCGAGTTTATATGGGAATCAATAATATGGGTATATTCAATTTATCAACAATCCAATTTATATTGGATAGTTATTGTGATAATGATATACTATTTCGGGTATATTTAACATAATTATATTTTAACTTATCTAACACATTTCAGGGCGATCAAGCCATTTATCATTATCAATTTGATCATGAATGGTTTGAAGAGGAATTAAAAAAAGAAGCCAGACCAGAAATCGAATTTCTCAACAAGATAGCACCATCATAATTCATTTCTGAAAACAATGTTAAAATATGCTTACTTTTTAAAATTTATTTAATAAACTATCAATTCTTGATAAAAAATCAATTGGAATACGATAATTAGAAAATATGAACAGTGAAGAAATCATTCTGCCAAGTACAGTGTTAAATAATCATAACAAAAATTCACACATGTGGAATACAAATTAATTGAAGAAGACAAATTCTCCTCCTTGAATGTAAAGTTTACCAACCATACCATCTTGTCGTTCAATGATACATTCTCCACCAGCTGCTTCATCAATCGGCAGATCAATCAGAATTTCATCCAAGTTGAAGACCCGACCATTAGGTGTTCTGATCGCAAGAAAATTGATTTCCACATCATGATCATCATACCAATTCTGGATCTTCATGTTGATAGCGTTATCACTGATAGTGCTCGAATTTAGCGCCAGTTCCGTTGCTGTTGACGCAAGGAAGTCTTCATCTTCAATCGAACATGGCGGATGAAAAATCGCAATTTTCAATTGTTGAAACAGCCGAGTCTTGAAAAAAGTGGCTGGGATGACAAATGGAACCACTTCATTGTTATCAAGGCACAAGCTTTGCACATTTGGATTATCACTCATACATTCCATGAAGGCGTCATACATTGCTTGGGTCACATGCACCTCCCATTGCGGAGCTCTACACAAAGCTGGAATTTTGCGGAGCAGTTCTTCTGGCCAATGCTTACAAGCAATTTGAATGCTGTTGGTTGTTCCATTTTTGCCGTATCTGAACCGGTTTTCTAGGTACTGTAGAGCATCTTGACGGGCATTTCCAGGGATAATTTGTGCATTCTGGATTTCTTGCTCTGATCTGAAATCGATCTATGTATTTTTAAAAAATTCTGAAATTTCGGAGCTCACCTTACAAGCTTATAGGTATTTGGAGCACTTTGCAAGAAATGCAAGCTGACTTCCCGATTAGTAGGATATTGAAGACAGATTTGAAGATTCTGATCATTTCCTATTTCTGCCAATTTCACAGATTCTGGAGCAGTTGTGTCAAACTTCTGAATCTCTGTGTTGCTCAATTTTGAGCACTGGGCATACTGGCTCAACTCGCTAAGGCCACAATATGAGAGACAATGCTCGCGGAGCTCTGGAGCGAGAATTCCCCAAGTTTTGAAGGTTTCCATCTGAGAGACAAATAATTGGAGGGTTTTAAAAGTAGAAATAATGTGAAAGTGTATAGAATAGGTTTACTACATAAACAAAAAGGGATTATTGTCTCATTATCTAGACTCGTTGCCTAGGAGTCAAAAGGGAGTGCAGGTGGAAATGGGATTAATTGGGTATTAACATATATTTTATGAGTATAGAGGGGATGAATGGAAAAAGTACGAGAAAAGATGAAAAAGCCAATTCACAAGAAGAGTAATAAACTCATGATCGACGAGTCGTATGACTGATGAAAACATTTTGTTTTGAATTTCATCACATATGTTTTTTTCATGGTACATGTCGATGACTAACTCAATTTGTTTGAATGGTGAACGCTTATTCGGATGGAAAAAGTATTGGGATCCAAATTTTAGTAAGTATAGCTAGAAATAGTTTGCAGAACGTTTGGAAACTTTTTTTCAAATGATTAGAATGCAAAACATGAGATGAAACGTTTTTTCCGAATTTCCAGAAAAAAAATGATTCTCAAATTTCAACATCTTGTAAAAAATATATGAACAAATAAATAGAAAAAGTAAATACCATAAAAAGTTTCTTAGGAATGAGATATTGTTTTTAAAAAAATTTTTTTTCTGTTCAATTTTTTAAATGAATAAACTTTTCAAAATCAGCTTCAGATTCGAATATTCTATAGTAAAAACTAGTTTAGACATTAATGTGAAGTAAAAAGAATATAACTAGACACCACATTATGCCGCATAATGAGAAAGAGAAAAAGGCACAGCTGCATGATGACTGGTCAATAAAAAATCTCAATAGACAATGAGGCATCACGTGAAAGTTGGTAACATCTGGCAAAAAGCGACCAAGGCGACATGTAAAACAATCACTCAATAGTTGTAAAACTTGGTTCTTCATTGTTCTGTATTAGAAGCGCTTATAAAACGTGATGAAGCGCCATTTTAAGGAAAAAACACATTTCATTCAAAACAATTAGTTTATTGAGAAAATTTTCATAATATGGTTCAGACAAACTTTCATCAATCTTAAGTTAAATCAAAATGCCATCCTTTGAACGTCACTTCAGTTAACAGCGGGTGTACCCTAGTATAAGTTTGAATACTTCCCACATTTCCATCTTCACTTTGAACTAGCAACCTTCCATCATCATGAACAAATGGAATATCTTGCAAAACGTTGTTTCCAGTTAATTTCATATTACAAAGGTTTAGTACGAAAAACCGCAATTTCACATCACCCTCGCACCAGTTTCGAATTTTTCTGTTTATTGCAGCAATGCTTATTGTATCACATTCTAATTGTAGTGATTCAGCATTGCAACTCAAAAAGTCCTCATCTAACATGTTTCCCTTCACTTCGAAAACCACATTCACCAAGCGCTTGAAAAATCCTGACTTAAAGAATTCCGAAGGCAAACATGCTAACTCCCGATATGGCTTATAAACATTGAGATAAAGACAGCTGACTTTTGTTGTTCTATACATGAAACTCATGAATGCGTCCAGCATTATTGGATAGATGTGAACTCTCCATTTTTGAACTTTGAAAAGCGCTGGAATTTTGAGAAATTCTTCTGACGGCCATTCTTTACAGTCGACTCGTATTTCTTGAGTTGTTGTATACTTTAGTATTTTTTTCAGATACTCAAACGCTGTACGACGAGCATTACCGTCAACATTCAGACAATCCTCTAATGTATTGGACGTATGACATACATGGGTGTCGCACCTAGGAATAGAATCATTTCAAAATAATAAAAATTGATTACCTGATCAATTTATGTGTGTTCTCGGTGACAGCAAAAAACTGCCAGTAAAACGTTTTCTCCTTGGAATACTCTGCAGAAATCGCTATGCCACTGGCACCATCGTTAATATCCCGTACACTCAGTTTTTTTGGTGGAACCGTATTGAAACGCTGAATTTCTTCATTGCATAAATTGGAAAGTTGAGCATATTGTGACAGTTCTGTGGAATTGGAATAAGATAGAGAATACTCTCGAAGTTCAACTGGTAACTTGGTCCATTTTGCAAAAGTGGGCATCTGAATGGAACTTTCGTTTGATTATGCGACACAAAAAAAGAAAACAAACAAAAGAAAAAAACGACGCAAGAGAAAGAAAGAATGAACATCTGCGTGGTTGGACCAAATTAATCGATAAACTTTGAAAAGAGTACGTAAATCATGGAGACACAGATTCTAATATGGCTATGGAAATCGGACCATGCCTTGGGTTCACAAGCAATCAAAAGAATGGAGGTTGTGATGGCGCGTTTTGAAGATGGAACCAATTAATAACTGAATTTCAATGAACCGATATCTCCATAGTTTTTTCACAAAACACAGTGTCAAAAAAATGTGTTTATTAAGAAAATTTTCATTGAAAAACTGGGAACCCTTTCACACATGGATAAAGTTATTGTTCGCGAAAACTTCAAACAATGTCAAATTACATTAATATTGCCATCCTTCAAACCTCACTTCAGTCGGTAACGTGTGTGCCCTAGTGAAAATTTGAACTTTTCCAAGTTTGCCATTTTTACCGTCAAATAGCATCTTTTGATGTTCAACTCTGAATGGTATGTCTTGCAGGATATCGTTTGGAGTTGGTTTTTTATTGCATAGATCAAGTTCGAAAAACCTCAATTTAAGACACGTTGTCCCAGGTTTTCGACATTTTTTTCGATAAAAGTGCACAATAATAAAAAAGTTGTCTCAGAAATCGATGCAACTTTTTCAGTGTGTTACTGGAATGAAAAGAGACACGTTTTGAGCTCCTGAATGTGTCACGTGTAATTTGTCTGGAATTACAGATGTGAGGAGTTTTTGAGCGAATTTAGTTCTTGATGATCAAAATTCCCCGAACAAAAGAGATTTCGACGTAAAATCAAATTCTGAGCAACTTTTCAGTTGTAAACTTTTTCCGTTTTCACCGTCTAAGGACTGAAAATCACGTTTTTATAGCTGAAAGTGCACATTTTCAGTCATAGCGCAATTTTAAGAGCCCCGTTTCCACCAGGCGATTTCATTTTCGAATTCTACATAAAATTTCCCACAAAATGGCGTTTTGTATAAGTGTGCGTCTCGGTGGCCAGAAACCGTTCCAGCCGTCTGAAATTGTCTGAAAATCACAAAAGTCGTCCAATCGAGTTGAGATAAGTGCCATTCGATAGAGAATTCAATTCTGAACAACTTTTCCAAAGGCATGTATATCATATTTTTACTCGTTCATGCTGAAATTGACAATTTCAGATAAATGATCTTCAAATTTGATAAAAGTCAAAGACGCATAACTCCGTTCATGTTGACAATACAAAAAAGTGATGTACTACAAAATTATAGTTTGAATCAAGACCTACCGAATGCACCCCTTGATGTGCAATTTTAATTGATTTTGACAGTAGTTATAGCGTTTTGAATGATGACCACATTTTATAGACATTTTCAGCTTTGAATGACAAAACTAGAAATGATCACTAATTTCATCTTATAGGTCATGATTATAGTTATATTTTTGCAGTTGATCATTTTTCGATACAACCATTTTCAGCCGATATATGAGACATTGAACACGGCCGATGAATTTCCACGTGTGCGTGTGTGTGCCTGCAGTACTGTACCAGATAGAAACGACTACAAGTCGCCCACAGTTGAGCATACTGGAACCGTTCTGCGGAGTTGGAATATGAAAGACCATGCTCTCGTAATTCAGATGATAACTTGTTCCATTTTGTGAAAGTAATCATCTGCAAAAAAGTTAATTTTGACATTGATTATGCGAAGCAGAAAACGACTACGAACAAGAGGAAGAAAAGACGCAAGAGAACCAAAGAATGAACGATTGCGTGCGTGGTTAGGATACGTTCATGAAGGCAATCAATAAACCATGAAAGGACAGTGTGTAGATTGAAGAGACATAGATTCTAATGTGGTTTGAGGATTGAACTAATTGAAGGTGCTATGATGATGCGTTCTGCAGATGGCATAAAAAATAGCACCTAATGGGTCCACCTAGGATTTTGTGATTCTATCCCTGAATGGTCATACAACTTCGGTCAAAATGAAAAAAAAAAACATTTGGAGAACCAAACTCAAAAAACAATTGCCCAATATGCTTCTGCATATTTCACATGACTACAAAAATTATTCATAATTTTATTCATATAGAAGTCACAATACATGTAAAAATCAAAATGGCTTTACCAATGAAAAGAGAACTCTAGAATATTAAAAAGACTTCATGAAAGAAATTGATTTTCATAACTGGAACTATTTCCATCCTTTTTGTCACTTGAATTGAAGATATAATAATTTTTCTTAACTCTGTTTCTTTTTTATACGTATGATTCGTTTAAATTTGGCTAGGTTCAGCTCAAAAGTCCTCTTAATATTCTAATGAAAAAGAACTACACTCAACAAGACTTCGGCTGTTTGTTCGTAAATATAAACATCTCTTATTTCGCCATCTTGACGTTCTATTTTGAAAAGTCCTCTTGTTTGACATTTGGCTCTGATTTGCAGATCTTGTAGAATAGTGTCAGTGTTTGGGTTTCTATTTGGAAGACTGACTCTAAACTTCGTCTTGGCTCCTCCTTCACACCATTGTCGAATTTTTTGGTTGATTGCATTGTCACTTATCATTCCACTTTTCACCTATAGCCATTGAGCATTGCAACACAAAAAATCTTCATCCGACATGTCTCCCTTCACGCCAAAGTTGACATACTCCAATTGTTTGAAAAATGTTGACTTGAAAAATTCTGACGGCAGACACGTTGTGTCTTGACTCCACGTATCAAGATGGAGCGAGTTGATGTTCGTTGATTTGTACATGAAGTTCAAGAAGTTGTCACACATTGTTGGATACATTTGAACTTTCCAGCGTGGCATTTTGGAAATCGCAGAAATTGCTTTTAGTTCTTCATGCGGCCATTCTCTACAACTCACATTCATTTCACAGATTTTCTCGGTTGCCATGTATTTCAAAAATTTTCCCAAATACTTAAATGCTGCTCGACAGGAAGTCTTATTAAAACTCAGATTTGCAGGATCTTGTCTAAAAAAAGGCAAATTATCTTTTAAAACCACAAAATAAATATTTCACCTGGTTGACTCTTCAAAAAAACAACAATCAAATTTTCTCCTTGTCGAATATCTAGCGCTAATTAAAGTAAAGTTGTCCATTTGATACACCATCAGAGTTGTTGGCACAGTTGTATTGAATCTCTGGATTTCTTCATCGCACAAATGAGAAAGTTGACTATATTGAAACCGGTCGCGGTTATCACAGTATGAAAGACCATGCTGTCGTAGTTCAGATGGTAACTTGTTCCATTTTGTGAAAGTTGACATCTGAAAAAAACGTTAATTTGACATTGCTTATGCAAAACAGAAAACGACTACAAACAAAAGGAGAAAAGGACGCAAGAGAACGAAAGAATGAATGGTTGCGCGACCAGGAAACGTTCATGAAGGAAATCAATAAACCATGAAGGGGTAGTGTGAAGATCTAATGTTTGTTGTAGCAATCTGTGCTAGACCTTATGTCTCATGCATCAGGTGGCCAAGTGGTTATGAATGTGCGTTTTGCAGATGGCATGAAAAATAGCACATGGTGGGTCAAACCAAGTCTTTGTGATACAATTCCTGGATAGTCATAGAACTCCACACAAAACTCTTTCTATAATATTAATGCTAGGGTTGTTTATTTATATCTTTATTCGATTAGATGTCACAATTTCATTACAAAAAATAATAGCCTGAACAGAAAAAAGAGGATATTAAAATATTACGGGCTTTAGAATATGAACTCTAGGAAATGAAGAGCTATTTTTGTATAGCCTTACTTATACGTCGTTATTATCGACAAGAAATGAAGATATAAATGTTTTTCTTAACTTGTTTAGTTCTAAAGTCTTTTTAATATTCTAATTGTGAAATTAAAATAACTACACTCGACAAGACTTCTGGTGTCCGATCATATATATGAACATCTCCTTTTTTGCCACCTTGACCATATATTCTGAAAAGTCCTGTAGATCCGGCGTCAAATAGCAAATCTTGTAGAATTGTGTCAGTGTTTGGACTTCTATTAGAAAGAGTAATCCTAAACGACTCTATCTTAGTTTCTCCTTTACACCATTGTCGAAGTTTTTGGTTGATTGCAATGTCACTTATTGTACCACTTTCCAAATGCAGGTATCGAGTATTGCAACACAAAAAGTCTTCATCCAACATGTTTCCTTTCACGTCAAAATTGGCAATCTCCAATTGTTTGAAAAATGTTGACTTGAAAAATTCTGACGGCAGACAAACTAAATCCCGGCTTGCGAAATTCGGACTGAGTATAAGTATTTTGACATTTGTGGTCTCATACATGGAATTCAGAAAATTGTCACACATGGATGGATACATTTGAACTTTCCATTTAGGAATATTGAAAATTACAGAAGTTCCTTCTAGTTCTTGCGGCCATTCCTTACAGTCCACAATTATGTCTTCAATTTCGGCGCTCGCCATGTACTTCAAAAATTTTTCCAAATACTTGAACGCTGCCTGGCAAGAACGTTTGTTATAGCAATTCAACGCCGTGGGATCTTGTCTGAAAGTAGGCGGATTTTCTAGAGAAAAACAAAATAGGTGTTTCACCTGATTAACTTATATGTGTTTCCATCAATTTCCAAAAAACGACATTCGAACTCCTTTCTGGTGGAATACGTGGCGCGAATCGAAGTAAAACGTGGCTTTTGCTGTATAATCAAATATTTTGGTGTAGTCGTATTGAATCTTTGGACTTCGTCATCGCAAAAACGAGATAGTTGAGAATATTGGAGTAGTTCGCGGCTTTTAAAGAATGAAAGACCATGCTCTCGTAATTCAGATGGCAATTTGTTCCATTTTGTGAAAGTGTCCATCTGAGAAAAACTTTAATTTTGTCGTTGATTATGCAAAACAAAAAAATATACGAACAAAAAAATAAAAAGACGCAAGAGAACCAAAGAATGAACATTTACGTGGTAAAGATGCGGACACAGAACCAATCAATAAATCATGACGAGACATGACGTTCGTAGATTGCGGAGATACTCAAATCTGGTTATGTGAATTGTTTTTTTTTGGACTAGACCATATGTCTCATGCCCCAGGTACGCAAACAATCAAATGAAGGGAGGTCGACGTGGTTAATATGGTACGTTCCGCAGATGACAACAATCGATGAACCATAATGAGATGGTGTGTGGATTGAGAAGGCATAGATGACAGTTAAAATATGTTTATTGATTTTTGAATAAATTGTATGATTAAAGAATCGTATATTTCATGCCACCCAAGAGTCATAAAGAAAATTGATGATAAATCAAAATCCCACCAAAAACGGAAAACATATGAAAAATTTTGATTTGATTTGAATGCTTTTAACTGGGTTTATTTCATGTGGTTGATCCACGATTTTTTGAAGTTGCTGGTTTTAGTAAAAAATTTAACAAATTTCAAACAGTTTATTGAACACATAATCTTGAAAAGACCGTTTAAAAACTTTACCAAGGTATGAAACGAACTCCTGTTTTGAAGATTACGACGCTTGACAAACTGGCTCCTCGAACATAGCTATGAACAGTTCCTTTTTTGCCGCCTCGGCCTTGAATTTCGAAACAATCATTTGGTTTTGCTTCAAATTGTAAATCTTGTAGAACAACTTCACTATTTGCTACTCTATTCAGCAGGACAATTCTAAACGATTTCATCGTGACATCCCCTTCACACCATTGTCGAAGTTTTTTGTTGATTGCAGCGTCACTTATTGTATCACATTCTAACTCCAGTGATTGAGTATCGCAGATTAGGAAATCTTTATTTGATATGTTTCCTTTTATTTCAAAACGTGCCTCCATCAATTGCTTGAAAAACATTGACTCGAAAAATTTTGACGGTAGACACACTAAGTCCCAAAGTGGCGAATGAACATTAAGGTGGAGGGAGCTGACTTTCGTTGTTTCATACATAAAGTTCAAGAATGTGTCCAACATATTTGGATAGATTTGAACTTTCCATTTCATTACTTTGAAAATTGTTGGAATTCTTTCGAATTCTTCATATAGCCATTCTTTACAATCGACACGCATCTCCCCAATTTTGGTTCTACACTTCAGAAACTCCTCCAAATACTTGATCGCGCTTCGATGAGCATTACCTCGAAGAACTGGATTATCACGAACATTTTCATGGTATTCTATTGTGTAAGGCATTGTTCTAAAATCATGCGTTTTTAAAAAATACTTGAAACAATTAGTTCACCTGATGAGCTTATGTGTATTCTCATTGACAACCAAGAAACGACAATAGAATATTTTTCCTGTCGAATACTCAGCACAAATCGTACTACAGTTGTCCATTTGATGTACATCCACATATTTTAATACAACTGTATTGAAGCGCTGGATTTCTTTATTGCACAATTTGGAGAGTTGAGCATATTGAAGCAGATCGCAGTTTTCACAGAATGAAAGACCATGCTTTCGTAGTTCCGATGGTAACTTGTTCCACTTCGTGAAAGTCAACATCTGGAATCATTTCCATGTAGTTGAAAACTATGAGTGAGAAGTACCAAGAAAAAACAAAAAGAGAAACAACAGGGGTCGTAAGGAAAGCAAAGTAAACGTTATTAGATTGATTCGCTATGCAGATAGTTTAGATTAGATGTAGATCTATGAGACGGTGTGGATTGAGGAGTCATAGGTTCTAATCTGGATATGTTGATTATACCATTATTGGCTGGACCATATGTCTTATGACGTAGGTACGCAAGCAATTAAAAGAAGGTAAGTCGACGTGGTTAGGATGGTACGTTCTTCAGATGACAACAATCGATGAACCATATTGAGATAGTGTGTGGATCGAGGAGAGATGTATGTCAGTTTGGATATACTCAATAAATGTGCTTCGTAAAACCATGTAGTCCGACAGTTTTACGGAAAAGTTAAAATAAATTGTAGAAAATTCGATACTCGAAATAAATAAACAATTGCCATTGATTGGTTCATTTCTATGCCTCTAATCCACAATTTCTTGAAACTGCAGGTATAAATAGTGAATAAAACCCTCAAATATCAAAAAATTTATTAAACACATAAGTTGGAAAAACTTCATGTTTTAAAAACTACAATACTGGACGATTCGGCTGGCAGGGGATAAAAATTAACTGTTCCTTTTCTACCACCTTGACCTTGAATTTTAGAACAGGTTCTTGATTTGGCTTCAAACTGGCAGTCGTGTAGAACAGCTTCATTACTTGTTATTTTTTTCAAAATATTAATTCTAAACTTCTCCATCGTGGTCTCACCCTTACACCACTGTCGAAGTTTTTGGTTGATCGCAGTGTCACTTATTGTATCGCAGTCCAACTCTAGCGACCGAGCGTTACAACTCAAAAAGTCTTCATCCGACATGTTTCCTTTCATTTCGAATTTCGCATGCACCAATTGTTGGAAACATGTTGACTTAAAGAATTCTGACGGTAGACACACTATGTCTCGATTCCGCGTATCGGCATGAAGATGAAGTGAGATGACGTTTGAGGTTTCGTACATGACGTTCAAGAAGTTGTCACACATGGATGGATACATTTCAATTTCCCAGCTCGGCACATTGAAAATTGCTGGAATTCTTCTAAACTTCTCAAGTGGCCATTCTTCCAAGTCGATGCGTATTTCCTCAATTTTCCCAGTCGTCATGTATTTCAAATTCTTCTCCAGATACTGAAACGATGCTCGGCAACAGAGTTCCGAATATGTTGAAACTTTGAAACATCGAAACATAAAGTTTCAGAAACAAACGTTTCAAGCTCATGTTCTAAAACTCTCTTTTCCGAAACATGTTGTTTTGAAACACGTGTTTCAGTCTTGTTTTGAAACAAGCGAGTTTCAAAACTGTGTTTCGAAACATGTTTTGAAACACGCGTGTTTTGAAACAAGTGTTTTGAAACTGTTTTGAAACTCGCCTGAAACACAGTGAAAGTTTCGAAACTTTCATGAAACTTTATGACGATAAACTGCAAATTTTGCTCAAAATATGTATATTTCCAAGGTTATTCTCTCTGCAAATTGCAAAATATACGAAGGAGATGAGTTTTTTAACGTTCATTGCACCGGTTGAAGCAAAACTTCGAAAATTTTAGTTACATATAGCTTTATTTGCATTTTTAAATATTTTCCAGAAAGAATAATTTACGAAATATACATATTTTGAGCAAAATTTGCAGTTTATCGTCATAAAGTTTCATGAAAGTTTCGAAACTTTCACTGTGTTTCAGGCGAGTTTCAAAACAGTTTCAAAACACTTGTTTCAAAACATGTTTCGAAACACAGTTTTGAAACTCGCTTGTTTCAAAACAAGACTGAAACACGTGTTTCAAAACAACATGTTTCGGAAACTTTTTCTGAAACATCATTTCAAAACTAGGGGTTTCTGAATTTTTTCGTTTCAGTTTCAGTTTGTTTTAGAAACTGTGTTTCAGTTCGGAACTCTGCTCGGCAAGCATTTCCTTCAACAGGCGGACAGTCCATACTGCCTCTGAAGAATTTAATGCTTTAGGAAACAAGAAATATATTCTACCTGATAAATCTGTGTGTGTTTTCGCTGTCAGCAAAAAAATGACATTGAAACTTTTTCCCAGTTGAATATTCCGCGAAAATCATTATGCCACTAGCCCCGTATTTCATGTTGGTCACTCTCAGATTTCTCGGTGCAATGGTATTCAACTTCTGAATCTCGCTATTGCACAAATGAGAAATTTGAGCATATTGGGACAATTCACGGTTTTGACAAAATGAAAGACCGTGTTCTCGTAGTTCCGATGGTAACTTGTTCCATTTTGTGAAAGTGAACATCTGAAACCAATTTATCAAGTCGCGAAATATGGTCAAGCAATATCTAGGCAAAACGATGAGAGGTAAAAAAAAGATGAGCGTAAGGAAACATAAGAGGGATCGTTATTAGATTGATGTGGTCTGCAGATCGTATGGATGAGGCAGTGTGGAGATTGAAGAGGCATCGATTCTAATCTGGTTATGTTTGTTGTAACACTTTGGGTTTTACCATATGCCCCATGCATTAGGTGCGCAAGCAAAGAAAATGAAGGTCGACCTGGTTGAGATGGCCCGTTCTGCACCACCATGAGATATACCAATCTGGTTAGGTACATTCACCACTTTGTATTAGAACATATGTCTCATACCTTAATTGCGCAAATAATTCAAAGAATGAAGGTCGATGTGGTTATGAGGGTGCGTTCTGCAAATGACAACAATCGATGAACCATAATAAGATAGTGTTTGGATCGAGGAGACATATATGACAGTCAGAAAATGTTTATTGATTTTTAAAGAAATAGTATGACAAAAGAATTGTATATCATATGGAAAACTAAAGATAAAATGAAATTATTCCAAAAATTGAATGTAGAATAAAGGATTGAATTTGATTGGTTTTTTTTTTCTGATTTACATATTCTAGACGTGGCTGATTTCAATAACAAATAAAACAAATATCAAACGATTTATTTATCACTGAAAGTTTGAAAGAAATAAGAACACAGTCTACCATATAGTCATACCAATATCATTCCAAAAAACAACTACGCTCGACAAGGCTTCGGTTGTTCGATCATATGCACGAAGAGTTCCCTTTTTGCCACCTTGACCTTCTATCACGAAATTTTGTTCCGGTTTGGCTTCAAACTGCAAGCCGTGTAGAACAGCGTCATCATTTGTTTTTCTATTCGAAATAAATATTCTATACTCCTCCATCTTGACTCCACCTTCACACCATTGCCGAAGTTTTCGATTGATTGCAATGTCACTGATGGTATCACACTTCAACTCTAGGTATTGAGCATTGCAACTCAAAAAGTCTTCATCTGACATGTTTACTTTCATTTCGAATCTAGCATGCACCAATCTTTTGAAAAACATCGACTTGAAAAACTCTGACGGCAGACACACAATGTCTCGATTTTGCGCATCAACATTAAGATAAAGTGAGGTGACGTTTACAGTTTCATACATGAAATTAAAGAAGGCGTCACACATGGATGGATACATTTGAACTACCAAACTCAACGCTTTGAAAAGCGCTGGCATTCTTCTGAACTCTTCATGGGGCCATTCTTCCAAGTCAATGCGAATTTCTTCAATTTCCCCAGTTTTAATATATTTCAGGGACTTCTCCAGATACTGGAACGCTGCGCGGCAAGCATTGCCGTCAATAATCGGACAGTCCATACTGCCTCTGAAAAAATCGTGTCAAATAAAACAAGAAGTATTACCTACCTGATGAATCTATGTGTGTTCTCGCTCTCAGCAAAAAAATGACAGTATAACTTTTTTCCAGTTGAGTATTCTGCGAAAATCGTTACGCCACTGGTACCATATTGCATTTTCGTCACGCGCAGATTTCTCGGTGCAATGGTATTCAACTTCTGAATTTCGTTATTGCACAAATGAGAAATTTGAGCATATTGGGACAATTCGCGGTTTTGACAAAATGAGAGACCATGTTCTCGCAGTTCAGATGGTAACTTGTTCCATTTTGTGAACGTGAACATCTGAAACCAATTTCATTAAATGGTAAACGATGGTAAAGCAAAATTTAGGCTAAACGATGAAACACAGAAAAGGTGGACGTAAGGAAACATTAGAGTGGACGTTATTAGACGTGTCCTGCAGATCGTGTAGATGAGACAGCATGTGAATTGAAGAGGACTCGATTCTAATCTGGTTATGTTTGTTGTACCATTGGTAGACCATATGCTCTCTGCCTCAGGTGCGCAAGCAATTAGAAAAATGAAGGTCGATCTGGTTGAGACGACGCGTTCTGCAATATACATAAGGCCACAATCGATGGATTATGATGACATACACTCTGTTGCATGGTTATAAAGGCACCCCTATTTTTGAAGTTTTCTCAAAAACTGTTGGTTTTTGGAAAATATCGTTATGATTTTCGGATAGAGGAGGTAAAATTAGGTATGGAAACAAATTTTTATTGAACACTAACTTAAAGTACAGAAAAAACGTCAAAAAATCCAAAAATCTGAAATTTTCACTGTTGCATGGTTATAAAGGCACCATATGACTTCGAGATTTCTGAAAAACTTTCAGACTATTCATGTATATTTTTGAGAATAATAATCCTCAAACCTCTCAAACTTGAAATTTTTCATGAACCTGTAACTTTCCAAATTGTGTCAAGCGTCATATCGACCATTATCTGGGCCAACATTGGGTTTCGCTTCCAATTTCGGCAAATTTGCTGATGAAGCTTGCGGCAAATCTCAAAAACTATTCATTCGGTTTTATTATTACTGTATTTATCATTTTAGTCAAAAATATAATCGAGATCAGCCCTAAAACAGCTAGTAGGAGACCAATTCAAGTGGATGAAGATTTCTTTTCCTTGCTTTATACACAAAGGGGCTACGAAAACATCCAAAGCCTGATGCTCTTGGCGGATAATGATGGCAAAATATAGAGAATTGTCAACTTGTTCAAAAAGTAAAATCGGATGATGCCACAGATGATCTGTGCTGCTGACAAACTTTTGACAACAAGCTTTCAAGCATTGAAGAAATACCCACTAACTGGAGCCTAGTAATTGATGTGGTATTTTGCCAAAATACTGTTATTCGGTGCTCATAGGAATATTTTTATGGTTAGAAACAATAATTGGACAGATCAGATAAACATATCATGTATCAACATTATCTGAGATTGTCCCCGACGCATTTCACAAAACTAAATTTCATTGGAGGAAAGTTTACGAAATGAGAATGATTCTCAGAGGCTACAAATGCCTAGCGGGGTACTGATAGCCTTTTTCCCAGCTTTCAAAATTAGGTAACAACATTTTTATTGTCATCGGAGGGCAAATGTTCTCATATCAGTCCCTTCAGATGGCGTTTTTTAGTTGAACATCATCTATTTTGCAGCTAATCGATCTCCTACTAGCTGTTTCAGTGCTGATCTCGATTATATTTTTGACTAAAATGATAAATACAGTAATAATAAAACCGAATAAATAGTTTTTGAGATTTGCCGCAAGCTTCATCAGCAAATTTGCCGAAATTGGAAGCGAAACCCAATGTTGGCCCAGATAATGGTCGATATGACGCTTGACACAATTTGGAAAGTTACAGGTTCATGAAAAATTTCAAGTTTGAGAGGTTTGAGGATTATTATTCTCAAAAATATACATGAATAGTCTGAAAGTTTTTCAGAAATCTCGAAGTCATATGGTGCCTTTATAACCATGCAACAGTGAAAATTTGAGATTTTTGGATTTTTTGACGTTTTTTCTGTACTTTAAGTTAGTGTTCAATAAAAATTTGTTTCCATACCTAATTTTACCTCCTCTATCCGAAAATCATAACGATATTTTCCAAAAACCAACAGTTTTTGAGAAAACTTCAAAAATAGGGGTGCCTTTATAACCATGCAACAGAGTGTAGTGTCGCAAGACCCGTTGCGGTAGAACGAAGATACACACGGAGTGACGTTTTTCGTGGCGGGGGTAATAACAACTGAATAAGTTTTGTACCTGTTTGGTTAAATAGTATATATATATATATATATATATATATATATATATATATATATATATATATATATATATATATATATATATATATATATATATATATATATATATATATATATATATATATATATATATATATATATATATATATATATATATATATATATATTGAACTGTTGTATCAAAAGGCGGGTTTGACGATTCACCAACAAATTCACAGCAGAAAGGGAAAATGTAGTTTCAAAAAGAGATCAAGTCTGTGGGGTTATTCTTGTGAGTCGTGTTTGTGATATATTGGAGTTTTTCTGCTTCAAAAGTAAAAACACCAAATACAATTTGAACACACTTCCAATCATTTATTAGTCTCAAAAACTTGACAAAACATTTGAATAGTTTCAAAAAAGCATCACACCGACTCACATCCTGAAGATTACATTACTTGACGAATCTTCTTCACGGAAAAAATTATGAACAGTTCCTCTTTTGCCACCGCGGCCCCGGATTTCAAAAAAGTTCTTCGGTTGGACATCAAATTGCATTCCTTGAAGAAGTGCGTTATTATTCGCCCTTTTGTTCAAAAGAACAATTCTAAACGTTTTGATTGATGATTCACCGTCACTCCATTGTCGAAGTTTTTCGTTGATTGCAGCCACATTTAAGGTATCGCACTCTAGATTTAGCGATTGCGCATTGCAGCTTAGAAAGTCGTCATCCGATATTTTTCCTTTAACTTCAAGGTTGACATGCACCAACTCCTTGAAATATGTTGACTTGAAGAATTCCGACGGTAGACACACTGGGTTCCAATTCGGCGGATGAGCATAAAGATGAAGCCAACTGACGTTTGTGGTCTCGTACATGAAATTCAGGAAATCATCACACATTGTTGGATACATTTCAATTTTCCAACTTGGTACTTTGAGAATGGCTGGATTTCTTCTAAACTCTTCAAATGGCCATTCTTTACAATTGACGCGAATTTCCTCGATTCTCCCAGTCGTCAAGTGTTTCAGAAATTTCTCCAAAAACTTCAACGCTTTTTGGCGAGCATTACCTTCAAGAACTGGATAATTGTGAATGGCATCATAGAACTTTACCAATGGGTCGTATCTAAAAAAAATCTGATATGTTTTTTTAGAAAAATTATTTTACTTGATAAATTTATGTGTATTCTCACTGACAGCCACAAAACGACAATAGAACTTTTTTCCTGATGAATACTCTGCACCAATCGAAGTAACGTTATACATTTGCCAAATATCCAAAACGTCTGGAGTAACTGCATTGAACCGCTGGACTTCCTCATCACAAAAATGCGATAGTCGAGCATATTGGAACAGTTCTCTGGGTTTGGAATATGAAAGACCATGATGTCGTAGTTCAGAAGGTAAGTTGTTCCATTTTGTGAAAGTGGGCATCTGTAGAAAAAATAACTTCTATTGAGAAATCAAACATGGAAAACACAAAACGACAGTGAACAGAAAAAGGACGCTACGCGAGAAAATGAACGCAAGACTGTTTGCGTGTTCAGAATGGCGCGTTGTTAGAATCGATCAATAGACCATGAAAAGACAGTGTCATCGAGGCATGAAAATACAGTGTCACCACAAAAGATGTTTTGATGTCCAAACCTGTTTAGAGTTGATGATTTTGTATTTTGAGTTCCATAAGAATGTTAAGAAATAAGAAAAAGGAAACCGCGAACAGTTCAAGAAAGTTCCACTGATTAGAAAATCATAAAATCTGATTTGGCTTATGTTTGTGAAACATTTTTGAAATTTCCAAAATTTTGTCGGCTTGACAAACAAATAAAACACAATTTAAAACATTTATTGATCACCGAATTTCAACAAAACGTCAGAAAAATCCACTTAGGCGCTACATCAGTTTTCTAAAGACTACAACGCTTGACAAATCAGCTGTCCAATTGTTGATATATACCGATCCTTCTTTGCCGCCTTCACCAATAATGTCAAAACGGTCAGGTGGTCTGACTTCATATATCAAATTCCGTAGAACAAAGTCTAGATCCGCTTTTCTATTCGAAAGTACAATTCGAAATCTTTTCCTCCGGATTCCAGCTTTGCGCCATTGTTTAATTTTGTTGTTGATCGCAACATCACTTATTGTATCACAGTCTAACTCTAGCGAGTGAGCATTTGAGCCTAGGAAGTCGTCATCCGAAATCTTCCCTTTCACTTCGAATATTACATTTGCCAATTTCTTGAAAAACGTTGACTGAAAAAGTTCGGACGGTAGACACACTAATTCACGATTCCGTTGAGAAGCATAAAGATGGAGCCATATGACGTTTGTGGTCTCGTACATGAAATTCATGAAGGCGTCACACATTGACGGAAACATTTCAATTTTCCATTTTGCCACTTTGAAAATTACTGGAATTCTCCGAAACTCTTCAGATGGCCATTCTTCACAGCTAACGTATATTTCCTTGATTGTGTCGATTGTTGTGTATTTCAGTAGTTTCTCCAGATACTTGAACGCGGTTCGACGAGCATTTCCTTGAAGAACAGGATGATCCGAAAATCCACCACCTTGAAAACTAGCTGTATCAGGGCTGTATCTAAACATGGGGGGATTGTTATTTTTTTGTCACAAAAAAAGTTTACCTGATTAACTTATGTGTATCGTCACTAACAGCGAAAAAACTACAGTAGAACATTCTCTTTGTGGAATACTCAGCAAAAATTGTTATGCCACTGGCACCATCGTTAATTTCTTTCACAATCAATTTTTTGGGTGAAAGCGTATTATATCGCTGAATTTCGTCATTACACATATGGGGTAATTGAGCATATCGAAAAAGTTCTTTGGAGTTGAAATAGGAAATATTGTGTTTTTGTAGCTCATTCGGTAACTTGTTCCATTTTTTGAAAGTGAGCATCTGTAAAAACATTTTTCATGGAAAAAAAGGATTTAGAGAAAAGGTAAACGCAAGCAAACAAAAAGTGGTATTTTCAATTATATGTGAATAGAGACACATATATTCATAGATTGCCATCAAAACCTTCTGGCGCGCCCATCTGCCCCACGCCCTGTCATACAAATTGTTCCACGCGGGATAATGCGACATAGATCCAATCTAGGTCTGTTAATTGTACCATTTTGGGTTTGGCCATATGTCCCATTAGGTATGAAAAGAGACGTAAGGAGATGGAAAGGATAATGTGACTGACGGTAGAATCGATTCGGTGCCCCATAACAGGAGAATATGTGAATAGAGGGGGCACCAGGTTGAATCTGGATAAGTGTATCATACCATCTTTTGTTGAACCGTGTCTTTCGTGGTATTCAAATCTCATAATGATGATATGAATGTGGCAGTTAATGAAAAAACTATAATTCAAACTCGATGTAAAATGTATTTTCTCAACTGGAATTAGTGAGTCATATAGATAAATTAGGAAGCCATGTTTCATTCAATCACTTTATTGGTCAGAACAAATTTGAGAAGCGTTAAAATACTCTAAATGTTATCAATCGATTCGATGAAAAGTAAATTGTTCCTTCTCTCCCATTTTGACGTCGAATTTTAAAACTTCCATCGATGTTTACAACCGGTAAGTTGTGCAATATGACACTTTGATCAAGTTTTCTGGTCGACCTTTTTATTTCGAAAGCTCCAAACTCAACTTGACTATTGTACCAGAGTCGAATTTTTTCGTTAATGGCAATGTCCGTGATTGTGTCACACCGTAACATCAAATAGAATGCTTTTGAACTGAGAAAATCTTCATCCGAAATAATTCCTTTCACCTTGAAATCCACATGCTCCAACTGTTTGAAAAGATCGGACACAAAAAATTGTGCTGGTAGACACATACGTCGGTCATCCTTTGCACTCGCACAGAGTCGAAGTTTTTTGACATTCGTGGTTTTATGCATAAACTTGACGAAACTGTTTGACATTGATAAATACATGTGAACCACCCAATGAGGTACTTTTAAAATTGCTGGAATTCTCTTAAACTCTTCATATGGCCAATTTTCACAGTTGATGGATATTTTCTCAATTTTCGTGGTTGTCGTGTACTTTAAAAACTGTTCCAGATACTTGTACGCCGCTCGACGAGCATTTCCGTCAAGAATTTAATGGTCATCGAAATTCCAATACCTACCATACCAATTATTGGTTCTGAAAATAAAGAAAGCATTAAAAAACCGGCTCTACTGAAGTTAATGGGTTCTTTGAGAAAAAGTCGATCCGAAGACCGATAGTAGATCCTTTCCATATTTGTGGATCCGGTTCTTTAAGTTGGTTCGAAGTCCTATAAGTATTTGTTAAAGTAGGCCCTTCGGAATTAAAAGTAGGTCCGTAGACTTACGTGCCAGAAACAATATGTAAATGAAGACAGTAAGCATCGCAAGATATTTTGGTATACCCAGATCTACGAACCTACTTTTAATTCCAAAGGACCTACTTTCTCCGAAGACCCTACTTATTGGTCTTCGGATAAATTAAATTTGTTGTTTTGTACATAAGGTTCATGAAGCTACTGCACATTGAGAAACTAGTGGTAACTTTCCAATTAGATACTTTCAAAATTGCTGGAATCCTCAACAATTCCTTAAATGGCCACTTTTTACAATTGATTTCTAGTTTTTCAATTTTTGTGGTCGTCGTGTGTTTCAGTAGTTTCTCAAGATACGTCAACGCTGCATCCCGAGCATTTCCTTTGAGAGTTTGATAGTCATCAAGTCTCCCACTCAAACTAGCGTAGAAATAGTGTCTGTAAAAGAATTAATTATGAAAATCTGGGAAAAACACAATCAACCTGACTAATTTATGACTGTCCTTATCGGCAGTCACAAAAAACAAATCGAACGTATGCCTCAAACGATACTCGAAACGAATTTTTATTCCATCATTCGGCGATGCAAATTCTTCTATACACAGCGATTTCGGAGCAATATTGTTGCGTTTCTGCACTTCTTCATTGCACAATTGAGACAGTTGAGCATATTTGAACAACTCTTTGGAGTTAAAATACGAAAGACCATGGTCTCGTAGCTCTGATGGTAAATTGTTCCATTTTGTGAAAGTATGCATCTGAAAAAAGATGTGAGAAATAGATATCAACAAAAACGATGGTGCAGAAAGAAACGCAAAAATGTATCAATGAACGTTTGCGTGGTTAGAATAGTGCGTGTTGCACGAAATATTGATTGGATCCACCAAGATAGGATAGTGTGTTGAGTGACGAGATTTCGACTCATATGGTGATGTTCCCACTACACCTGTTCATATATTCTTCCAAAATCAATAGGATACCCCATATGATGCCCCATGAATGCAAATTCAAGGGAAACAAGCGCAAAAAGAATATCTGTATTGTTACGTTCGTCGTATGATGTCTGTCGATCGATGCAACATAACGAAAGAGTGTATCAATTGAGAAAACATAGATCATGATCTGCAAAGACAAAAGAAAAAAACGCGAAGAAACAAATGAATGACCGTTGATGTCGTGTTACGTTCTACATGACATATTGATTGTATGATCTACAACAAAGAAGTGTGTGAATTGAAGAGAAATCTACTTTGTGTGACCCAAACATCAAACCGCATCATTGGGCATTGGGAAAAAACAGTTTTTTTGAAGAACGATTCCGGTTTTGTTCATATTAAAGAGTTATTGATTTAATAAAATTTATTTCCATAAAACATTTCTCAAGATACACTAAACATCATTTCACTTCCAGAACAACTGTAAAGACCAACTTTTCCATCTAGACGATGAATTCTAATGCCTTTAGGATTGTTCACACGTGGCAAGCCTAGAAGAACAATGGTTGTGTTAAAACATCCAAATCCTCCAAATCCAAGTGAAATTTGAAGATTATTCAACTCGATTTCACCTTTGTACCACTGTCGTAATTTTTTGTTGATTGCCCGATCCGTGACTGAATCACATTTCAAACGTAACCAATGTGCTTTGGAGGCCAGAAAATCAAAATCGGAAATGTTTGATTGAATATTCAAATCTGCATGTTCCAACTGCTTGAAGAAATTCGATTCGAAAAATCCAGACGGCATAAATGTTGAGTAGTTCGTTTCGAGGTGTAGCTTCTTGACATTTGTGGTTTTGTACATAAGGTTTATGAAGATATGACACATTGATGGACTGGTGGTAACTTTCCAATCAGATACTTTGAAAATTGCCGGAATAGTCGACATTTCCTCAAATGGCCAAACTTTACAGTTCACTACTAGTTTCTTAATTTTCGTAGTATTTGTGTACTTCAGCAGTTTTTCTAGATACTTCAAAGCTGCTTGACGAACATTTCCTTCGAGGGTTTGACGATCATCCAGTTTACCATGCAGACCAGTGGGAAGGCAGTTCCTGGAAATGAATAAGTTATAAAAAATTTGAGAAAACGATCCAACCTGACTATTTTATGAGTATCCTCACCAGCAGTCACAAAAAACAAATCAAACGTATGCTCCAAATGATACTTGACGCGAACCATTATTCCTACATTTTCAGATGCGAATTCTTTTATAGAGAGATATTTTGGAGCAATGCTATTAAGCTTCTGGATATCATTATTGCACAAATGAGACAGTTGAGCATATTTGCCCAGTTCCTTGGTATAACAATACGACAGGGAATGCTCTCGTAGTTCAGATGGTAGTTTGTTCCACTTTGTGAAAGTTGACATCTGTTAAAAGTTGCATTATTAGAAACACATATTGAGCAGAAGAATTTAGAAGGAAAATCGCAAGAATGTAAGAATGGACGTCTGTGTGGTTAGAATGATGTCTCTTGCATGAAATATTGATCGGATACACCAAGATGGAGTAGTGTGTGTTTAGACGAGACGTCGACTAATGTGTAGTTGTTTCCATTACATCTGTTCATCTCGTCTAACAAAATCAATAAAATGCCTCATGACGAGACACGTCAACACATAAAAGACGTTGAAGAAAATGCGAACGCAAGGAAAACAAGCGCAAGGAAAATATCTGTATTGTTACGTTCGTCGTAGGATGTCTGTCGATCGATGCAACACGGCGAAAGACTGTATCGATTGAGAAAACATAGAATATGATCTGCAAAGACAAAAGGAGAAACGCAAAGAAACAAATGAATGGCCGTTGGTGTCGGGTCACATTCTACAACACATATTGATTGGATGGTCTATTACAAAGGAGTGTGGGAATTAATGAAACACCTGTTTTAATCTGGATAAGTGACCCAACCATCAAAGCTGTTGGAGTTGAGAGAACAAAAGAAAGCTGAAATAACTAACAGCTCTGGTAGCGGTCCATACGGATAGGTGATTGATAGAAAATAATAATACTTTATTAAAGAGTTTGCAAAGTTAAGTAATTAATGAAAAAACAATGATATCCTTTTAAGTTTCAATAAAAACGATTTGCATAGTTGCAAAATAGACAAAACGGCCAATTTTTCCATCTCGACGATGAATTCTTATGTTTTTAGGATTAATTCCAACTGGCAAGCCTTGAAGAATAGTTAGGGGATTCAATGTTCTGTTTCTAAGAGATATTTGAAGATGTTTCAGCTCAATTTGACCATCGTACCACTGCCGTATTTTTTTGTTGATTGCGCCGTCGGTGACCGTAGCACACCTTAAACTTAACCAGTTTGCTTTTGAGGCTAGAAAATCAACGTCTGAAATGTTTGCTGTAACATCTAAATGTGCATGCTCCAACTGTTTGAAGAAATTCGACTCGAAAAATTGAGCCGGTGGACATATTAACCAGTCCGTTCTGAGAGTCAGTTTTTTGACATTTCTGGTTTTGTACATAAAGTTTAGGAAGCTATTGCACATAGATGGACTAGTGGTAACTGTCCAATCAGATACTTTCAAAATCGCTGGAATTTTCAGGAATTCTTCAAATGGCCAAACTTTACAGTTCACTACTAGTTTCTTAATTTTTGTTGAATTCGTGTATTTCAGCAGTTTTTCTAGATACTTCAAAGCTGCTTGACAAACATTTCCTTCGAAGGTTTCACGATCATCAAGATTACCATGCAGAGCAGTGGGAAGACAATTTCTGCAAAATGATTAAATTATGAAAAATTAGCAGAAAAAACGTTACAACCTGACTAACTTATGAGTATTCTCTCCAGCAGTCACAAAAAACAAATCAAACGTGTTCTCCAAATGATACTCGACGCGAACCATTATTCCAACATTGTCAGATGCAAATTCGCTTATCCGTAGAAATTGTGGAGCAATTCTATTGCATCTCAGTATTTCTTCATTGCACAAATGAGACAGTTGAGCATATTGTCCCAGTTCTTTGGTATAACAATATGAGAGGGAATGCTCTCGCAATCCAGATGGTAATTTTTCCATTTTGTAAAAGTAGACATCTGAAAAAAAAAATTTCGGTATAAAAACATTAATTAAACAAATCATCAATGACAACATAAAAGTGAGCGAAAAAACAATAAACGTAAGGAGATCGTGTAAGTAGTTGCAAGAATGCGGTCATCATACGGGGATCGATTGGACACACCATGACAAGACAGTGTGTTGATTGAGGAGACATAAATGTCTATATGGATACGAATCGCACCTGCTGTCCTGATGTCTTACGCTACGTTCTGTGTAGACACATAAAAGAAGGGTTTTTTTAAATTCATTCATTGGCGGATTGATGAATCCATGCAGAGTGCATTCAGAATATATTGTATTGTCGATTAACCCTAGATAAATACCGCAAAAGCTCAGGTGGCGCTTTAGTCAAATTGTTTTTCTGTTTCCAATAAGTTCAAAATGCTGTCGAGACACAGTAAACATGATTTCAAAAAAAAAACAAATCGTATCAACTTCGTCGTTCTGACGATAGCATCAAAACTACATCTTTTTAACTTTATTTTTTTTATTTTATCTGAAAAAGTTGGAACTTTTTATTGATAACACAAATTGAATAGAAGATACTGAAAATTAATCCACATGCTGAAAAATTGTAAAAACATCCAACTTTTCCTATCTAAATATGTTAACTATATCTGTACAACGATCTTAAAAAGTCACTAATTTAATTATATTTATTTTCACAATACGTTTCTCAAGTTACAGTAAAACTCACTCCACTTGATGCGAAACTGTAAAAAGATCCAACTTTTCCATCGTGACGATTAATTTTATGGATTAGGGGAGTATCGATTATAAACGGTAAGCCTTGAAAAACAGTGTTAGCATCCAGTGTTCTTCTTATGAATGTTATTTCAAGATATTTCAACTCAATTTGACCATTGTACCACTGCCGTATTTTTTTGTTAATTGCGTCGTCTGTGATTGTATCACATTTCAAATTAAGCCTATTTGCTTTTGATGCCAGAAATGCATCATCTGAAATGTGTGCCTGAACGCAGTTCAAGCTTGCATACTCCAGCTGCTTAAAGAAATTTGACTCGAAAAAATGAGCCGGTAGAAAATAAGAAGATAACCAGTTTGTTCTGAAGTTTAACTTTTTGACATTTGTATTTCTGGACATAAGGTTCATGAAGCTATTGACCATCGTTGTATCAGTGCTAACTGTCCAATCAGATACTTTGAGAATTGCTGGAATTCTCAACAATTCTTCAAATGGCCATTTTTTACAGTGGACTACTAGTCTCTCAATTTTCGTGGTGTTCGTGTATTTCAGTAGTTTCTCAAGATACGTCAACGCCGCTTGGCGAGAACTTCCTTCAAGTGTTTGATAGTCATCAAATTTCCCATACAAACTAGCGAAAAGATAGTTTCTAAAAAAATAATAAATTTTGAAATACTGGGAAGAAAAACTAACCTGACTAATTTATGAGTATTCTCATCGGCAGTCATAAAATACATATCGAACGTATGCCCCAAATGATACTCGACACGGATCTTTATTCCAACATTATCGAATGCGAATTCTGACACATACAAACACTTTGGAGCAATTTTATTGCATTTCTGCACTTCTTCGTGGCACAAATCAGACAGTTGAGCATATCTGAATAACTCTTTGGAGTTACAATACGAAAGACCATGGTCTCGTAGCTCTGATGGTAAGTTGTTCCATAGTGTGAAAGTTAGCATCTGAAAAAAAGATGTAAGAAATAGATATCAACAAAAACGATGGTGCAGAAAGAAACGCAAAAATGTATCAATGAACATCTGCGGGTTAGAATGATGCGTGTTGAATGAAATATTGATTAGATGCATCAAGGTGGGATAGTGTGTGGATTGACGAGACGTCGACCTATGTGGATCTGTGTCCATTACACCTGCTTTTATATTCTTGCAAAATCAATAGGATGCTCATGACGAGAGACGTCGGACCGAAAGAAAATGCAAACGCAAGAAAAAAGAGCGCTAAAAGGACATTTGCGTAGTTCATTCACCATGTGATGTCTGTCGATAGACGCATTCAAAACATTTTATTGTTGACGAACAGTAAATGAAACTGCAAAATTAAAAATGAAACCAATCACTCCAGTTTCCCCATCTGAACGTTGGAGACAAGATTCTCCTTGGAAGTCTACAAACGGCAAGTTTTGGAGAACGAGCTCTTTATTCCATATTCTGTTCGATCGTGTGATTTTAAAGCAGTCCAATTCAATTTCGCTGTCGTACCATTGTCGAATTTTTGTGTTGATCGCAATGTCACTGATTGTATCACATCTTAACTTAAACAGACGAACATTTGAGCTCAAAAAATCATCATCAGATATTATCCCTTTTACATTCATATCTGCTTTTGCCAATTGCGTAAAAAATGTCGAATTTAAGAACTGCGGTGGTAGGCACACCAAACGCCGGTTGTCCTGATTTGTATCGATTGTAAGTTTTTTGACATTTGAAGTGTTGTACATGAGATTTATGAAGAAGTCAAGATTTGATGGATATATGTAAACAGACCAGTTTGGTGCTTCGAGAATTGTTGGGATTCTTGTAAACTCTTCAGACCATTCTTTGCAGTCGATGATTAGTATACACTCAATTTTAGTGGTCCGTGTGAATTTGAGAAGCTTTTCTAGGTACTCGAACGCTGCTTGGCGAGCATTGCCTGGCAGAATGTGAGGATCATCAAGTCTCTCAAACTTGTCAGAATATTGATAGTTGGTTCTGAGAATGAATGAAATATTTTTTTAAAAACCAAACAGCTACTAACCTGACTAACTTATAAGTGTCCTCGCTGGCAGCCACGAAATACAAATATAAGTCCGGTTTGGTATGATGTTCTGCATGAATCGATATTCCTTCGTTGCCATTGCTCAAATCTCTCACTTGTAGATAATCAGGGGCAAGTGAGTTGAACTTTTGCACTTCATCATTGCACGCATTAGACAGTTGTGAATACTGATTCAATTCTTTGAAGAGGTTATAAGAAAGAGAATGCTCGCGTAGTTCCGATGGTAACTTGCTCCATTTTGTGAAAGTTGACATCTAAAAAGTTGACATCGTGAAAATCGAGAAGAAGCGAAGGAATAGAGAATTTTGACAAACAAATGCCTCGCAAGATGGTGGATGAATAGTAAGAAGAACACGAGTATGTAGAACAATGACCGTTTGCGTAGTGAGAGTGAGACGTGTTTTCTTTGGTGTTAGTATCGATTGATGTCTCTAGATGCGTTGTCACGTTTGTCATGTGGCATCGGCCGGTGATGCAACATGACGAAAGAGTATATTCTTTTGGAAGACGTAGATTTTGATCTGGATATGTAAACAACACCTGTCATATTAGCCCATTTGAGCCACATTTGCCCTCTGGGCACATTAAAAAAGTCAATTGAAAAAAACCAAGAACCGAGAAATACTTCAAGCATTGCTCTGTGTCTTGAACTTCAAATTCATGCACAATAATCTTATTGCATGGATTTTCAGTGATGCAACACAACATTATCCAGTCCGCTAAAAAAATAAACTCATTTCAAACATTTCATTTTTAACGAACATCAAATAAAATGACATAATTTAAAAGGAAACAAATCACTCCCGTTTTCCCATCTGAACGTTGAAGACAAAAATCTATGCGTCTGTCTACAAACGGCAAATTTTGCAGAACGATCTCTTCATTCCATGCTCTGTCCAATAGTGTTATTTTAAAGCTCTTCAACTCAATTTGGCTTTCGTACCATTGCTTAATTTTTGAATTGATTGCGATATCACTAATTGTACTACATCTTAACTGTAACAAAGGTGCATTTGAGCTCAAAAAATCATCATCCGAAACGATCCCATTTACATCGATGTCTGCTTCGGTTAACTGTTTGAAGAATCTTGATTTGAAAAACTGTTGTGGTAGGGACATCAAGCGCCCGTTGTCAATTGTATGGAGTGCAAGTTTCTTGACATTGGAAGTTTTGTACATAAGATTTACGAAGAAGTCGAAAATCGATGGGTATACGTAAACAAACCAATTTGGTGCTTCAAGAATCGTTGGGATTTTTTGAAACTCTTCAGGCCATTTTTTGCAGTCAATAATAATTAATTTTTCAATTTTAGTCGTCTTTGTGAACTTCAGAAGCTTTTCTACGTATTTGAACGATGCTTGGCGGGCATTGCCTTGTAGAATGTGAGGATCCTCAAGTCTCCCAATTTTGTCAGAAAATTGAAATTTGGTTCTGAGAATGAATGAAATATTTTTTTAAACCAGAAAGCAAAACTAACCTGACTAATTTATGAGTGTCCTCGCTGACAGCTACAAAGTACAAATAGATGTTTTTCGACGGCGAATACTTGGCATGAATCATTATTCCGTCAAAACCGTGTTTCAAGTCTCGGATATGCAGATGTTCTGGTGCGGTTTTGTTAAACTTCTGGATTTCACTATTGCACATGTTGGACAGTTGGGAATATTGGTTCAATTCTTTTAAGTTAGTATACGAGAGAGAATGCCCTCGTAGTTCCGATGGCAGCTTGTTCCATTTTGTGAAAGTTGACATCTGGAAAAAAAACTCACTGAACGGTAATCGTGAGAAACTAATTTTAAGAACGATGGCGAAGAAAGAAAATGGACGCAAGAAACCGAACGCAAGAAAATGGTATGAGTGGTTAGGAAAATGCGTTCAACATGCGTTATTGATCTTGACTGAGGTGACGGAGATTAGTGTCTTGACATGTCATATGGCCACCGCAATAGAAAATGAAGAAATGAATGTGTGCCTTTTTTTTGCTTGCCACTGTAGGTCTTGATCTCGATATGTCAACAACACCTGTCATATTAGCCCATTTGGGGCCACATTTGCCCTGTGGTCACATTAAAAAGGCCAATCGAAAAAACCAAGAACCGAAAGATACTTCAAATTTACCTCCGGCTCGCGACTCCGGTTTATCCATAGATTTTCAGTGACGCATCATAAAAGCATTAGGGCCGATAAAAAAAGTAAAATAATGTCAAACAATTTATTAATTGAAAAATAAAAAACGTTGACGAACAGTAAATGTTATTGCAATATTGAAAATGAAACGAACAACTCCGATTTTACCATCGGAACGTTGGAGACGAAATTCTCTATCTCTGTTTATAAACGGAAAATCTTGTAGGGCGAGCTCTTGAGTTATGAACGGCAAGTTTTGCAGAACGACGCTTCTATTTACCACTCTGTTCGGGTGTGTAACCTCGAATGTTTCTAAGTCAATTTGGCTTTCGTACCATTGACGAATTTTGGTGTTGATTGCAATGTCACTGATTGTATCACATGTTAACTTGAACAAATGAAGGTTCGAGCTCAAAAAATCATTATCTGAAATCATCCCTTGTACATTCATATCTGCTTTCGTCAGCTGTTGGAAGAAACCGGATTTGAAAAATTGCGTAGGTAGGCACACTAATTTCCGATTTTCCAAGTTTGTGTCAAAAATGAGTTTTTTGGCTTTTGAAGTTTAGGTAGTTGACGACAGTGTCGCAATTTGAAGAATACAAGTAAATGAACCAACTCGGTGCTTTGAGAATTGTTGGAATACTCATAAGTTCCTCAGGCCATTTTTTGCAATTCACGATAATCAAATTTTCAATTTTTGTCGTCTTTGTGAACTTCAGTAGTTTTTCTACGTATTTGAATGATGCTTGGCGGGCATTTCCTTCCAGAACGGGATGGTCTTCAAATCTTTCATGCATGTCAGAAAAACGAGAGTTGCTTCTGAAAATCAATAGAAAAAGGTCAATGAAACACTTAAAACAAAATTTTTACCTGACGAACTTGTATGTATTCTCACTAGCAGCCACAAAGAACAAGAACACGTCAACACTTGATGAGTATCTGGTGCGTATCATAATTCCATCGTTTCCATGCTTTAATTCCCTAACATGCAAAAGGTTTGGCGCAATGTTATTGAACTTCTGAATTTCGCTATTGCAAAAATTAGACAATTGTGAATATTGGTTCAATTCATTCAAATAGTTATAGGAGAGAGAATGCTCTCGAAGTTCCCATGGTAACTTGTTCCATTTTGTGAAGGTCGACATCTGAAAAAAAATGAATGAGTTTTTTTTCTTGAGATCAAACGAGGAAACAGCGAAAACGTTGAAAAACAAAAAATGCGAACGCAAGACGATGGATGAATAGTAAAAAGAACAAGAGTGAAAGAATGAAAGACTGCATAGTGGCAATGTGTGTGTTGTAGACTGGTCGTATCGATCGATGCCTCACGTGGAAATAGTATCTGAATCAAGGAGACTGAGATTTACATCTGCACCTGCTCTTGTGTTTTTCATAATAAAACAACGTACTTGGTAAGGAAACCAACGCAAGATTAAGAAAGAAAAGACGTGTTTGTGTTACGTACAAAATCGATTGAATGTCCCATGACGAGGTAATATATTAATTGAGGTGGCCAAGATTTCAACCTTGTCCTGGTCGGTGCACCTACTTGAATTATAACATCATAAATACAACGCTAAGCGAACATCAGAGTAAATCACGCTGGAAAGTTATCGTAGGATATCGTTTGAGAAGAACTAAGAAAAAACCTCCACAATTTCACTTTTTTGTATATTGAAAAAAAAATAGAGCTTGGTTTGAATAATTTGATGATTTTAATTCATTTTGCTTAATTTTCATATTGCAGAAGTGATGCGAACCGCTTTGCGCAAGGAAAAAAACAGAGACATCTAAAATAAGATGAAAAACGAGAATTTGAAAAACTTTATCAATTTCTAGTAATATTAAAATGACAACGACAATCACTTTTGAATCCATCACTATCAATATGCAATCTTCCAATTCTACCATCATCACGTTGAATTTCGATAACTGGTTCATCATTGTTCGCGGTCGGCAAGTTTTGCGAAATAATGCTCATATCCAATTTTCTCGTTCCAAGTAGGACTACAACAAATCCACTAAACTCAGCTCGTCCATCGTACCACTGTCGTATTTTCCTATTGATTCCATTTTCAGTGATTGTGTCACTTCTCAAAGACAACCATTTTGTCGTCAAGTTTGAGAACTCCTCATCTAAAATATTTGCTCTTATTTCCAAGTCTGCGAGCTCCAATTGTTTAAAAAAGTTAGATTTGAAAAATTTAGCAGGGAGAGTCTCGCGAGAGAAACGGAAGTTTATCGCATAAAGTCGTAGTTTTTTGACATTTGTAGTTTTTTCCATGACATCCATAAAATTTTTGTACATTGATGGCATACGAACTACCCAGTCGGCAACATTGAGAATCGCTGGAATTGCCATGAACTCTTCAAATCGCCATACTGAACATTCGATGCATACTTTCTTGATTCTTGTAGAAGTTGTATATTTTAACAGTTGCTCCAAGTACTTGAAAGCTTTTGCACGAGCATTTCCATCAAAAATGTGACAGTTGTCAAAAATGTCTAAAGTATCCACTGAAGTGTGGACGGTTCTGAAAAAAAAGAAGGTGACAAAGTAACAAAAAAAAAGTTGGACCTGACGAATTGGTGAGTGTTCTCACTAACAGCTACAAAGCACAAATTAAATTTTTTTCGTGACGAATACACAGCCGAAATTAGTACACCATCATAGCCGAGCAAATCTCTCACGAGCAAGCTTTCTGGTGCGGTTTTGTTAAACTTTTGAATGTCCTCATGACACATTCTAGAAAGTGGAGCATATTGGCTCAGTTCTTTATAATAACAGTATGAAAGACTATGCATACGTAGTTCAGATGGTAATTTAACCCATTTTGTGAAAGTTGACATCTGGAAAAAACTCTCTGCATGGTAATCATGAGAAACTAAAGTCAAAGGCAACAGTGAAGAAAGAAAATGTACGCAAGAAAATGGTATGAGAGGTTAGGAAAATGCGTTCATCATGCGTTATTGATTTTGATTGGTTGAGACGGAGATCTGCACATTGACATGCCACATGGCCACTGCAGTAGAAAATGGGGAATGTGTGACGTCATCAGAAAATGATGAACGCGCTGGGAAAACTAGGATGTTTCATTTTGAAAATATAGAAAAATAATGTTATTGCCAGAATCTTTGCATTTTTTCTCCATTACAATCTAAAATATTCAAAGGCTGAGAATCTGACCAAATCTTTTTCGTGGGACCAATTTCAACAATATAGGTGCTGCTCCTTCAAAGCTATCGTAGATATTCGTTCGAAAACACGTTATTTCCAGAAAAAAATAATACTTTATTCATAAATTTATTAGACACATAAAAATCATTCTGGTCTTCTACGACGAACTTTCAAACCATCAGTACTACTTTCAAACTGACATATATTGCTAGTTTTGGGTCCGAGCCTAATAATATTCAAAAGTCCAATTGCACCATCTTGACGCTTAATTTTAATAGATCCTCCATTATTCTCTGCAGCAGGACAGTTTTGTAGAATAATGTCTATATCCATTTTCTTGTTTTCAAGAATGATGCCGAAGGAATTGAGCTCTACTTTCTTTTCGTACCATTGTTGCATTTTTCGGGCGATTCCAATTTCACTAATTGTGTCACATCTTAGGTTTAACGAGCGTGTAGTGAAGCTCAAAAACTCGTCGTCTGATATTGCCGTCTTCACAGTCAAATTCGCATACTCCAACTGTTTGAAGAAATTTGATTCGAAGAATTGGGCAGGAAAGGACGTCAATTCTTCTCTATCTGACTCGGGTTCCTCAGTACTCGAAGATTCCATGGATCCCATGGATCCTAAAGATCCATATTGGTACACTCTCGCGTAGCCCGCCTCCCGATATGACCGATTGGTATAAAGAATCAGTTTCTTGACAGTCGTGGTTTCATCCATGACATCCATAAATTCGTTGTACATCAATGGCATGCGAACCGTCCAATCGGCAACATATAGAATCGCTGGAATTGCCATGAACTCGTCATAGATCCATTCTTCACATTCGATTTTTATTTGCTTGATTCTTGTGGAAGTCGTGTACTTCAGAAATTTTGCCAAGAACTGGAACGCTCTGTCACGAGCATTACCAGCAAAAATTGAGGAGTTTTCAAATTTCTCTGAACACTCAGCTAAACAGCTGACGCTTCTGGAAAAAATAAATGTAAAAAATAGTATCAAAAACGTTTTACCTGACTAGTTTATGAGTATTCTCACTAGCAGCGACAAAATACAAATAAATGTTTTTTAACGGCGAACACTTGGCATGAATCATTATTCCGTTAAAACCGTGTTTCAAATCTCTCATATGTAGATATTCTGGTGCAATCGCATTAAACTTCTGGATTTCGTTGTTGCAAAAATGAGAAAGTGGAGCATATTGAGCCAGTTCTTTGGTATAGCAAAATGATAGAGAATGCTCTCGTAATTCAGCTGGTAGTTTGTTCCAATTCGTGAAAGTGGACATCTGAAAAACTTCCATCTTAATCAAGGTTAACAAATGTGAAGTAAAAACAATGACAAAGAAAGAAAAGGGACGCAAAAGAACGAAAGTAAGGAATTGAGTGAGGGGTGAGGAGAGAATGTCCATCTTGCAGTATTGATTTGACGCACCGTGACGAGGTAGTGTCTAGATTGAGGAGACGTAGAGTTCCATCTGGGTATGTAGACATCTGTTTGTCTTTTGTTGCCATACACGCAAATTTTCGACAGTAGAAACGACGGCTATCAGGCCGTCAACCTGTTGCTAGCTCATCTCGAGAACGAATGAATCGTTTCAAAAACTGTTTGGAAGTTCCGATTGTACTTCTGAATATCAACATAGAAAATAATTGGGAAACAGAAATTCAACGTTGAGGTGGGGTTGTTGCATTTATTGACTTTTTAAAATATCTTTCTTACTAAAATTTTTTATTTTTTAATCAATACAATTTTTAATTTTTAAAACTTCTTTATTCACTGCAGAAAACTAGCAGCACTCAAGAAACATGAAATTCGAATGTTAAATCGTTAATATGGACAAATCCAACTTTTCCATCTTGTCGTCGGATTTTGATTTGCCCATCAGTATTTTCAACCGGTAAGTTTTGTAGAATGACGTCTCTGTTGAACTCTCTATCGACAAATTTGATTTCAAAACAGCGCACTTCAATTTGTCTTTCGTGCCATTTTCGAATTTTTGTGTTGATTGCAGTGTCTGTGATTGAGTCACATTTTATCCGAAAGAAATGTGTCTTCGAGATAAGAAAATCATAATCCGACATAATTCCTTCAACGCCAAGATATGCTTCTTCCAAGTTTTTGAAGAAATCGGATTTGAAAAACTCTGAAGGTAGGAATACATAAAAATCAGCATTGAGTATAAGTTTTTTGACATTTCTGGTTTCATACATAAAATCCATGAAGGCGTTGCACATTGACGGATACATTTCAACCTGCCAGTTTGGTGTATTGAGAATGGCTGGAACTCCGATCAAATCAGCTGACCATTCTTCCAAGTCAAGTTGAATTTCCTTGATTTTTGATGTAGTCGTGTACTTCACGAGATTTGCTAAATACCTGAATGCGATTTGCCGGGCATTGCCATCATAAATTTTTCCACCGGCAAATTTTTCAATCAAGTCTGCGTGACCGTATGGTCTCCTGAAAACAAAAATATAAAAGTCAAGTCGACAAAATGAATTTTACCTGACTAACTTGTAAGTATTTTCACTTGCAGTCACAAAATACAAATAAAATTCGGTTTGATTTGGATATTTTGCATGAATCATTATTCCCCTATTGCAATGTTTTAATTCACAGACTCGCAGATGTTCTGGCGCAACTTTGTTGCATTTCTGGACTTCTTCATTGCAAAAATGAGATAGTTGAGCATATTCGCTTAGTTCTTTGAATTTGGAATATGAAAGAGTATGCTCTCGCAGCTCAGATGGTAACTTGTTGAATTTTTTGAATGTTAGCATCTGCAAAAATTATTGACTAAGAACGATTCCTAGGAAAACTGAGATAAAACGGTCAAGAAAAAATAAGGTGAACGTAAGAAAAAGACGTAAGAAAGACAAGTGCGTCAATTTGTATTATTGATTGGATGAACCATGTTGAGACAGTGTGTAGATTGTAAAGGCAAAGATTCCCATCTGGCTAAGTGAATTGTACCCGGGGCAGTACATGCTAGGTTGATACGTTTCTTGCCCCATGCTGATATGAACCCCATGAGGCCCCATTATACATTTAAGCAAACACGACCTATCCCGCAAAAATCTAACGACCAACACGATTATAAATATCTTGCATCTGCACGAAACAATCTTAATGAACATGACGTGGAATAACACCAGAAATTATAATTGGTCTAATTATGTAGATTGCAATCTATGGTTCCTCCATCTGCCCACATAACCATGCAGACGTTAAATCATTCTTTTTTTTCTTTTTCTAGCGCTCGTCGTTTTTTCCTTGTCTTTCTCTCTAATATTTGTTACCCAGAGTTTGTTGCGGATGCTCACATTCAAAAAATGGAACAAGTTACCACCGTTACTCCGTATTCATTCTCTATCGTATTGTGATAACAAGGGCCAATATGCTCGACTGTCGAATTCGTGCAATGACGAAGTTCAGAAATGTAATACAATTGCACCTACTAGCCTTACGATGGCGCACCGGAAGAATAAAGAAAATCAAGATGAAATTTTGGTCCGAGCTGAGTATCCTTTAGATCATCACTTATTCTTGGTTTTCGTTTCTGTGACTGAAAACACCCATAAATTAATCAGGTAAAGTACGTTTGTCTGTTCTTTACCACTTTTGTCATTTTCAGAGCCAAGTACAAAGAGTTGGTAACCAAGAGGTATACGGAATTTGACGACCACCTAATTCTAGAAGGGAACGCTCAGCAAACAGCGTTTGAGTATGTCAAAAAACTCTTCAAATACACGAAGAACACGAGAATCGAAAAACTGAGATTAGAATTCGAAGAAGAATGGCCTATCGAAGAATTGAGAAGAATGTCAGTATTTTTAGAAGTGACTTGTTGGGAAGTCTACACATCATTGTGCGACAACTTCCTGAACTTTATGTATGAAACAACAAATGTCAAGAATTTCAAAGTTCATGCTCAAGGACAAGCGTTCCGTTTGAAATGTTTACCTGCAGAGTTCTTCAAGTCAAATTTCTTTGGGAGGTTGGAACAGGCGAGGCTCTCTGTAAACTGTAGAATTTCGGACAATGATTTTCTTGACTCAAAGACACAAATTTTCTTTCTCTGTGCTACAATCAGTGAACAAGCAATACGTGCGAAAATTCGACAATGGTACGAAAAAAACTTGAGTTGCGGTTTTTAATGATTATGCACACTGAGAGATCCTTCAACAAAAACATGGTTCTACAAGGCTTGCCATCAACAGAAAATAATGAGGAAACAGAAATTCGACGTCGCGATGGAAAAGTAGCACGTATTGAAGTTTTACATCGCTCATTTCAATTTACTTGTGATGGTTTTGATCAATAAAATTGTTAATTTTCAAAACATTTTTATTCATAACAAAAAAACGGTAGTAATCAAGATACACAAAATTCGAAGGTGACATCGTTAATATAAACGGATCCGACTTTTCCATCTTGTCGTCGAATTTTGATTCTTCTATTGGTATTTTCTACTGGCAAGTTTTGTAGAATGACGTCTCTGTTGAATTCTCTATCAACAAATCTTATTTTAAAGCGTCGCACTTCAATTTGTCTTTCGTGCCATTTTCGAAGTTTTTCGTTGATTGCAATATCCGTGATTGAGCCACATCTTATCCTAAGGGAATGTGCCTTCGAGTTAAGAAAATCATCATCTGACATGATTCCTTTAACGCCAAGATATGCTTCCTCCAAATTTTTGAAAAAATCGGATTTGAAAAACTCTGAAGGTAATATACATATACCATTCAAAAAATCCGCATTGAGTATAAGTTTTTTGACATTTCTGGTTTCATACATAAAATCCATGAAGCCGTCACACATTGACGGATACATTTCAACCTCCCAATTTGGTGTATTGACGATGGCTGGAACTCCGATCAAATCTGCTGGCCATTCTTCCAAGTCAAGTCGAATTTCCTTGATTTTTGATGTTGTTTTGATGTTGTCTTCACAAAGTTTGCTAAATACCTGAAAGCGGTTTGCCGGGCATCGCCAGCATATATTTCACCATCGGCAAGTTTTTCGACCAAGCCTGCGTGACCGTATGGCCTTCTGAAAACAAAACTATAGAAGTAAAGTCGAAAAACTAAATTTTACCTGACTAACTGGTAAGTATTTTCACTGGCAGTCACAAAATACAAATAAAACTTGGTTTGATTTGGATATTTGGCATGAATCATTATTCCATTATTGCCAAGTTTCAATTCACAGACTCGCAGATGTTCTGGCGCAATTTTGTTGCATTTCTGGACTTCTTCATTACAAAAATGAGACAGTTGAGCATATTTGCTTAGTTCTTTGGGCTCTGAATAGGAAAGACAATGCTCACGCAGCTCAGGTGGTAGTTTGTTGAATTTTTTGAACGTTAACATCTGGAAAAATTTTCATTATGATGTGAATCATGAGTACCAGATAGTAACAAAAAATGGATGGTAAGTTAAAAAAACATTTGAACGCAAGAAAACAACGTAAGAACGACATGTGCGCTGTTTTGTTCGTTGCGTGTTATTGATTTTATGCTGAGACAGTATCTCCATCGAGAAGACCTAGGTTTCCATCTGGTTATGTAAATCGCACTTGTTTGGGTCAGGCCAATACGTTTTATGTTCCGCGTTGCCATAAAATCCTATCATGAAATCCACACGATACAACAATCAATACAACAGTCTACGTTGGTATATGAAAATCAATTTCGTTTAAATCTTTACACTTCTTCGCCGTTGCGCATTGACTGTGATCCATGATTTTTGGTTTTTTCATGGTGGTTCCCTAGTTATTGCTGGGAAATTTCATAATGGTTTCAAAAATCGAAAAGAGTTTTTCACACAATTATGAAAAAGTTAAATTATGCCTGAAGACAGTTTTCAAAAAAAAGAAAAAACCAATGAGAATTTTTTGAAGGGAATGTGCTAAAACAAAACAACTTTATTTCGCAAAAAATCACAAGAAAAAATATCACTGAGTATCAAACGACAGTACACCAGTGTCATAAATATAAACAAGCGCGGTTTTTCCATCTTGACGTTGAAGTTTGAAGCATCCCTGTTCATTGTAAAATGGCAAATTTCGAATTACAAGGCCTTTGTGCCATTTTCTGTCGTTTCCACGGTTTATAGTGAAACCGAACGGTTTATAGTGAAAGAGTGTACTTTCGTACCATTGTTGAATTTTTGTGTTGATTGCTGTCTCACTGATTGTAACACACGTTAAATGCAGAAATGTTGCGTTTGAGGTCAGAAAATCCTCATCTGAAACTCTTCCTTTCACTAAGATAACGGCTCTTTCTAATTGCTTGAAAAATGCCGAGCTGAAAAATTGAGGCGGCATAACTAACTGCCGATTTATTCCAGATCCATCCAAATGAAGTTTTTTGACATTTGTGGTCTCATACATGAAATTCATAAAGGCATCACACATCGACGGATACATTTGGACATGCCAATCTGATATTTTGAGAATCGCTGGTATTCTTCTCAATTCCTCAGATGGCCACTCTTCACAATCAACGCGCATTTCCTCAATTTTTGTAGTTGTCATGTATTTCAGTAGCTTCTCCAAGTATGTGAAAGCTGCATGACGAACATTACCATCGAGAATCGGCTGCCTTCCAACGGAAACAAAAGATCTGAAAAATTTCCAGCTGAAAGCTAGCAGAAACGTTTTGTTTCTTACTTGACGAATCGATGACGATTTTCACCGGCGGATAGAAAAGCAGCAGCAATAACTTTCCTTGTTGAATACTCTCCGCGAATTACTATTCCATCGCTTTCATTTTTCAATCCTCTCAATTCCAAAAATTTTGGCGCAACTGTATTAAACTTCTGGATATCATTATTGCAGACTTTCGATAGTTGTGCATATTGGCCTAGTTCTTTGGAATAACAGTATGATAGTGAATGATCGCGTAGCTCAGATGGTAACTTGGTCCATTTTGGAAATGTTGACATCTGAAAAGTACATTTGTAACCACGGGGCCAAGAAAAAAAGTTTATGCAAAAAAAACGGTGCATCGTGACACGAAGAAAAACTCGAACGCAGGGAAAGAAGGATGGTAGTGGCCTGCGTCCTTAGAACACTGCGTCCATCAAACGTTTATTGATTGGATGAAGGACGGTGAGTCAGCGTAGGTGACGTAGGTGTGGGTATAGACTTACCTTTTTAGTGCATGGGTTGGGTTTATGTTACTCATGTTCATAACTGATAATTCTTTTTGATTTTTCATCTTTACTGCAAGCCTACTGAATATGTGACATTTTCAAATTTCCAAAGGAACGACGCTGATTGAAGCTAAGATCAAGAAGATTGATTCGAAACCCGAGTTTCAAGCCGAATCGCGCCCAAATGAGACTCTTTCTTTACGGGTTCATTATAAAATATTTCACTGACACTGGACTTTTTTAAAACTTTATTTTGGAAAAATACAAAATTATGGAAGTGGAAGATTAAACAAAGCACCAGTGCTCCAAACACACCCTCTTCCAATTTTCCCATCTTGACGTTGAATACGGAAATATTCCGGGTCATCGCGAACTGGCAAATTTTGAGTTATAACGTCTGGTTCATTCCATTCATTGTTTCCTGGACGGTTTATTGTAAAACCGAGCTTCGCTCCTGGAGTTTCGTACCATTGTCGAATTTTTCTGTTGATTGCAATTTCACTAATCGTATCACACAAGAAGTATAAAAAGGTCGCGTTAGAGGCTAGAAAATCATCATCAGAAATCATGCATTTTGCGAAAAACATGGCATATTCTAGTTTTTGGAAAAAAGTCGACTGGAAAAATGTGGGCGGAAGACACACTAAACGCCGATTCTCCCCATATGTAGATATATGGATCTTTTTGACATTTGTGGTCTCATACATGAAATTCAAAAAAGAATCACACATTGATGGATACATTTCGACATTCCATTCTGGTATTTTAAAAATCGCTGGTATTCTTTTCAACTCCTCAGATGGCCATTTTTTGAAATTGAGCCGAATAGTTTCTATGTTCGTAGTTTTCGTGTATTTCAGTAGCTTTTCCAAGTATTTGAAAGCTGCATGACGAGCATTGCCCTTGAAAATTGGCTGCTCTTCAAGAGGAACACCTGTTCTAAAATTATTTAACTTAAACTTGGAAAATATTGTTTTTTTTCTTCATACCTGACCAATCTATGACTATCCTCATTGACCACCACAAAACGAACTGTAAACTTTTTTCCTGATGAATATTCTCCGCGAATAATTATTTTCTCTTCATCATGTGTCCATTCCGTCACTTCCAGAGATTTAGGTGCAATCGTATTCAACTCCTGGATATCATCATTGCAAGATTTGGAGAGCTGAGCATATTGACCCAGTTCTTTGACATAACAATACGATAGAGAATGGGTTCGTAGCTCAGATGGCAGTTTGATCCATTTTGTAAATATCAACATCTGAAAAATTTTGTTCAAAATATATACTGTGGAACTTTGCAATGAAGTCTAATAAATGAAAAGCAAAGACAAGAATATAAACGTAAGAACGTAGTAGTTAGAACATCGCGTTCATCATACAGTATTTATTTTTTGCATCATGAGGAGACAGTGTCTTGATCGAGGAGACATACGCTATACCAATTCTACATTCTTGTGGTATACCAGCGTTCCTTGTACCGTATTGATTTTATGCATCATGCCTGACAAAACAGTGTTGCGATCTAGGAGACTCACACCAGGCAAGCTATGTCGATAGTACCATCTTGTGGTATACCAGTGTGTATGAGGAGACATAGAATTTGATTTGGGTGTGTAGCCTAGCCTGATGTTTGCCGATGGGACCCATAATCTGATGAATGGGGCGTTTTTTCAAAGATGGGCAAAAACAAACGATTTGAAATAAAACCATAAATTTTTAGTTTTTTTTCACGTCTAACAAATATCAGCCACAAAAATATCCCAGCAGATTTATTATGCAACTGTTAAAATGTTTTGTAAACAACTTTTTTCACAATTCAAAACTTTTATTAATTTTCAAAATGAAAAATCATTGCAAAATTCTGAACATCGAACCTACCTATTTGTCCATCTTGACGTCTAATCGTGAATATATCCTTATCATCATCAAACTTGCGTTCAAACGGTAGATTTCGAAGTAAGACGTTATTATTCCGTTTTTTACCATCTCCACCAAATGTACCAAAACTGAAATTGTTTTTCGTTTTGTACCAATTTCGAATTTTCTGGTTGATTGCAGTATCACTTATCGTATCACATCTTAAATATAGAGTTTTAGCATTTGAGAAGAGAAAATCTTCATCAGAAACAATCCCATTCACAGAGATATCTGCAGTTTCTAATTGCTTGAAGAATTTCGACTTGAAGAATTCTGACGGAAGACACACCAAACTTTGATTTTCCTCGTCTACATTAACAAGTAAGGTTCGCGGCTAGGGTATTTCAACTTTTGTTGATATTTGTACCATAGCTTTATACCATCCAAGAGGGTTCATTGCACAATTTATACGTGCCACCGTTCAGTTTCAGCCGAGTTACAGATTGGCGGATGCCCGAAATACCGCTTATGTCATTGCTTATATAACCCATGAATTTTCATGGCAGCATAGCTCAGCAGGTAAGCTGATGGTGTTCCAAGCGGAAGGTCTCGTGTTCGATTCCTCGACAACGTTTTTCTCTTTTTGCTGATTGTTTAATTTGTTATAAAAGTTGAACAATTTATAGACTGCCTCTTTTTGTCTATTCTGCAAAAAAACTACAGATAAAAATGTTGATATCTTTTTGGATTACGAACTGTTTCCGAAATGTGATTTGAATATATTCTAGTTTTTATCTGTAGTTTTTCGTAGAATAGACAAAAAGAGGCAGTCTATAAATTGTTCAACTTTTATAACAAATTAAACAATCAGCAAAAAGAGAAAAACGTTGTCGAGGAATCGAACACGAGACCTTCCGCTTGGAACACCATCAACTTACCTGCTGAGCTATGCTGCCATGAAAATTCATGGGCTATATAAGCAATGACATAAGCGGTATTTCGGGCATCCGCCAATCTGTAACTCGGCTGAAACTGAACGGTGGCACGTATAAATTGTGCAATGAACCCTCTTGGATGGTATAAAGCTATGGTACAAATATCAACAAAAGTTGAAATACCCTAGCCGCAAACCTTACTTGTAAGTTTCAGCCAGGTGACATTTGTTGTTTCATACATAAAGTTTATGAACGCGTCACGCATTGATGGATGCATTTTGACCTCCCAACTAGATACATTTAAAACTGCTGGGATTCTCGTTAATTCCTCAGCCGGCCATTCCTTACAACTGATTTGAATTTTTTGAGTTTTTGTTGGATTAGTGTACTTCAGAAGCTTCTCTAAATATTTGAAAGTTGCCTGACGAGCATTCCCTAAACGAATTGGCTGACTCCAAGAGGTACCGTTATAATAGTCTCTGAAAACATAATAAACTGGAAAACATGACAGATAAATTTTTTACGTGTTCAATATATGAGTGTCGTCACCGGCAATCAGAAAATACAGAATAAGACGATATCCTGCTGGATATGATGCTCGAATGTGAAATCCAATGTCTTCTTCCCATATTTGAATGTGATTTGGTGCAATTGTATACAACTTTTGGATTTCGTCATTGCACGAGTTTGATATTTGAGCATATCGATTTTGTTCTTTCGCCCAACAGTATGATAGAGAATGAATATGCAGTTCAGATGGTAGCTTGCTCCACTTTTTAAAAGTCGACATCTGAGGAACAAGATTTCAGGATGAAAATGTGAGAAAAAAACACGGAAAATAGAAGAAAATGAACGAATGAACATCTGCGTTGTCAGAATAATTCACCAAGAATGTCGTTAATAGCTTACTTCGGATAATAAAAGCCATTTCGCACATGTTAGTGAGAAGAAACAACACAATGGATTGTGATAAAATGATTCGGAACTTTGAAAACTTCATTACTTTTTGGAATCACTAGACACAATATGAAACATCAAAAGACAATGTTGTCGCTTTTTCTCGTAATACAAAGAAATTTTATTGTTAACGTTAAGAAATTTTAGAACAGTTTAATTTTATTGTCTCAAATTTTTCGAATTCAAGTTCTTGGTCGAGTTTCAAATTTCAATCCGTCTCCGTGATTAGTAAGATGCCCAACTTTCCCATCTTGACGTCGGATTTTGAAGAAACAAGGATATGTTTGTTCAAACGGAAGATTTTGCAAAATAACTTCAATTCTGTAGTTTTGACAATTTCTCGAACTTATGTCAAAACTCAAGTCAACTTGTGTATCGTACCAGTTTTGAATTTTTTTGTTGAAGGCCGTTCCATTAATCGTATTGCAATTAATTTTCAGACACTTTGCATTTGAGGCAAGAAAACTGTCATCCAGCATAGTCGACTTTACATCAATATCTACATACTCCAACTGCTTGAAAAAGTTCGAGTTGAAAAATTGTGATGGCATTTTCATCATGGTTGGCCAGCCCGATCTTTCTAGTCTGAGTTTCTTGACATTTGTGGTTTCATACATGAATGTCATGAATCTGTCACGCATTACTGGATATCCTCGAACAGTCCAGTCAGTTACTTTCAAAATTGCTGGAATTTTATTCAGTTCTTCAGATGGCCATTCTTCACAGTCAATTTTAATGTTCTCGATGATCGTGGTTTTCGTATACTTCAACAATTTCTCCAAATACTCAAATGCGGTTCGGCGAGCATTTCCTTCAAGTATTTTCTCGTATTCAAATCTTTCATGCCAATCGATATAACCAGTGGAGGACCTGAAAATGCTTCATGTTCAAGCAAGACCAGAATTTTGCTTACTTGACTAATTTATAATTACTCTCACTTGCAGCTACAAAAATCAGGTAGAAATCATGTTCTGATGGGTACTTCGCGTGAATCATTATTCCATTATTGCCACCTTTTAACTGCATCACATACAAGTATTTTGGTGCAGTGGTATTGCATTTTTGAATTTGCTCATTGCACAAAGCAGATATTTGAGCATATTTGCCAAGTTCTTTGGGATAATTATATGATAGAGAATGGTCTCGTAGTTCTGATGGTAACGTGTTCCACTTGGTGAAAGTGGACATCTGAAAAAAAAACGCAACGTTACTGGCAAATCATAACAAAGAAAAATCAAGCGAAAAACAGCGATGAACGAAAAACATAGAGAAGGCGCAAAAAAAGGAAGAATGAACATATGCGTGGTCAAGATGGTGCTGTTTTCATATATGATTGACAAAACAGGGTGTTAATTGAACAGACGTAGATTGTGTATGGTTTTATGATCTTCGTCTGTTTGCCTAGTCACAGATGTTCAATTTTTCTGTGAGCGCGGTAGTGGCGTTCACAGCGTTTGCTGCGTAAATTCGAATAACGACTGAATATGTTTGAGTAACAGTTTTGAAAATCAGATCTAATTAAGATCTAAAGAAAACGCTACTTTACTGGTCAGTCATATAAAGAAGATGACAAGCAAAAAAACGACAATGAACTAAACACACCGAGAACACGCGAAAACAAAAGAATGAACATCTGCGTGGTTAAGATGGTGCCATTTGTTTGAATGAGTGATCCACGACAAATAGAGTGTTAATTGAACAAACAAAGAATATGTATGATCCTCATCTGTTTGCCTAGTCACAAATGCTCAATTATACTGTGAGCGTGGTAATGGCGTTTTCAGCACACATTAGAAATGCCATTTGAAAGAGCAATTTTTAGGTTGTTTCATTATTTGAAATCCAGATGGCAAAAATGCACTTTTAAACGCTGATAATGCCAATAAATTATTTGAATTTTGAAAACTCTGGTGCACACGGATCGAAATACTTGTTTCATATCACTCGTGATTTGAATCAAACGAACATCAAGAAAAAGAACGATAAAAACAGTAGAACGCAAGAAAATGAAAGAATGAGCGTATGTGTGGTTGGGATGATTCGTGTTGCACAAATATCGATTAATGTTCATTCAATGACAAAATACTGTGTTGATCGAGGAGACATGAATTTCTTTTCTGGCTGTGTGGTTCACAGCTGCTAGGCCATGAAATCTTTGCGAATCTGTTGACTGTGATATTTGAAAAAAAAATATTCAAAACTTGAACAACTTTATTGGTCTTACAGATCATGAAAGTACATTATCTAAAAGTTAAAGTAAAAGAATCCGAAATAAAGAAAGCTTTCTGTTTTCCATCTCGACGTCGTATTACAGGGCATCCTTGTTCATCACCCCGAAACGGCAAATTCCGACAAAGGATGCTTTGATTCCATCTTCTATGCTCACTCACTCTTATTTGGAAAGTAACGTCATCTTGTGTTTCGTACCACTTTCGTATTTTTGTGTTGATTGCAGCATCACTAATTGTGTCACTTCTCAAGTATAAATGTTTGGCATTAGATGCCAGAAAGTCTTCATCCGAAATCATTGACTTCACCATGAAATCGACGTGTTCCAACTTTTGAAAAAAATTAGAACTAAAAAATTGAGACGGCAGACATGCCAATTCGGAATGTTCTCCAAACGTGGAAAGTTGGAGCTTCTTTACATTTGTAGTTTCATACATGAAATTTATGAATGCGTTACACATTGTTGGAAAAAAAAAACAAACGAAATTTGAGGAGAGAACAAACTTCTTCGTATCAAGTTTAATCTGACAATGATACTGTTAATCTAACCATGATAATATTGAGAAGAACCACAGTAAAACGACAAGAAGAGATGAATGTATATGTGTCTATGATTGTTCGTGATGCACAAGTATCGATTAATTCTCAATCAATGACAAAATACTGTGTTGATCGAGGAGACATGAATTCTGTTCTGGCTGTGTGGTTCACATCTACTACCCTATGAACACCTGCTATCCTGCGTACGCTTAACGAAATATAAAAATCAAAACGAATTGATGAAAACCATCAATCAAATCAACATACCAAAAAAATTATGTATTAGAAAATCAGCAGTTAAACAACTTTATTTATCATGAAGATCACCAAGATTTAGTATCAAATCTCAAGCCTTTTCTGTGAATACAAAGGTGCCCAACTTTACCATCTTGCCGGCGGATTACAAAAAAATTATTGGATGTATGTTCAAAAAGAAGGTTTTGTAAAATAACTTGTGCATTGAAGTCTCTATTATTTTTAGATCTTATGTCAATTGATCAGGACAACATATGGTGTTAATTGGACAGACAAAAAAATTTGTATGGATGTATGATCCTCATCTGTTTGCTTAGTCGCAGATGTTCAATTATTCTGTGAGCGCATCAGTGACGTTTTCAGATGGCGACGCCTGAATCTGAAACACGGCTGATCTCAAACGACTGATTTGAAAACCAGATTCTACACAAAAAGCAATATTGCACCTATTCAACACTATCTTGCTTTAAGAACAGAATTCGAACATTCTTTTGGCCAACTCTGTAATTTTCAATCCATTCAAGAGTATTTTTGAAAACCATATTCGCAATGCCATAACTGGTCATGTATGTACAGAAGAGATAAAAAGTTTGAATGGTCTGTCTATTAAGAAGATACTCTGATTGCAACATAATTTTCAGGGTCTGAATATTTTATTAAACCGTTTAAAAAATATTAAAACGCAATCGATTGTTATTAAAACTTAAAACTGCGTTTCTGTCGTCCGGACGCCGAATTTTGAACAACTCCAAAGTTTCTTCTTCAAATGGCAAGTCTTGCAACACGACACTTGAATTCCATGTTCCACTTTCTTTCTTTATTATTTCAAACCCGAAGTCAATTTGAGTTTGGTACCACTGTCGAATTTTTTGGTTGATTGCTGTCTCGCTAATTGTATCACATTGTGAGCTTAGCAATTTGAAGTTTGAGGCAAGAAAATCTTCATCTGAAATCAGTCCCGTCATATCAAACTGCGCATGTTCCAATTGTTGAAAAACAGTTGACTTGAAAAATTCTGCATGTAGGGCCATATTTCTTCGACTTATCCAATCCGTATTGAGAATAAGTTTTTTGGCATTTTTTGTCTCGTGCATGATGTTTATGAAGGCTTCACACATTGACTGATACATTTGAACATCCCACTCTGATATTTGAAATATCGCTGGAATTCTCTTAAACTTGTCATATGGCCATTCTTTACAATTGATACGAAGTTTCTCTATTTTTGTGTTTGTCGTATACTTCATAAATTTTTCCAAATATTTGAATGCAGCTTGGCGGGCTTCGCCTTTGTAGATGGTATGGTCTTGAATTATTTCATGCGAATCAACCCAATTATATGGGCTTCTGAATATACATTATCCATAAAATATTACTTAACTTTCCTTACCGAACAAACATATGAGTATCATGACTTGCAGTCACAAAATACAAGCAGAAATCACGATTTGATGCGTATTTTGCGTGAATCAGTATTCCATCGTTGCGATTTTTCAATTCCCTTACATGCAGAATTTTCGGTGCAATTTTGTTGAACGTTTGGATATCTTCATTGCACAAATGGGAGAGTTGAGCATATTTATTCAGTTCTTCGGACAAGCAATACGATAAAGAATGCTCTCTTAATTCCGATGGTAACTTGTTCCATTTCGTAAACGTGGACATCTGGAAAAATTTACTGTCAAACGTAACGTCCCAGATCGGTTCGAAATCCATCGAAAAAAAAGATTCAGCGAAAAAAATAGTAGAACGCAAGGAAACGAACGAACGAATGTTTGTATGGCTACGATGATTTGTGTTGCACAAAATATCGATCGAGGTTTTACATTGATGGCAAAACAGTGTGTTGATCAATGAGACATAGAGAGTGATCTGGTTGCACGATACACATCTGCTAACCCATGATTACCTGCAAGCCTGCGTATTTTACTTGTATCAAAAAAAAAACAAACCAAACACAAGTTTTGCATAATTATTTTATTGATAATAAAACCGTTTGAACATTTCAAGCCCAAACAAATTCCAAGTGATCGCCCTGTATACGAACAATTCCAATTTCGCCATCTTGGCGGTAAATGATGAAATAGTTAACGTTTCTATTTTCGAATGGCAAGTTCTGAAGTACATCATCTCTATTCCAGCTTCTATTATCTGCCCGTGATATTTCAAATTCCATGAATATGTCTGTTTCGTACCAGTTTTGAATTTTCCTGTTGATCGCGGACTCGTTAATTGTATCACTCCAAAATCGTAGTGTTGCATTTGAAACAAGAAAATCATTTTCAGACATCTGTCCATTCACATTGAAATTTGCGTATTCCAACTGTTTGAAAAAATTCGACTCAAAGAATTGTGAAGGTAGAGTCACAATGTTCCGATTAATCGCATCCGTTCTCAATATGAGTTGTTTGACGTTTGTGGTCTCATACATAAAGTTGACAAAGGAGTCAAACATGAACGGATACATTGCGACACGCCAATCGGGTACTTCACAAAGCGCAGGAACTCTTTTCAACTCTTCCGTTGGCCACTCCTTACAATTGATGAATAGTTGATTGATTTTTGTGTTCAGCGTGTGTTTCAGAATTTTGTTCAAATACTGGAAAGCAGTTTGCCGAGCATCACCTGCATAGCTGGGATAGTATCCACATTTTAAAAACGGATCAACTAAGGGTAGAGAGCTTCTGAAAGAAACACATTTATAAAAAAATACCGTATTTTCTTTACTTCACAATTTTATGTGTATTCTTAGGTCCAGTCACAAAATACAGGCAGAAACTTTGTTCTGAGGGATATTTTGCGTGAATCAGTATCCCATCGGCACCATGTTCCAATTCCCTTACATGCAAAAGTACCGGTGCAGTGTTGTTAAAATTCTGAACTTCTTCATTGCACAAAAGGGAAAGTTGAGCGTACTGGTTCAGTTCTTTGGACAAACAATACGATAAAGAATGCTCTCTTAGTTCAGATGGTAACTTGTTCCATTCCGTAAACGTAGACATCTGGAAAAATTCATTATCAAACGTAACGTCATTCGCAGATAGGTTCAAACAAATAGCAATCAGAAAAACGAAAAAAAAACAGTGGAACGCAAGAAAACGAAAGAATGACTGTTTGCGTAGCTACGTTTGTGTTGTAAAATATCGATCGATGTTCAATCAATGACAAAACACTGTGTTGATCGAGGAGACATGAATTCTGCTCTGGCTGTGTGGTTCACATCTGCTAGGCCATGAAATCTTTGTGGATCTTTTTGTTGACTGTGATATTTAACAAAAAAAAACATTCAAGTTTGGCAAACTTTATTGGTTTTACAAATCATAAAAGTACATTATCTAAACGTTAAAGTAAAAGAGTCCGAAATAAAGAAAGCTTTCTGTTTTCCATCTCGACGTCGTATTACAGGGCATCCTTGTTCATCACCCCGAAACGGCAAATTCCGACAAAGGATGCTTTGATTCCATCTTCTATGCTCACTCACTCTTATTTGGAAAGTAACGTCATCTTGTGTTTCGTACCACTTTCGTATTTTTGTGTTAATCGCAGTCTCAGTAATTGTATCACTTCTCAAGTATAGATGTTTGGCATTAGATACCAGAAAGTCTTCATCCGAAATCATTGACTTCACCATGAAATCGACGTGTTCTAACTTTTGAAAAAAATTAGAACTGAAAAATTGAGACGGCAGACATGCCGATTCGGAATGTTCTCCAAACGTGGAAAGTTGGAGTTTCTTTACATTTGTAGTTTCATACATAAAACTTATGAACGCGTTACACATTGTTGGATATATCTTGACATTCCAATCAGTGACTTTGAAAATCGCTGGAATTCTCGTGAATTCTGCAGATGGCCATTCACTACAATTAACGGTTAGTTGCCCGATTTTTGTGTTTGTTGTGTACTTCAGAAGTTTTTCTAAAAACTTGAAAGCTGTTTGACGAGCATCGCCCTTGAAAATCGGATACTTTGGGAACCAAGTTAACCGATGATGATTCTCACTGGCTACCACAAAATCAAAATTGAATCTAGCTTCTGTTGGATATGCTCCTTTGATTGTCATTCCATCGCCGCCATAATTCAATTCTTCCACAATCATCCAGTTTGGAGCGATTGTATTGAACTTCTGAATATCTTCATTGCATTCGTTGGACAGTTGAGCATATCGAATCTTTTCCATCGAAGAATTATATGAGAGAGAATACGTACGTAGTTCCGATGGTAACTTGTTCCATTTTGTGAAAGTCAGCATCTGAAAAAAAATTAGCAAGATTTATTTGGATTCTGGGCTGGTTGTGATTAAAAAAACAGATACACGACAAACGAAATTTGAGGAGAGAACAAACTTCTTCGTATCAAGTTTAATCTGACAATGATACTGTTAATCTAACCATGATAATATTGAGAAGAACCACAGTAAAACGACAAGAAGAGATGAATGTATATGTGTCTATGATTGTTCGTGATGCACAAGTATCGATTAATTCTCAATCAATGACAAAATACTGTGTTGATCGAGGAGACATGAATTCTGTTCTGGCTGTGTGGTTCACATCTACTACCCTATGAACACCTGCTATCCTGCGTACGCTTAACGAAATATAAAAATCAAAACGAATTGATGAAAACCATCAATCAAATCAACATACCAAAAAAATTATGTATTAGAAAATCAGCAGTTAAACAACTTTATTTATCATGAAGATCACCAAGATTTAGTATCAAATCTCAAGCCTTTTCTGTGAATACAAAGGTGCCCAACTTTACCATCTTGCCGGCGGATTACAAAAAAATTATTGGATGTATGTTCAAAAAGAAGGTTTTGTAAAATAACTTGTGCATTGAAGTCTCTATTATTTTTAGATCTTATGTCAATTGATCAGGACAACATATGGTGTTAATTGGACAGACAAAAAAATTTGTATGGATGTATGATCCTCATCTGTTTGCTTAGTCGCAGATGTTCAATTATTCTGTGAGCGCATCAGTGACGTTTTCAGATGGCGACGCCTGAATCTGAAACACGGCTGATCTCAAACGACTGATTTGAAAACCAGATTCTACACAAAAAGCAATATTGCACCTATTCAACACTATCTTGCTTTAAGAACAGAATTCGAACATTCTTTTGGCCAACTCTGTAATTTTCAATCCATTCAAGAGTATTTTTGAAAACCATATTCGCAATGCCATAACTGGTCATGTATGTACAGAAGAGATAAAAAGTTTGAATGGTCTGTCTATTAAGAAGATACTCTGATTGCAACATAATTTTCAGGGTCTGAATATTTTATTAAACCGTTTAAAAAATATTAAAACGCAATCGATTGTTATTAAAACTTAGAACTGCGTTTCTGTCGTCCGGACGCCGAATTTTGAACAACTCCAAAGTTTCTTCTTCAAATGGCAAGTCTTGCAACACGACACTTGTATTCCATTTTCCATTATCTACCTTTATAATTTCAAACCCGAAGTCAATTTGAGTTCCGTACCACTGTCGAATTTTTTGGTTGATTGCTGTTTCGCTGATTGTATCACAATGTAAGCTTAGCAATTTGAAGTTTGAAGCAAGAAAATTTTCATTTGAAATCAGTCCCTTCATATTAAACTGCGCATATTCCAATCGTTGAAAAATAGTTGACTTAAAAAATTCTGCAGGTAGAGCCATATTTCTTCGACTTATCCAATCCGTATTGAGTATAAGTTTTTTGACATTTTTTGTCTCGTGCATGATGTTTATGAAGGCTTCACACATTGACTGATACATTTGAACATCCCACTCTGATATTTGAAATATCGCTGGAATTCTCTTAAACTTGTCATATGGCCATTCTTTACAATTGATACGAAGTTTCTCTATTTTTGTGTTTGTCGTATACTTCATAAATTTTTCCAAATATTTGAATGCAGCTTGGCGGGCTTCGCCTTTGTAGATGGTATGGTCTTGAATTATTTCATGCGAATCAACCCAATTATATGGGCTTCTGAAAATACATTATCCATAAAATATTACTTAACTTTCCTTACCGAACAAACATATGAGTATCATGACTTGCAGTCACAAAATACAAGCAGAAATCACGATTTAATGCGTATTTTGCGTGAATCAGTATTCCATCGTTGCGATTTTTCAATTCCCTTACATGCAGAATTTTCGGTGCAATTTTGTTGAACGTTTGGATATCTTCATTGCACAAATGGGAGAGTTGAGCATATTCGTTCAGTTCTTTGGACAAACAATACGATAAAGAAGGCTCTCTTAGTTCAGATGGTAACTTGCACCATTTTGTAAATGTCGGCATCTGCAAAAACAAGCCGTTACTCGGACATTCGTTAAACAACAATCAAAAAACCACGAGAGAAATGCAACTCCGCAAAAAATAGAAAGAATGAATGCCTGCGCAGCTACGACAATGGGTGCTGCACGATCGATCGATGCTTGTCTCTTTGTCGAGAAGACATTCGTTCTGATCTGGTTGTGAGATTCACATCTGCTAGCATATGAACACCTGCTAGGTTACGTACGTTCTTTGCTTCTCAAGCAGTGGACATCTAGATTTACTATCAAACGTAACGTCACTCGCCTATCGGTTCAAACAAATATCAAGCAAAAAACGATAAAAAAACGGTACAAGAAAACAAAAGAATGAATGCTTGCGTGGCTACGATGGTTTGTGTTGCACAGAATATCGATCGATTCTCAATCAATGACAAAATACTGTGTTGATCGAGGATACATACATAGCTTCTGGTTTGGTTGTATGATTCACATCTGCTACCCCATGAACACCTGCTACCGTACTCTCCACGTTTACCAAAAAACGAAACGAATTGAAGAACACCACCTTTAGAAAACCACCTTGTATACTATAACATACTCAAAAAACGAAAACAGTATTTCAGAAACGCGCAAAACTAGAAAGATTATCCAAACTTTTTATTGTGACTGCATATCGGGTAATCATAAACTGGATATTGGTTGAACACATTTTTTTCAACTCAACATATACATGTTCAACATACCGAAAATTTTATTCATTACAAAATCAGCATGTCAATAACTTTATTTATCATGAAAATTGCCAAATTTCAGTGTCAAATTTCAAGCCGTTTGTGTGAATAAAAAGATACCTAGCTTTCCCATCTTGACGTCGGATTGCGAATGAACCTTTGACTAAACGTTCAAAAGGGAGATTTTGAATAACACTCTGTTCATTGAAGTTTCGATTGTCAATCAATAAAATTTCAAATTTCATAACAACTTTTTTTTGGTACCAGTTTCGAATTTTTTGGTTGATCGCCGTTTCGCTGATAGTATTGCACTTCAAAAATAGATATTTTGCTTTTGAGGCAAGAAAATCTTCATCCGATATGAAAGAATATACATTGAAATGTGCATGTTTCAACTGCTTGAAAAAGTTTGACTTGAAGAAATCTGGCGTCAAAATGATCCAGTTCCGACTTGTACAGCTCGTTTTATTCAGTGTGAGTTTCTTGATATTCGTGGTTTCATACATGTAACTCAAAAATCTGTCAAACATTGATGGATACGTTTGGACAATCCAGTCAGTCACTTTTGATATCGCTGGAATTTTTCTCAATTCTACATATGGCCATTCTTCACAATCGATACTGAGTTTTTCGATGTTCGTGGTTTTTGTGTACTTCAGCAGTTTTTCTAAATACTCAAATGCGGTTTGACGAGCATTTCCTTCAAGTATTTCGTAGTTATTGAATCCGGTATGCCATTCGATAGAGCCATTGGAGCGTCTGAAAAATTTCATGTTAAAAAATAGAACAATACTTTTCATTACCTGACAAATTTGTAAGTATTCTCACATGCAGCCACAAAATACAGATAAACTTTATGACTTGATGAGTACACCGCGTGAACCAGTATTCCTTCATGACCATTTGTCAAATCCCTAACATACAGAAATGTCGGTGCGATCGTATTGAATCTCTGAACGTCGTCATTGCACAAATCAGATAGTTGAGCATATTTGCCAAGTTCTTTGGGATAATTATATGATAGAGCATGTTGACGTAGTTCAGATGGCAATTTGTTCCATTTTGTGAAAGTCGACATCTGAAATCATAGGAAACAATCAGCAAGTAAAACAATGACAATGCAGAATGAAAGATGAGCGCAAGAAAACAAAATGATGAATGTCTTCGTAGTCAGGATAATGCGTTTCGCATAAATGATTGATCGATGACTGTTCTGACTGTATGATTCACATCTGCTACACCTTAAACACCTGCTAGCCTGCGTACGCTGTAGTTTTTTTTAATGAAAAAATACAAAACTTCGAGTATTTCAAAATGTTATTGATCTTAAAAATTTTTTAAAGTGTCAGTTACAAATAAATTTCAGATGATTGTTTGAAATATTAACCGCTCCATCTATTCCATCTTGTCGTCGAATGTAGAAATGTCCATCCATCATGGTTTCAAATGGCAAATCTTGAAATAAGACGCTTTCATCCCACGTTCCATTTTCTTCCTTTGTTATTTCAAATTCAAAACTATTTTTCATTTCGTACCATTGTCGAATTTTTCTGTTGATTGCAGTCTCACTGATTGTATCACACTGTAGTTGTAAAAATACAGCATTTGCGCTCAGAAAATCTTCATCGGAAATCATCCCCTTCATATCAAACTTCGCGTGTTCCAACTGTTGGAAGAAATTTGAGCTGAAAAATTCTGCAGGCAGAGTCATATTTTTTTGACTCATCCAATCCTTGATTATAAGTTTTTTGACATTTGTAGTCTCATACATGAAATTGACAAAAGCATCACACATCGATGGATACATTTGGACATCCCAATCCGCGATTTGAAATATCGCTGGAATTTTCATCAACTCTTCATATGGCCATTCTTCACAATTGATGCGTAGTTTCTCAATCTGCGTGTTATTTGTATATTGCAGAATTTTGTGCAAATACTTGAAAGCAGTTTGTCGGGCGTTGCCGTCGTAAATCGGCTCGTCATCAATTCTTCTATAGATATCAACAGAATCATATCTGCCTCTGAAAGTATGGAGTTTATAAAAAAACAACTAATTTTCCTTACCTAACAAATATATGAGTATCAGGAGTTTTAGGCACAAAATACAAGTAGAAATCCTGATGTAAAGGATACTTTGTGTGAATCAGTATTCCATGGTTTGAATGTTTCAATTCCTTTACATGAAGAAACACTGGTGCAGTTTTGTCGAACTTTTGAATCTCATCATTGCAAAAACAAGATATCTGAGCATATTGGCCTAGTTCTCGGGTATAACAATATGATAGTGAATGGTTGCGTAGTTCTGATGGTAACTTGTTCCATTTCGTAAAACATTGGTACTTCGTGTAAACCAAAAATTCGTTATGGCGATCTAAGAGTTCTCTAAAACTAGGAAATCGCGGCGCAATTCTGTTGAGCTTCTGGATCTCTTCGTTACAAAAGATAGAAATTTGAGCGTAATGATGCCGTTCTTCGGACAAAAAATAGGATAGAGAATGCTCTCTTAGTTCAGATGGTAAAATTTTCCATTTTGTGAAAGTCAACATCTGCAATAATATTATTAGAAACTAGTGTAGAAAAAAAACGGCTGAGACGAAAAAAAGCGGAGGAAAACGGTATGACCAAATGCGCGGTTGAGATGGGTTGAATATATCGATCGCTGTACGTTGATGAGTTGTACGATGAGGTACGATGATGATGACATAGCCAATGTGTTTCTGATTTGGTTCACAACGTATCGATTGATGAACGATGATGTGAGAATGCTGAGAGTGGACATGTGTTTCTGATCTGTTTTTTTAATGCACACCTGCCAATTTGTTAGGCGTTCAAAACAGGGAAATGCGCGGCACGGAAATCGTCAGTCTGTGACGACACAAGAACTAACAATGAAACCATCCTCAAACTTGAAAAACTTCATTGCTATATAACAACTCGTAAACCATAAAGTCTCACTCTATCGCTCCAAATGTGTTTGATGAATTACAGGGGGAGGTGACATCATAACAGTTTCATGCACCCATCCGAGTAGGGCTTCCAAAAAAGTAAAGCATTGAACAACATTCAAACTTTAAAACTTTATTTTTATATAGATAATTGAACAGCATCACGAAAAACCACTCGGTTGTTGAAAATATAAACAGTGTGAATTTTTCCGTCTCCGCGTTGGATTTGAAAATAACCGTAATCGTCAGTCGTCTTCTTAAATGGCAAATTTTGAAGTATAACATCCGTATTCCATAATCTTTTATCACTTAATTTTATTTCGAAATTAACATCAAATTGCGATTCGTACCAATTCCGAATTTTTTGGATGATTGCAGTCTCACTGATTGTATCACACTTTGACAATTTTATGAATTTTGCTTTTGAGCTCAAGAATTCTTCATCAGTTATATATGCCGTCACCTCTATCCTCACATAATTTAATTGTTTGAAAAAACTTGATTTGAAGAATTGAAAAGGAACAGCCGTAATACTTTTACAGTCCCATTTTTCCGTTAAGAAGATCTTCTTAACATTGACCGCCTCGTTCACGAAGTTCATGAACGCGTCATACATCGACGGGTACATGTAAAACGTCCACTCTGCTACTTTGAAAACTGCGGGTATTCTTTTCAACTCTTCACATGACCATTCTCTACAATCGATGCATATTTTTTCGATTTCCGTTCGAGTAGTGTATTTCAGAAGTTTTTCCAAATACTTGAATGCAGCTTGGCGAGCATTGCCTTCATAAATCGGATCGTTTTCAAATGTTTCACACGTCTCAAGCAAATCATAGAGGCGTCTGAAATAACTCCATACATTGAGAAAAATTCAATTTATGATACCTGGCCAATTTATGAAAATTTTCACCGGCAGCCACAAAATACAAACAGAAATGGTGTCCGGATGGGTACACTGTGTACACCGAAAATCCGTCATGGTCCTTGTTGAATTGTCTCACATCCAAAAATCTCGGTGCTATTTTATTGAATTTCTGAATCTCGTCGTTGCACAACTGAGAAATTTGAGCATATTGTTGAAGTTCTTTGGAATAATTATAAGATAGAGAATAGTCTCGTAGTTCCGATGGCAATTTGTTCCATTTTGTGAAAGTGGACATCTGAATAAATGTTGTTAACAATAAATGTAGAGCAAAAATGGCGGAAACGTAAATAGTCGAACGCAAAGGAAAATGAGGTATGTACGTCTGCGCGGTTGAGATGGTGCGCATTATACAAATTATCGATCTTAGACGAACGAAAAGACATTGGGTATTATTTGCGTGATCTACACCTGCTAGCACTCGTATATGGTGCATGTTTTTAATCTGTTTTTGTAGTCCTGCTTATACGTATTACGCTTTGGGAAAACTGAAAATGCATTACAGTGAAACATTCTGTGGAGGCATTGTATTGATGCGCACTGCCAGTTTTTTTAATCCTTAGATTATACTTGTAAAAAATAAAACAAAGTTTTATCATTAAGGGTACTTCCAAAAACAAATGCGTGAAACAATATTCAAACTTGAAAAACTTTATTGTAATACATTGTTAGAATTGACCATCAAACCTTACTCGATCGCGCCAAATGCCAAAAACTGCAGTTTTTCCGTCAGGACGTTGGAGTTGAAAGTCACCGTTTCTCTCTTCAAATGGCAAATTTTGAAGTAAAACCATTTGGTTTGGTCTCTTATTTTCCATTACTATTCCGAATTCAAAGTCTTCCGATGATTCGTACCAATTTCGAATTTTTCTGTTGATTGCCGTATCACTTATTGTATCGCACTTTGAAAATTTTATAAACTTTGTATTTGAGCTCACAAAGTCTTCATCTGAAATTAACGCCTTCACTTCCAAATCAACATGTTCCAATTGTTTGAAGAAACTAGACTTGAAGAATTGCGCAGGTAGAACCATAGTACTTTGATACATCTTGTTTTTAAGAAAGATCTTCTTGACATTGACAGCTTCGTTCATGAAGTTTAGAAAGGAGTCATACATTGACGGATACATGTAGATAACCCAATAAGATGCATTGAAAATTGTTGGGATTCTTCTCAACTCATTTGGCCATTGTCTAGAGTCGATACATACTCTCTCGATTTCCGGTCGAGCCGTGTGTTTCAGAAGTTTTTCTAAATACTTGTACGCAGCTTGGCGAGCATCGCCTTGAAAGATCGGTTCGTCTTCAAACTTTTCATCACAGGCGAGATATATAGAGCATCGTCTAAATGAACCACTTTCATTGAAAAATTATAAAATTATTGATACCTGGCTATTTTATGAGTGTCCTCACCGGCAGCCACGAAATACAAACAAAAAAAGTGTCCTGATGGGTAATCCGTGTGAACAAGAAGTCCGTCATGGCCATCGTCCAATTCCGTCACATCCAAATATCTTGGTGCAATTGTATTGAATTTTTGGATCTCTTCGTTGCACAAATTGGAAATTTGAGCATATTGACCCAGCTCTTTTGTATAACAATATGATAACGAATGCTCTCGTTGCTCCGATGGCAGTTTGTTCCATTTCGTGAAGGTTGACATCTGAAATACCCAACCCTATACTTGCAAGTTGAATCAAACAGAGATAGAACAAAGAATAAAGAAGAACGCAAGGAAACAAAAGATTGAATGTATGCGTGGTTAGAATGGTGCGTGTTGCACTTATCGATTGATGTACACCTGCTACTATGCTCATTGTTTACCGAAAAAGACGATACGGGAGAATATGAGAGACTTGAAAGAAAACTTTAAAAAACGAATATTGAGATTTTCTCCAAATACGTGTTGCAACACATGATTTTCAACGTTTTTTTAACTTTTTCAAAATTTTTATTGAGAACTGAAACGTTAAAAAGCGTCAAATAAAAAGACAATTCAATTGGTTGTTCAAAACACGGACAACACCAACTTTGCCATCTTGACGTCGGATAACGAGATGCCCAGCTTTTCGTATTGCAAATAATGGCAAATTTTGCAATACAACATCCATATTCCATATTCTATTATTTCCTGATGTTATTGCGAATTCGGTCTCAATTTGAGCTTCGTACCAATTTCGAATTTTTCTGTTGATTGCGGTCTCACTAATTGTATCGCACTTGAAGAATTTTATAAATTTTGACTTTGAGCTCACAAAGTCTTCATCTGAAATAAAAGCCGTCACATTCAATTTTACATGTTCCAACTGTTTGAAGAAACTTGATTTGAAGAACTCCGCAGGTAGAGTCGTACTTCTTTCATTCATCCAGTTTGTTGTAAGGAAGATCTTTCTAACATTTACGGCCTTGTTCATGAAGCTCAGGAAATTGTCATACATCGACGGACACATGTAAACATTCCACTCCGATATTTTGAAAACTGCTGGGATTCTTTCCAATTCTTCCGATGGCCATTGTCTGCAGTCGATGCATATTCTCTCGATTATCGTTCGAGTCGTGTATTTCAAAACTTTCTCTAAATACTTGAACGCAGCCTGGCGAGCGTTTCCTTCAAAGACAGGATCGTTTGTAAATGTTTCATGCAATTCAACTAAATCTGTTGGACGTCTGAATGAACTGCTTTTTTAAAAGATAGTACAACTTTTGTTACCTGGCTATCTTATAAGTATTCACACCGGCAGTCACAAAAAACAAACAAAAATGATGACCTGACTGGTATGTTGTGAAAACCGAATATCCGTTATAGCGAACTTCACGTTCCCTGATATCCAGAAATTTTGGTGCGATTTTGTTGAACTTCTGGATTTCTTCGTTGCAAAAATCGGACAGTTGTCCATATTGGCTCAGTTCTTTGGACAAACAATATGATAGAGAATGCTCTCGTAGTTCAGATGGCAGTTTGTTCCATTTTGTAAAAGTCAACATCTGAAAAAACATTACGCTACTTGCAAGTTAAATCAGACAAATACTGAGCAAAAAAACCAAGAAAAACATAGAATAACGCAAGAAAACGAAATAATGAACGTATGCGTGGTTAGAATGGTGTTTATCGATCGATGATGGTATGATGGTCGAAACGATGGAGAAAGGCACAACGCAGGAAAAAAAGGTCTGAACAGCTGTCTTATTAGAACATCGCGTACAACAACGCAAGAATGGAAACAACAGGGTTATGATGGTGGTGAGGTAATGCGTTCATTATTCAAAATCGATTTGGTGTGCCATTTAGGGATGGTATCTGAAGTGAAGAGACATATGTGACCGTCTGCCTCTGCTTAAACAACATCTGTTTGTTTTTTCCGCACCTCATGAGAAGAAAAAACAAAAGAAAATGAAGAGAAAAATTTTAATGTCCAGTAGCAAAACACATCTACACCTATAAAACTTGTGAAAACAACTTTGACTGTAGTGAACGAAAGTTTAGGAGTTCGTAATCCTTACAGAACGTATCAAACACTTTATTAGGGTGAAAATACATCAAAATCAATTAGTAACATAAAACTCCACGTTGTTTCTGTGTAAATGAACTGTTCCCTTTTTGCCATCTTGACGTTGAATTTTGAAACGTCGGCTTTGTACTCCATTTTCAAATGGAAGGTTATGCAAAATAGCCTCTTGATTGTATCGTCTTCCATCTAACCGCGTTATTTCAAATGCCAAGTAGTCTATCTGTGTTTCGTACCACATTCGAATTTTCCTGTTGATACCCATCTCACTTATTGTATCACACTTCAAGCGGAGAAATTTAGCGTTTGATGTGAGAAAATCGTCATCAGATATCATCGCCTTCACATAAAACTTTACGTGATCCAATTGTTTGAACAAATTTGATTTGAAAAGTTGTGGTGGTAAGCTTGTTGAACTTCCCGAATCGTATAGTGTAAGCGTCTTGACACTCGTTTTTCCATTCATAAAGTTTATGAATTTGCCAATCATTGATGGATATACATGAACATATAATGTAGTTGATTTAGAAATTGCTGGGATTTTTTTCAGCACTTCCGTTGGCCAATGTTTACAATCGATTGTTAATTCAATGATATTTGTCGCAACTGTGTACTTCAAAAGTTTCTCCAAATACTTGAACGCACAATCGCGAGCATTACCTTTTAAGATCGGATGATTCTCAAACTTTTCCAAACCGTACCTAGAAGTGCCTTCTTTGTGAAAAAAAACATGTCCCAATTTTTTACCTGACAAACTGATGAGTATGCTCACTTGCTGCTACAAAAACAAAGCAAAATTCCCGGTTTGACGAATACTTGGCGTTGATCATGACCCCATCATTTTTAAGTACCAAATCACTCACAGATAGGTATTTCGGTGCAATGGTATTAACCTTCTGAATTTCGTCGTTGCACAAGTTAGAGAGTTGCGCATATTGGTTCAGTTCCTTGTTGTAACAATATGATAGAGAATGATTGCGTAGTTCTGATGGTAGCTTGTTCCATTTTGTGAAAGTTGACATCTGAAGATCTTAACAGTGTTAGACGGAAATCAAAACACTTCAAAAAGAAAAGGTGAGGAAGAAAAACAGTTACGTAAGAAAAAGAAAGAATGAACGTCTGGGCCACGATGATGTGTGTTGCACAAAAAATCGATAGATGCACGATGTTGATTCATCATTGGTTATGTTATTCCCACCTGCTAGCCAGCATAAATGCGCCTTATATTCAAAACGCCAATTGAAGAATAATTGGGGTAACAGGAAAAAAACGCGAAAAAAAACAAACATTTGGTTAGAATAATGCATTCTGCAGGTGGTACCGCTCTAATTACCGTCATGAGATAATATCTCAAGGCATAGATTCTCATCTGTACATGTTAATTGTACCTTGTTGGGTTACGCTAATTAGTGTCAGTCTTGAGAGCAGCGCAATTTAGGAATAATCCCGTAAATCCGAAGAATTAGATTCCAGGTGAAAAACCCTTTTCAATTTTAGAACATTTTATTAATGCCAAAAATTTCGGATCTGACGTGTGACCTACATCTACTTGCCATTGAGACGCACAGATGCACGTCACGTTTACCTGATTGATTGGAACAACTTTCAAATTTTTGATATTTTATTGATCACAAAAATCATGAGATGAAATATTATTTGAACAAAATTTGGTTAATGTGGGTAGATAGAAATGCATATTTGCCATCTGTACGGTAAATTCGAATAAGTGTCCCGATGGTCTCTACGCCTGGCAAGTTTCGAAGAACAGCTTCTTCACTCCATTCTCGACCATCTCCTCGTAATATATCTATAGTTAGGTCATTTTGTGCTTCCTGCCATCTTTGAATTTTCTCGTTGATTTCAATTTCACTTATTGTATCACACTTCAAACGTAAAAGTTTTGCATTTGAGTTTAGAAAGTCTTCCTCCGAAATCATCGCCTTCACTTCAAAATCTACATACTCCAACCGTTTGAAAAAATCGGTGCTAAAGAATTCTGCCGGTAGGGTGATCGAGTTTCGATACGGCCAGACGGTTTGAAGTCGAAGTTTCTTGATATTCTTTGTCTCACACAAAAATTTCAGAAAAGGCTCCCACATTGATGGATAACTGTATACATCCCAGTCGGTTATTTCAGCAACTGCTGGTGTTTTCTTCAATTGTTCAGACGGCCATTTTTGACAGTCAATGGTTAATTTCACGCTATTCGTTGAAGAATTGTTCTTCAGAAGCTTATTTTCCAAATACTTAAACGCAGAATCGCGAGCATTACCCATTAAGATGGGATAATTTTCAAAGTTTCCGTGATCGTAAATTCTAAAGTATAGCATTTGTAAAAATAATAATAAAAGTGCCCAAAATTTTGTTACCTGGTTAACCTATGAGTATCATCACTTGCAGCAACGAAATACATGCAGATATTAAATTTTGATTGATACAAGGAATCTATCATAATTCCATCATCACCAAGTGAAAATTCTTTCACATGAATAAATTCGGGTGTAGTTGTATTGCACTTTTGGATTTCGCTATTGCAAAAATGTGATAATTGGGCATATTGGTCCAGTTCTTTGTAATAACAATAAGAAAGGGAATGAATACGCAGTTCGGATGGTAACTTGTTATATTTTGTGAAGGTTGACATCTGGAAAGACTTACTGTTAAACTTTTTTTTCAGGTTCAAAATCTGTAGAGAAAAGAAACCGTAGAACGCAAGAAAACGAGGGAATGAATGCCTGCATGGCTAGGTTATAGTGTCATATTGATCGGTGCGTAGCGATGATAGTATCTTTACCGAGAAGGGTACCCACCTGCTTCCCACCTGCTAGCCTATATACGTGTGCCTAGTGTTTACAACACCCAGTTGGAGAGCTTTAAAAATTAGAGCATGAAAAAGTTATCTTCAGTATCTTTTTGACATCTGTAGCTTTGTTTGTAAAGCTCATGAAATTGTCAAACATTGATGAATGAATTGTGGCATCTATATCGATTACTTTGAAAAGTGCAGGAATTCTTGTCAGCTCTTCAAATGTTAACTTTTCGCAGTCGATCCACATTTTCTCAATTCTCGTGCTACTCGTATATTTCAAAATTTTCTCCAAAAAGTTGAATGCTGCTTGACGAGCATTTCCTTGGAGAATTTGATAATTTTCAAATTTTTGAGAAGGTTTCCATGAACCATAAGATCTTCTGAAAAGAAAGTAAGTTTCAAAAATTACCTAATTTCCGTTACCTGTTTAGTCTATAAGTATCTTCACTTACTGCTATAAAATACAAATTAAAGCCTTGCGCTGATGGGTACTCGGCACGAATTATTATTCCATCATTGCCATTTAATTCTCTCAGTTGCAGATACTTTGGAGCAATTGTATTGAACTTTTGGATTTCGCCATTGCAACAATTAGAGAGTTGTGCATATCTGTTTAGTTCTTCGTGATAACAGTACGATAGAGAATGATTGCGTAGTTCGGATGGTAAATTTTTCCATTTTGTGAAAGTTGGCATCTAGAAAAACTAACTTATAAAAATGGAACAAAAAAACAAACATAGCTATGGCGGGAAAACAGTCAAACCTAAATAAGAAAACAAGGAAATGAAGGTCTGCGTGGCTAAGATGATGGGTGCTGAACGATCGATTTGTACACTGTGATGATGGTATCTTTTGCCAAGAAAACAAATGCGCTAATTCTGGGCCCATCTGTTTCACACCTGCTAGCATACATTCATTTGGAAATAGAACAGGAATCCGCTATGATTCTTTGGGAAACAAAAAAAATTAAACAGTTTTTTCTGGAATTGGAATACTTTATTAACAGACAAAACAATCAATTGCATAAAAGATCGCATCCGTTTCTAAAAATACGAACGAGTTTTTCTTTGCCGTCATGACGTCGAATTCTGGACCATCCCATGATGCCGTCCGAAAATGGTAAGTTTTGTCGAATAACATTTTGATTAAATCTTCTGTCAGGATCCAATGTTATTTGAAAGCCTAAAGCGATTTTTGTTTCGTGCCAGTTTCGAATTTTCTGATTGATTGCATTCTCAGTAATTGTATCACATTTCAATTCAAGAAATTTAGCTTTTGAGCTGAGAAAATCTTCATCCGCAATCATTGACTTCATATCAATATCCGCGTTCTCTAAACGTTTGAAAAAGCTTGATTTGAAGAATGACGCAGGCAGCGTTATACTGCTCGGATTCCCCCACTCAGCATGGAGGGAGACGTTTTTGACATATATCGCCTCATTCATAAAAGTCATGAAAGCGTCATACATTGATGGGTACATGCAAACTTTCCAGTTTGTTACTTTCAAAACTGCTGGTATCCTTTTCAACGCTTCGTTTGGCCATTCTTCACAGTCAATGATGATTTTCCCAATTCTCGTAGCTTTCGTATGTTTCAGAAACTTTTCCAAATAATTGAACGCGCTTTCACGAGCATTCCCATCGAGAATTTGATGGTTATCTAGTCGATCATTTGATTCAATCAAGCGTTTGCTTCTGAAAAATCGCAATTTAAAATAACAGCAACAATGTTTTGTTACCTGACGAATTTATGAGTATTCTCACTTGCAGCCACAAAATGCAAACAAAAATAATGATTAGATGGATATTGTGCGCAAATCGTTATTTCATCATTTCCATTTTTGATTTCTCTCACACTCAACGACACTGGTGCAATCTTATTGAACTTTTGGATTTGTTTGTTGCACGAATCAGATAGTTGAGCATATTCGCCGAGTTCTTCGGAACAATTATATGATAGAGAATGATCTTGTAGTTCTGATGGTAATTTGATCCATTTTGTGAAAGTGGACATCTGCAAAAAATCGCTGTAACTCGTTAGAAAATAACTAGAATAATTGTTCAGAAACATAAAAACGTAACGAAAACACAGAAATGAACGACTGCGCGGTTGGGACGACGCGTATTACAACAATCGATGCACTATGACGAAATAATATCTGAATCAAGGAGACATAGGTCCAGATCATGTTGTCATGTTGCACCTGCTGACGTGAGAAAATGGTTGGTCTACTGTGAAAGAGAAAATGTTTGCGGACTGGTAAACCGCGAAAATTCTGGTTGAACAGAATCTGTTTGTAAGATCTACACGCATACATTTATTTAAAAAAAATAAGAATCCGTAGTGATGCTTAAAAAACAAAATTGAACAGTTTTTTGAAATTCGAATACTTTATTGACAGACAAAACGCACATTTCAATCCATAAACACTATTCCTCCGCTGTATATTTGAACAGATCCAATTTTTCCGTCTTGACGGCGAATTTTGAAGCAATTTTCGTAGCGACCGGCTTCAAATGGTAAGTTTTGTAGAATAGCGTCCACGTTCCATATTCTTTTACATTCTATTCTGAGATCCAAGTCAGTTTTTGTTTCGTACCATTTTTGAATTTTTTGGTTTATTCCGTTCTCAGTGATTGTATCGCACTTTAAATAGAGAAATTTCGCTTCTGAGCTCAGTAAATCTTCATCCGATATCAGAGACTTTACTGCTAATTGTGCATACTCCAACTCTTTGAAGAATCTTGATTTGAAGAATTGCGAAGGTAGAGTCATATCACTCTGATCCTTCGAGTTTGTATAAAGGGATACGTTCTTCACATTTGTTTCCCCGTCGATGAAAAGCATGAAAGCGTCATACATTGATGGATACACGTGAACAGACCATTTATGTGCTTTCAAAACTTTTTCTAATTCGATTGGCCATTCTTCACAGTCGATGCATATTTTTTCGATTTTCGTTTTAGAGGTGTACTTTAAAAGTTTCTGCAAATATTTGAACGCTGTGTGACGAGCATTTCCTTCAAAGGCTGGCTCGTTCTCCAATATTTCGTTTGCAAGATCCGGAAAAAAGTTGACGGTTCTGAAACTGCTGAATTCAAAAAGAAAAACCATCAATTTATTGTTACCTGACTATTTTATGAGTGTTGTCACTTGCAGCCACAAAACACAAACAAAATCGATGATCTCTGCGATAATCAGCGCTAATCATCATTCCATCTTTACCATCTTTCAATTCTTTCATGGTTAGAATTTCTGGCGGAATTGTATTGAGGTTTTGAATTTCGTTGTTGCACAAATGAGTAAGTTGAGCATATTGGCCGAGTTCTTTGGAATAACAATAAGATAAGGAATGGTTGCGTAGTTCAGATGGTAACTTGTTCCATTTTGTGAAAGTTAACATCTGCAAGAATATACCATCACTTGGATATTATATTGACAAAAATCAAGGAAAATTACGAAAAACACACCGACAACGCAAACAAACGAAAGAGTGAATGTCTGTGTGCACGATCGATTGATGGTATGTTGGCCATCTAACACAAATCGATGGAGAGAAGCAAAAATGCAAACGCAAGGCGAGGAAAACGAAGAAATGAATATCTGCGCAGGGAAGATGATGCGTGTTGCATGTAATCGATTTACCTTATGAGAAACGTTGTGTCTAATCTGGCTGTGCGTTCCACACCTGCTAGTCTACAAGGAGACTAGAATATGTATACAGTCTGTTCCCAACATGAAAAATTCAAAAAATGACAATGATTAGTTGCAACTCATTTTCAATCTTTGAACACTTTATTCATGAAAAAAAATTCATGGTATATTAAACTTGAATACCCTTCCGTAAATTTCGACAGTTCCAATTTTGCCGTCTTGACGTTGAATTCTAATGCTGTCCATTCGATTGTTGTGTTCAAATGGCAAGTTTCGAAAGACAGCGTCTTCATTCCATTTTCTATCATCTCCGCGCATTATATACAATGCTAAGTCAATTTTTGTTTCGTACCACTGTCGAATTTTTTTGTTGATTGCAGTTTCACTTATTGTATCACACTTGTAGAGTTGTAAACAATTCGCTTTGGAATTCAGGAAATCATCATCTGATATCATCGATTTCACTGCAATGTGTGCATACTCTAATTGTTTGAAAAAACTTGATTTAAAGAATTGCACAGGTAGAGTCGTTGTGCTCCGAACCATAGTATCTGTATAAAGATATAAGTTCTTGACATTTATGACCTCGTTCATAAAGCTCATGAAAGTGTCATACATTGATGGATACATGTGAACAAACCACTTAGAAGCTTTGAAAATGTTTTTAATTCTTCTCATTTCAGATGGCCATTCTACACAGTCGATGCATAGTTTCTCGATTTTCGTTTGAGCGGTGTATTTAAAAAGTTTCTCCAAATACTTGAACGCTGTTTGACGAGCATTTCCTTGTAAGATTGGCTGTTTCTCCAATATTTCATTTGGAACAACCAAAAAAGGGAACAAATTGACGCTTCTGAAAATACTGTGTTCGAAAAGAAAAACCATCAATTTTTGTTACCTGACCAGTTTGTGAGTATTCTTACTTGCAGCCACAAAATACAAATACGAATAATGATCAGATGGGTACTTAGCAAACATCATCATTCCATTTTCACCTTTTTTCAATTCGTCTATGGCTAGAGTTACTGGTGCAATTGTATTGAAATGCTGGATTTCGTCGTTGCACAAATGAGACAGTTGAGCATATCGGCCCAGTTCTTTGGAATAACAGTATGATAGAGAGTGTCCTCGTAGTTCAGATGGTAACTTATTCCATTTTGTGAAAGTTGACATCTGCAAAAACCAAAGGTTAGAAACATGAAAACAATCATTGGATAGAATATTATTGCAAAGAAAAACGGTAGAGCGAAAGAAAACAAAGGAATGACTATTTGCGCGGGAAGGATCTTGCGTGCTGCATAAAATCGATGAACCATTATGGCACTATGTGTTTCTAACCTGGTTGATCCAACACCTGCTTGTTTTTAAAATGAGTGGTATAGGTATACTGTTCACATCATGACCAATTAGGAGAAACCGCGTTGATGTAGTTCAAAATTTATTGCAACACATGTTTCACTTTTATAAAACTTTATTGATAGAAAATTCAATCAACACCAAACATCAATACATTCTTATCAATACGAAGATATCCAACTTTGCCGTCTTGACGTCGAATTTCAAGGCATTTTTCAAAGCGGTTGTCTTCAAATGGCATGTTTTGTCGAATAACATCGATGTCAAATCTTCTATTGTGTTCCAGTTCTATTTTCAGTTGCAAGGCAGTCTCAGTTGCGCACCATTTTTGAATTTTTCGGTTAATTGCATTCTCACTGATTGTATCACACTTCAATTTAAGCAATTTCGCTTCTGAGCTCAGGAAATCTTCATCAGATATCATCGCCTTCATTGCAAATTCTGCACATTCCAACTGCTTGAAGAAGGTTGATTTGAAAAAATGTGCAGGTAAAGTCATAATGTTCTGCTCCATCGATTTAGTATGAAGATACATGTCCTTGACATTAATGGTCTCGTTCATGAAACTCATGAACGTGTCATACATTGATGGATACATATGAACAAACCACTCAGATGTTTTGAAAATTTTTGGGATTCCTTTCAATTCATATGGCCATTCTTCACAGTTAATAAAAAGTTTCTCGATTTTCGTTTGAGCTGTGTATCTCAAAAGTTTTTCCAAATACGTAAACGCTGTTTGACGAGCATTTCCTTCGAAAATTGGCTCGTTCTTCAATAATTCATTTGACAAAACCGGATAATAAGTGAAGGAGCTTCTGAAAATACAGAATTCGATAAGAAAAACCATCAATTTTTGTTACCTGAATAATTTATGAGTATTCTCACTCGTCGCCATAAAATGCAAATACAAATAATAATTAGCGGATGGGTACTGAACGGATATTACTATTCCATTTGTACTATTTTTCAATTCAGTTATGGTTAGATTTTTTGGTGCAATTGTATTGAGATGCTGAATTTCGTCGTTGCATAAATGAGTCAGCTGAGCGTATTGACCAAGTTCTCTAGTTTTGCAATATGATAGAGAATGCTCTCGTAGTTCAGATGGTAACTTGTTCCACTTTGTGAAAGTTGACATCTGAAAGTTGTGAATAAGAGATATGGAACAATAAACGACGACGAGCAGCAAGCATGCGAACGCTAGTCGAGGAAAACGAAAGAATGAATACATGCGCAGGTAGGATGGTACGTGTCGTATAAAATCGATGAACCATTCTGGTATGTTATATCGAGTGTGATCCACATCTGCTCGTCTATGAAATGAGGGGTTTCTGAGTGAAGTCGTCATCTGCCAAACCGTACCGTTACTCGGACCAATCAACCATCAAGAATGAACCACGAGAAACAAAGAAGAACGCAAGAAAACGAACGAATGAATTTCTATGTTGTTAGAGAGGTGTGTATCGATTGACGATGGTATGTTGATCAAAAAGACATAGGGTTCAAGTTGGTGACCACCTGCTTCCCATCTTCTAGTCAATGTACAAACAACCGTCTTATGTTCACAAAACGAATTAGAGAAAGAAATTGGAACCCCTCATGAAGCTTTTGAAAAAAGATACAAGAAAATAGTTTTTGAACTCTGATTTCTTTATCGACAGCATAAAAAACATTCATTCAATACCAAACCACAATCCATTTTCATTAACATAAATCGTTCCAATTATTCCGTCTTGACGTCGAATTTTGAAGCATATGGCGGCGCTGATATATTCAAATGGCAAGTTTTGTAGAATGACGTCCAAATTCATTTTTCTTCTGGTTTCCAGGCTTATTTCAAATTCTATCTCAATTCGGGTTTCAAGCCAAATGCGAATTTTTCGGTTGATTGCATTTTCACTAATTGTATCACATTTCAATGCAAGATATCTTGCGTTTGAGCTCAGGAAATCTTCATCCGATATCATCGAGTTCAGTTCAATCACTACATGCTCCCACTGTTTGAAGACATTCGATTTGAAGAAATTCGCAGGTAAAACCATAGTGCCCTGGTTCAATGAATATTCACGAAAGTAGGCTTTTTTGACATTCTTGGTCTTCTCCATGAAGTTCATGAAAGCATCATACATTAATGGATGCATCTTAACGTGCCATTCTGACACTTTGGAAAATGCTGGAATTGTTTCTAACTCATTTGGCCACTCTTCGCATTCGATGCAAAGTTTTTTGATTTTTGTCTGTGATGTGTACTATAAAAGTTTTTTCAAATACTTGAACGCTGTCTGACGGGCATTTCCTTCAACGATTGGATGGTTCTCCAAAATTTCATTCGAAACGAGCAACGCATCAGAACTTCTAAAAACCGTAACATTAACTAACACCAAAATTTGGTTACCTGACTAATTTATGAGTATCTCCACTTGCAGCCACGAAATACAAATGTACAGAATGATTGGTTCGATAACTAGCGTTGATCATCATTCCATCTTCCCCATCATTCAAATCACTTATGGTTAGACTTTCTGGCGCAATTGTATTGAGATGCTGGATTTCGCTATTGCACAAATGAGTCAGTTGAGCATACTGGCCTAGTTCTTTGGTTAAACCATACGATAAGGAATGTCCTCGTAGTTCTGATGGCAACTTGTTCCAATTTTCAAAAGTTGACGACATCTGCAAAAACTTGCGGTGAAAAACATGAGAAAAATCATTGGATAAAAAACTATGATAAAGAAAAACAGTACACCGCAAGGAAACAAGAGAATGACTGTCTGCGCGGGTAGAATGGTGCGTGTTCCATAAAATCGATGCACCGTGATGGTAATATGTCTTGACCAAGGAGGCATTGTTTCTAATCTGATTGTGTGATCTACATCTGCTAGTCTATGAGATGAGAAATATACGTTTGTATACTGTTTACAAATTACCAAATTACCAAATCAGGGAAAAACAGCACTTTTTTACAATCGAGGACCGAAAGAAGAAAATCAAGGCCTGAAAAATGAATTCGAAGACCGAACTGATAAAATACCTTACAAAAAAGCTTTTCGGTTCTTGATTATTTTTGCTCAGTCCTTGAGTCGGAAACAGTGCTGAAAAAAACCATGATAATGTGGTTCAAGATTTATTGCAACCTATTATTTAACGTTATAAGACTTTATTCATAAAAAACATTCCATCAGCATCAAAATGCAAATAGTTTTGGTAAATACGAAGAAATCTAACTGTTCCGTCTTGACGTTGAATTTCGAGGCATCTCTCGTGGCGGTTGACTACAAATGGCAAGTTTTGAACAATAACGTTCACGTTGAATCTTCTATTGTCTTCCATTACTATTCCAAATTCCAAGTCAGTTTGTGTTTCGTACCATCTTTCAATTTTTTGGTTGATTGCATTCTCACTGATTGTATCACACTTTAAAGTGAGCAATTTTGCTTCTGAGCTCAGAAAATCTTCATCCGATATCATCGACTTCATTGCAAATTCTGCATACTCCAACTGTTTGAAAAGGCTTGATTTGAAGAAATGTGCAGGTAGAGTCTTAGTACTCTGATCCATAGAATTTGTATCAAGATATACGTTCTTGACATTTAGGGCCCCGTTCATGAAACTCATGAAGGCGTTATACATTGACGGATACATTTCGACATTCCAGTTTGATACTCTGAAAATGGCTGGAATTCTTTTAAATTCTTCATATGGCCATTCTTCACAGTCAACAGTGATTTGATCTATTTTCGTGGTCCTTGTATACTCAAGAATTTTCTCCAAATATTTGAACGCAGCTTCGCGAGCGTTTCCTTCAAGTATTTGATGGTTTTCTTTAATCCTCATTAAACCGGTGTAGCTTCTGAAAATAACGCGTAAGTTTCCGGAAATTATAGCATTTTCGTTACCTGGCCATTTTATGTGTGTCCTTACTGTCAGCTACAAAATACAAAGAAAAGTAATGGTTTGGTCGGTACTTGGCGTGAATCAATATTCCATTGTTGTCTACCAACTGCCTCACGAGAAGAAGTTCTGGTGCACATTTATTGAGATTTTGAATTTCGTCGTTGCACAGGTTAGATAATTGTGCATAATGGCCAAGTTCTCTAGTTTGGCAATATGATAGAGAATGCTTTCGTAGTTCAGATGGTAACTTGTTCCATTTTGTGAAAGTTGACATCTGCAAAAACCTTTTATTACTCAGAAGAAAACAATCAAGAAAAAACCATGATGAACGCGGGAGAACGCAAGAAAACGAGAAAATGAATATTTGCGTGGTTCGAATGGTGTGTATCGATCGACGATGGTATGTTGTTCGATAAGATAGAGGGTTCAATTTGGCGACCACCTGCTTCCCACTTGCCAGTGTCTGTACGTTAGCCTTATGTTCAAAAAACCAATTCGTAAAAAAATTAAGTCAGTTTGAAAGAACAACAAAACAGTTTTCAAACATCGAATACTTTATCGACATCAACACGGACATTCAATGAACACCAAAAAATTTGTTTTCACTAACATAAATCGTTCCATTTTTTCCGTCTTGACGTCGAATTTTGAAGGATATGGTGGAGTTAACCCATTCGAAGAGTAAGTTTTGTAGAATGTCGTCCAAATTCATTTTTCTTCTAGTTTTCAGTAGATAAGACATTACGGCGAAGGAACACAATAGTACGCAAAAAAGCGAAAGAATAAACATCTGTTTGTTTGAGATGGTTTGTATCGATCAATGATGGTATTTTTGTCGAGGAGACATCTGCTTTCCACCTGCTAGTGTGTATTGCATTATTTTCACAACCAATTTGAGACCATTTGAAATTCAGTTTGAAAAATAACAAATTAAACAGATTTTGAGTTTTGCACACTTTATCGATAGCGAAAATAAAATCAATCAACATTAAACTTCACTCCGTCGTCGTGAATACGAATCGTTCCAATTTTTCCGTCTTGACGTTGAATTTTAAAGCACCGGTTGCTTCTTTGAGCTGGCAAGTTTTGTAGAATAACTTGCTTATCCAATATTCTATCTTCTTCTTCTAGTTTTATCATAAACTTTATGTCGTTTTGTGATTCGAGCCAGTTTCGAATTTTTTGGTTGATTGCATTTTCAGTAATAGTATCACAGTTTAATGTGAGCGATTTTGCTCTTGAGCTCAGAAAATCTTCATCTGATATCATCGATTCCAATGCAATGTCTGCATACTCCAACTGTCGGAAGAAGCTTGATTTGAAAAAATGCGCAGGTAGAGATTTGATGCTTCGATCCAAGGAATTTGTAAATAGATAAACGTTCTTGACATTCACGGCCTCATTCATGAAGCTCATGAAAGCGTCATACATTGATTGATACATCACAACCGTCCAGCCTGACGCTTTGAAAACTGCTGGAATTCTTTTCAACTCATTCGGCCATTTTCTACAGTCGACGCATATTCCTCTGATTTCCGTTCGAGTCGTATGTCTCAGAATTTTCTCCAAATACTTGAACGCTGCCTGACGAGCGTTTCCTTCCAAGATTGGATAGTTTTCTAAACTTTGGTTTGCAGCCAATAAACCACTAGAGCTTCTGAAATACTAAATTTAAAGAAAACCCTACATTTTTTTGTTACCTGACTAATTTATGAGTATTCTCACTTGCAGCCACAAAATACAAACAAAAATAATGATTAGATGGGTATTTAGCGGTGATCATCATTCCATTTTTCCTATTTTTCATATCACCAATGGATAGCTCTTCCGGTGCAACATTGTTGTGTTTCTGGATTTCGTCATTACACAAATTGGATAATTGTGCATAACGGCCAAGTTCTCTAGTTTTGCAATACGATAGAGAATGCTCTCGTAGTTCAGATGGTAACTTGTCCCATTTTGTAAAAGTTGGCATCTGTAAAACAAACCTTCACTCAAATATTATGATGAACAGAAATCAAGAAAAAAATAACGAAGAACACGGGAGAACGCAAGAAAACGAAAGAGTAAATGTCTGCGTTGCTACAATGGCATGTATCGATCGACGATGGTATGTTGGTTGAACATACTAATTCGGTGAACACCTGCATCCCACCTGCCAGTGTCTGCAAAACCAAGGAGGAATTCGTTGCGATGTTTCGAAAAAAAGCATTGAACAGTTTTGAAACTTTGAATACTTTATTAATAGCAAGAAAACATTCAATTAACACCAAATCGCAATACTTTCTCAATCTCATCAATAAAAATAATTCCAACTACAACGTCTGGACGTCGAATTTTTTCGAGGCGGAAGTCTTCAAATGGTAAGTTTTCTTGAATAATATTCACGTTGAACCTTCTCTTGGTGTCCAGTGTTATTCTAAGTTGCAAGCCAGTTTTTGTTTCGTACCATTTGTAAATTTTTCGGTTGATTGCATTCTCACTGATCGTATCGCATTTCAATCTAAGCACTTTTGCTTCTGAGTTCAGGAAATCTTCATCAGATATCATCGACTTCATTGCAAAGTCTGCATATTCCAACTGCTTGAAGAAGTTTGATTTGAAGAAACTTGCAGGTAGAGTCATAATGCTCTGATCCATCGAAGTTGTATAAAGATACACGTTCTTGACATTTGTGGCCGCGTTCATGAAACTCATGAAAGAGTCATACATTGATGGATACATGTGAACAAACCATTCCGACGCTTTGAAAACTCTTTCCAGTTTATATGGCCATTTTTCACAGTCAATGCATAGTTTTTCGATTTTTGTTTGAGCGGTGTACTTTAATAGTTTCTCCACATACTTGAACGCTGCGTGACGCGCATTTCCTTCAAAGGTTGGGCAGTTCTCTATTGTTTCATTCCAACCAACCAAACCATTGGCGCTTCTTGAAATATTGTATTTGAAATGAAAACATCAAATTTATATTACCTGACTAATTTATGAGTATTCTCGCTAGCAGCCACAAAATACAAACAAAGTTCATGATCTGAGTGATAATCCGCGGCAATTCCATCGTTACCATTTTTCAATTCATTTATGGTTAGACGTTTTGGTGCAAGTTTGACATTCTGAATTTCGTCGTTGCACAAATCAGATAGTTGAGCATATCGGCCAAGTTCTCTGGTGTAGCAATACGAAAGGGAATGTTGTCGGAGTTCAGATGGTAATTTGTTCCATTTTGTAAAGGTGGACATCTGAAAAAACTCACGGTTAGAAACATAAAAACGATCATAAAACGTTAGACAATCATTTTGAAAAAACACGGTAAAACGAAAAGAAACGGAGGAATTGACGTCTGCCTACGTGGCTGCGATGGTGGTTAGAGTGATGGATTTTGTAAATGATTCCGCTCAAGCACCATTATGAGATACTATCTTGTGAGAAGGCATAGATCCCATCTGGACATGATAATTGCACCTCATTAAGTCAGGCCGGCTGTAGCTGGTTTGGTTAGACGTAGTGCAATTTTTTTCAAAGATCTTCATAAGAAAGGGAGAGATTTTAGTTCAAATGGTAACATGTTCCATTTCGCGAAAGTTTGACATCTGCAGAAACTTTCTGTCAAACAGTGATAATGAAAGCATATATCATGCAAATAACGACAGTAAAAAGATGTCGACCGCAAGAAAACGGAATAATAAATTCTGCGTTGGGACGGTATTCATTGATCGATGATGGTATGTTTGCCAAAAGAGGTTTCAGAACGGTGCCTGTTTCCCACCTTCTGGCCTACCTATTCGCCTTTAATTCACAAAACCTATTACAAAAGAGTATGAATCCGTAATTATGTCTTAGAAAAAGAAACGCATAAAACAGCTGTCAAATTTTGGAATCCTTTGACCAATGCAAAAAAAACAAAAGACAGAAATATCGGCGTTAGTAGGATGGGGCGTGCTGCATAAAATCGATGAACCATTATGGTACGATATACTGACTAATGAAATGATCCGCAACTGCTAGTCTAGAAGATGAGAAATGTACAGATACTTTTTGAAGTATAGTTCAATAAAAAACCATAATGATCTCGTTTCATATTTGCAACACATTTTTTCAAATTTGAAATACTTTATTGATAGAAAAAAAAACAATCAATGAACAAATAACCAAAAACTATTCTCATCAATTAAAACAGTTCCAACTTTGCCATCGCGACGTCGAATTTTGTAGCATCTGTCGGACCGATTATATTCGAATGGCAAGTTTTGAAGAATAACGTCTTTATCCAATCTTCTAATGGTTTCCAGTGATATTGAAAGTTCCACGCCAACTTTTGTTTCGTACCAGTCACGAATTTTTCGATTGATTGCATTATCACTGATTGTATCGCAGTGAAACCCTAGATACTTAGCACTTGAGTTCAGAAAATCTTCATCTGAAATCATCGCCTTCACACCTAAACTTGCATATTCCAATTGTTTGAAGAAGCTTGATTTGAAGAATTGCGAAGGTATAGTTACAGTGTTTTGACGCATCGAGTATTCACGAAGAGATAGCTTTTTGACATTTACAGCCTCGTTCATGAAGCTAATGAAAGCGTCATACATTGTTGGATACATGTAAATTTCCCATTCTGTTACTTTGAAAATTTTCGGGATTCTTCTTAACTCAGACGGCCATTCTTCAAAGTCAATGCATACTATTCCCGTTCGAGTTGTGTACTTTGAAAATTTCTCCAAATACTTGAACGCTGTCTGACGAGCATTTCCATCGAAGATTGGATGGTGGCGCTCTAATATTTCATCCAAATCATCGAAATAATTGACCTTTCTTAAAATACCGGCATTGAAAAAACATTAAATATTTGTTACCTGACTAATTTATGAGTGTTCTCACTTTCAGTCACAAAACACAAAGAAACTGTATGATATCTGTGATAAATAGAAAAATCTCAATTCCATCTGTGCCATGTCTCAATTCAGTTACGAGTAGACGTTCTGGTGCAATCTTATTGAATTTCAGGATTTCGTCGTTGCACAAATTAGATAATTGAGAGTATTGGCCAAGTTCTTTGTTATAGCAATATGACAAAGAATACTCTCGTAGTTCAGATGGTAACTTGTTCCATTTGGTGAAAGTCAACATCTGCAAAAACAAAACGTTACTCGGGTAATTTATCAAACAACAATCAAAATCACCACGAGAGATGCGGGATAACGCAAGAAATAGAAATAATGAATGCCTGCGCGGCTATGATAATGTACGTTGCGCTATCGATCGATCATTGTATTTTTGTCAAGAAGGCATTCGTTCTGATCTGGTTGTGAGATTCACATCTGCTAACATATGAACAACTGTTAGTTTACGTACATATTTACGTTCTATGTTTTCCAAGAAAATTGAAATTTTTTTTGCGTTCTATTTTGGAATGGTGGGATCCTATTTCAAAATTAACCATTCGATATCAGTCAAAAATTTGGCGTGCAAGCGTGCTACATTGCAACGTTTGTGTTTTTATCAAACTTTGTTACGTTTTTTAAAATTTAAAAGTCACATCAAATCAAAACAAAATTCAAAAGTTTCGAACTTTGTAATATTAAAAAAAAAAAAGAAAAGAAGCATCATTTCCCGCATTTTTTATTTGTGGGAGTATGTTGGTTCGATTGTGTTTACGTACGTAGGCCAGCAGTCGTACATAACGTAGCAGGTAGGCTAGCAGGTGGACCACAAAACCAAATCAAAATTTATGTCTCCTCAATAAACACGACGTTTTGCCTTGTACATCAATCGATTGTTGCAAGACGCACCATCGTTGCCACGCAGACACTCAATCTTTCGGTTTTCTTGCGCTTTCGTTTTTACCTCTTCGTTTTTTGTTTGATATTTGCTTGATGCGATTTCCGATTGACACGAAATTCTATTTCAGATGTTCAATTTTACCAAATGGAACAAGTTACCATCTGAACTACGCAGCCATTCATTATCATATTGTTATACCAAAGAGTTGGGTCAATACGCTCAACTATCTGATTTGTGCAATAGCGAAATTCAAAAGTTCAATACAATTGCTCCAGACCGGTTAAGAATTAGCGAATTGGAATTTGTTCGGGAAAGAACTATAATGATAAATGGATCGTACCCAACTGGCAAAGAATTCGAATTTGGTTGTCCAGAAACTGGTGAAGACACTCATAGATTGGCCATGTACAAAGAAATCTCATACCATGCGTTTAACTAAGTTATTTACAGATCCCAATTGGACGATCCTGCTCAACCAATTCGCCACGCTGCGTTCGAGTCTTTGAAAAAACTTCTGAAATACACGACTTGCACAAATGTTGAAGAACTTGACATCGATTGTGAGGAATGGCCAGCTGAAGAGTTGAAAAGAATTCCAACGATTTCAAAAGTAACAAACTGGCATGTCTATATGTACCAATCAATGTGTGATGAATTTATAAGGTTTATGTATGAAACCACAAATATCAAAAGCCTCGGGCTTGATGCATGTGGCATGGACCGAGAGTTGATTGTTCTGCCGCCTCAATTTTTCAGATCGACTTTTTTCCAACATCTTGAAAAAGTCGTCTTTAAGGTGAATTCGATAATGTCAGACGAAGACTTCCTTGCATCTAATACTAAATCACTAAACCTGAATTGTGACACAATTAGTGAGACGGCAATAAACGCAAAAATTCGACAGTGGTACGAAACTTCTGGACCCGACGTTGACATTACAATAAAACGTGGAGATAATAAACGATGGAATGAAGGCATCATAACTAGGAACTTGCCATTTCAAAATAATTTTGGAATTCATCGGATCCGACGTAAAGATGGAGAAATTGGATTTTTGCGTATTAAAGTATCTTGTACATTTTTCATTGTTAAAGAGCTATCATGATTTTTGCAATTAATGTTTCTTTTTTTACGTTCACAATGTTTCTTTCATAAATCTCACATGCTAATAATTGGTTGTTCCCAATTTATGAGTATTCTCATTTTCAGCCACAAAATACAAACAAAATTGATGATTTCTGCGATACTCAGCGCGAATCATAATTCCATTTTTGCCATATCTCAATTAACTTATAAGTAGACGTTCTGGTGCCATTGTATTGAACTCCTGGATTTTGTCGTTGCACAAGTTCGATAATTGAGCATATCGACCAAGTTCTTTGGTGAAGCAATACGACAGAGAATGATCTCGTAGTTCAGAGTTCAGGTTCATGAAAAACCAACAACAATAAAAAAGAACGCAGGAAAAGATGGCGAACGCCATGTAGGAAAGTGAAAGAAGGAACATCTGCGCAGGTAGGATAGTGCGTGTTGCATAAAATCGATGAACCAAAATGGTCCGATGTTATGGCCGAGGAAACGTTGTTGTCGTGTCATACATCTGCTAGTCTTTAGGATGAGTGGTACACGGCTACTGTTTACAACATTACCAATTAGAAAAAAACCATGTTTTTGATGTTGGCCAAAGTTTGTGAAAACTCGAATTTTCAGTTCTGAATTTTTTATTGCTTCCGAAAATATTCAATATACATTAAAAGAAAATCTTCCGCCAGAAATAAAAACAGTTCCAACTTCGTCGTCTCGACGCCTAATAGTGAAGCGGTGCGGGTATTGTTCTTGGAATGGAAGATGTTGCAGGATAACGTTTCGATTCCATTGTCTATCGTCTGTCCTTTCTATTTCGAACTTTAAGGAAATTTCCGTTTCGTACCAGTGTCGAATTTTTTGGTTGATCGCAGTTTCACTTATTGCATCACAATTAAATAAATGAAGACAATTCGCTTTTGAGCTGACAAAATCCTCATCTGAAATGTTCCCCTTAACTTCCAGCCTCGCATGATCCAACTGTTTGTAAAAACTTGATTTGAAAAAGTGCGCAGGTAGAGTCATGGCCTGATCCATCGAGTTTTTGAATAGAAATACTTTCTTGACACTTACGACATCGTTCATGAAGCTCATGAAGTCATCATACATTGATGAATACATGTGTACACACAAAAAAGATTCTTTGAAAACGGATTTAACTTTTTTCAACTCCTCATATGACCATTCTTCACAGTCGATGCTGATTTGTTTGATCTTCGTTTTCAAAGTGCGGTTCAAAATTTTTTGCAGATATACAAACGCAGTTTCGCGAGCATTTCCTTCAAGAGTTGGATGTTCATCTAAACTATCATCAGAATCAATATAACCATTGAAACTTCTGAAAATATTTCTTATATGAAAAATCATAAAATTTTTGTTACCTGACTAATTTATAAGTATTTTCATCCGTAGCCACAAAAAACAAGCAAAAATGACGATACGATGGATAGCAAGCATAAATCATCATTCCACTTCTGTCGTGTTTCAATTCTTTTACTTTCAACATTATTGGCGCAATTTTATTGAACTTCTGAACTTCACCATTGCATAATTCAGAGAGTTGTGAGTATTGGTTCAATTCTTTGAAGTGATTATACGAGAGGGAAAGCTCTCGTAGTTCCGATGGTAACTTGCGCCATTTTGCGAACGTCGACATCTGAAAAAACGCACAGCTACGCGATGAAAAACAAATATACACTAAAACAATGACGCAGAGAACGAAGAACGTAAGAAAACGAAAGAATGAACGTTTGCATGGTTGGTATGGTGCGTCTTGCAGTGATCGATTCACAACGATCAGACAGCGTATGAGTGAAGGAGACACAGGTTTAGATAGGGTTGTGTGCGCACTTGTTGATGCAGGAAATGTCCTGTCCTACAGTAGAGGGGAAAGTGTTTTAGACTAATTCACCTCGCAATATGTTGTTTAATTACATCTGCTAGACTATTGAATACATACGCGAAGACATTGGATGGTAAAAGGCCCAGCCGCACCATGTAACACAGTGTCTATTGATTTTTTTCTGCCCATCTGCACCCTCATAGTTGACAACGTCTCTATATATGGGAATAAACGGTATTAGGGCAGTATTAGGTTCATTCGCCTTTTTTCTTTTTGCGCCAATGTTTTGGCCAGTAGGTTCTATGAAATCCTGTAAAAATTTCATGCTAATTCACTGATTAATATTTTTCAGATGTCCACTTTCACAAAATGGCCAGAATTACCATCTGAACTACGTGAGCATTCTCTTTCGTATTTCAAGGCGCAAGAATTGTATTTATATGCCCAATTTTCTAAACAGTGCAATGAAGAAATCCAGAAGTTCAATAAAGTTGCACCGAATTATTTGAGTGTGAGAGAGTTGGACAATGGCAATGATGGAATACTAATTTCTGCATCTTACCCATCAGATCATCATTTTTATTTGTTTTTTGTAGCTGCAAGTGAAAATTCACATAAATTTGTCAGGTAACGAAAAGCATAACAACTTTTGAAAGATGCAGTAATTTCAGAAGTTTCAATGGTTTGGCTGATTGGAATGGTAGATTTGAGAATCATAATATCCTTGAAGGAAATGCTCGGCAGACAGCGTTTGAGTATTTGGAAAAACTTCTGAAATATACGACAAACACGAAAATCGGGGAGGTTCGCATCAATTGTAGAGAATGGCCATATGAAGAGTTGAAGAGAATTCCAGCTATTTTCAAAGTATCAAACTGGAATATAAAAATGTATCCATCGATGTGTGACGCTTTCATGAATTTCATAATTGAGACCACAAACGTCAGAAAACTTGTGCTTTCTGCAGATCGGATGAATCACAGAGTGATGACTCTATCTGCGCAGTTTTTCGAGTCAAATTTCTTCAAACAGCTGGAACATGCAGACTTTAGCTTGAAGGCGATGATTTCTAATGAACATTTTCTGAGCTCAAAGGCGAAAATTCTCAGATTTCAATGTGATACAATAAGTGAGACTGCAGTCAATCAGAAAATTCAAAATTGGTGCGAAACACAAATTGACTTAAATTTTGAAATAACACTTGGAGATGATAGAAGATGGAATCAAGACGTTATACTACACGATTTGCAATTTGAAGTCAACGAGAGACAATGCAAAATTCAACGCAACGATGGTAAAACTGGAATTGTTCAGTTTTTCGCCGGTCGATTGAAGTTTAATGGTTCCAATTGATTTTTCACGTTTTTCAAAAAATAAAGTATTTTAAAGATATATTGGAAAATTTATTGGTTGTTCTTTTGAACGTATGCAATCTAAACCTATAATGCAATCTAAGCAGATACAATCTAAACCCAGTACTATCTAGCAGTAGGACACATCATCTCCTGACGTCAGCAGATACGATCTAAACCCAACACGATTCAAACCTATGTCACCTTGATTCATACACTGTCTCATTGTGGTTCATCGATTTTCGCAAGACACATCATCCCAACCACGCAGACGTTCATTTTGTGTTTTCTTGCGTAGTTTTTTCTGCACCGTTGTTTCAATAGATATTCTTGTTCTAGACAATAACAGCGAGTTTTTTTTCAGATGGCCATCTTCACCAAATGGCCCAAGTTACCATCGGAGCTACGTGAACATTCTCTATCTTATTGTTATTCCAAAGAGCTAAACGAATATGCACAATTGTCTAATTTGTGCAATGGAGAGATTCAGAAGTTCAATACCATTGCACCAAACTATATGCATGTGAGAGACTTGGAAAATGGCAAGGATGGAATAATGATCTACGCACAATATCCATCATTTTATTATTTTAATTTGTATCTTGTCGCTGCAAGTGATGATACTTACAAACTTGTCAGGTAACCAGAAATTGTAATTTAAATGCAAACAATATTACAGAAGTTGCAAAAGTATGTCCGATCATTCTTGTGGCGCTTTTAAAAATCAACCGGTACTTGATGGAAATGCTCGGCAGGCAGCGTTCAAGTATTTGGAGAAAGTTTTAAAATACACGACAGCCACGAAAATTGAAAAACTACGCATCGATTGTAGGGCCTGTTGAAGAGTTGAAAAGAATTCTAGCGATTTTCAAAGTATCATGCTGGAATATCAAAATTTATCCATCGATGTGTTACGCTTTTACGGATTTCGTGAATGAGACCACAACTGTCAAAAAACTTGAGCTCTTTACGGATAGTGTTAATCAGAAAGTTGTGATTCGACCATCCCGATTTTTTGAATCGCACTTCTTTAAGCAACTGGAGCATGTGGATTTTCAGGTGAATTCGAGGGTTTCAGATGGAGCATTTTTGAGCTCAAGAGCAAAATTTCTACAACTACAATGCAATACAATAAGTGATACAGCAATCAACCGGAAAATTCGAAACTGGTACCCGAAAAGGGACTTTTATTGGTCTTTTTACAAAGGCAGTATTGATTTCTAAGTCGTATAATGGTGTGGATATGGTGACAATATTTGCTGGTTTTAGTTTGTAGTCTATATGATGATTGTACAACAATTATGCCAGAAAGATTTATTAGTTGATCACTCAACACCTTTTTATTTCTTTTTGCCCCATAGTCCGTTCAAAAGTGACCACTGTGCATAAGTGGCAATGGCGAATGAGGCGAGAAGGATCTGTGGATTAAAAATGAATTGGTGGATGGATGTGGGCATGGAATACTTACTACACTCAATACATTCATTATTGATAGATTGATATGATAGAATGGATATGGATGGATAAGGGAATCGAACGGGTGTTATATACTGTTTGGTTAATTGAATTTGGGGAATCAAGGAAAATATAATATGGGAAAATGATGTTTGATTGTGAATTGATCATTCATTGATCAAAGTACTATTCATATTTTGTTCTATTTTCTTACTGTAATTTGTCCATATCAGAACCATTCTGGTGAACGATACCCAAAAAGGATCTCTCTTTTGGGTGCACGTATCAGAACCACATATTCTGGTAAATGACACCCGAAAAGGATCTCTTTCTTTGGTGCTTTCTTTTGAGTGCATGTATCAGAATTACCTATTCTGGTAAACGACACCGAAAAGGAATCTCTCTTGTGGGTGCTCTCTTTTGGGTGCACGTATCAAAGTTACTTATTCTGGTAAATGACACCCGAAAAGGGACTTTTATTGGTCTTTTTACAAAGGCAGTATTGATTTCTGAGTCGTATAATGGTGTGGATATGGTGACAATATGTGCTGGTTATAGTTTGTAGTCTATATGATGATTGTACAACAATTATGCCAGAATAATTTATTAGTTGATCACTCAACACTTTTTTACTTCTTTTCATTGATCAAAATTCATATTTTGTGCTATTTTCTTACTGTGAATTGTCCATATCAGAGTCATTCTGGTGAACGATACCCAGAAAGGATCTCTCTTTTGGGTGCACGTATCAGAACCACATATTCTGGTAAATGACACCGAAAAGGAATCTCTCTTGTGGGTGCTCTCTTTTGGGTGCACGTATCAAAGTTACTTATTCTGGTAAATGACACCCGAAAAGGATCTCTTTTTTTGGTGCTTTCTTTTGGGTGCACGTATCAAACTTACTTATTCTGGTAAATGACACCCGAAAAGGGACTTTTATTTGTCTTTTTACAAAGGCAGTATTGATTTCTAAGTCGTATAATGGTGTGGATATGGTGACAATATTTGCTGGATATAGTTTGTAGTTTCTATGATGATTGTACAACAATTATGCCAGAATAATTTATTAGTTGATCACTCAACACTTTTTTTATTTCTTTTTGCCCCATAGTCCGTTCAAAAGTGACCACTGTGCATAAGTGGCAATGGCGAATGAGGCGAAAAGGATCTGTGGATTAATAATGAATTGTTGGATGGATGTCGGCATGGAATACTTACTACACTCAATACTTTCATTATTGATAGATTGATATGATAGAATGGATATGGATGGATAATGGAATCAAACGGGTATTATATACTGTTTGGTTAATTGAATTTGGGGAATCAAGGAAAAACATAATATGGGAAAATGATATTTGATTGTGAATTGATCATTCATTGATCAAAGTACTATTCATATTTCGTTCTATTTTCTTACTGTAATTTGTCCATATCAGAGCCATTCTGGTGAACGATACCCAGAAAGGATCTCTCTTTTGAGTGCACGTATCAGAACCACATACTCTGGTAAATGACACCCGGAAAGGTCTCTCTTTTGGGTGCACGTATCAAAGTTACTTATTCTGGTAAATGACACTGAAAAGGAATCTCTCTTTTGGGTGATCTCTTTTGGGTGCACGTATCAGAACCACATACTCTGGTGAATGACACCCGAAAAGGATCTCTTTCTTTGGTGCTTTCTTTTGGGTGCATGTATCAAAATTACATATTCTGTTAAATGACACCCTAAAAGGATTTCTCTTTTGGGTGCTCTCTTCTGGGTGCACGTATCAAAGTTACATATTCTGGTAAATGACACCCGAAAAGGATCTCTTTTTTGGGTGCTCTCTTCTGGGTGCACGTATCAAAGTTACCTATTCTGGTAAACGACACCGAAAAGGAATCTCTCTTGTGGGTGCTCTCTTTTGGGTGCACGTATCAAAGTTACATATTCTGGTAAATGACACCCAAAAAGGATCACTTTTTTGGGTGCACGTATCAGAATCACATATTCTGTTAAAAGACACCCTAAAAGGATTCCTCTTTTGGGTGCTCTCTTGTGGGTGCACGTATGAGAATTATTTATTCTGGCAAATGACACCCGAAAGGGACTTTTATTGGTCTTTTTACAAAGGCAGTATTGATTTCTAAGTCGTATAATGGTGTGGATATGGTGACAATATTTGCTGGTTATAGTTTGTAGTCTATATGATGATTGTACAACAATTATGCCAGAATAATTTATTAGTTGATCACTCAACACCTTCTTATTTCTTTTTGCCCCATAGTCCGTTCAAAAGTGACCACTGTGCATATGTGGCAATGGCGAATGAGGCGAGAAGGATCTGTGGATTAAAAATGAATTGGTGGATGGATGTGGGCATGGAATACTTACTACACTCAATACATTCATTATTGATAGATTGATATGATAGAATGGATATGGATGGATAAGGGAATCGAACGGGTGTTATATACTGTTTGGTTAATTGAATTTGGGGAATCAAGGAAAATATAATATGGGAAAATGATGTTTGATTGTGAATTGATCATTCATTGATCAAAGTACTATTCATATTTTGTTCTATTTTCTTACTGTAATTTGTCCATATCAGAGCCATTCTGGTGAACGATACCCAGAAAGGATCTCTCTATTGAGTGCACTTATCAGAACCACATACTCTGGTAAATGACACCCGAAAAGGATCTCTCTTTTGGGTGCACGTATCAAAGTTACCTATTCTGGTAAATGACACGGACAAGGAATCTCTCTTTTGGGTGCTCTCTTTTGGGTGCACGTATCGAAGTTACTTATTCTGGTAAATGACACGGACAAGGAATCTCTCTTTTTGGTGCTCTCTTTTGGGTGCACGTATCAAAGTTACCTAGTCTGGTAAACGACACCGAAAAGGAATCTCTCTTGTGGGTGCTCTCTGCTGGGTGCACGTATCAAAGTTACCTATTCTGGTAAACGACACCGAAAAGGATCTCTTTCTTTTGTGCTTTCTTTTGGGTGCACGTATCAAAGTTACCTATTCTGGTAAACGACACCAAAAAGGATCTCTCTTTTGGGTGCACGTATCAAAGTTACATATTCTGGTAAATGACACCAAAAAGGATCTCTCTTTTGGGTGCACGTATCAAAGTTACCTATTCTGGTAAACGACACCGAAAAGGAATCTCTCTTGTGGGTGCTCTCTTTTGGGTGCACGTATCAAAGTTACTTATTCTGGTAAATGACACCCGAAAAGGATATCTTTCTTTGGTGCTTTCTTTTGGGTGCATGTATCAGAATTACATATTCTGGTAAATGACAGCAAAAAGGAATCTCTCTTGCGGGTGCTCTCTTTTGGGTGCACGTATCAAAGTTACATATTCTGGTAAATGACACCCGAAAAGGATCTCTCTTTTGGGTGCACGTATCAAAGTTATCTATTCTGGTAAATGACACCGGAAAGGTATCTTTCTTTTGGGTGATCTCTTATGGGTGCACGTATCAGAATCACATATTCTGGTAAATGATACCCGAAAAGGATCTCTCTTTTGGGTGCACGTATGAGAATTACTTATTCTGGTAAATGACACCCGAAAAGGATTTCTTTTTTTGGTGCTTCGTTTTGGGTGCACGTATCAGAATTACATATTCTGTTAAATGACACCCTAAAAGGATTTCTCTTTTTTTGTGCTCTCTTCTGGGTGCACGTATCAAAGTTACCTATTCTGGTAAATGACACTGAAAAGGATCTCTCTTTTTGGTGCTCTCTTTTGGGTGCACGTATCAAAGTTACTTATTCTGGTAAATGACACCGAAAAGGAATCTCACTTGTGGGTGCTCTTTTTTGGGTGCACGTATCAAAATTACATATTCTGGTAAATGAAACTCGAAAGGGATTTCTCTTTTGTGGGTGCTCTCTTTTGAGTGCATGTATCAAAGTCACTTATTCTGGTGAATGACACTGAAAAGGAATCTCTCTTTTGGGTGCTCTCTTTTGGGTGCACGTATCGAAGTTATTTAGTCTGGTAAATGACACCCGAAAAGGATCTCTTTTTTGGGTGCACGTATCAGAATCACATATTCTGTTAAAAGACACCCTAAAAGGATTCCTTTTTTGGGTGCTCTCTTGTGGGTGCACGTATGAGAATTACTTATTCTGGTAAATGACACCCGAAAAGGGACTTTTATTGGGCTTTTCACAAAGGCAGTATTGATTTCTAAGTCGTATAATGGTGTGGATATGGTGACAATATTTGCTGGTTATAGTTTGTAGTCTATATGATGATTGTACAACAATTATGCTAGAATAATTTATTAGTTGATCACTCAACACCTTTTTATTTCTTTTTGCCCCATAGTCCGTTCAAAAGTGACCACTGTGCATAAGTGGCAATGGCGAATGAGGCGAGAAGGATCTGTGGATTAATAATGAATTGGTGGATGGATGTGGGCATGGAATACTTACTACACTCAATACTTTCATTGTTGATAGATTGATATGATAGAATGGATATGGATGGATAAGGGAAACGATCGGGTATTATATACTGTTTGGTTAATTGAATTTGGGGAATCAAGGAAAAATATAATATGGGAAAATGATGTTTGATTGTGAATTGATCCTTCATTGATCAAAGTATCATTCATATTTTGTTCTATTTTCTTACTGTAATTTGTCCATATCAGAGCCATTCTGGTGAACGATACCCAGAAAGGATCTCTCTTTTGGGTTCGTGAGCTCAAAGGCTAAATTTTTTATGACTACAGTGCGGTACGATAAGTGAGACTGCAATCAACCGAAAACTTCGAAACTGGTACGAGACTCAAATTGACATAGATTTGGAAATAATGTTGGGAGACAATAGAAGAATAGATGTAGACGTTATTCGACAAAACTTACCATTTGAAATCAACAACGGAAAATCCGAAATGGCAAAGTTGGAGCGCTTCGTGTTTGCAACGGTCAATTGAATTTCAAAGTTTCCCATTGATTTTGTATTTTTATTTTTGTGGTCAATAAAAGCTTTGAAGTTTGAAAATCACTTGTTTCTGCAACTTGCCTGTATGAAAAAGGTTGAACACCGTACCATTTTCATCGGTCCGCAAACATCTTTCTCTCTACCGTATCACGCCCCATTTTCACACGTAAGCAGGTGCGCACAGAAAATGAGGTAAACCTAAATTGCCTTGATTCAGACACTGTTTCCTTATGGTGCATTGATCGATTTTTCGTTATGCAACACGCTACATTTAACCCACGCAGACATTCATTCTGACTTTCTCATTCTTTATGCCCCACTGTTTCAATGGACGATTTGTCCTAGCAAGTATAAGGAAACTTTTTCGGATGTCCACTTTTACAAAGTGGGAAAAGTTACCATCAGAACTACGAGAACATTGTCTTTCATATTGTTATACCAAAGAGTTGGGCCAATACGCTCAACTCTCCAATTTGTGCAATGAAAAAATCCAGAAATTCAATAACATCGCTCCAAAATATTTGCGAATGCGCGACCTGGAGAATGGCAATGATGGAATAATGATTTACGCACAATACCCATCAAGCCATTATTTTCATTTGTACTTTGTCGCTGCTAATGTTGATACTCACAGATTTATCAGGTAATTGAATGTTGGTAGTATATATAGATAGAATATTTCAGAGGTTCTTTTGGTTCGATCGATTCTCGTGACAGGTTTGAGAAATATCCAATCATCGAAGGAAACGCTCGGCAGGCAGCGTTCAAGTACTTGGAGAATCTTTTGAAATACACGAAGAGCACAAAAATTGAGCAGCTTAGTATCAATTGCAGAGAATGGCCATTCGAAGAGTTTAAAAGAAATTCAGCAATTTACAAAGTATCAAACTGGAATGTCGAAATATATTCATCAATGTGTGACGCTTTTATGAATTTCATGTATGAGACTACAAACGTCAGAAAACTTGAACTCAACACGAATAGAATAAATCAAAAAACTGTTGTTCTACCGTCTGAGTTTTTCCAGTCAAATTTCTTCAAGCAGCTGGAGTACGCGAGTTTTGATTTAGAGGGAATAATTTCTGACGAAGAGTTTCTGAGCTCAAAAGCAAAATTTCTTCGCTTGAAAGGTGCTACCATCAGTGAGAATGCCATCAACCAAAAAATTCGAAAATGGTACGAAAGACAAATTGACCTGGATTTTGAAATAACACTGGGAGATGATAGAAGTTGGAATGAAGACATTATTCTACAAGCTCTGCAATTTGAAGACAACAACGGACGATTCAAAATTCGACGACGAGATGGCCAAATTGGAACAGTCCGTGTTTACAACGGCCTATTGAACTTTAATGTTTCAAAATAATTTTTATATCAATAAAGTATTTAAACGATGTGTCGATTGACTTCTTTAAAAGATGAGAAAATTTTTTTGATGTTTTTTTGAATTTTGGTTTCGAATTCATATGTTGTCTGGTTACAATGAAATTTGAGCAACATGGCCTTGTGTCTCGACTGGCAAATGTGTTCAATCAGAATTTTCGCGGGTTAACCGGTCCGCAAACACTTTCTCCTTCACAGTAGACCAACTATTTTCTCCCGTTAGCAGGTGCATACACAATATGATCTGGATCTGTTTCTCCTTGATTTAGACACTACTTCGTCATGGTGCATCGATTTTTGTAATACGTGCCATACAAACCACGCAGACGTTCATTTGTGTGTTTTTGTAACGTTATTATTTTTTTTCTGTTCAAATATTTTGGTGATTTTTTAGCGAGTTACAGTTAGTTTTTAGATGTCAACATTTACGACATGGAACAAATTACCATCGGAGCTACGTGAACATTCTTTATCATATTGTTACACCAAAGAGCTTGGTCACTATGCACAACTTTCTGATTTGTGCAATGAAGAGATACAGAAATTCAATACGATTGCACCAAATATATAAGTATAAGAGAACTGGATAATGGTATCAATGGAATTTCGATTTACGCACGGTATACATCGAAACATTTTTTTTATTTGTATTTCGTTGCTGTGAGTTGTGGTGTTTACAAACTTGTCAGGTAACCAATAGTAGGTTATTTGTATGACTAGTTTGTTTTAGAAGTTCCTATGATTCGTTCGATTGTCATGCCAGGTTTAGGAACCAGCCAACCCTGGAAGGAAAATGGCGGCATGAAGCATTCAAGTATGTGGAGAAAATTTTAAAATACACTGCGGCCACGAAAGTTGAAAAACTACGTATCGATTGTAGAAAGTGGCCGATTGAAGAGTTGATTAGGATTCCGGCAATTTTCAAAATAACAAACTGGAATGTTCAAATGTATCCATCGATGTATGAAGCTTTTGAAAAATTCATTTACAAAACTACAAATGTCACGAAACTCTGTGATAACTAAGCTGAGAGCGCCATCTCAGGTTATCATTGTGTGTATTGTAGACTTGTAGTATATACTTTATTAGTGGGGAATAGGCATAAGGAGAGAAGGGCGCACAGCGTGCGACCACTCTCCGTCTGTCTACTCCGATAGAAAGAATTAGATATCGCATTAACACAAACGACAGATGGTGAACTGGTTATGTGAAAACAAGAAAGATAAGAGATGTCCAGGACATCACATCCTCCCCCTTTAGAAGCGCTACGTCCCGGAGCGTCTAGTGTTGATGGAAAATAAATGGAATATAGATTTTCCGGAACGTATCGAACAAGTACATGCGAATCTAATGAACTAGTAAATCAAGTCTGACAATAATGAATAAAATACTATAACATAAAATCAATCTAGCTGTTTCAATTCCTATTTCTTACATCAGAGTTTACTATAGCCTATATGAGGTCCTGATGTGTTGCGTATTCAACAGTAAAAGTTCTGAATACACCTTAACTAATCATGGCATGTTAGTTAGAATACTACTACGTCGAGTATTCAAGACAAAAGAAAATAGGGTGAAACATTTGAAACTACTATCTGGCGGATACAAAAAAAATTGGCGACAATAAAAATCAGTAAATCATATAGTTTTGACATTATTCTTCCTGTTTTATGTGAGTTGGAATTACACAATATTTTGCTCATAGGCTTACTACAGATATCAACAAGAAATTTCACTGGGTCATCCTCGTGCCCTTATTCATTTTGTGAACATTTCAATCTGAATAGTAATGTGTATCCTAGGGGTTCTCAACATATAAATTAAAGTCAAATTGGGAAAAAAATATTACTTATCAATTGGTTTGTCAAGCCTTGGCCATGATAACTGGTGATCCTTGGGTTGAGTGAGTGAACTGCTCCTCGATTGAACCAGATTAAATAAACTAGACTGATAGAATGAATAGTAGTGAATTCGGTGGTATGATGTAGCGGTAGATGGAATCGGGTGGGGCACATAGACACAGTAGATGAAATCTGCGCCTAGAGTTCTCGGAGAGCCTAACTTCTGAAGATGGAATGGGCGCAAGAAGTTAGGATCCTACTCTTGGAACCTCCATGTGATAACTAAGCTGAGAGCGCCATCTCAGGTTATCATTGTGTGTATTGTAGACTTGTAGTATATACTTTATTAGTGGGGAATAGGCATAAGGAGAGAAGGGCGCACAGCGTGCGACCACTCTCCGTCTGTCTACTCCGATAGAAAGAATTAGATATCGCATTAACACAAACGACAGATGGTGAACTGGTTATGTGAAAACAAGAAAGATAAGAGATGTCCAGGACATCACAACTCCAACTCTTCACGAGTATGATGAATCAAAGAGTGAAGATTCTACCGTCTCAATTTTTCGAGTCAAAATTCTTCAAAGAACTGAAGCATGTGCATTTTCATGTAAATTCGGTGGTTTCAGAGAAAGCATTCCTGAGCTCGAGGGCTGAGTTTCTAAGACTACAATGTGATACAATCAGTGAAACTGCAATCAATCGAAAAATTCGACAGTGGTACACGACTCAAATTGATATAGATTTTGAGATAATGCTTGGAGATAGTAGAAGATGGAATCAAAACGTTATCCAACAAAACTTGCAATTCGAAGTCAACAACGGACAGTTCGAACTTCGTCATTCAAATGGCAAAGTTGGAGTACTTCATGTTTGCAACGGTCTATTGAATTTTAGTGTTTCAAAATAATTTTTATATTTTTATATCAATAAAATATTCAAACGATGTGTTGCCTGATTTTATAAACTTTGAGAAAAGCTTTTGATTTTTTTTTGAATTTTGATTTCGAACTCATATGTTTGTCTGGTTTCAATGAAATTTCAGCAGCCTTGTCTTCACTAGCATATCTGTTCAACCATAAATTTTCGCGGTTCACCGGTCCGCAAACACTTTCTTCTTCACAGTAGACCAACCGTTTTCTTACGTCAGCAGGTGCATACACAGCATGATCTGGATCTTAGTCTCCTCGATTTAGACACTATTTCGTCATGGTGTATCGATTATTGAAAGACGCAAAATCCCAACCGCGCAGCCGTTCATTTCTGCGTTTTCGCTACGTTCTTGTTTTTCTGCAAGATTCTTTTAGTGGTTTCTCAATAATTAACAGAGAGTTTTTTCAGATGCTTACCTTCACCAAATGGAGCAATTTGCCATCGGAACTACATGAACATTCTCTATCGTATTGTTATTCAAAAGAACTGGGAAAATATGCTCAACTGTCTCATTTGTGCAATGACGAAGTTCAGAAGCTTATTACAATCGCACCACAAAAAATGAGCGTTGTGGAATCGAAAAATAACAATGGTGGAATACTGATTTACGCGAAATATTCCAGACATCGTAATGTTTGGTTGAATTTCAAACCTGTAACTGAGGGTTCTCATGAATTAGAGAGGTAATGAAAAGTTAGATTTTCTTAAAATAATAATATGCTTTTAGAAGTTCCACTGGTTCTTTTCATCGGGATGAAAGACTTGAGACCGATCCAATTCTTGAAGGAAATGCTCGGCAGCGTTCAAGTATTTGGATAAAATTTTGAAAAACACGAAGACCACGAAAATCGAGCAACTACTCGTCGACTGTGAAGATTGGCCGAGTGAAGAATTGAAAAGAATTCCAGCGATTTACAAAGTATCTGATTGGCAGGTTACAATGTATCCTTCCATGCTTGACGATTTTATCAACTTCATGTATGGAACTACGAATGTCAAAAAACTTATACTCGATGAAGATTTGAGTAGTTGGAACCGTATGACACTACCATCAGAATTCTTCAACTCAACGCTTTTCAAGCAGTTGGAGCATGCAATTTTCGATGTGAAAGCAGAAATGTCTGATGATGACTTTCTTTCCTCAAACGCTAAATGTCTACATTTGCGGTGTGATACAATCAGTGATACAGCAATCGACCAAAAAATTCGTCAATGGAGCGAAACTGAAAATGACATAGAATTCGAGATAACTATGGGAGATAACAAAAAACGGAAGTATTGTTGTACTACAAAAGTTACCATTTCGAACTCGAGGGGTTAAACATTATAATATTCGACGTCAAGATGGCAAAGTTGGAGCTGTTTGTATTTGGAATAACCAATTGAAATTTAGTCTTGATTAACATCCTACAAACATTACACGATCAATAAAGTCATCAGTTCAAATATTATGTTTTTAATTGCAAATAATCGGTTTTTTGAAGTCATGTAGTTTTAAAGACAGCGGGCAAATTTATTTTCGGAATTTACAACGAGGGCATTTATTACTAGTTTTTTGTCCTATCAGTTGATTATGAGACAAAAATTTTATGAAAAATGTTTTTGTTGCAGTTTCTTGCAGGTCTGAAAAAAATCAGAAAATGTTGACGAAATTAATTTGAATTCGCGCTAACTTTTGAGAGTCGGTACGATTTACGGTAAACGCTAAACTCGCGCGGAATCGCGGAGTGTCGCACAACTTTTTATTTCGCAACCACACATTTTTTTCCAAATGTTATTTTATTGGTGTATTTAATGTATTTTTAATGTATTTTGTGAATTTTTGATGTATATTGCTGTAATTTTGAATAAATATATTGTTTTTATATAGTTTTTTTGTCGTAGTGTTGGTAAAAAGTGTTTAAAAGCACAATAAATATTTAATCAACAAATAACACAAATTTTAGATCAACAAAAAGTAAAAAAGGGAAAAGGTAAGTCATTAAACATTTAGAAAATTTATAATTTGATAATATTTTCAGGAATCAACAAGTGGCTCGTCATCCCAATCATCATCCGGTTTGGAATCGGCGAATACGACGAGTTTGGAGGAGCGAACAGCGGAAGAAGCTGCATCTAAAGTGAGTATTTTATAAATTTTGAAAAAAATATGTATAAAAATGCCTATGTATGGTTTGTGCTCTGGTTTGTCTCCCAAAACTCCATATTTAAGCCATTTATAGTATGTGACGAGGTTTTCGTAAGCCTCGTCTCTCCAAATGTGCCTAATTTTTGTCTTGTAGGCACGTAGAGAGGGACGGTCCATATGTTTGACCTTCACGAAACCGCCTCTAATCACTTTTCGTTTCTTTTCCATTTCGGCAATTGTCAAAGCGTTGATGTGCATGGCACTCATTTTTGAACGGCTTCCGCAACTTTCGAGTGGACTAAAATTAGTAGTTCTTTTGAAATCAGAAAAAAATCTCACTAGAATGTCTTCTTCGGACAGTAAATTCTGTCGATAGAGTTTTTCGATTCACATTTTGAAGTCCCATGATAATCAGCTTTGAGTAAATCTTTCTGGAATCTTGGGTTCAGAACAATATTTTTGAGTTCTTCAAATGCTGTCGATTCTTGTTTGAGCGGTTTTCTTATCTCATCAGGATCGAGTGTTTCGTGAGCACATCGAACAATGTTTCCAGTGACTTCCTAGAAATATTTCACTTTCTTTTTCCAAATTTTCCATGTTTAGACTTTAGAAATCACTGATATTAGAACAATTCGTGGGAATAATAATAATAACTTCAATTGAAATTATTGATTTCTGATAAATTTAAAGTCCTACTTTTGTTTCAAAAATGTTTTTAAAATATAATAAATATAAACCACGTTTTGATCCCATTCGTGATATCCTAAAACATGGTATAGATATGAATTGAAGCGTGTGAGAATCAGTTGTCCATCTTTCTTTCCTATCTCCATACTGCGCCATAGATGAGTTTTGAAGGAAGGGATCAATGGCCGCAAATCATCACAGTCTTTTTCTTTTGCTTTCTAAATGATGGGTCAATTTTTATGTGAAAAATGTAAATACTTGTCGTAGTTTGTTTCCGAAAGATTTCACCAAATGCCACCCGTCATAGTAATGAGTGATATGTAGCTTGTCTCTCAACAATTTTTGAATGGATTGGTTACGATCAGTGGTGACGCTGCTAATTTTACGGCCACTTCCGAGAAATCTTTCTATCAATCTTTCCAATCCCACCACCTCCATTCTTGCCGACTTTCTCCCTTGAAACAAATTTAAGTCGATTTCTCTTTATTTTTTGTTTTATAAGGTCTTTCTCACCGACTTCGTCGAAGTGCATTGTCTCAACATCCACAATAATTCCTGTCTTTTGGTCACAAAGGACCGTTTTGCCGATAATTGCCGAATAACCGGGGCTATCATATGCTCCGTCGGCCGCTAGTCTCCAACCTTCCGTCCCTTCTCCCTAATAAGTCATTTTATTCAGAAAAAAGTCAGAAAAATGGACAAACTTCGTATTCCTTATCAATAATTTCCATCCAGTTTTCGCGTTTCTTATCATAAACATTTTCAACAGCAACTCTTGCAACTTTTGTAATATTATGAAACGTTCTTCTCGAAAATATAGAGATATTAGAATGTTCGAATACTCTTTCCAATGCCTGAAATAATAATAAAAAGTTATCAGCAACCCTTACGGTTTTCCCAACACTATAACCGATTCCACATGTGTATGATGAGCAAGCGAGTTTTACATTTCCTTCGAAACGATGTGAATCTTCGAAAATCTTATCCTGTCCTTCCCATCTATTCTTCTTAGTGTCTGAGCACAAACAAGAGTAACTGATAATTGGAGCACTACCATTTTTGTATATTTTCACTTTCTCAGAATTGATAGATTGACCACATTGTGGACAGTATTTGAAGATTTCGATCAATTTTGAACCTTTCACGAGATAATATTCCTCTCTAACTCCCGGTTTTTCAGATAGTGTATCAGCTGGCTCATCAGCTCCTTCATCATCAGCGACATCAATTTCTTCATCAGATGGTGTGTAGGTTGGATCCTAAAGTATGTTTTGTGTTTTTTTTGTTCTTTGTAATAAATTTTATATACTTTCTCCTGTTCTTTCTCATCCGAGTGACTATAGTGCTCATGTTCATCTTCGAAAACGTTGTCCTCGAAGAATTCAGATGTTTTGATGGAGTTACAGCATCGGCAGCTAGATTTCAAGCATGGTCCATCAACATCACTAGCAATCGGCGGAGAGGATTCGGTTTTCGGGGGTGAAGAGATGATGGGAAGAAGGTGGTGAATTGGTGGAGAGGGGACATATTCTGGAGTCTCTTTTCTTCTTTTTCGATTCATGTCAGTGCCCGTATCACGTGTAGCTGGTCTAATCTGAATTACGATAATTTTGATGGCCTACTTTTTGTTATAAACTGGTGAAACAAGTTGCATCATGGAAACATTCAGGCTATCAGATTCTTCAGTTTTCGGTGGTGTTTTGAGCAGAAAATCGATGATATCTTTCGCAGAAAAATGAATGTTGAGTTTCAACTAAAGTAGTTATTAATTCCGAATTTTCGAGAGAACAAACTGTTTCGTCAATATCTGTGTTGATTTTCGCAAGTTGTTCGTCGCTGATACTGTCTAATCGATGAGATATATTGTAGTTTCTCAGTAAATAATCATGCTAAAAATAATTCAAACATTGTAATGAATAGTTCTAATACCGCCTGTGACAGATGAGATGAACAAATTCTTGGCCGACTCGAAACGTTCCCAAATCTCTCCCATGAATCTGTTGATGCACCACTTTCACTATAATGGCAGAACGCCAATAATACTCTATTTTTAACTTTTCTCGATGCCATGGTGGCTGGCTGAGCACCGAAAGATCCGCATAACTGACAAGAAAAATTCATCTGGAACACAGTTTTGTGTTTTTCTAAGTTTTTTTCCACATATGATGAGTTTATACTTCACTTTTCTCTATTGCAAACCATTTATTGTGAAAATTACGCATATTAAAATCAAAATATTCATTTTATCATAAGAAATATTATTAAACAAACAAAATTTGAAATGTCGAAATGTCGTTGCTCCTCATCTAGTCTGCCGTTGCTCCGAAACTGCTCAATTGCCTGAAAACTTCAAAAAAGCTAGGTAAACTGTTTTTTTACTTATCTAATCTCCTGTCGGTCTTCTATGTCGTTTGATGAACCACCAACCGAACGACGGCACGCCTGTAAAACAAAATATTACATTCACAGTGTCTTCACTGAATTTCGTCGCCTTTTCCGGTAATTTTTCGCAAATTTTAGTGATTTTTCCTCGGTAAATCTTTTCAAAACGGATGAACAATCAAAACGTAGTCAAAGACTTGCGTGGAAACTTTCTAATTCACAAACTTTTTAAAAATTGACTCACCAACCCACAAAAATCGCCACTTCTTCCATTTTCCACCGAATTGTTGCATCAAATGGTTTCCGAGTCGAGTTCCTGCAACAAAAGTTGATTTTATAACATTCATGACATCACGAATTTATAGTAGGAACTTATTTTTTCACGAAAATTTCTTAAAACTACAAAATTACGATAAAAATTCGAGCAGAGCTTTTTTTTTCAATTTTTGTTTTCTTTTTCGGGAAAATTCGTGAATTTTAATAGATAACACTTTGTAAATATTCCGAAAAATATAAAATATGCAATAATAGGCCTCATTTGCCAACAATCTTTCTAATTTACATAATTTTTAAACAAAAAACTCACCAAACCACAAAAATCCTCATTTTTCCTCCAAAATGTTGGGCCCAATGCCTCAAGGCGTGATTTCCTGCAACAAAAAGCTATTATTATTGTTAATTACATAAAAAATTATATTGAAATTATCTTTTTTAAAGAAAATTGATTAAAATTGCAAATATACGCCAAAATTTCGAGCTGTGTAGGTTTACGAGCGAAGTGTCGTCAACTAAAATGCAATAGGCTGTGCAATCACAAGCGTAAACACTCTGACGCAATATCCCACATTTGGCTCGCGCCAAAGTGTTTAAAATTAATTATGGTTTTTGCGGAATACGCGATTACAACCGCAATATTTTTTGAACAAAAAAATTAAATATTCATTAGAAAATAAAGTGACATAACGGGTTTCATCAACAAATAACCTCGAATAGCCCAAAAACGGTTGCACGCTGTCTTTAAAGTTCAGATGAAACGTTCAATTAGACGTTGCGTCAGGTCGATCAAAAACTGAGCCATTATTTCCCTGGACAATTGGGATGACAAAGTAGAGAAACGAATGATCGATAAGGAAGTGATACTTGAAAATTTTCCATACACCAATTTGGTAGATCAAACGGGACTAGTGACCTACAGAATTTTAAGTGGGTGATGGTGACATGGTTGACATCACTTTTCTTAACTTACCAACTACCTTCAGGGCAACTTTCATTGTCTGACTTGTTGAATCCCTCTTAACTCAATTGCTGTCACCACGGTTTTTTTCGGTTTGTAAACCATCTTTTTTTATTTCTGATTTTTTGATTTTATACCGACTCATTTTCTGTTAATCAGCTTTTCTTTGAATTGCTTTAAAAATTTTCATACCCATGGGAAATTAATATATTAGACAAGTTATTGATTGAGTGAACCACCTGACAAAACACCTGAGTTATGATAATGTTTAGCTGAACTAAATGTAAAACTAAAATAAACTTTAAAAAAATAAAATGAACTAAATGAACTAAAAAAATAGTGATTGTGGACGTTGTCTTTTCAAGGAATGAAAACTTCGATTGGCAGTTCCCTACGGAACACATATGTACTTCACGTAGAATGCAAGTTATGGATCACGCTCCTTTAACTTTATTACAGAAGTTCTTATCTGTGGTAGTGCAAGCTGTAGTGCGATGTTTTCTGCTAGAATTTTATACATAATTTTTAAACTCATAACATTTATTTATTGTACAATATTTGAAAAATGTCAATTATTTAAATTTCAATAGGTTGAAGCGAATATGAACAACTCCAACTTTGCCATCACGACGATGAATATAGTAATCTCTCGCTGTTCTTGTTTGGTATGGCAAACATCGAAGTATAACATCCTTATTCCAATTTCTACCAGTTTCCATTGTTATTTCAAACTTCAAATCAGTTTGTGTTCTGTACCATTGTCGAATTTTTTGGTTGATTGCAGTCTCACTGATCGTATCACACCACCAAAATCGTAGATATTTAGCATTTGAGGCAAGAAAGTCATCATCTGTGATCTGTACCCTCACATTGAAAATTGCGCAGTCCAATTGCTTGAAGAGCGGTGAGTTGAAAAACTCTGTCGGAAGTGTCATACGGTTCCGACTTCTCAAATCCGCATTGAGTATAAGTTTTTTGACGCTTGTTGTCTCATACATGAAATTGATAAAGGCGTCAAACATGCGCGGATACATATCAACATGCCAAGCAGATACTTTGAAAATCGCTGGAATTCTTTTCAACTCTTCAGTTGGCCATTGCGTACAGTCGACTTGTAGTTGCTCGATTTTTGTAGTTGTCGTGTTTTTTAAAAGTTTCTCCAAATAGTTGAACGCTGCCTGCCGAGCATTTCCTTCAAGGATTCGATCGTTTTCAATTTTGTTAGGAATCTGGTGGGACCCGATGGAACGTCTATAAGTGAATGACTATTAGAAAAAACTAAAATGACATTACCTCTCTAAACAATGAAAAACCCTCGTTACAGGTACGAAATTCAACTCAAAATTTCGATATCCAGAGTATTTCGCGTGAATCAGAATTCCTCCATCGTCATCGCTGGATTCCATGACACTCAAATTTTCTGGTGCAATTGTAACAAGCTTCTGAACTTCGTCATTGCAAAAATAAGAGAGTTGAGCATATTGGTATAGTTCCTTGGAATAGCAATATGATAGAGAATGCTCACGTAATTCCGATGGTATTTGATTCCATTTCGTAAATGTGGACATCTGCAAAAAATTCACTGTTACTTGCTAGAAAACCACTAAAATAAACGTGCAAACAAAGAAAAACGTAATGAAACGAAAGAAAAAACGTCTGCGCGGTTGAATGATGTGTGTTTCGTTAAGAAACATACATCGATGAACCATGACGAGACAGTACTTGAATCAAGGAGACAAAGGTTCAGATCTTGTTGTATGCACCTGCCCTCACAAGGAAATAGTGTATGCACTGTGGAGACAAAAGTGTTTGCGGACTGCTCAAATTCTAGTTCTGTTGAACGCATCTGCATCTGCATCTCTGTCACAATCTGAGTTCGCGCGGTTTCACCGGTCCGCAAACACTTTTTCCTCTACAGTAGCACATCCTATTTCTTCACGGGGACAGGTGCACACTAGAATACCTGCATCTATGTCTCCTTGATTCGGCATTTATTTCGTCATGGTGCGTCGATCGATATTTCTTTATGAAACATGCATGATTCTAACCACGCAGACTCCTACTCCTACTATACGTCCTGCAGAACAAGTTGTTCTCATACTATACCTTATGAAAAACAAGTTGTTCTCCTACTATACCTCACCAGAATTTTCGCGGGGTCACCAGTCCGCAAACACTTTCTCCTTCACAGTAGACCAACCATTTTCTCACGTCATCAGGTGCATACACAACATGATCTGGACCTAAGTCTCCTTGATTTAGACACTATTTCGTCATGGTTCATCGATTGTAGTAATACACGCCATCCCAACGGCGCAGCCGTTCATATCTGCGTTTTCGTTACGTTTTTATTTTTCTGCACGGCTAATCTAGTAACTTTCTTGCAAATTACAGCAATTTTTTCAGATGCGCACATTTACCAAATGGAACAAATTGCCATCGGAACTACATGAACATTCTCTATCATATTGTTATTCTAAAGAACTAAACCAATATGCTCAACTGTCTCATTTGTGCAATGACGAAGTTCAGAAGCTATTTTTTACAATCGCACCACAAAAAATGAGCGTTGTGGAATCGAAAAATTACAATGGTGGAATACTGCTTTACGCGAAATATTCTGGATATCGTAATATTTGGTTAAATTTTAAACCTGTAACTGAGGGTTCTCATGAATTAGAGAGGTAATGAAAAGTTAGTTTTTTTTTCAAATATTATGCTTTTAGAAGTTCCACTGGTTCTTTTCATCGTGGTGAAAGACTTGAGACCGATCCAATTCTTGAAGGAAATGCTCGACAGGCAGCGTTTAAGTATTTGGAAAAAACTCTGAAAAACACAAAAACTTCAAACATCGAGCAACTTATTGTCGACTGTAAAGTATGGCCAACGGAAGAGTTAAAAAGAATCGCAGCAATTTTCAAAGTTTCTGATTGGCAAGTTCAAATGTATCCATCAATGTTTGACGCTTTCATCAACTTCATGTATGAGACCACAAATGTCAAGAAACTCCGACTCACTGCGGATTCAGTGAAACGGAACTTAATGACACTACCATCAGAATTTTTCAACTCAAAGCTTTTCAAGCAATTGGAGCATGCAAGTTTCGATGTTAAAGCAAGAATGTCTGATAATGACTTTCTTTCTTCAAACGCTAAATGTCTACATTTGCGGTGTGATACAATCAGTGATACAGTTATCAACCAAAAAATTCGTCAATGGAGCGAAACTGACAATGACATAGAATTCGAGATAGCTATGGGAGATAATAAAACACGAAAGTGGTGCCAGACTACAAAAGTTACCATTTCGCACTGGAGAGGTTGAACATTACAATATCCAACGTCAAGGCAAAGTTGGAGCTATTTTTACTCGGAAAAACCAATTGAAATTTAGCCTTGAATGATATTCTTCTGATATTATACAATCAATAAAGTTTTCAGTCTGAAAATCATGTTGCTCTCCTACTATACTTTCTTTTATAATTCATGCAGATGTGTTGAACACAGCTCAAAATGCAGTGAATGCATCCACAAACGTCTTTCCCTCGACAGTACACAGCCTATTTCTTCACGGGGACAGGTGCACCAAAGAAGACCTGTCTCTATGTTCCCTTGATTCGGTCTTTATTTCGTCATGGTTCGTAGATCGATATTTCTTCATAAAACATATGACCACGCAGACGTTTATTCTTTTGTTTTCTTGCGTTTTTTTTTGTGCACCGTTGTTTCAATGAATATTTGTCTACCAATAAATAACACGGAGGTTTTTTTTTCAGATGTTGTCGTTTACAAAATGGAACAAGTTACCATCGGAACTACGTGAGCATTCTCTCTCCTATAATTCTTCCAAGGAACTAAACGAATATGCACAACTCTCCAATGTCTGCAATGAAGAAATTCAAAACTTCAACAAAATCGCGCCAAAATTTTTGTGGGTGAGAGAATTGGAAAATCGTAAGGATGGGATAATGATTCGCGCAACCTACCCATCAGGTCTTAATTTTTATTTGTATTTTGTGGCTGCAAGTAAAGATACGTATAAGCTAATCAGGTAACGGTAAACTGAAATTCTGCAAAATGAACCATTTACAGAACTGCCAATGGTTCGATTGAGTGGCATGGAAAATTTGACAACTATCTCAGCTTAGCAATATTTAGAGGGAATGCTCGTCAAGCTGCGTTCAATTATTTGGGGAAAATTCTTAAATACACGACTACCACGAGAATCGAGGAACTACGCATAAATTGCCGCGAATGGCCAGAAGAAGAGATGAGAAGAATTCCAGCGATGTTTAAAGTCACTACATTGAAAGCTGAATTGTATCCATCAATGTGTGACACTTTTCTGAAGCTCATGTATGAGACCACAAACGTCAGAAAACTTGAACTTTCTGCGGATAGGATTAGAAATGTGATTTTACCGTTTCAGTTTTTCAAGACAAATTTATTTAAACAGCTGGAGCACGTAGATTTTAATACAAGGGCGCAGGTTTCAGATGAAGCCTTCTCGGGCTCAACTGCTAAATTTCTACGACTCCAGTGCGATACTATTAGTGAGATTGCAATCAACCAAAAAATTCGACAGTGGTACGAAACGTACATCGACACAAAGTTTGAATTAACTTTTGGAGATTATAGAAGTTGGGATCTCCGTGTTCTTTTTCTAAACTTGCCATTTGAAACCAGAAGGGTTGGACATTTCCATATTCGACGTCAAGATGGAAAAGTTGGAGTTGTTTCTATTCGATATGGCCGATTCGAGTTTAGTCTTGAATAATATCCTTCCAATATGTATTATGCGATCAATAAAATTATCAGTTTGAAAATCATGTTGCTCTCCTACTATACTTTCTTTTATAATTCATGCAGATGTGTTGACCACGGCCCGAAATGCAGCAAATGCACCGGTTCACAAACATCTTTCCCTCTACAGTAGCACACCCTATTTCCTCACGGGGACAGGTGCACTCAAGAATACCTGCACATATGTCTCTTTGGCTCGGCCTTCATTTCGTCACGGTGCGTCGATCGATATTTCTTCATGCAAAACGCATCGTTCTAACCGCGCAGACGTTCATTCTTTCGTGTTCTTGCGTTTTTTCTGCACCCCTGTCTTAATTTAAAATTCTTTTAGTAAGTGACAGGGAGTTTTTTCAGATGTTGACATTTACAAAATGGATCAAATTGCCATTTGAACTACGTGAACATTCTTTATCATATTGTCACAGAAAAGAACTGGGTCATTATGCTCAACTTTCTCACTTGTGCAATGAAGAAATTCAAAAATTCAATACAATTGCACCAATACATTTGAGTGTCATGGAAACGGACGATGGCAACGGTGGCATACTGATTCACGCCAAATACTCCGCATACCGTGACTTTCATTTATTTTTTGCCCCTGCCGGTAGGAATACTCATAAATTAGTGAGGTAAATAGTACTATTAGTATTCTTCAATAAATTATTTGCTTTCAGAAGTTCTAATAATTTAGTACTTTGGTGTGGTTCATTTCAAAACTTGCCAATTCTTGAAGGAAATGCTTGGCAGACTGCGTTCCGTTATTTGGAAAAGTTTCTGAAGAACACGAAAACTAAAAACATCGAGAAACTGGTTGTCGACTGTAAAATATGGCCAACGGAAGAGTTGAAAAGAATCCCGGCAATTTTCGAAGGTTCTGATTGGCAAGTTGAAATGTACCCATCAATGTTTGACGCTTTCATCAACTTCATGTATGAGACCACAAATGTCAAGAAACTCCGACTCACTGCGGATTCAGTGAAACGGAACTTGATGACACTACCATCAGAATTTTTCAACTCAACGCTTTTTAAGCAGTTGGAGCTTGCAAGTTTCGATTTGAAAGCAATAATGTCTGATGATGATTTCCTTTCCTCAAACGCTAAATATCTAAAAGTGTGGTGTGATACAATCAGTGAGACAGCAATCAACCAGAAAATTCGGCAATGGTACCAAAGTCTCGTTGACTCAGAGTTCCAGATAAACCTGGGAGATAATAAAAGATGGAATAGAGGTAACGTACTTGAAAACTTGCCATTTCGAGCTAGAATGTATGGGCATTTTACTATTCGACGACAAGATGGCAAAGTGGGAGTTGCTTGTGTTCGGCACGACCAATTTAAATTTAGGTTTCAATTAACATCTTCCGAATATTGAACTATTAATAAAATTATCAGTTTGAAAATCAGGTTGCTCTTCTACTATACTTCATGCTGTCTGTCATGCAGATGTGCTAACAATTACCAAAAACGCAGCGGTTGTACCGGTATGCAAACACTTTTCCCTTCCGCAGTAACATAGAGGATTCGGGAATGGCCTTCCGAAGGTGAAGCGGTCGCAGAACGCCTTCTTGATGTACCACGAAGGCCTTTCGCGAAGAAATTGTTAGCGGAAGGCCTTCGTGGTACATCAAGAAGGCGTTCTGCGACCGCTTCACCTTCGGAAGGCCATTCCCGAATCCTCTGTGGTAATACACCCCATTCCCTGATGGTGCACACAACAAGATCTGAACCTATGTCTCCTTGATTCGAACACTCTCACGTCATGGTGTATCGATTGTAGCATCCCAACATCGCAGACGACCATTCTTACGTTTTCTTACGTTATTCTTTTTCTGCACCGTTTTTCAAATGAATATTTGTTTCCTAGTAAATAACAGGGAGTTTTTATTTCAGATGTTGACGTTCACAAAATTATACAAATTGCCATCCGAACTACAAGAACATTCTCTTTCGTATAATTATTCCAAGGAACTGAAGGAATATGCACAACTCTCCAATGTGTGCAATGAAGAAATTCAAAAGTTCAACAAAATCGCTCCAAAATATCTATGGGTCAGAGAATTGACAAACGGTAATGATGGGATAATGATTTTCGCAGCCTACAAACCAGGTCATGCTTTTTATTTGTACTTCGTGGCTGCAAGTGACGATACTCATAAATTTGTCAGGTAATGACAAATTGAAGAATTCTGGAAAATACAGCATTTGCAGAACTGACAGTGATTTGATTGATTTGCATGATAAATTTGAGGACTATACCAAATCAGCAATATCCAGGGGGAATGTTCGTCAAGCTGCTTTCAAGTATTTAGAGAAACTTTTTAAATACACGGCGACCACGAGAATCGAGGAACTACTCATAAATTGTAGCGAATGGCCAGGAGAAGAGATGAGAAGAATTCCAGCGATGTTCAAAGTCACTACATTGATAGCTAAATTGTATCCATCAATGTGTGACACTTTTATGAAACTCATGTATGAGACCGCGGATGTCAGAAAACTTGATCTCTCCACGGGTACAATCGATCAGAAACTAGTGATTCTACCACTTCAATTTTTTGAGTCTGATTTTTTCAAACAGCTGGAGTACGTAGATTTTAGCACTAAAGCGATGGTTTCAGATGAAGCCTTTTTGAGCTCAACTGCTAAATTTCTAAGACTCAAGTGCGATACAATCAGTGAGACTGCTATCAACCGAAAAGTTCAACAATGGTGCGAAACACAAAATGAGTTGAAGTTCGAAATAACATCGAGAAATGACAGAAGATGGAATAGAGATGTTTTACTTCATAACTTGCCGTTCGAAACAAGAAATGAAGATTACTTTATCCGAAGACAAGATGGCAAAGTTGGAGTTGTTCGTTTCCGGGAAGACCGATTGGAATTTAGTCTTGAATGACATTTTGAAACCATTATAAAATCAATAAAGTTTGAAAATTATGTGTTTAAGTTCGTTAATAGAACTAGCAAATTTCTGTCCAATGGGAGCACACTATCACAAATAACTTGATTAACATTTTGATATGATATGAGAAGCAATATGAGAAGATAAAACTGAGTGCATAAGTATTCAAGTAAGAGATGGATTATTCAACCAGCATCGCAGTTCGTAGGTAACAACGGACGATTCAAAATTCGATGTCAAGATGGCAAAACCGGAACTTACAGTTTTTACGACGGTCGATTGAATTTTAATGTTTCAAAATAATTTTTATGTCAAGAAAGTATTTAAACTATGTACTTTATAAAAATGAAAAAGTCTTTCGATTTTTTTGAATTTGAATTTTGAATTTATATTGAGCAACATGACTTCATGTCTTGACAAACACATGTGTTCAACAAGAATTTTCGCGGTTCCATTGGTCCGCAAACACTTTTCATTCTACAGTGGGACACATCATTTCTGACATGAGCAGGTGCCGACCACACAATCTAAACCTATGTCTCCTTGATACTTACACTATTTCGTCATGGTGCATCGATTGTTGCACGACGAACCATCCCAACAGCGCAAACGTTCATTCTTTCGTTTCCTTGCATTCGTTTTTTTCGCGCCATTGTTTTCATGGATATATTTTTTTCTAGCAATTAACATTGAGTTTTTAAAGATGTTCCCAAAATGGAACAAGTTACCACCGGAACTACGTGTACATCCTCTATCATATTGCTATACTAAGGAGCTAGGCCAGTATGCTCTGCTCTCTAATGTGTGCAATGAAGAAATTCAAAAGTTCAATACAGTTGCACCAAATTTTTTGAGTGTCGTGGAATTGGACAACGGTGGAATACTAATTCACGCGACGTACTCTGCTGTTCATGATTTTAATCTCTATTTCATAAATGCAAGTGAGAATACTCATAAACTAGTGAGGTAATGAAACATTGGTTTTATTTTGAAAATGATGTCTTTTCAGAGGTACTGCCCCCTTTTTAAACTGGCGTCCAAGACTCGAAGACCATCCAATCCTTCAAGGTTGTGCTCGGCAGACAGCATTCATGTATTTGGAGAAGCTTTTGAAACACACGACAAATACAACAGTTGGGGAGCTTCGCATCAATTGTAGAGAATGGGCAACTGAACAGTTGAAAAGGATTCCAGCGATTTACAAAGTATCAAATTGGAATGTTCAAATGTATCCATCAATGTGTGACGCCTTTCTGAACTTCATATATGAGACTACAAATATCACAAAACTCGAACTCAATGCGGATTGGACGGTTCGGAACTCTGTGACTCTACCCCCTGAGTTTTTCAAATCAACACTCTTCAAACAGTTGGAGCACGCGAGTTTCGATATAAAGGCAAGGATATCCAACGATGACTTTTTTGCCTCAACTGCTAAATTTCTACGAATTCGCTGCGATACAATTAGTGAGACTGTAATCAACCAAAAAATTCGACAATGGTACGAAACTGATATTGACATGGAATTCATAGTGTCATTGGGATATAATAGAAGATGGAACATTGATGTTATTTATCAAGACTTGCCATTCGGAAACAGGAACCCGTTTGGGGATGCCTTTATTACAAGTCAAGATGGCAAGCTGGCAGTTGTTCGTGTTCGGAATGACGAATTAGAATTTCATCTTGATGAACATCCTTCCATTATTATGAATCAATAAAGTTATGTTTGACAATTTGTGTTAAAACGAGTTGATTGATAGAACTAGCAAATTTCTGTCTAATGTGTTCATCGATCTACAGAGGTTCACTATCACAGATAATTTAATTCACTTTTTGAAAAAAAAGAGAGTCGTTTTCGGTAAATCGAATTCTATTTGAAAAAGTGTTCCTTGAGAACTCTGAAAATAATAACGCTCCTAATCACTATTTTCACTTTCTTCTCAAATGGATTACATCACGATTCTCGCATGTTGCTTAGTAAAAAATAATCATAACTTCTGATGTTTTTAGTTTTTGGTTAATAACATATTAGTCAGTCAGGTATATATTTGTTTCCCAAGAGTATGTTAAAAATGAAAAACTTCGAATCTTATTAGCAGAAGATGGATCTCCATAAAACAAAAGAAGTCATATATAACAAAGTGGTGAGATGATAAAACTGAATGTATTGAAGTAAGAGATGAATTATTCAACAAGCTTTACAGTTCAAAGGCAACAACGGACGGTTCAAAATTTGACGTCAAGATGCCGATGTTTCATGTTTTAAAACAATTCATATATTGTTTATATCAAGAAAATAATTAAACCAATGTGTTTTTTGAATTTATAAAGATGAGAAAGTCTTTAGATTTTTTTTTGAATTTGCATTTTGAATTTATATTGAGCAACTTGACTTCATGTCTTGACAAGCACATGTGTTCAACAAGAATTTTCGCGGTTCCATTGGTCCGCAAACACTTTTCATTCTACAGTGGGACACATCATTTCTGACATGAGCAGGTGCCGACCACACAATCTAAACCTATGTCTCCTTGATACTTACACTATTTCGTCATGGTGCATCGATTGTTGCACGACGAACCATCCCAACAGCGCAAACGTTCATTCTTTCGTTTCCTTGCATTCGTTTTTTTCGCGCCATTGTTTTCATGGATATATTTTTTTCTAGCAATTAACATTGAGTTTTTAAAGATGTTCCCAAAATGGAACAAGTTACCACCGGAACTACGTGTACATCCTCTATCATATTGCTATACTAAGGAGCTAGGCCAGTATGCTCTGCTCTCTAATGTGTGCAATGAAGAAATTCAAAAGTTCAATACAGTTGCACCAAATTTTTTGAGTGTCGTGGAATTGGACAACGGTGGAATACTAATTCACGCGACGTACTCTGCTGTTCATGATTTTAATCTCTATTTCATAAATGCAAGTGAGAATACTCATAAACTAGTGAGGTAATGAAACATTGGTTTTATTTTGAAAATGATGTCTTTTCAGAGGTACTGCCCCCTTTTTAAACTGGCGTCCAAGACTCGAAGACCATCCAATCCTTCAAGGTTGTGCTCGGCAGACAGCATTCATGTATTTGGAGAAGCTTTTGAAACACACGACAAATTCAACAATCGGGGAGATACGCATCGATTGTAGAGAATGGCCAACTGAAGAGTTGAAAAGGGTTCCAGCGATTTACAAAGTATCAGACTGGAATGTCCAAATGTATCCATCAATGTGGGACGCCTTTTTCAACTTCATATATGAGACTACGAATGTCAAAAAACTTCAACTCAATGCGGATTGGCCGGATCGGAGGTCTATGACACTACCTTCTGAATTTTTCACCTCATCACTTTTCAAGCAATTGGAGCACGCAATGTTTGAAATGAAATCAATTATTTCTAATGCTGATTTTCTTGCCTCAAACGCCAAATATCTACAATTGCGGTGTGATACAATTAATGAGACAGCAATTAATCAAAAAATTCGACAGTGGTACGAAACTGACATTGACACAAAATTTGAAATAACTCTGGGATACAATAGAAGATGGAACATTGATGCTATTTATCAAAACTTGCCATTCGGAAACAGAAACCATTTTGGGGATGCCCATCTTCCACGTCAAGATGGCAAGTTGGGACTTGTTCGTATCAGGAACGACCGTTTGAAATTTACTCTTGAAACCTCTCCAACATTTTACGATCAATAAAGTTATCAGTTTGAAAACTAACTGTTAAAGCATATCACAAGACCACAACATGCCAAAATAGGCAAAAGCTGGCTTATCGTGTTTTGTAAATTGAATTCTACGTTAAAAAGTGGGCCCCATTCAGAAATGTCAGCCAAATTTGGATTCTCGGAAAAAGACAACGTCCCTAATCACTATTTTCACTTTCTTCTCAAATGGGTAACATCACATTACTCGCATCTAGTTTAGTCAGAAATCATCATCACTTTTCTGATGTTTTGGTTTTTTGGATAATAACATATTTGTCAAATATATATTCATTTCCCAGGAGTATGATGGAAGGAAAAGTTTTGAGTAAACGGCTATTAATAGAAAATCTCCATAAAATAAAATGAGTTATAATCAGAAAAAGTTGTGGGAAGGTAAAATTATATGTTTTCAAGTAAAAAATTAGATAAATAGATTCAAAGAAGAATCCTAAGAAGTTTGACATTTGAAAGTTGCCTTGACCGCAAATGGAGGAACTGGGAACTTGATGTCTGCAGTATCTCCATTCTTTCGAACAATTTGATAAATCTCATGTCCAATCTGCTCTTCCAACTTGGTGTATGGCAAGTTGGCAAGAATCGCATCCTTGTTGATAATTCTTTCCGCTTTGTTATCACAATTCTCCAGGGCGATTCTTTTCCAGTTTTTGGATTCACTGTTAAACCATTGATGTAATTTTTCATTAAAAGTTTTGTCACTGATGAGGGACGACTTGACTTCCAAAATCCGAGACTTCGCCATCAAAAAGTCGTCTTCATCCATGATTGTATCACCTATCGAGCCGAATACCACTTTTTCTGCTCCCCGAAACACTTTCGACTTGTAGAATGTTGCAGGTAGTGTAAAATCTTTTGTTTGGACAATATGTAAGACAGGTATTCCATCTGTCTTCTGATTCATATATTCCATGAAATCATCATATATTTCTTTTCGAGCGAGGATTCCCCATTCTGGGATGTTTCTAATATACGCAATGTTAAGAAGATCGATGGATGGCCATATATACCAATTGATAACAATCAATCCAATTTTGCAGTCTCCGAGTGTTGCAGTGTATCCAGTAAGATAATCCACCAATGCTTCAGATCCGTCGCCATCGTGATATGACTCATATCGAGATTTTTGATCATTCCTGAAGTATTTACTGTTTATCTGATGTTTTCAAATTGAACACTACCTTGATATTTTATACTTTTCGCTGCCTATGATATAAAAGTTCACATACACCATTTTTCCGCCTGGAAATGTCAATCCAATTCGAGTATTCGTTCCAAAATCACATAAATGTAATTCCGCTGGCGTAGATTTTGGAAACCCCGAAACAACAGAATTTACCGATTGGGCAAACTTTTTGGATTTTTCCAATTTCTGAAATATCAAAACATACAACGTTTTTGAAATTTAAAACTACCAATCCGTCTTCCGGCTGTTGATATCCATTTCCAGAAAAATATGAAGAAATACGAGACAACATTTGATATTTGTCTCAAAAATGATTTATCAGAAATCTTATGATTAGTTTAGTCACAAATTATAATCATTTGTCTGATGGTTTGGTTTATTGGATAATAACATATTCAGGTATATATTTATTTCCCAAGGGTATCAAGAAAATGAAAAGCTTCAATTGAGGTTATTAACAGAAAAGTATTTGTATGAAACCAAAAGATCAGAAACAAAAGTGGAAGTTTCACACATGACTATTCTCTAAATTATTCTTCTTGCAAAACTCCGATTCGTGAAAACTCGATTTCAACTGGAATTCCGTCTATTTCTCTTTGAGCATAACTTTCCTAATTGACTGAAAGTAGAAAATTGCCACTTTGAGTTTTTATGAGATAAATTTTTAAAAAATCGACGTGGGAGCGAATAATGTAACTGCACAAATGGTATGAAAAAACATTTCCCCAAAAATTCATCATCATTTATAAGATCCAGCTATCTCCACTTTTCTTCTGATTCTTCCAGTTCGAGTTAAACCGGATGCTTTATTCGAAAACACCACTAGCCGTTTTCACTATAATCAGCGCACCCCTGGAAAAAATAAAAAATGATATTTTCACTTCTTTTCAAATATCAAATTTCTCAAGATTTGAAGAGCCAAAAAATGTCACCAATTTTTTGATGTTTTTCTTTTTTTGATAATAACATATTAGTTAGGTATATATTTATTTCCCAAGGGTATGATGAAAACGAAAAACTTCGAATGAAAGGATTTTAGCAAAAAAAAGTTTCCATAAAATAAGTTGTCATAACAAACAAGTAAAGGGGCAATTTCGTTCACAAACTGAGAAAAATTAGACATAGACAATAAAAGTTGCCGTGACAGCAGTCGGGGGATCTGGGAAAGTGATATCAACCGAGTCACCATCACTTCTTTCAATTGTGTAGGTCACTTGTCCATCTTGACCTACCAATTTGATAAATGGCAAACTACCAATTATCAATTCCTGATTGAGCACTCTCTTCTCCACTTTGTCATCCCTATTCTTCAGAGAAATAGTTTCCCAGTTTTTTGACGCACTGTTGTACCATTGAAACAACTTCTTATTAAAAGCTGCATCAGAAACTTTATACGGCAAGGCTTCAAGAATCCGAGATTTTGACATTATAAAATCTTCATCGTCCATGAATGCCAACTGTTTCGGAACAAATGTGGCGCGCTCACAATTTCGAAAAATTTTCGATTTGTAAAAAGTTTCGGGAACTTGGAAACAATTCATGTGCATAATCCTCAAATGTGGTATCCCATCAGTCTTCCGACTCAGATAATCCATCAAGCCGTCATATATCTCTTTTTCAGCGTATACTTCCCATTGTGATATGCTTCTGATATATTCACTATCCAGAAGATCAGAGGATGGCCAGATGCGTCCATGAATAGCCAGAAAGCGTATTTTCTTTGATCCGAGTGCCGCAATGAAACCATTTAGATACATCACCAATCCTTCAGAACCGTCACCATCGTGAAATGTTTCATATCGATATTTCTTATCATTTCTAAACATTTTTATATTCTTTCCAATTTTTTCGAAAATAAACTTACATAACAATTTTATACTTATCGCTTCCGATTGTATAAAAGTCCACACATATCTCTTTTTTACCTGGATATATCAAACGAACTAGAGTTCTGTTTCCATTCGTATACAGATGTAATGACCTTGGTGTAGATTTGGGAAAACTATAAAAAGGTAAATTCACTGAAGTCGCGAATTCCTTGGCTTTTTCCAGATCCTGAAATTTCAAAAATACAAGATTTTGAGTTTTAAAAGTACCGATTTCTCATTCGTTTGTTCTTGATATCCATCTCTACGAAAATATGAAGAAAGACGAGACCACATTTGATGTATACCATTTTGTGCAATAAGCGGAAACCTACGCTTTTCGTTACCCTGGGCAACTGATAATTATCATGTTTGTTATTTTGAAAAAAGAATCTATGCAAAAGAATTTATATTGGTGGAATTTCATTGATATTTGGGGACCCTAGAAAAAAAGTCCCTCGTAAAAAAATTTCATGGTCCAGAAAAAATGATGTGGTCCGTAGAAAGTTTGTTGTCCGTGGTAAAGTTTGTGGTCCTCTAATGATAAACTGGAAAAGTCCGAAAAACCACACTATTTCAAATGAACCACATATTTTTTCAGGTCCCAAAAAAACTTTATAGGACCACAAAACTAGAAGAGAGCCTAAGGTCATTATTTACTTCCATTCAAATGTGTTACATCAGATTTTTCGTATTTAGTTTAGTCAAAATTGCCTTTCAGTTTTCTTCGAAAACATTCCCAAGAGAAATAAATATATACCTGACTAATATATTATTATTCTCCAAAAAATGTCAAAAACATCAAAAAAATGATGATAATGTTTGACTAACCTAATCATTAGATATTTGATAAATCATATTTGTGAAGAATATCAAATGTTGTCTCGTCTTTCTTCATATTTGTTAGGAGACGGATATCAACAACAAGTTGATGAGAAATCGGTAACTTTCACACTTCCGAAAAAGTCGATTTTTTGAAATTTCAGGATCTCGAAAAAGCCAAGGAGTTCGCGATTTCTGTGAATTCACTTGTTCCTTGTTTTCCTGAAACTACACCAACGTCATTAAATCTATATACGGATGGCAACAGAACTCAAATTGGTTTCATATATCCAGATCAAAAAGTGGTGTATTTGAGTTTTTATATCATTGGCAGCAATAAGTATAAAATTACAAGGTAGTCTTACTTTAACGAAATGTTTTGAAAAACAAGAAACATTTCAGGGATAATGATCTAAAACTTCACTATGATACATATCACGATGGTGACGGATCTGAAGCATTGGTAAATTATCTAACTGGATATACAGCAACACTCGGAGACAATAAAATCAACTATCTGGCGATTCATGGCAAAAAATGGCCACTGTCAGAGATTCTAAACATCGAGTCTATCAGAAGCATATCAGATTGGGGGATCGAGGCTGGAAAAGAGATATATGACGGATTTATGGATTATATGAGTCGGAGGACGGATGGAATACCGTACTTGAAAATTGTTCATATGCCTGGTTTTCAAATTCCCGCTGAATTTTACAAGTCACGAGTTTTTCGGGACTCGGAGCAGGTCATGTTTGAACCTAAACATTTAACAATTATGGACGAGGAAGATTTTTTAATGGCAAAATCTTGGTTTCTTGAAGTCATGTCGTCCCAAATTACTGATTCGGCTTTCAATAAGAAGTTGCATCAGTGGTACGGTGGTGGATCAAAACATTGGGCCATTCTTTGTATGGACAATTGGGATGATGAAATGGAAAAGAGAATGATTGATAAAGATGTGATTCTTGAAAATCTGCCATTCACCAAATTGGTAGATCAAACGGGCCAAGTGACCTACACAATTGCTCGTGGTGATGGTGATATGGTTGACATCATGTTTCCTGATCCTCCAACTGCTGTTACGGCCAATTTTAATGTTTAACTCTTTCAGTTTGTAAACACAAACAGTATTCTCTATTCATCTTTTTTATCCGATTCTTTGAACTCATTTTATAGCGACTCATTTTCTGTCACTATCTTTTTATTTGCCCATGGGAAATAAATATATACCTGACTAATATATTATTATCCAAAAAATCAAAACATCAGAGAAGTGATGCTATTTTTAGACTAAACTGAATGCGAGAAACGTGATGTAACAAATTTGAGAAGAAGAAAGAATTTGCGTGGTTTTACCGGTCCGAAAACACGTTTTTCTCTACAGTAGCACAGCCTCACGGGGACAGGTGCTGTCAAGAAAACTTGCACCTTATGTCTCCGTGATTCGGCCTTTATTTTGTTATGGTGTGTCGATCGATATTTATTTACGTAACATGCATCATTCTAAACACGCAGACGATCATTCTTGTTTCCTTGCGTTTTTTTCCATCACTATGTTTCAATGGATATTTGTCTTCCACTAAGTAACAAAGAGTTTTTTCAGATGTCGACATTTACAAAATGGAACAAGTTACCATCAGAACTACGTGAGCCTTCTCTATCATATTGTTATACCAAAGAACTGGGCCAATATGCTCAACTCTCTAATGTGTGCAATGAAGAAATTCAAAAGTTCAATACAATCGCACCAAAAGATTTGAGTGTCATGGAATCTGACAATGGTGGAATACGAATTTACGCGAAATACTCTGTTAATCATGATTTTCACCTTAATTTTATGAATTCAAATGAGAATACTTATAAATTAGTGAGGTGATGATGAATTGGTTTTATTTTTTTAATGATTTATTTTCAGAATTCCCACCGGTTTAGGTAGTTGGCGCGGTCAATTTGAGGACGATCCAATCCTTAGAGGAACTGCTCGGCAGACAGCGTTCAAGTATTTGGAAAAGCTTCTAAAATATACGACAAATACAATAATTGGAGAGATTCGCATCAATTGTAGAGAATGGCCAACTGAAGAGTTGAAAAAAATTCTAGCGATTTACAAAGTATCTGCCTGGCATGTTCAAACGTATTCATCAATGTTTGACGCCTTCATTAACTTTATGTACGAGACTTCGAATGTCAAGAAACTAATACTCAATTCGGATTTAGCGAATCGGAACCTTATAACACTGCCAGCTGAATTTTTCCACTCAACACTTTTCAAGCAGTTGGAGCACGCAAAATTCGATTTGAATTCAAATATTTCCAATGATGATTTCCTTGCTTCTAACGCCAAATATCTACATTTGCGGTGTGATACAATCAGTGAGACAGCAATCAACCAAAAAATTCGTCAGTGGTACGAAGCTGACATCGACACCAAATTCGAATTAAAATTTGGAGGTTATAGAAGATGGAATTTAGACGTCCTTTTTCAAAATTTGCCATTTGAAATGAGATACCTAGTTGGACATGCCTATCTCTCACGTCAAGATGGCAAAATGGGAGTTGTTCGTATTCGGAATGACCAGATAGATTTTGTATCTTGAATAACATTCTTCCAACATTATATGATCAATAAAACTATGTTCGAAAAATTTGTGGTACAACAAGGTTGATTACGAAGCTAATTCTATTTGAAAAAGCGCGTCTCACAGTGACAAAATCATCCAAAAAAGTTTTCGAGCGTGACACTTTCTGTTCATTTTTGTGCATCGAACTTCAGAGCACTTTTCATCGCCTAGCGTCCAATTTCATCGACATGCACTTTAGCCGTTTCACATTTTCAAAATAAAACAAGTATGATAATTATCAGTTGCCCATGGTAACGATAAATGCAGGTTTAGGTTAGTCGTTCAAAACAACAAATATCGAATGTTGTCTCGTGTTTCTTCCTATTTTCGTAAAGATGGATATCAACAACAAACGGATGAGAAATCGGTAGTTTTCACACTTCAAAAAATAATCGTATTTTTGAAATTTCAGGATTTTGAAAAAGCCAAGGAATTTGCGAATTCTGTGAATTCACTGTTTCCTAGTTTTCCTAAATCGGCACCAACGTCATTATACCTAAATACGGATGGTAATAGAACTCAAGTTTGTTTGGTGTATCCAGGCAAAAAAGAGATATATATGGATTTTATTACAATCGGTGTCGGAAAATATAAAATTGTTAGGTGAGCCTATTTTTGAAAAAAACCAAAAAACCAATAGAGAAATGTTCAGACATGATGGGAAATTGGGATATGAAACCTTTCTAGATGGTGATGGTCCTGATGCACTGGTGATGTATCTAACTGGTTTCATTGCGGCACTCGGAACAGAGAAAATTCGCTATCTGGGTATTCATGGACGCAATTGGCCATCCACAGAGCTTCTGGATAGTGAGTATATCAAAAGGATAACACAATGGGAAGTATACGCTGATGAAAAAATATATGACGGTTTAATGGATTATTTGAGTAGGAAGACAGATGGGATACCCCACTTGCGGTTCATGCACATGAATGACTTCCAACTTCCCACAGAATTCTACAAGTCGAATGTTTTCCGAGATTGTGAGCGTGCCACATTCCACCCAAGACATCTTACGATGATGAGTGAAGACGATTTTTTAGCAGCGAAATCTCGGATTCTTGAAGCATTGCCGTCCCAGATCTCAGATGCAGCTTTTAATAAGAAATTGAAGCAGTGGTACAGAAGTGAATCAAAAAATTGGGAAACTATTTCGCTGAACCATTGGAATCAAAAAGTGGAGAAGAGAGTGCTTGATATGAAAGTGATAATTGGGAACTTGCCATTCCTCAAGTTGATAGGTGACAATGGCCAAATGACCTACACCATTGAGAGGGGTGATGGTGACTCGGTTGATATAACTTTCCCAGATCCACCGATTGCTGTCACTGCTACTTTTTGTGTCTATGTTTGATTTTCCTGCTTTACCTTTACTTCTGAGTTTCTGATTTTTTTAACGTCTCATTTTTGTTTGATAACCTTTCATTCTATGTGTTTCGTTTTCATGATACCGTTGGGAAATAAATATACACCTGACTAATATATTATTATCCAAAAAATGTCAAAAACATCAGAAAAATGATGATGATGATGTTTGACTAACCTAATCATTAAATATTTGATAAATCATTTTCGAGACAAATATCAAATGTTGTCTCGTATTTCTTCATATTTGTTAGGAGATGGATATCAACAACAAGTTGATGAGAAATCGGTAATTTCAAATTTTCAAAATTATGAGTTTTTTTCAACTTTTCAGGATCTCGAAAAAGCCAAGGAATTCGCGATTTCTGTGAATTCACTTGTTCCTTGTTTCCCTGAAACTACACCAACGTCATTAAATCTATATACGGATGGTAATAGAACTCAAATTGGTTTCATATATCCAGTTCAAAACGTGGTGTATTTGAGTTTTTATATCATTGGCAGCAATAAGTATAAAATTACAAGGTAGTCTTACTTTAACAAAATGTTTTGAAAAACAAGAAAAATTTCAGGGATAATCTAGAGCAACTCTCGGAGACAATAAAATCAACTATCTAGCTATTCATGGAAAACAATGGCCACGGTTGGAGATTCTGAACATCGAGAATATCAGAAGCATACCAGATTGGGGAATCGAGGCTAACAAAGAGATATATGACGGATTTATGGATTATATGAGTCAGAGAACAGATGGAATACCACACTTAAAAATTTTACATATGCCCTGCTTTCAAATTCCCGCTGAATTTTACAAGTCACGAGTTTTTCGGGACTCAGAGCAGGTCATGTTTAAACCAAAACATTTGACGAATATGGATGAGGAAGATTTTTTAATGGCAAAATCTTGGTTTCTTGAAGTCATGTCGTCTCAAATTTCGGATGCAGCTTTCAATAAGAAGTTGCATCAGTGGTACGGTGGTAGATCAAAAAATTGGGCGATTCTTTGTATGGACAATTGGGATCCCAAAATGGAGAAAAGAGTGATTGATAAGGAAATAATACTGGACAACCTGCCATTCACCAAATTGGTAGATCAAACTGGACAAGTGACCTACACAATTGCTCGTGGTGATGGCGATATGGTTGACATCACTTTTCCTGATCCTCCAACTGCTGTTACGGCCACTTTCAATGTTTAAATTTCCTCTTTTATACTCATTTTCTTCATAATTACATATTTTTTGTTTAATAACTTTAACTTGAAGTTGTTTTCCAACTTTTTCAGATTTGAATAATAATTATCTTCGCCGAACTATGTTTTCAATCATTTTATTTTTATGACGACTAATTTTCTGTATCTAACCACACAATCTTTTCGTTTCTATCATACCCAAAGGAAATAAATATATACCTGACTATGTTATTATCCAAAAAAAATCAAACAACAGACAAATGATGATAATTTTTGACTAAATTAATCATGACATATCTGATAAATCATTTTTGAGACAAATATCAAATGTTGTCTCGCCTTTCTTCATATTTTTCTGGAAATGGATATCAAAAACCAGATGATGTTTTGGTAGTTTTAAACTTCAAAATAATTTTATTTTTTGAAACTTCAGAATCTAGAAAAAGTAAAAAAGTTTGCCACAAATGTGAATTCTGTTGTCTGGAACTTTCCTAAATCTACACCGACTTCATTGAATCTCAATATTGTTGATAATCTTACTCAAGTTGGATTGACGTTTCCAAGCGGAAAAAAGGTGTATGTCAATTTTTTCACAATTGGCAGCGACAAATATAAAATTACTAGGTAGTCTTACTTTTTAAAAAAAGTTCATGAGACAAAATTTTAGAAATGATCTAAAATTTCGATATGAGTCCTATCACAATGGTGACGCTTCTGAAGCATTGGTGGATTATCTAACTGGATACACTGCAACAATTGGAGAAGGCAAAATTGGATATTTCGGTATTCATGGGAACAAATGGCCATCCACCGAGATTCTAGATATTGAGTATATCAGAAGAATACCAGAATGGGGGATTGATGTTCATGAAGAGATATATAACGATTTCATGGATTATATGAGCCAGCAGACAGATGGAACACCTCAATTGAAAATTATTCATATGAAAGGTTTCAAGCTTCCAGCAAGTTTCTACAAGTCAAAAGTTTTTCGGGAGGCGGAGCAAGTGACATTTGACCCGATAGGTGATACAATCATGGATGAAGATTTTTTGATGGCAAAGTCTCGAATTTTGGAAGTCAAGTCGTCACTTATCAGTGATCAAGTATTCAATGAAAAGTTACATCAATGGTTTGACAGTGAATCCAAAAATTGGAAAAGCATCTCAATGGACAATTGGGATTCCAAATTAGGAAGGATAATTGATAAGAAAGTCATACTGGATAATTTGCCTTACAAAAAGTTGGCAACACACAATGGTTATTTATCATATCGAATTGTTCGAAAGGATGGTGACATGGTTGAAATCAAGTTTCCAGTTCCCTCATATGCAGTCAAGGCAAATTTCAATGTTTGACTTCTTCATCTCTTACTTGAACACAAATAATATTATTTTCTCACCACTTTTTTGTTTTTATGACTCATTTTATTTTATGGAGACTCATTTTTCAATAATAACCTTTTATTCGGAGTTTTTCGTTTCCTTCATACCCTTGGGAAATAAATATATACCTGACTAATATATGTATTATTATCCAAAAAATAGCACAAACGTCAGAGAAGTGATGATATTTTTTGACCAAACTAAATATGAGAAATGTGATGTAACACTTTTTTTTTTGAAAAAGTAAAAATATTGATTAGAGGCGTTTTCTTTTTCACTGTGCTCGAGGAGCAATTTTTCAATTAGAATTCGATTTACGGATAGTGCTCCTTTAATTTTATTTTTAAAAAAAGTTAATTCAAGTTATTTCAATAGTACGCGCTGTAGATTGATGCATTGATACATGTTGGACATAAATAACACAAATTTTTCAAAATAATAACTTTATTGATCGTATGATATTGGAAAGATATTATTGAACACTAAATTCAAATTGGCCATAACGAATCCGAGCAACTCCCACTTTTCCATCTTGACGTATAAGATATCTAGGCCCAATCGCACTTCTTCTTTCAAATGGCAAGTTTTGAAAAAGAACAGTATAATTCCATCTTCTAAAACCGTCAAATGTGAATTTGAATCTTAGGTCGATGTCAGTTTCGAACCACTGTCGAAATTTTTGATTGATTGCTGTCTCACTGATTGAATCACATTGCAAATGTAGATATTTGGCGTTTGAGGCAAGAAAATCATCATTTGCAATTTCTCCCTTCACATCAAAATTTGCATGCTCCAACTGCTTGAAAAACGTTGAGTTGAAAAATTCGGAAGGTAGTGTTATTAGGTTCCGATTCACCAAATCCGCATTGAGTTCGAGTTTTTTGACATTTGTGGTCTCATACATGAAATTAATAAAAGCGTCACACATTGTGGAATACATTTGAACATTCCAGTATGATACTTTGTAAATCGCCGGAATTCTTCTCAGCTCTTCATGTGGCCATTCTCCACAATTGACGTGAAGTTCCCCAATTTTTGTATTTGTCGTATATTTTAGAAGCTTCTCCAAATATTTGAACGCTGCCTGCCACGCACTTCCTTCGAGAATTGGATCGTTTTCAAATCGACCGCGCCAATCACCTAAACCGGTGGAGGTCCTGAAAAAATTTAAAATAAAAAATTTAAAATAAAAAAAATTAAAATAAAAAAAATTAAAATAAAAAACATTTCATCATTACCTCACTAGTTTATGAGTATCTTCACTTGCAGGCGCAAAATCAAGATAAAATTCATGAGTAATCGAGTACTTCGCGCAAATCAGTATGTTACCATTACTGGATTCCGCGACACTCAGATATTTTGGTGCAATTATATTGAACTGTTGAATTTCTTCATTGCACAACTTGGAGAATTGAGCATATTGACCTAGTTCTCTGGTATGACAATATGATAGAGGATGCAAACGTAGTTCCGATGGTAACTTGATCCATTTTGTAAATTTTTTGGCCATCTGAAAAAACTCAGTGTTATTTGCTAGAAAATCACTAGAACAATGGTGCAGAAAAAGAGAAACGCAAGAGAACGCAAGAATGAACGTCTGTGCGATTATGTTGCAGAAAATATTGATCGATACACAACGAGAAGACAATGTCTAAATCTAGGAGACATATGCTAAGACAGAATTGTATGAACACCTGTTCACGTGAGGAAATGAGTAGTCCTACTGTAAAGGACCGGTACAACCGTACAGAACTTCCATTAGTGTTTTTTGAGTTAGGATTAAACTAAATTTGCGTTATTTTAATTTTGAATATTGCAAAGGTACTCACTACTGATAAGACTCGGTACCTAATTCCGTGATTTTCAAACTTTGAACACTTCATTGATTACATAAAAATTTATTTAACAAAGTTTTTTAAATCATAACAAATTTTCATTAAAAAAAGTTTTTAAAAGTTAGCGGGAAGCAACAAAACTCAATAGACTGTTCTTAACATAAAGAGTTCCACTTTTGCCATCGTTGCGTTGAATTTTGTAGAATCCAAAAAACCTTCCGTTTTCAAATGGCAAATTTTGTCGAATAACTTCTAGATCAATTCGTCTGTTGTTTTCTCGTGTTATCTCAAATTTCAAGTCAATTTGAGACTTGTACCATTGTCGTATTTTTCGGTTCATTGCAGTTTCACGAATTGTATCACAACGAATTTGTAGAAATTTAGCGTTTGAGCTCAGAAAATGATCATCAGAAATCATCGCCTTCATATCAAAATCTGCATGCTCCAGCTGTTTGAAAAAATTTGAGTCAAAGAACCGCGACGGTAGAACCATATCAATTCGACTGATCCTATCCGCACTGAGTTCGAGTTTTTTGACATTTGTAGTCTCATACATGAAATTGATGATAACGTCACACATTGATGAATACATTTTCACATTCCAGTCTGATACTTTGAAAATCGCTGGAATTCTCTTCAACTCTTCAGTTGGCCATACTTTACAATCAATTCGAAGTCTTCTAATTGTTGTGTTTATCGTATATTTTAGGAGCTTTTCCAAATACGTGAACGCTGTCTGACGAGCATTTCCTTCAACAATCGGTTGGTTCTCAAATCTACTTTGCCAATCAGCCACCAAATTTGAACTTCTGTAATACTCTGTATTTCAACAAATTTGCGTATTTATTGTTACCTGGCAAATTTATGGGTAGCATCACTTACAGCGATAAAATACAGATGAAAATAATGAAGTGATGGGTAGTTGGCGTAAATCACTATTCCATTGTTGGCATTACCCAAATCTTCCACAGTCAAATATTCTGGTGCAGTTTTATTGAGCTTCTGGACCTCTTCATTACATAAGTGAGATATCTGAGCATATTGATTTCGTTCCTTGGAATAATTATATGATAAAGAATGTTCACGTAGTTCCGATGGTAACTTGATCCATTTTGTAAATGTCAACATCTGAAATAACTCACAGTTTCTTTCTTGTAAACCACTAAAACAATAGCGCAGAAAATAAGAAACGTGAGAAAACGCAAGAATGAACGTCTGCGTGGATGGAATGGCGCGTCTTGCAAAAATCGATGCACCATTACGAAACAGTGTCTGAATCATGGAGACATAGGTTTGATAGGGTTCGTACACCTGTTCATGTGAGGAAATGAGGTGTCCTACTGTAGACGAAAACGTGTTTGCGGACCGGTACCATCATACAGAACTTCCATTAATGTTTTTTGAGTTAGGATTAGATTGAATCAGTGTTACTTTAGTTTTGAATATTGCAAAGGACTTACTACTGACGAGACTCGATACCTAATATCGTCTAGTTCAAAGTCGAAACGACATGTTTTTTTTATTTATGAAGCGCGGCATGAAATTTTTTCAATTTTTCTTTAGTCAGATTGCTGTAGTACGTGATTTTCAAACTTTGAACACTTCATTGGTTACATAAAAATTTATTTATTAAAGTTTTTCACATCATAACATTTTTTTTATTTTTAAAATTTTTAAAAATTAGTGGGAAGCATTAAAACTCAATAGACTGTTTTGAACATAAAGAGTTCCAATTTTGCCATCGTTGCGTTGAATTTTGTTCCATTCAAACCACCCGTTTGCAAATGGCAAATTTTGTCGAATAACGTCCACATTCATTCTTCTGTTGGCTTCCAGCGATATTTGAAGTTCTGAGTCAATTTGAGCTTCGCACCATTGTCGAACTTTTTGATTGATTGCTGTCTCACTGATTGTATCACATTGAAGTCGAAGAAATTTTGCCCTGGAGCTCAGGAATGCTCCGTCTGAAACCACCGCATTCACATTCAAATCGGCATGCTCCAGCTGTTTGAAAAAGTTTGAGTCGAAGAACCGCGACGGTAGAATCATATCAATTCGACTAGTCTCATCCGCATTGAGATGGAGGTGTTTGACCTGAGAGGTTTTGCAGACGAAATTCAAAAAAGCATCACACATTAATGGATACATTTGAACACTCCAGTACGACACTTTGAAAATCGCTGGAATCCTCATCAACTCTTCAGTTGGCCATACTTTACAACAAATTCGAAGTCTCCTAATTGTTGTGCTTATCGTATATTTTAGGAGCTTCTCCAAATACTTGAACGCTGTCTGACGAGCATTTCCTTCAACGAGTGGATGGTTCTCAAACCTAGTATGACAATCAGCCACCATATTTGAACTTCTGTAATACTCTGTATTTCAACACATTTGCGTCTTATTGTTACCTGCCAAGTCTATGGGTATCATCACTTACAGCGATAAAATACAGATGAAAATAATGAAGTGATGGGTAGTTGGCGTAAATAATTATTCCATCATTGTCATTTCCCAAGTCTCTCAAATTTAAACTTTCTGGCGAAGTGTTGTTGAACTTTTGAATTTCTTCATTGCACAATTTCGAAAATTGAGCATATAGGCCTAGTTCTTTAGTATAACAATATGATAGAGAATGTTCACGTAGTTCCGATGGGAGCTTGTCCCATTTTGTGAAAGTGGACATCTACAAAAAAAGCCACTGTGATTTGCTAGAGAACAATTTTCCATCAAAACAGTGGTACAGAAAAAAAGAAACGTAAGAAAACGCAAGAATGAACGCCTGCGTAGATGGGATGGCGCGTCTTGCAATAATCGATACACCATGACGAAACAGTGTCTGAATCAAGGAGAAATAGGTTTAGATTGTGTTTTGTGCACACCTGTTTAAGTGAGAAAGTGGTTTATCCTACTGTAGAGGGAAAAGTGTTTGCGGACCGGCAGAACCGTTCAAAATTTCCAGTGATGTTTTTTGAGCTGTGAAGCGCGGCCTGAAGTTTTTCAACTATCTTTTCAGTCAGGCTGCTGATTTCAAATCTTGAACACTTTATTGATTATATAGCAATTTATTTTTAAGATCATAAAAAAAATTGTTCGGAAAATTTATGAAAATGAGCGTAAAAAATTAAAATTCATTTGATTGTTGTCAACACGAACAGTTCCAACTTTGCCATCGTTGCGTTGAATTTCATACCCTCCAAACATTCCGTTTTGAAATGGCAAATTTTGTCGAATAACGTTCACATCCATTCGTCTGTTGTTTTCTCGTGTTATCTCAAATTTTAAGTCAATTTGAGTCTCGTACCATTGTCGAATTTTTTGGTTGATTGCTGTATCACTGATTGTATCACATTGCAGTCGTAAAAATTTAGCCCTTGAACTCAGAAAATCATCATCGGAAACCATCGCCTTCACTATAAAATCTGCATGCTCCAGCTGTTTGAAGAAATTTGATTCGAAAAACTGGGAAGGTAGAATCATATCTAATTGACTAATCCTATCCGCATTGAGTATAAGTTTTTTGACATTTGTAGTCTCATACATAAAATTAATAAAAACGTCAAACATTGCTGGATAAATTCGGACGTTCCAGAGTGATACTTGGTAAATCGCTGGAATTCTTTTAAACTCTTCAGTTGGCCATTCTTTACAATCGATGCGAAGCTCTCCAATTGTTGTGTTTGTCGTATATTTTAGAAGCTTTTCCAAATATTTGAAAGCTGTCTGCCGAGCATTCCCTTCAATGATTGGATGGTTTTCGAATCTGCCAAACCAATCAGTCAAACCATTCGAACTTCTGTAATACTAAATATTGAAAAATTAGCATTTTATTGTTACCTAACGCATTTATAAGTGTCATCACTTGCAGCTGCAAAAAACAAATAGAAAAAATGATTTGATGGGTATTGTGCGTGAATCATTATTCCATCATTGCCATATCCCAATTCTCTCACAATCAATAATTCTGGTGCAGTGTTATTGCACTTCTGGATTTCTTCATTGCACAAATTAGTAAGTTGAGCATATTGGCCTAGCTCTTTAGTATAACAATATCATAGAGGATGTACACGTAGTTCCGGTGGTAACTTATTCCATTTTGTAAATGTCGACATCTGGAAAAACTCACTGTTACTTGTTTGTAAACCACTAAAACAATGGTGCAAAAAATAAGAAACGTAAGAAAACGCAAAAATGCGTAGATGGGATGGCGCGTTTTGCAAAAATCGATACACCATGACGAAACAGTGTCTGAATCAAGGAGACATAGGTTTTGATAGGGTTGTGTATACCTGCTGACGTAAGAGAGTTATGTGTCTTACTGTAGAGGGAAGGTGTTTGCGGACCAATTCAACCGCGCAAACTCTGGTTGTATTAAAAACATCTGTCCGAATATGAAGTGAAAAATTGTTAGATATAAAAAAAGTGTTTCGTATTTTCCCTAGAATTCACCGATAAATGGGATGATCTATGTAAAAAATATATAGCCCAAAAATATGATCACTTATCTGATGTTTTTGACATTTTTTGGATAATAATATATTAGTCAGATATATATTTATTTCCCAAGAGTATTAGGAAAACGAAAAACATCAAATCAAAGATTATTAACAAAATATGAGTTATAGTGAAATCAAAAAATGAGAAATAGTTATCAAACTGTATACAATTAGATATTAAAAGTAGCCGTGACAGCAGTTGGTGGACCCGGAAAAATGATGTTCACCATGTTACCATCACCATGAACAATCGTGTAGGTCACTTGTCCAGTTCAGAATAAGAAAAGTTTATTTGGTTTAACTTAAAAAACGGTTTTTCTCTTCTTTTTTTTCAGAAAGTTACCGGAAAATCTATGCTAAAGTATTTCTGATGGTAAAATTTTCTTGAAACTCAGATCCCCTTACAAAAAGAGTCCCCCGTAAGGATTATTATTTTTTGTTCTTCTAATATGTTACATCACATTATTCGCATTTAGTTTAGTCAAAAATTATCATCACTACTCTGATATTTTTGACATTTTTTGGATAATAATATATTAGTCAGGTATATATTTATTTCCCAAGGGTATGAAAACCGAAAAACTTCAAATAAAAGATCATAAACAGAAAATGAGTCGTCATAAAAATAAGTGGTTTTCGATAAATAAAAATTAATCATAAACTGGAAAAATTAAGAAAAATATAAAATAGAAGATAATGAACAAAAAAAATGTCGTCGTAAAACAAATAAATTTTTTAAAAAGTCATAAAGCAAGAAAACATATCTCAGTATATAGTAAAGTTAGTCTTCAAAAAAGTCGCCGTGACTGCATATGGTGGAACTGGAAATGTGACGTTCACCATGTCACCATCACTCCGAAAAATTGTATACGTCGTGTGCCCAATGTTTTCCTCCAACTTGGCAAATGGCAAGTTATTCAATATGGCATCCTTATCAATCATTCTCTTCTCCACTTTGCCGTGAAAATTGTCCAGGGAGAGAACTTCCCAATTTTTGGAGTCACCGTTATACCACTGTTGTGATTATTGATTGAAAGTCGCATCAGAGATTTGGTACGCGCTGACCTCCAAAATTCGAGACTTCGCCATCAGGAAGTCTTCTTCATCCATAATCGTCACATGTTTCGGATAAAATGTAACCTGCTCACAATCCCGAAAAACCTTGGTTTTGTAGAAAGTGGCAGGTATTTGAAAATCCTTATGATGCAAGATTTGCAAATGTGGTATCCCAATCTTCCTCTTGTTCATATATTCCATAAAATCAGCATAAATCATTCCTGATTCAACTTCAATCATCCATTTTGGGATTCGCTTCAGATACTTGATTCTCAAATACTCGGACGGCCATGTGGATCCATGAATGCCCAGACAGCCAATTTTTTCAGATCCAAGAGTCGCAATAAATCCATTTAGATACATCATAACCGCCTCAGAACAGTTACCATCGTGATATGAAACATATTGAGCTTTTCCATCATTCCTGAAATTTTCGTTGTTTCATCGGTTTTTTACAAATTAGGTTTACCTGGATATTTTATATTTATTGCTGCCAATCGTATAAAAGTTGACATATATCTCCCATTTATTTGGAAAATCTAATTTCACAGTAGTCCTGTTCCCAGCAATATACAGATGTAACACGGTTGGGGTAGTTTTGGGAAACACAAAACCAACTGAATTGATAGAAGTTGCAAATTCTTTGGATTTATCGAGATCCTGAAAATTAGAAAAAGTTTTAGCTTATTAATTTTTGAACTTACCGTTTTTTCGACAGCTTGTGGTGGATTCCTATCTCCACACAAAAATGAATAAATACGAGACGACATTTGATATTATTCGCAAAAATGATTTATCAAATTTCTCATGATTAGTTTTGTTAAACATTATCATCATTTTTCTGACATTTTCGATGCTTTTTTTTTGGATAATAATATATTAGTCTGGCATTTTTTTTAAAGAATGATGATGACATCAAATGTTTCTTGAACCTACATTTTTTGTAACCCTGGGCAGATGATAATTACCATTTTCGAATCTCTTCAGTTTAGTCATCAGAAATATCATTTGTCTGATGTTTTGGTTTTTTGGATAATAATAAATTCGTCAAGTATATATTTATTTCATATAGGTATTTCATATTCAAAAAACAAAAAATATTGAATGGAAGGTTATTAACAAAAAATATGCTTTCATAAAATGAATAAATACAAAATAGTTGCGCCAAATGAATAATAGCAATCATGGAAAAGTTAGAGGGAATTATATAAAAGTTGCCTTGACAGCAAATGCTGATATAGTGATATTAACCTTGTCCCCATCACTCCGAACAATCGTGAAGGTCACTTGCCCAATGTCGTCGTTCAACTTGGTGTATGGCATATTAGCAAGTATGGCTGCTATATCAATCCGTCGTTTTGTTTCTTTGTTGTCAACATTGTCCATTGATATGATTTTCCAGTTTTTGGATTCACTACTATTTCCGTACCACTGATGCAACTTTTTATTGAAAACTGCGTCAGAGATTTGGGATGCGTTGGCCTCCAAAATTCGGAATTTCGGATTCAAAAAATCTTCCTCATCCATCATCGTCAGATTTTTCGGGTAAAATGTGACTTCCTCGCTGTCCCGAAAAACGTTGGACTTGTAAAAACTGGCAGGTATTTGAAAATCCTTATGATGCAAGATTTGCAAATGTGGTATCCCATTCTTCCTCTTGTTCATATAATCAATAAAATTGGCATACATCATTCTTGATTCAACTTCAATAGTCCAATTTGGTATTTCGTCGAGATATTCAATTCTCAAATACTCGGACGGCCATGTGGTTCCATGAATTCCCAGATTATTGATTTTTCCGGATCCAAGGTTTGCGATAAAACCGTTTAGATACATCATAACTGCCTCAGAACCGTCACCATCGTGATATGAAACATATTGAGCATTTCCATCATTCCTAAAATTTTCGTTTTTATATCGGTTTTATTTCGAATTAGGGTTACCTGGATATTTTATACTTGTCGCTGCCAATTGTATAAAAGTTGACATGTACCTTCCATTTATTTGGAAATTCTAACATCACAATAGTCCTGTTACCAGCAATATAGAGATGTAGTGCGGTTGGTGTGGTTTTTGGAAAAACAAAACCTACTGAATTCACAGAAGTTGTGAATTCCTTGGCTTTTTCAAGGTCCTGCAATTTCCAAAAATACATTTTTTTGAATTGTGAAAACTACCGATTTCTCATTCACTTGTTGTTGATATCCATCTCTACGAAGATATGAAGAAATACGAGACAACATTTTGAATAATATTTTCAAATATGATTTATAATATTTGAAAATATTAGTTCAGTAAAGTATTATCATCATTTTTCTAATGTTTTTGATATTTTTTGGATAATAATATATTAGTCAGGTATATATTTATTTCTCTGGGGAATGGAAATGAAAGGTTATTTACAGAAATTATGTCAGTAGCAGAAACCATGAAAATATCGAAAGGACTGTGACTACTGAACTAATCATGAAAAATCTGATAACCTAATTTCAACAGAATGAATGATAATGCTCAAAAGTAATTTTTTCCAAGTGTACCCAAATTTCGATGAAATTTTACCTATGAAATCCAATATTCCGGTAACTTTCAGCTAACAAAATTCGAGAATACCGGAATGGGTGTCTCATAAAATTTAAACAAACAACTTTTGCAGACAATACAGTTTTGACCACATATACTGAAGTTCTACTTCCATCGGTCAAGCTAGCCGTAAAAAACTGCGACTTTTCATCTTCAACTTTTGTCCATTTTCGTGCATCGAACTTCGAAGCACTTCTTTCCGCATTGTGTGCCCAAACTAATTCCATGCTTCATTGATGTATTATAAGTGCCAAACTAACGGCTAGGAATGAAGCAAGTGCGTCCCTGGGTCTCGTGTCGTCAAAAACCTTTCGTCTCCTATAATTAATCATCCTACTTTCTATCAAGCTAGACAAGATGCGCAGAGATATTAACAGATTCGTTGCCCATAACAACAACCTACTGATACGAGATAACTCTTATCATTTTCATTTCATCACTACAAATCAAATGCTCTCCCGTCTCTCTTCTCTTTTTCGCCGATCACCGCATCAGGAGGATGATTTGGACCAGGTATACAACTTTTTTTGAAGAAAATAGGTTTAGTGCCGAACACCAACTTTTTATTGATTTTTTTCTCCAAAAAGTGAAATCCTTACAAAAAATTTTTTTCAAAACTTTTTTTTCCAGGTCACAAAAGAAGCGATTAAGCTGTCAAAGCGTGTAAACCACAAAACAAGCGATTTCTCCAAATATGAAGTTGCCTCATTGATCTTGTCGGATTCTGGTCATGAAAATGGCATATTTTGCTCATGGACATTCGAAAACAAGAAGTACTCGGAAGTTTCCTTCGATTTCGTTCAAATCGACAAAGAAAAATTCAAAATCGTCAGAAATACTTATGAAGGACTCAAGGTGGTCGGAGAAAAGATCAAGATCATGGAAGGAGATGCTAGGACTTTCGCCTTCAAGTATCTTACAGGATACTTTTCCAATCCGAAGCAAAAAAAGGTGTGGATGCTCTTCTTGGATCTGACCACATGGCCGACCCAATTCTTCGAACTACCAACGGTAAAAAATATCGGTGCTTGGGTGGTCACCCCATATCAATGCATGTTCGAAGAATTCCTGAAATATATGGATGGAAAGAAGAAGGAGGACTTCAAGATCATAATTCGAATCAAAACCGATGGATTCCAACTACCAGAGAGCTTTTTCAAGTCCGAATTCTACAAAAACAAAAAAAACTTGGAAATCGACTATGGAAATTGAATATTGATAATTACTGATTGAAAAACCTTAATTGTATACAATTTTATCCAAACACATTTTATGACTATTTGTGTTTTCTTTTATATATTAATATTTTGCCCAAAATATTTCTCATAATATTTTTCATTTTTTTTTATTTGAATGAAACAATTTATTTGGAAAAAAACATCAATTCAATAGTTTTATTGCCTCAAAGCAGCGCCTCATGAACACATGGTGCATCGCCTTTTATGCAATTGACATTTTCAAAACTTTGGGTGTATAGAAATCTGAAAGCGTCATGTCTGACATTTTTGTTTTTACACTGAATAATGTTTATCATTATTTTCACATGCCCCTGGGAAATCAACATACATCTGATCACCGATATTAACTGTCTACCAAGACGAAAATGTAAAGAGGATTACTGGAAAGAAATCAAGGACAACATGTTGAGGGAGAAGAAAAAGTAGTTGATGGAAATTTAGGCAAAAAATGGACAAAAATTTCAGCAAATATAACAAGTAAATGACAGATACAACTTCTTCGAAGTCAGATTATGGGACAAATCCAAGTTGTACTTTTTTAAATTTCTGATTGTTTCACTTGTTTTGTTAATAAACAGTTTTTGGTTCATTCACGATTATCATGACTCTCAATTCATATGATTTGAAAGATAATTACATTTATCTCATTTTTCAAGATAAAAAAGATGCGCAGACATATTAAGAGATTTGGGTTGTCATTGGCAACAACCGACTGATTTGAGAAAACGTTTATCATTGCTAACGACAAATTGAATGTTTTCCCGTATTTCTTCTCTATTTCGCGGATCATCTTACCACCTAATTGTTGATGATATTGTTGAAAAGGTACATGACTTTTTTTTGAAACTTTTTTGACTCTCCTAAAATTTAGAGGACTTTGGCTTAAAAATACGATCGTTTTTAGAAAAATAAAACCGGCGACCGAATTAACACTAAAACTCATCCATAATCAAGCCGGCTACTTTTTGGTTCTATTTTTCGGTCCTACTTTTTTGCCAAAGTGCTCTAAACTTTACGAGGGACCGTTTTTCCAGGGGTCCCCAGATTTTAAAGAAAATTGACTACGAGATGTAATTTAGCCTGTAGAATTCGATTCCTAAATCAGTTTTTGCTGAAAAAATCTGGCGAACCTTAAAAATCGTGTTTGAAAATTTTGAATCAGGATTTTTTGGAGTAAGAGGCTCAATTTTTTTTGAAAGACGCAGCTCGAAATTCTGTTTCTGAAAATGCATATGAAAGTATTTTCTCACCAACCAATGACCCGAAAAATCTTGAAAAACGTGCTTGATTACTCGATTTTGCCTTTCCAGACATTTTTCCAGCAATTGTTGTCAAAAAATCGGGGTACCCCTTTCCGAAACATTTTTTGTTAGGAGAGACAACTTTTTCACCAAACAACTTTCAGGAAATCAACGAAGCCATAGCTCTATCAAAGCGAATCAACGAAGGAACTCGCGAATTCTTGGAATGTGACGTAAAACATCTTCATTTATGGGATTCGCATGGAGAAAATGGCATTTTCGTTTACTGGAATTTCGAGAATGAAAAAAAGACGGCAGTTTCCTTCGAATTCATACAAATCGAGGAAGAAAAGTTGAAAGTTGAACGGAAAATGATGGAAGGATTCGAAACCGTTGGAGATAAAACTAGATACATGAATGGAGATGCAAAAGAAACTGCATTAAAATATTTGACTGGATATTTTTCCAACCCGCAAAATGGGAAGACGTTGGAATTATCCATTGCTTTAAAAAATTGGCCGACAGATTTCCTCAACCTCCCAACAGTACTCAACATACCGTCCTGGAAAGTCAGCCCTTATGAGAGTATGTACAACGACTTCATGGAATATATGGACACAAAGAAGAATGAGGAATTCAAGATTATTATTTGTCAGAAGAAGGGTTTATTGAAATTGCCGATGAGTTTTTATAAAACAGAAGTTTTTTTGAAGAAGAAGAATTTGGCGGTAATCACCACATGATGATTTTTCTTATCAAAATTCCGTTTTTTTTTCAACTTGTTTTGAATGTGTTTCTTCCGTTTTCAATTATAATAAAACTATATATTCCAGTTTCTTCAAAAAAAAAATTCAATATTTTGTTGATCACTTCAACTGTGTCAGACCAAAACAAAATTTTCATGATTTTGATAATTGCTGATATCACTGATTGTATCAAGCAGTATCAGTTTTATTAATAACATATTTCTTTTTTTTTCTCATACCCCTGGGAGATCAAAAGACAAGTAACTACCAATTATCTTTTGAAAATCAGAAACAAGCATGCTTACTCTCAGTAAACAAAAATATGACTCGAAAAAAAAGTGCATGTCCTAAAAGTTGAAGTTTTTCATTGTATATCCTCTAATTATCGAAATAACACGAGTAAATGAAAATATGAGGAATCTAGATAACTCGTGATTTCTGATTAAATTTTCAGATGTCTCAAAAAAGATGCTCAAATGTCAGATACGAAATTTTGATGATGAAACCAAAACGACAACAATTTTTTTGGCTTTTCTAAATCACTCACAATGACTGCATATCACTATAAATCAAAAAAATGTAGAATCTCCAGTTTATCAGTTTTCAATCATATGAATCTACAATGTATGTTGAAAATCCATAACCCAAATTGTTTTTATTAAACCAATGAAAATAACAAAAAAAATTGTCGTCATAAAAATCAAATAATCAGAAATATCAAAACATTCCACTAAAACGACAAGATTAGAACATGAAAAGGGGCTCAGGGAGCAGAAAAGTATTCATATTTCAAGATTCAAAAAACGTTGCATTGTCAGCAATTGGAAAAAACACATCAGAAAAATTCGAAGTAAAGTCTGGTTGACGATCAATTTTTTCACGAATCTGTCCACATTCTCGAACTTTCAATTGGCTCTTCTTCTTGCAAACTTCCGATTCAAAGAAGCTTGACGGCAATGGAAATATCCGATTCTCGACTTTGATAGTGATTTGAAAATCCTCATCTTTCTTTGTATCCATATATTCCATGAAGTCGGTATACATGTCTTCATAAACTGCCACTTCCCATTTCGGCACACTTATGACATTTTTGAGGTTGAAAAATTCGGTTGGCCACAATTTCAAGTAAATGTACAATATCCATGTCTTCCTATTTTCCGGATCCAAAAAGCATCCGGTCAAATACCGAAAAGCGGTCTCCCTTGCATTTCCTGCCATATATTCCACCTTCTCTTTTTTAACTATGGGTCCTTCCGTACTTTTTCGCACAATTTTAAATTCGTCCTTCCCAATTCGAGTGAAATCGAGACTAATTCCTGTTTTTCTCAGTCTCGAATCGCCAGCAAATGACGATTCCATTTTTCTTGGTGATGTCTAATAAAATGAGGAATTCAACGTCATATCTTGAGAATTTGCGAGAAAATCGGTTGATTCGCTTGAATAATTGGATGTCTTCTTTGGTTTTCTGAAAATATTGGATGGTGAAAATTTTTTGAAAGAAATTTTAGGTTTGTAGAAGTTTTGAAAAAATTCACAAGAGAAAATTAACATCATTTTTTTGGAGGGGTTCGCTGATTTTTTTGAATATTTTTTTGAACGAAAAGCAATTTTCAAGAAAAATTCTCAATTTGAGCTCAAAACTTGTTGAAAAAATGTATGGAAATCGGAGACAAAACATGTTTTTCAAAAATGTTTTGGTCATTGACTAGTGCGGAAAATGATAGGCGTTAAAAAAGTAAGACTCGAACTCAAAAAAAAGTTTTTGGACATTTTCGAATTCGATTATCCATTTTTTCCAATTTTTCAGGAAAAACTGATTTGAAAGACAGAATCTAGATTTGTAGAAATTTTGAGGCAACAATAAGGCTTAGTTGAATTTTTTCCAAAAAAAAGTTCATGTACCTGATCAACATCATCCACCAGAATCGGCCGTTGATACGGCCCGCGAAATAAGGAAGAAATACGGGAGAGCATTTGATTTGTCATTAATTATGATAATATATACCTTGATTCAAATTTTCAATAAACTCATATTCCCCTTTTTTCCAAGCTAAATACGATGCGCAGAGATACTAGATACGAGACATCGGTTGCCATTAACAACAACCATTTGAATCGAGAGACATATTATCATAATTGAGGACATATGAATCAAAATGCTCTCCCGTCTTTCTTCTATATTTCGACGCCCATCTCAGCAGCAGATTTTGGTGGATGATGTAGCTCGTTTTTTCGACGCTTGACATTTTCTTCACAAGCCAACAATGATCAATTTTTTTTGAAAAACATGTTTCCCCACTCGACTTCTATTTCCAATCATGTTTTAAGCAAGTTTTGGGCTCGGAATGAAAATTTTTTCGCAAAATTTCTTCAAAATATTCAGAAAAACTCCCAAAAAACATTATTTTCTCCTTGTCAATTTTCTATCAATCTCAATATTCTTTCAAAAAAAATTTCACCACCCAACTTTCAGAAAACCAACGAAGACATCCAATTATCCAAGCGAATCAACCATTTCACCCAAAAGTTTGCGAGATACGACGTTAGATTCCTCATTTTATCGGATTTCACGAGGGAAAATGGAATCATCATTTACTGGCAATTCGAAAATGAGAAAGATTCGTCAATTTTCTTTGATTTCACTCAAACACAAATCTAGATTCTGTCTTTCAAATCAGTTTTTCCTGAAAAATTGGAAAAAATGGATAATCGAATTCGAAAATGTTCAAAAACTTTTTTTTGAGTTCGAGTCTTACTTTTTTAACGCCTATCATTTTCCGCACTAGTCAATGACCAAAACATTTTTGAAAAACATGTTTTGTCTCCGATTTCCATACATTTTTTCAACAAGTTTTGAGCTCAAATTGAGAATTTTTCTTGAAAATTGCTTTTCGTTCAAAAAAATATTCAAAAAAATCAGCGAACCCCTCCAAAAAAATGATGTTAATTTTCTCTTGTGAATTTTTTCAAAACTTCTACAAACCTAAAATTTCTTTCAAAAAAAATTTCACCACCCAACTTTCAGAAAACCAACGAAGACATCCAATTATCCAAGCGAATCAACCATTTCACCCAAAAGTTTGCGAGATACGACGTTAGATTCCTCATTTTATCGGATTTCACGAGGGAAAATGGAATCATCATTTACTGGCAATTCGAAAATGAGAAAGATTCGTCAATTTTCTTTGATTTCACTCAAATTGGGAAGGACGAGTTCAAAGTTGTGCGAAAAAATATGGAAGGATCCATAGTAATGAAGGAGAAGGTGGAATATATGGCAGGAAATGCGAGGGAGACCGCTTTTCGGTATTTGACCGGATGCATCTTGGATCCGGAAAATGGAAAGACATGGGATCTATGTATCGACTTGAAAACATGGCCAGCTGACTTTTTCAACCTCAAAAATGTCATAAATGTGCCGAAATGGTATGTGACAGCTTATGAAGGCATGTACGACGAATTTATGAAATACATGGATACTATGAAAAATGAGGATTTTCAAATCACTATCAAAATCAAAAATTGGATATTCGAATTGCCAGAGAGCTTTTTTGAATCAGAAGTTTACAAGAAGAAGAGAGAATTGAAAGTTCAAGCATGGGAGCCGATTCCAGAGAAAAACGATTGTCGAACGGAATTTAATCCGAATTTTTCTGATGTATTTTTTCCTATATTTGCTGACAATGCAACATTTTTTGAATTTTGAAACATGTATCTTTTATGCTCCCCAACCCACGTTTTATGTCATAATTTTGTCATTTATTATGAATAATGCATATTTTCTTGAAAATTTAAATTGACATGTTCAAAAAGTTATATTATTCCTAATTGGTTTTTTTAAAATTTTGATTGTTTGATTTTTATGTCAAAAATTTTTTTGTTTATGAACTTTTATAGATTAAATAAAAAATAATTTTGAGCGTTGGACTTTCAAGTCAAACTAATATGAATCACATATGAACACTAATTACACACTTTTTGTTTTTTTTCGAGCTCACAAGATTAGAGTGATGCGCAGACATGTTGAGAGATTGGTTGCCAGGCAACAACCAGCTGATTTGAAATAAATTTTTTATCATATTCTTCAAAAAATCAAATGCTTTCCCGTCTTTCTTCCTTATTTCGTGGACCATCCTACCAGCCAGTTTACGAAGATATTGTTGCGCAGGTACGCTACTTTTTTTTTCTAAAAGAAATTCACTTTGTTTTGATTTTAAAAAAATATTTTTGAGAAATCTTTGCTCGTAAATCGACACAGAAAAAAACGAAGAATATTTTTTGCGAAATTTTTCATTTTTGGCAATATTCAATAGGTTTTCTGGGATGAGGATAAATATGAACTTTCATTGAAAAGCAGCTTTTGATGCGAGAATGTCCGTTTTTAGTTGAAAAATGCCATTTTCGGAAGTTTTGAAAATCATTAAAAAATGAAATTTTTGCATAAAAACTAGATACTAGAGTGAAATTTTAACAAAAAATAAGTCGTCTTGAAAATCAAAAAAAAAAATTTTTACCCAGATTTTATCAACTTTAAAAGCTCTTTTTTGCAATCTCACTTTCCCAGGATTTTGTTTGCCTCAAAATTTCAAAAAAGCTAAACCTTCTCCAAAAAAAGTTTACAAAAAACTTCAGGAAACCAAAGAAGCCATAGAACTATCAAAACGAATCAATCAAGGTACTCGCGAATTCTCAACATGTGACGTTAAGTACCTTTTTTTGACCGACTTTGAGCAGCATGATGGACTAATTGCTACTTGGCATTTCAATAATGACAAGCAATCGACGGTGACTTTCGACTTTGATGAAATTCGTGCCGACCACTTTGACAAAGTTCCTTCGAACTATGATGAAATTAGACAAGTCAAATACCGACTTGTACGAAAAGTTATGGAAAGGACCAAAGTCGTCTCGGAAAAAGTTAGATACATTGATGGAAATGCGATTGAGACGGCTTACAAGTATCTGACGGGATGTTTCTCAAATCCGGAAAACGGAAAAGTGTTGATGTTACGCCTTCACATGACAGATTGGCCAGTTGAATTTTTCAACCTCAAACCTGTCATAAGCCAACATGGGAAGTGACACTGTATGAAGGTATGGTCAACCTTTTTTTGAAGTGGATGGATACCAAGAAGGATGATGATTTTAAGATCATCATTAAGCAGCGAAGGGGTTTCAACTCAATTCTGCCACCAAGTTTTTTCGAATCTGAAGTATACAAGAAGAAGGAAAATTTGACAGTTGAACCATTCAAATCAATTTCTGACAATTTTTGACTCACCTTCTTCGTTTCCAATAAAAACGATTGGTTTTCAATAAAAACCATTCCTATGGCGACTAACTTTTCTATTAATAAACTTTTACTATCTCAACAAAAATAACTTTGAACTTCTGATTTGAATGGCATATGAACATTAATTACATATTTTCCTTTTTTCTCGGCTAAAAGAGATGCGCAGACATGCTGAGAGATTGGTTGCCAGTGGCAACAGCAAGCTGATTTGAAATAAATTTTATCATATTCTTTAAATAATCAAATGCTTTCCCGTCTTTCTTCCTTATTTCGTGGACCATCCTACCAGCCAATTTTTGAAGATATTGTTGCGCAGGTAAATGACTTTTTTTGAAGAAAATGAAGTGAAAGCTGGACAAGAAAAATTCTGATTTCGCGATATTAAATGTTTTTTTCAGTGTGACTCATGTGTGGCAAAAGAATGCGCATGTAGTTTTTAAGACCAAGTGTTTAACTAATTTCTGCTCCAGTTTTTTCTTGCCTTAGTCAAATGGTATGCCAGAAATTAATCTTTTGGGAATTATCTGGGCGAGAAAAATTGATAATTTCCTACTTACTCATGTTTGAGTAACTCAAAAAAATCTGAAGGCTTCAAACTTTCTTTTCCTAGGACACATATAACTAAGCCATCTGTGCAAAAATTAATTATCCTTTATGGTAATTTTAAAGCTTGTAAGCGAGGTTTTCAAAGTTTTATGTAATCATCTATTTCCTCGAATAGAGCAAACTCTGTCGGAGAATGATCATATCTCAGAATCTAGTACAGTTATCAAATAGTTGTCAACAGCAAACTTGTAGCTAAAGTTATGATCTACAAATTTGCAGTTGACTACTTTTTGATAGCTCTTCTAGATTCCGAGATATGAGCACTATACGGCAGCGTTTGCAGTGCCGTTCTATTCGAGGAAATACAGTATCTTGCAAAGTGTCACACTTCTTATCTTTAGAATTACTTGTCTTGGCCTTCTTTATACTTTGTCAATCTGAAATTTTTTTTTCAAAACTTTTATCACAAACTTCCAGGAAACCAAGGAAGCCATAGAACTTTCAAAACGAATCAATCAGGGAACTCGCGAATTTTCGACCTGTGACGTTAAGTACCTCCTTCTGACCGACTATGAAAGACGCGATGGACTAATCGCTACTTGGCACTTCAATAATGGCAAGGAAACGGCAGTTACCTACGATTTCGATGAAATTCGACAAACAAAATTCAAACTTGTACGAAAAGTGATACAAGGGACCAAAGTAGTTGGGGAGAAGACTAGATACATGGATGGAGATGCGAGGGAGATAGCTATCCAGTATTTGGTCGGATGTTTTTCAAATCCGGAAAATCAGAAGGTATTGATGTTACGCCTTGAAATAACAAGTTGGCCAGAAGAGTTTTTCAACCTCAAAGCTGTTATAAGTGTACATGGGAAGTGATACTATATACAAAAATGTACGAGCACTTTATGGAGTGGATGGGTACAAAAATGGATGAAGATTTCAAGATTATCATAAAGCAGAACCAACATTTCCTCAGAGATATTCGACCGAGTTTATATGAATCGGATGTTTTTAAGAAGAAGAAAAATTTGACAGTTGAACCATTTGAAGATATTCCTTTTCAATAAATTTTTTTTGTGTTTTTTTTTTGAGAAATGAACCATGTTTTTGAATATTGTCAATCCAACAACTTGCGAGTTGTACCTTGACCACAATATGTGAAAAATTGAGCCTTATCTTTACTATTACTAATGGAAAACTTCTGTCAGTCGTTCTGTTTGTCTGTGACTCTGTCCGCAGCGATATCTCGGGCAGTTTCCATCCGATTTTGTCCAAATTTGACTAGGGGCTCATAAATGCTTTCGCGAAGGTGCACGAGAAATAGCTAAGCGATCGATGGAGTCAATCGGTTTCCAGAACCGATTTTCAGATCTTAAGTTTACATTTTCATATTTTCATTTTTAAAAATTAAATGTCACGACCTATTTCGAAATGGTGTTTGTTTTTTTTTGGCATTTATTTTCAGAAATACGTTAGACCAATAATCAGAAATGGTTTTGGTGCTCAGTATGCTCATTGACGCCGAATTTTCCCGAACATGTCACAATAGGTTATTCCCTAGGTGTTAGCATGTGATGGGAGTGGCTCGAGGTTCCAGTTTTTGATGCTGTAAAACCAAACCACAGCTTTTTCAATGGAACGGCCTCGGAGAGGGGACCAGAAAAGTTTCACTAAACAGTAAAATTTTCCAGGTTTCGCCCATTCCAAATTATTTTCAAACAACTTTCGATGTCAAATTCAAATTCCTAGTTTAAAACTAGTTCCTTGACTAAAATTTATGATAATTTGGAAATGGAGTAAAATATCATTTTTATGAGTCCCTTTAATAAAATTTTTTTTCGGACTACTGATTAGAATTTTCATTTCCCACTATAAAAAACTTTTCATATTTTTCCCACACCCCCGGGAAATCAACATCCATCTTCCTGCCCCCTTATTATCCAAAAAATCAAAAATAAGTCTCGTACTTGCTGTTTCCCATGGCAACATCAAAAAAGTTGAGATAGGATGGCTTGAGAAAAATCATATGCTGCGGAATTCGCCATGTTTTCTCGAATTTCGTCTTATTTTCGAAGAATTGTCTGGCCAGGAAGTGATGAAGCAACTGAGGTAAGTAGGAATTTCAGACTAGATATTTCCAGCTTATTTTCAGAGAAATTGTCAAGATCAAGAAGTTACGGAAGACCCAAAGGTAGTATATGAAGTTTCAGATATTCTATATATTTTCAAAATAATTTCAGATTGGCCAACCAACAATATCATACGACTACGACAAAATTGAAGATGTCAAGCCTCTCAAAGAACTCCTTGCTCCATTTCCGTGCACAAAATTGACAGAAAATAAATATACAACCTACAAAGTTTACCACGATGATGGCATCTTTGAAGTCACATTTAGTAGCTCTTTTGAGCTCGCCGAGCCACTTTCGATGTCTTATTTTGTCAGTTTGTTTTGAGAAATTTTTTCTTGGGAGCCTACCCTTTCTGATCACTGATTGTTCTATTTTATGAAGACATACATTTTTTTTGTTGATAAATTTTTATCGTCTATTTTGAAAAATATATATCAAGTTTCATTAGATATCACCGCTTCCGGTAAGTTTCGCATTTTGTCAGTTTATTTTGAGAAATGTTTTTGTGAGAGTTTCTTACTGGCTCACAAATAATTATATATGTACCTCTCCTCCACTTGGTGATCTCTGATTATTCTATTTTTATGACGACATATTGTTTTGTTGATAAATTTTTATTGAACAGCTAAAAAATGAGATGAAATAGTTTTAAGAAAATCAACCGTTGATTGAAAAAAGTGTTGACACGATTGCTCATTTTCAGACATTTTTCAACGAAGGGTCTGGAATGCAAGAAACCACCTAAAAAGTTTGAAGACTGATATTTGAGGACTGATATCTCGATCTTTGTTCATTTTTTCCCGTTATTCTAGTATTTTTCAAGTTCCAAGCAAGAAGTTATATCTCAGAACCTTAAAGTCGAACAAAAATATGACTTGTATAAGTTTCATTCATAATTTTAATAAAGTCAATCTGATAATACATATTTGTTTTTCGCCTCAACACCGTCCTTTGCCCATTTCGCCTTTCTAGTTTCTCCATCGAACCACAAAAATTGAAACAAGAATAACGTTCCTGAAAAAATGATCTAGTTCAATGGTTTTACGTTTTTCTTACTTTGGTGAGGAATTTTCCTTTTCCAGTGTTTGCTTTCATACAATTGACTTTTCAATTGGAAAAATGTGCTCCCCGACACGCAACCAAAGTTTTTCGCATTCTATCATGGCATATTTGACAGTGTCATCTTGCTTTTTCTGAAAATTTCAAAATTTTAGTCAAATTTCGAATATCATGAATTAAAGACTTACCGAAAAATCACGGTTTGTTCCGTTTGTAGAGAACGTTGACGATATCGAAAATCAGTTGCCTAAAAAATATATAAAATCAGATAAAGCAAAATATGAGCTTTCAACTCACTTGTTGTCAAAAAAAAACTATCATCAGGCGTCGTCCACAGCATTCCTGAAATCGTTTTTTGTAAAAGCACTATGCTTATGAAATTCCTACTGTTGTTCCAAGTCTCGTACATCCCACAACTCTCCAACTTGTAAAATTGTCCTTTGTAGGGTGGTTCATCACCAGTCGAAATGGCACTTTTTCAAACACTTTTTCAATCCATTCTTTGGGTTGTTTTCGCTAAAAAAAAGTTACATGTTTTTCCTCAATCGTAGATTGATAGCCTTTAACTTACTTGTTGATACTGTGTGGATACACTGATTCATATAATAATCTTTCTTTCTTCATTACTGTAGTTGGCTAATGTCAATTTTGATCAAATATCACACCCTGAAAAGTAGATATCGTTGATAAAAGTTTGGTAAAGTTATGAAAAGTGTAGTTTTCAAAAAATGAAATATTATCAATACTAGTAAACATGCTTTATGTAAGTTATGGTCATACAACCCGCAATATTGGTAGTGATTCATAATGAAAAGTATGAGTAATTCTACCACCAGAGTCTTTCTTCAATATATATGTATTTGTCATACATTCTGCATTTGTCATGAATGAAACGCAAATCTACAAAGGAAAAAAGAATGACATCTTCTGAAAAAAAGAGTGAGAGCAAAGGAGATGGCTTAGAAGAAGGATGTTTTAGTTCTATGCATAGAAGTGATGAAAAATTAGATTTCGCTGAAAATTGTTCAAAACTAGAATTTCATAAAATTTTAGTTAATTGAGATTCTATGCATAGAATCATAGAATCAATAGTTACTTGGTTCTATGTTCAGTTCTTCGAACTCTATGGTTCTATGCATAGAATTTGTGATGTTGTTTTATGAAATTTTCTGGGTCTTTAGTTATTGATATTGGATGTATATGTAGAATCATAGAATCAGCAGACTCACTGGATTATATGTTCTGTTCCTACAATTCTATGGTTCTATGCATAGAATTTGTGATAATGCTTCATAAAGTTTTGTAGATCTTCAGGTAGTTGAGATTCTATGCATAGAAACATAGAATCGACAATACAGCTGGATTCTATGTTCTCTTCTTCAAATTCTACGGTTCTATGCATAAAATTTATGATAATATTCTGAAAATTTCATAGAAATTCAGTTGAGATTCTATGCATAGATCTAGTGTCAGTCCTATGCACAAAATGTTTTGTATCCAGAATACTACGTTTTCCCATAGTTTCCAAATATTTTTATTTCAGAATCAAGAAAAAATACCTTCGAAATTTATTTTTCAATTTTTTCCTGCCATTTTTTCGATTTTTTTCACTTAATTTTTCCCATGATATTTGAAAAATCAACTCTCAAACAAATTTCGAATCATCGGATCGCTCAAAATTTTTAAAAAATTGGTGCATCCCGACCAAAAAACGATACAAATCTCTCAAAATTATCTAAACAAGAAAAGCACACTACATATATATGTATATATCCATTTCAATCCCCTTTCCTCCTCCTACACCCTCTTTTTCCTCAAAACGACGAAAATGTGTGCACGTCACCCATAGCAACCAAAGAATAAATAGGTAATTCGATAAAAGAGCATATATAGAAAAAAGGATGCTCTCCAGTATTTCTTCATATTTCACTAGTTTTTTGTATGATGATGAAGTTGCGGAAGACGTAAGAATCAAAAAAAAAATGAAAAAAAAAATTATCAAAACTTTTTTTCAGGAGGAGCCTGAAATCAAAAATTCAGACGAAGTAAATGTTCGACAGCTGATTCTGCCATACTGCGACAAACAAACACTTTTTAATTATGCACAATGCTCTGAAATGTGCAATATGGAGGTTCAGAAGTTTCGTGGTGTTGCTCCGATGTCGTTGAGCTTGAAGGAAATGGATGATGGAATTTTTTTAACGTGGTCGTTTGTTAATGATAAAAAACCATTTCAAGTGAAGTTTGTGGATGTTGGGAAGAACGAGCATAAGGTTTTGAGGTGGGCTTTTAATTTTTTTAGACTAAAAAAAAATAACGAGCTTTTTTTCGAAATATTTCTATTTTGCTGCCAAAATTTCTCGAGCTATATTTTTATTATGTAAAAAAAAGCACTAAACACACTATTTTTGGATAAAATTTTTGATTTATGTAGCAATTTTGTTGAAACTTTTTTTTTGAAATTTTGAAAAAAAATTGTATAGGATGTTTTTATCTGTATTTATCTGTCAAAATTTGAGAAATTTTTATAAAAAATGTCCCCAATTAATAACAACTTTTTTGAAATTTAGGGTTAATATAATTCTATGCGATTTTAATATTATGGGTGAAAAAATTTATATATATATAAGTTTCAACCAAACCGATCAGATTTGGAAAAAAAATTCGAAAAATTTCGAAAAATTTCGATATTTTTCAGAATCCGCGACAATCCTCAACAATCTCAACAACAACCAAAACTCACCGAAATCCACCCCGGATCCGCATATCAATCCGCTTTCAAGTTTCTCACCGAAATCTACACCCACGCGACAATTCGTCAAACCAAGAATATCACCATAAATATGAAAAAGTGGCCGAAAAAATTTCTCAAGCTCCCAAATGTCAGTAATATCCCTGACTGGAAAATCGCAATATACAAATCTATGCATGATGATTTTATGGTTTATATGGATCGAAAATCGGAGGAAATTCGGGAGTTGATGTTTTATCATTGTGAAGATGAGCAACTTCCGTTGAAATTCTACAAATCCAAATTTTTTCGGGATTTGAAAAATGTGCAATTTTTGAATCCGAGCACAACAAAAATGGACGAGGATGATTTTATCATGTCCAAATCTTGCACTCAAAACGTCGACTCCGCCATTATCAGTGATAAGGCGTTCAACCGAAAATTGAGACAATGGTACGATGGTAGATCAAAGGAAACATGCGACTACAAAATGGGTCCCACAATCGATAATGGTCGGGAGATTGATATCCATGTGATAATTGATAAGCTACCATTTGCGAAATTTGGCGAAAGTTACAAAATTCTACGTGGTGATGGTGTAGTTGGTAGGATTGAGTTTGATACGTGTGAAGTGTATTTTAAAGTTGTTCAGAGTTTAAATTGAATAAAATGTTATTTTCATAAAACTTATTTTTCATCATTAAAATTTTGGAAAAACTTTTCGAGACTGTCTAGAGTCAAGGTTTCATAACTTGCCTCAGACATGTATGCTTTTTCCAAATGTCGAAGTTCAGAGATGGTTCACTCGAATCTAACATGGTGCCTTTTGACCAAACATGGTGTCAAACGACGGGCATTTTCACGAAATTCATCAAAGATGGTTTTTTTCAAACATGGTGCAATACGACCAAAATAGTGATGATCTACAACGAATAATGGTACCCACAAAAATTTTGTTTCTGGCCATGCTGGTTCTATTCAAAATTTTTCTGAAACTTGTACGTTTTTTGAACATTGTTAACATATATATTTTTAAAAATATTGCACTACAATCTAGCTAGCTAGTGATGAACGCCAATTCATAGCGTAGAAATAACACCTGCTCCTAATCCCTCCTTTAGCACTCTTGCTGCCTAATCTGCAGTCCACATCTGCCGTTATTCAGGTAATAATTACTATTCTAAGCCTCCATTTCCTCATGTGGTGTCACTTTGTAATATATGTTTCCGTTTTTTTATTTTTCATATCAAATGATTATTTCTAATCATTTTATCACGTCTGATAACTATCTCACGGGACCAAAAAATTGTGATGCATTGCATCATTGGAAAGTTTTGTGTCACATTTATTTTTGGATTCTGAGTGATGATTTGATATTTGCTGTGCTACATAGTATGAAAAATAGGTTTATTAGTCATTACTGATAAATAGATAGTGATAAGATAAGAAAAATTAAATGAAAAATTGAGAATGACGAGATTAACTGAAATATAATAATTTTACACAAAAAATGTATTTAGTTATCATAGAAATGAGAAAAAAAAGGAATCATTGTGTCAAATATTTTCATAGACAATTTTCAATAGTTAGTTGAAATTTCTGTTTGATAAACCTAAACCTAACTAGGGAACGGTTTGAACTCACCATGTCCAAATGACTAACGGAATATGCCATTCGATAGTTTTTTTCATGTAGAATTCGATTTCATATTCACTTTTTGCTGAACGACATTTTTAAAATCTGAAAATCCTGCTTTTACACGTAACTGTCGAATTTTCAACAAAAACGTGCAAAATTGAGGCTTTCTGAGTGTTTTTTCGCACGGAAGAGAGTCGTTCAGCAAAAAGTGAATATGAAATTGAAATCTACATGAAAAAAACTATCGAACGGCATATTCCGTTAGTCATTTGGACATGGTGAGTTCAAACAGTTCCCTAGTAAGTCTACCTTTGAACATAACCCTATACTACTCCTTAGTATAAGATTATGGATAAGCCTAAACTCAAGAATATTCCTAAGTTTAACAGTTAGTAAAAATTTTCATCTGATACACCTAAACCTAAGCTTAAGCTTAAGCCTAAGCCTATTATTTATTCGAACCGTAGAAAAACACCCTAACTGACCGACCCCTAAACAAAATTTCCGCCACACCTCCATCGTCTCGAGTTATTTTATACATCTCATCTCCACTATTTCCAATTTTGACATATAGTATCTTGTCCAATATCAAATTGATATCAACAATTCTTTTCTTGTCATCATCCATCTTCCTATCTCGCATGCCATCCACCTCCCAATCGTCTAAGCGAATAAAGTTCAAATCATCCACTTCTTTGTTGATCCATTGATGGATTTTTTTGTTGATAGCAGTATTAGTGACTATGGAAGATCGGACCTCGAAATTTCTGGACTTTGAATCTAGGAAGTCCTGATCTTCCATGGCAGTTTTAGGCCAAAATGTTAAACTTTTTGAGTTTTGTAGAATTCGCAGTTTGTAAAACGTGCTTGGTATATTGAATTCTGAAGGGTTATGACGAATAGTCAAGCTCAATATTTCTTCCTTCTTGTTAATCAGGAAATTGATAAAGTTGTCATACATCGCTTCATAAATGACAACATCCCAATGGGGAATTGCACTGACTTCCTTGATTTGGAAGAAATCGGTCGGCCATTGTTTTGAGAAGACCCGTATTGTTTTCACATCTCCCACTTTGAAGCTCGAAAATGTTCCGGTCAAATATTTGAATGCCGCCTCAATTGCATTTCCATTGAATGTCGACTGACGCATCCGCGAGTCTTCTAGCCTGAATCTATGAATCTATGAATCTATGAATCTATGAATCTATGAATCTATGAATCTATGAATCTATGAATCTATGAATCTATGAATCTATGAATCTATGAATCTATGAATCTATGAATCTATGAATCTATGAATCTATGAATCTATGAATCTATGAATCTATGAATCTCTGAATCTATGAATCTATGAATCTATGAATCTATGAATCTATGAATCTATGAATCTATGAATCTATGAATCTATGAATTTATGAATCTATGAATCTATGAATCTATGAATCTATGAATCTATGAATCTATGAATCTATGAATCTATGAATCTATGAATCTATGAATCTATGAATCTATGAATCTATGAATCTATGAATCTATGAATCTATGAATCTATGAATCTATGAATCTATGAATCTATGAATCTATGAATCTATGAATCTATGAATCTATGAATCTATGAATCTATGAATCTATGAATCTATGAATCTATGAATCTATGAATCTATGAATCTATGAATCTATGAATCTATGAATCTATGAATCTATGAATCTATGAATCTATACCTCCTAATCTTGTACTTTCCCACATAAATTTGATAAAAATGCATCTGAACCAACGCATCACCGGGAAACAACCAATCAACACCAATTCCGTTTTCAGCATCGTATATACCCAAAGTGCATGGTGCACCTCCAAGAAACTCTTCGATATCAGAATTAATTTCTGATGCAAATTTTTCTTCCTCGCTTTTTTTCTGAAACTATATTTTCGAAATGTTTAAAAATTTTCATTTATTACCTTCGTATCTTCTCCACATCGGATATGTTGATATCGATTTCCGCGAAAAATAGAAGAAATACGGGAGAGCATAACTTATTTCTGATAAATGATTATATCTAATCATTTTATCACAACTGATAATTATCCCTTAGGAGCAAAAAATGTGATGTATTGCATCATATTTGGAAAGCTATGTGTCATATTTATTTTTCGAATATTGAATGATAATTATATATATGAAACCGGCTATACTTATTATGATGCGAAAATTTATTTTCATCGACCAAAGAAAAAATTATGAAAAATAAAAAATAAAAGATGAAAATAACAACAAAAAAAAGTTTGTATTCAAAGATACATATAATTTGAGATAGAAGAAAGGAAGTGTATAAATAAATAAATAACGAATCTTATCATAATAGCATATAAAGGAATGTAACCGGGTAGAATGGGGAAAGTGAAATTCAAAAAATGAAAATAGAAAATATTTCAGTAGTGAGGAAACACAAATATTGTTAAATTTATAGCTGGGAATTCAAAATTTTAGAAATTTTATAGGATTTAAAAAACGTCAAAGGAAATTCCTTCTAGATTTTTCTAACGGTTGGAATTTCCTTAAACCTCTACCTGATCAAAAATCATTAAGCTTGCCGATAACTTTGAACCTAAGCTAAACCTAAACCATGTTGTACTTTCAGTATTCTCCAAAGTGGTCCTACTATTTTGAAGCGTAGAAGTAAACCCTAACTGAACGACATTTGAAAATAATCTCAGCACAATATCCATCATCACGAGTAATTTTATAGACAATTTCCTCACTTCTATCTATTTTAGTATACGGTAATCCACTGATAATCACTTCAATATCAACAACTCTCTTCTTATCATCATCCATTTTCTTATCAAACACCGTATCCTTATCAAAACCAGCTACACCCATTTTTTCAATCTCCCAGTCATCCAAAATAATATAATTCAAATCATCCACTTCTTTTCTGTACCATTGATAAAGTTTTTTGTTGATAGCCCTATCAGTGACTACGGAAGATCGGACTTCCAGATTCCGAGACTTGAAGGATAAAAAGTCTTCATCATCTATGGAAGCTTTCGGAGAAAAAGTTACATTTTGGCAATTTCGAATGAATGGTAACTTATAAAAAGAGCTAGGTAACTGAAATCTAGCTGGGGAGTGACAAATCTTTAAATTTGATACTGTTACTTTCTTGTTCTTCATGTATTTAACAAATTCTTCATACGTTTCTTTGTGAATTTCAACATCCCATTGTGGAATTCTACTAACTTCGTCCATTTCCAGAAACTCGATGGGCCATGTTTTTGAGTAGATCCGTATTGTTTTGATATCTCCAACTTTGAACTTCAGGAATGTTCCCGTCAAATAGTTGAGAGCCCATTCGATAGCGTCACCATTGTAAGTTGACTGACACATTTGCGTGCCATCATTCCTGAAATCTTTGAATCTATGAATCTATGAATCTATAAATCTATGAATCTATGAATCTATGAATCTATGAATCTATGAATCTATGAATCTTTGAATCTATGAATAAATGAGTCTATGAATCTATGAATCTATAAATCTATGAATCTATGAATAAATGAGTCTATGAATCTATGAATCTATAAATCTATGAATCTATGAATCTATGAATCTATGAATCTATGAATCTATGAATCTATGAATCTATAAATCTATGAATCTATGAATCTATGAATCTATGAATCTATGAATCTTTGAATCTATGAATAAATGAGTCTATGAATCTATGAATCTATGAATCTTTGAATCTATGAATAAATGAGTCTATGAATCTATGAATCTATAAATCTATGAATCTATGAATCTATGAATCTATGAATCTATGAATCTATGAATCTATGAATCTATGAATCTATGAATCTATGAATCTATGAATCTATGAATCTATGAATCTATGAATCTATGAATCTATGAATCTATGAATCTATGAATCTATGAATCTATGAATCTATGAATCTATGAATCTATGAATCTTTGAATCTATGAATCTATGAATCTATGAATCTATGAATCTATGAATCTATGAATCTATGAATCTATGAATCTATGAATCTATGAATCTATGAATCTATGAATCTATGAATCTATGAATCTATGAATCTATGAATCTATGAATCTATGAATCTATGAATCTATGAATCTATGAATCTATGAATCTATGAATCTATGAATCTATGAATCTATGAATCTATGAATCTATGAATCTATGAATCTATGAATCTATAAATCTATAAATCTATAAATCTATAAATCTATAAATCTATAAATCTATAAATCTATAAATCTATAAATCTATAAATCTATGAATCTATGAATCTATGAATCTATGAATCTATGAATCTATGAATCTATGAATCTATGAATCTATGAATCTATGAATCTATGAATCTATGAATCTATGAATCTATGAATCTATGAATCTATGAATCTATGAATCTATGAATCTATGAATCTATGAATCTATGAATCTATGAATCTATGAATCTATGAATCTATGAATCTATGAATCTATGAATCTATGAATCTATGAATCTATGAATCTATGAATCTATGAATCTATGAATCTATGAATCTATGACTTTACTTACTTTCTGATTGCAAACCCTCCTTCATAAATTTCCAAAAACTTCAACTGGATCACAACATCATTCGGTGGAAACCACCATTTGATACCAATCCCATTATTTTCAATATCGAACAATTTGAATCGACAAGGTGCACTTCTACGAAACGGTTTGATGGTAGAATTGATACTTGATGCGAAATTTTTTATTCCTCTGATTCTCTGAAACTATATTTTCAAAATATCATGATATTCGTAGATTACCGTTTTTTCATCAGCCAAATCATATCCTCGAAGAAAAGAAGTAATATGAGAGAGCATAATTTTTTTGTTGATAAATGATTATTTTTCAAATCACCCTATCATTTTCTTTTCGTTACCCAGGACAACACTATTTGCACGTTTATTTGTGTGGGAAAAAGTGTCTAGTGAAGTGCGTGGATACTTTCGGAAGTCGCGTGATCTTGAGGAAGGGAAAATTCGACGTCACTGACTGACATAATTATACACTTTTGTTTTTTTAACCTAGGCACTCGGAGCTGCTCATTGAAAAACAATGTTTACTGAATATGGAAATCATGCGATGTTAAGCCAGTTTATGTGTCAGAGGTTGAATCAGTTTTTGAGTCTTAATCAGATAACAGATGAAGGTAATATCTAGTTTTGACAATACCATATCAATGTCAATAAGGTACTTCCTCAGTGTCCAGAGGGAATTTAGCATCATAATCAACTTCTTGATATACATTTATCCGAAAAGAGATGCAATAGGGGAGAGCGCTGATTTTTCATTATAAATTTCCTTCTCTAATCACCTTATCAAATCTGATAACTGTCCAATGGGACCAAAATTGTCATGTATTGCATCACTTTTGGAAAGGTATGTAGTATATCTTTTTTTTGAATAAAAAAAATGATAATTCAAGAAAATAATAGGTTCATTAATCATTAGTCATTAAAAGTTTGAGAGATAATTTTAAAAGAAAGGAGAAATTGATGGAAAAAAGATTTGAATAAAATAAATGTCGGAAATGAATATATAATATAATACTGTTCAACAAATCGCTCAAAAATCCTGATGGTAACAAAAGACAACATATATAGGTTATATCAATCGTAGAAAAATACTTTAACTGAAGAGGAAGGAGCTCTAAAACTGATTTCAGCAAAAGACTCATCAATCCTAACTATTTTGAAGGTCATATCTCCGTGTCGATCCGCCTGTTTCGTATACGGTAGCTTTGACAATACCACACCAATATCGATAAGCCTCTTATTATTGTCATCGGTTTTATCATCCTTATCAGCCAAATCCCAGTGATCAACTGATAAGAACTGCATTTTCAACCCATTTTTGTACCATTGGAGCAATTTTTCATTGATTGACTGATCACTGATGAGAGATGAGTGTCCTTCGAAAATGCAAGATTTTGAATTGATAAAATCATCATTGTCCATCAAGGCTTTCGGAAAAAATGTGACATTCTTCAAGTTTCGGAAAAACCTTGATTTGAAGAACGAAGCTGGTATTTCTATTTTTTTATTATTTGAAACTTGCATCCTTGTAATTTCTTCTTCTTTCGTGTTCATATAGTCCATAAAATCTTGGACCATTGTTTCTTTGATGATCACTTGCCAATCAGGAATTGAGCTGACTTGTTTAAACTTGAGAAATGTTGTGGGCCATTCATCCGTACTGATGTACAACTTTTTGATATCTCCAACTTTGCATTTTGCAATAATGCCGGTTAAATACAGATTGCCAGCCTTCACGGAATCAATATCGTATTTGTAGATGGAAAACTTGCCTTTTGATCTTCTGAAATAAAAAATCGTAACGCGGAAGGTGAATGTCAAAATTGAAAAATTTCCAGGAAATTAGAAATGGATCATGGCTAATTTTGGCTGAAAATAGTTCAAGCTCTAAAGACCTCCTAGTATTCTATATAATCTTTTTTATATTTCAAAAATCTATTTATTCCGAAAAATCTTCTTCATGTGAAAAAAAAACATGAAAACGGGATGATTCAAAACTGTCAAAGGAAGTTACAAATTTTGGAAGTGAATAGGTAGTAAAAATATCGCTTTCAACTAATTTTTTAAATGAAAAAAGTGAACCTTCAATTTTTTAGGCCGCTGTCGAGATTACAATTTGCAAAATCGACTTGAAATTTTTTATCAAAAAAAAAAAAAGAAAAGAAAAACACCTCATCCTGTGGATCACACATTTTCCAATAGCATCTGTTTCGAATTGTATCTCAAGATCTTCAGAGCTTCCATAATTGATTTCTAAGGTCATAGGTTCAGTATCAATTAGGCGCAATTCGTTTGGAACGATATCACCGTATCCCATGGTTTCATTCAAGCTGTTGGCAAATTCGATTTCTTGTTTGTATTTCTGAAATTACAATTAAATTTTTTTTGAAAATGTAAATTACCTCATCATCTTTATCTTCATCAAGAATTCGATATTGGAAAATGGAAGAAATACGGGAGAGCATGACTTTTTTTCTCAGAAATGATTATTTCTTATCACTCTATCGGATATGTATATAGGACATTTATTTGTGTGGGAAAAAAGTGGGGAATGGACTAATGAAATACATGTCAACTTTTTGGGAGTGTGGGAATGAAAAAGTGAGCAAGATGAACGTCATTTCTGAGAAACTTTTTTTTCGCGGTGAAAAAAAGGGGCTGATTTTTTGCTGAAATGAATTGCATCATATCTACAATTTTAGTCAATTTGAAAATAACTGAATCAAAGTTTCTGCAACACTTCGTGATACAAATCGAGCCTTCTGTTGTCGATTTACAAAACGATCAAAAATTGTTAATATTGGACTGATATATTGAAAAATGTTCGATTTACATACATTTCAATGTGAAAAACCAACTCACCGTCAAAAAATATGGTTGCAAAAAACTTTGCACCCTTGTAAGAATCGAACCAGTGACCTTCCCCATGTCAGCGCGCCTTGTACCACTAGGCCACGCGCGCAGACTACAAAAACTACAATCTCAGGTTTTTGCAGACTACAAACACTACAATCTCAGGTTTTCGCAGGCTAAATTGTAGTCTTTGTAGTGTGCGCGCGCGGCCTAGTGGTACAAGGCGCTGACTGGCATGCGAGAGGTCGCAGGTTCGACTCCACGGAGGTGGAAATTTTTTTGCCAATCTATTTTCTCGCAGTAAGAATCATAGAATCACAAAAATAACATAAACTATCACGTACCAGACGAAAAATGGAGAAATCACAAGTTCTCTCGCAATGTCCAACCACGTCACTCGCCATCTGCGCTGTAAACCTCATTTATTGATTTTTGTAAACCCACTAACGCAGTCATACGATCGAACCATAGGCAATCCCGCCATCATGGTGTTCATTCTCCTTCCTCATATATATTCCTCGTACCATTATTGGAAAGTAAATTTTTCTCAAAATGTTCATTTTCATTTATTTTTTCAGCTCATAAAATTCCGATCCTACGCAAAACTTCCAGTGGAACTTCGAAAGCTTGTATTATCGTTTGCTGATAAGAATTCACTGTTCCAATATGCTCAATGCTCAAATATTTGTGCTCAAGAGATAGAATTTCGGAATACTGGACCAGCGCATTTTTTAGGAATCAAAGATTTCGATGGTGGCATTTTGGTGAAAATTCAGTATTCCTTAAAACAAAAACCGATTATTTTCATGTTTGTTGAAGAGAGGAATGGTAACACAGAAGTTATCAGGTATCATAGATTCATAGATTCATAGATTCATAGATTCATAGATTCATAGATTCATAGATTCATAGATTCATAGATTCATAGATTCATAGATTCATAGATTCATAGATTCATAGATTCATAGATTCATAGATTCATAGATTCATAGATTCATAGATTCATAGATTCATAGATTCATAGATTCATAGATTCATAGATTCATAGATTCATAGATTCATAGATTCATAGATTCATAGATTCATAGATTCATAGATTCATAGATTCATAGATTCATAGATTCATAGATTCATAGATTCATAGATTCATAGATTCATAGATTCATAGATTCATAGATTCATAGATTCATAGATTCATAGATTCATAGATTCATAGATTCATAGATTCATAGATTCATAGATTCATAGATTCATAGATTCATAGATTCATAGATTCATAGATTCATAGATTCATAGATTCATAGATTCATAGATTCATAGATTCATAGATTCATAGATTCATAGATTCATAGATTCATAGATTCATAGATTCATAGATTCATAGATTCATAGATTCATAGATTCATAGATTCATAGATTCATAGATTCATAGATTCATAGATTCATAGATTCATAATCCTTTGCAGAAACAAAATCGAGCCCTTCAAAGTAATTACTGGAGATCCAACTCAACAACTACTAAACCTCATTTCCCAAAAATTTCAACACGCGACTGGTCCCGCCACGAAAATACTGCAAATTGACTGTAAAACCTGGCCCAGATCGCTTCTAGAATTTGAAAAACTTCAAAATGTGATGGAGTTTAATATCACAATATATGAGGATACTTTTGAGAATTTTATGGATTTTATCAACACAAACGATGTTAGAAACTTGAAAATTAATGAAAATTGCGATGATTTCATACCATTTATGGATTTTTTTGAATCAACATTTTTCAAAAACCTTTATGAGTTGAAAATGGTTGGCAAGCGATTTAGCAGAAAAATTCCTGATCAACCGTTTTTGGAATCAAACGCCACATATTTTGAAGTTGGTAAGGGATGTATAACTGATCAGATGATCAAAAATAAACTGGATCTTTGGCATAGTGATCCAGATGCCAAATTCAAGCATTTGATAGTTGTTAGTAGGAATCACGACCGGGATGTCTCATTTATTCTGGAGGATTTGTTCGATCTTCGAATGTTTGGTTTTTATGGTTCTGGGTATCTTGATGATGCATTTGTTATGTTCACAGAACGTGTTGGTTGTTATATTGAATTGATTTATTTTAAATAAATATTGATAATAACTGACTTTTCACACTCAAATGTATTTTTGAACGATGGCACAAAAAAATCAAACATGGTGAATCTTGACCAATAATTATCCGTATCCAAAGTATTTCAAGCTAACTCCAGTCAAACTGAGGAAAGCATGCAGTTATAATTTTCTTAAATGTGTATTTTTTTTCGATATTTCGTCTTTATGCACCATGTTGGTAGTTACCTAACATGGTCCCCCTATAAATACGAAGGTCAGTATGCATCATGTTTGTTCATAATATGTATCAATCTCAGAGATAATCAACCTTTTGTATCTTATCTATCAGGTCCATCTTATCTGCTAAGAGGGCATAGTCGTAATCACTCACATGCCCTACTCATACCTCAACATAATGTTCTCCCCGCTCCTTCTTTTATATTCCTACTATCTCGACTATTATGAGGTATGTTTTTATCGAATTTCACGATTCGAAGTGTGATATAGAACAATTATATGTCATTTTTAGTCAGTGTCTGAAATGAAACTTTTTGATCTTGGAATCGAACAACTTATCCAAATGTTCCTTTTTCAAAGTTTATGCGTGAAATTTAGTGAATATTTGACTTTTTTTCAAATTTTCAAACATGACCCGATTTCAAAAATTATTACGCAGATATTCTTTTAAAAAAAGCTATGTATTTTTCAAAGTAACCAGCTAAACCGCAAAAAATAACCAAAATACATGGAAAATGCAAATCAACCTATATTTTTGTCCGATTCTATATATTAATATTTTCCAGCAAAAATTCCGAAGCTACCAAAATCTTCCCCATGAGCTCCGCAAGCATGTTCTATCCTATGCCACCAAAAAGTCACTGTTCAATTATGCTCAATCCTCAAAATTGAGCAGTCAAGAGGTCGAAGCTCAAAATATTGATCCAGCGTATCAGATCAATATTACAGAGCTGGATTGTGGACTTTTAATGGAATTTCAGTATTTTTGGAATTCACGGAAGCATCTTGTTCTTTTTGTGGAAAATATGGCTCATGTTACTGAAGATTTGAGGTAGATCAAAAAATTTCGAAGTTTTCGAAAAATTTTGGAATATTTTCAGAAATCAAATCCAGCCATCTGCCATAATTGAAGGCGATCCGATTCAAGAACTCAAAAAGCATATTGATGAAAATTTTCGATTGGTAGAGGGTCCCGCCACGAAAAGACTGCATATCGATTTCAAAAATTGGCCAAATCAGCTTCTCGAATTTGAGAAGTTTCGAAATATTCAGGAATTTGGATTCGCTGTGTATGAATGTGCGAAAGAAGATTTTATGGCTTATATCAATGGAGTTGGCGCCAATATTCGGAATTTAACGTTGAAAAAGGGTGACGCAGAATTTCTGGAAGATCATCGATTCTATCAAACTAGATTCTTCAAAAAATTGAAGCCAATCCAGTGTCTCGGGAGAATCAAGCTTCATCTTGTGGAAGATTCCAACGATCCGGAGGATTTTGAGGAGGATGAAGGCCGAAAAACGGATGAAATGATTCGAGAGAGGATTGAAGTTTGGTTGCAAGATCCACACCTCGATTTTGCAGTTTTGCAAACTAGGGGAAGATATGAAGACCGAAATATGAGCGTGATGTTCAAAAGTATTTCATATTTGCAATATATCACCCCAACCATCGGAATATTCAGTGTTGATGACGATAGGTGGATTTGTTTCAATTTTGATTCACTTCATTGCTTTACATTGATTTTTGGGAACGGAGATTTGCTTGTTAATTTGGAAGATTTGTAGAATTGATTTTTGATTTTTTATTGTTAAAACTGTCAATCTTAAATTTTTTGTGTGAATGAAGTCTTTTACGAGAAAATGTTTTCTTGAAAGTCGGTCTTCGGACAAATTGTAGCTGCAAAAAATTTGACCAGGACCATCTTCAGTATCCAGAACTTCAGAATCATCGTTTTAACCTAAAATGAAATTTCAAATAGGTGCAATTTTTCCCAGCTGCTCACAATCACGTAGACCTCCAAAAAATGGTACAAAGCGGTCAAACATGGTGCATTTCGACCAGATATTGCGCCGAACAACTAAGATGGTACATAACGACAAGAGTTCCATATAGATCTATTGCTTACAGATTCAATCGGATTTTTTCAATGACTCTGGGCTGAAAATTTTTAAAAATCTGTACTTTAAGTCATTTTTAGAGTTAAGCTTTGGATTTTCAATGGACGATGGATGAAATTTTTTTGTTGAAAAATCCTAGAACACTCAAAAATGCTAAGCTTTTCATGTTTTGCAGGCAGTTTTCATCTGAAAATCAGCAGAAACCTCAATTTAGGCGATTTTCTATTCCAAGTTTGAAACTTAAAATAAAAATTTATTTCAAACCATAAAAAAGTCACATAAAAATTTTGCTGACATAAAAAATTGCAAAAAACAAATAATGGAAAAATATACCATTTAAAACAAAGCAAATGGTATTTCAAAACTATAAACCTCTTTTTGAACATGAGAAACCAACTTATATGAAGTGAAGAAGAAATGAACCGCGCTCAAGCTTGCCCAGTAATAGAAACACATTGCTATTAAAACTCTCCGATGGTTGATTGGTCCTGCACTCTCATAGTACAACTCCACATGATCCTCAAACTTGTAGTAATAAAAGTTTTCGTAGATACGTGGATTGAGTAGGATTAAGTCGCGGAAACTGTTATAACTTGCAAAAATGATCTTGAATTTGCGTCTTCGGTTTTTTCCAACGATTTTCAAGTAACTTCGCTCGACACTACGATCCATGAGCCACATGTCCACCTTTTTCCCAATCATTTCATTGGTAATCGGCTCCTCGCTGTCATTGGAGTCCTCAAATTCCTCAAAATCGTCTCTACACATCATAATAGGACCGATCAATTCGATTACTCGTAGCTTTTTGAAGAATGGTGTGCTGAAAGCTCCCTGAGCCGGTATGAAATCGTCACCACTTCTAATCGTTAAGCTTCTGATATTGCATCCGAATCCATTCACATAATTAATAAAATCATCGAAAACGTCGTCATACATCGTGAAACTAAACTCCTTCACATTTCGTAACTTCCAAGATTCCAGAAGCTTCTTCGGCCATTTTTTACAATCGACTTGTAGTTTCTTCGCGGCGGGACCATTTACAAATCGACATTTATTATTTATATATTTTCTTGCTTCTCGAATTGGGTCCCCCTCAATAATTTCATTGATCTTGTGTAACTTTCTGAAAAAAATCGATTTTTTTCAAAATGTCCAGAAAGTCGTTTACCTGAAGTCATTTGTAATAAAAGTCGCGTCTTCAACAAACATCACATTACTCGTTTTTTGATTCGGAGAATATTGAAACTCGAGCAAAATGGCATCATCGAAATCTTTGATACCGATCATATACAACGGATCAATATTGTGAACTCCGATTTCTTGACTACACTGTTTTGAGCATTGTGCATATTGGAGCAGTGTATTTTTAGAAGCGAACGATAAAATATGCTTTCGGAATATACTAGGAAATTTTCGATAGACTTTGAAGTCTGGGAGCTGAAATTAATTGTTTTGAAACGGGAAAATTTAGGAAAAAACTTACTTTGTTATGATTCCGATCGATGGGATAGAGATGGAGAAGGAGGGTGAACACCATAATGTGGTATGCGTAAGGTCTGACTGCGTTGGTGGATCCGATGTAGTGAAGGTCGATAAAATGAGTGATCTTCACGGGTTGTGTACATATGCTAGAGATGCCACGCATACAAATTCTCACCACGTCATATCTAGCCAGTGTCCCCCTCGGTTGCCAGAAAATAGCCTGCCTGTGTACCCGTAAAGATCACTCATTTTATCGATCTTCACTACATTGGACCCACCAACGCAGTCACTCCCACAATAATTGAGCCTCCAAAAAAATCTTGCTTCAAAATTTTCAAACACGATTTTTGTGGTTCCCCTGATTTTTCCAGAAAAAAACTGATTAGGGAATCGGATTCTACATTCAAAAATACGTCAATGAGTCACTTGGCATCCAAAATCTGGGTATCCCCGAAAAAACGGTCCCTCGTAAGACTGCGTTGGTGCACTCCCCCACCATAAGGGCGATGACGTCACCAGCATACATTTCTCCAGCCAAAAAAGGCGGGGCCATAGATGACGTTGTAACGATATATGGCAACATCTCTATTCTGTGTACATAACCCGTACAGATCACTCATTTTATCGATCTTCACTCTATCGGACCCACCAACGCAGTCACTCCCACACCCTTCAACCATCATGGTGTTCACCCTCCTTCTTCATCTTTATCCCATCGATCGGAACCATAAAAAAGAAGGTTTTCCCTAAGTTTTCCCGTTTTAAAATATCCATTTTCAGCTGCCAGAATTTAAAGTCTACCAAAATTTTCCTCCATTGTTACGAAAGCATATTCTATCGTTTGCTTTAAAAAAAACTTTGCTCCAATATGGGCAATGCTCAAAACAGTGTAGTCAAGAAATCGGAGCTCACAATATTGATCCGTTGTATATGATTGGAATCAAAGATTTTAATAATGCCATTTTGCTCGAATTCCAATATACTCCGAATCAAAAAACGATTAATGTGTTGTTTGTGGAAGATATGACTATTGATACGGAAGAATTCAGGTGGATGACTTTTACGACTTTTTGAAATATCCGGTTTTTTCAGAAAGTTACACAAGATCAACGAAATCATAGAGGGGAACCCGATCCAAGAATCAAAAAAATATATAAATAATAAGTGTAGATTCGTAAGAGGACCCGCCGCGAAAAGACTACAAGTCGATTGTAAGAAATGGCCAAAAGAGCTTTTGGAATCCCCGGAGTTACAAAATGTGAAAGAGTTCAGTTTCACGATGTATCAAGACATTTTCGATGATTTCATGGATTATGTGAATGGAATCGGATGCAATATCAAACACCTGACAATTAAAAGTGGTGACGACTTCATACCACGTCGTGAAGCTCTTGATACACCATTCTTCAAAAAACTTCAAGTAATCGAGTTGATCGGCCCTATCACGGTCTGTAAAGACGAATTTGTGGAAATGGAAGAATCTAACGAGGAGCCGATCACTGATAAGATGATCCAGAAAAGGCTAGATATGTGGCTTATGGATCGTAGTGTGAAAAAAGGATTTCTGAAAATAATGGGAAGAAACCGTAGACGCAACTTTAAAGTCATTTTTGCAACTTATAACAGTTTCCGTGATTTACTCCTTCTCAATCCACGTATATACGAGAATTTTTATTACGAACATTTGGAGGATTCTGAAGAATTTCAGTATCACACATCGGGACCAATCAACCATTGGAAGGTTGGTATTGCGGTGTGCTTTTATTATTGGGCAAGCTTGAGCGCCATTCATTTCTACTCTACTTCATGTAATTTATTCACACATATTCAAAAAGAAGTTTATAGTTTTGAACTACCATATGCTTCGTTTTTTTAATTGCTGTAATTTTCTAATTTTCTATTTTTACCACTTTTTATATCTTAAATTTTTCTATATGGTACTTTTTCCCATGAATTCAAATAAATACATCGTAATTCACTTTCAAAGTCCGGAATTCGGTGCTGTTAATTTATGGTACTAACGGTTCACTTGATATTAATTCTCACCACATCATATCTAGCCTGTGCCCCCCTCGGTTGCCAGAAAATCAATGAAATGGGTCTTTTTGGCGGGAAAAATGTACGCTGGTGACGTCAGCACCTTACGGTGGGTGCACTCAATTATGCTCAATCCTTAAAAATGTGCAGTCAAGAAGTCGAAGCTCACAATATTGATCCAGCATATCAGATCAGGATCAAAGAAATCGGTAATGGTATTTTGGTCGCGTTTCAATATTCACCAAATCGAAAATCAATCAATTTGCTGTTTGTATATAATCCAATTCGCATCGGTAAAAAACTTAGGTAAGTGGCTCACATTTTTTTGTTGCAAACTGCAATTTTTTTAAAAGAAAATTATACAAGCTGAATGGAGTCATTGGAGGTAACCCACTTCAAAATGTCATAAAGTTTATTGATGATAATTGTCAAAATGATCCCGCCACGAAAAAACTGCATATTGACTTCGAAGATTGGCCATCTCAGCTTCTAGAAATTGAAAAACTTCGAAATGTGGAGGAGTTTAGTGTCACGATGTATGAGTCCATTTTTGATGATTTTATGGATTATGTGAATGGAATCGGAGGCAGTATCAGAAGTTTAACAATTAGAAGTGCTGATAATTTTTTACCGGCTCAGGGAGCATTTACAAGCTCACCTTTTTTCAAAAAATTACACGTAATCGAGTTAATTGGAGCAATTTCGGAGCGTAAAGATGAATTTGAAGAATCTGAAGAGTCCAACTTCGCCGAAAATTTTACGGATACAATGATTCGAGAAAGATTGGATGATTGGCTTTCAGACACCAAAATTACCAAAGGTTATCTCAAAATAGTCGGTAGAAATCAAAAACGGGACATTAATGTCATTCTAAGAAAATTTTTCCGCGATTTTTTGATTTATAAGCCTCGTATTTTTGACTACGTTTATTTCGGGCGTCGTGATGATTGTTTCGAGTCGACATATGAATTTTCGATAAGATTTGACCCATTGAGATTATTTATAATAATTTTTTCCTATTATTCGCTTTACAGGGTTTTTGGATTCCAGTTTTGTTGTTTGACCGCATCGCTGTTGAACCGCAAACTCTGTTTTTTAAGCATTCTTGTTACGTAATCTCACACATTTTTTAACGGATCGAAATAAATGTTCAAACAATACAACTGTTTTTTGTACCTTAATAGTATAAAACCGTCATACTCAGTGGTTTAATTTTTTTTTGCAATACTTTGTGGACAACTAGAAAACTGAAATGTGATTTGTCCAGAAAACGCGTCTAGAATCAATGTGTTTACAAGAGAATGGTTCGTTAAAAAATATTCCGATTTTTCATATATTTTCGGAATCAGTATTCAGAGACACGTCTTTCAAAAAAGTTCCTAACTCGAAAAAAAAAACTTTTCAAAATTTTTTTTGAATCGGATTCTACATGCAAGAGTTCATCAAGGGACGAATATCTATCAAAATGTGTGTACCCCTTGAAAAACGATCCCTAGTCAGGTTGCGGTAATGATTAGCAATAACTTGCGGATTTTTATAGACAGTCTGACTGGAGATGTCGTGGTGCCCAATACGGCATTTGTGGTCCTATCGATTTTCTACCCAATCAAACCTACGCAGTCAGTCGTACACCATACGCGTACCGCAACATGGTGCTTTCCGTTTTTCTCTCCTGGTGTTCTTCTCTCATCATCCTATTTCTCTATCCCATCAATCGCTTCTTATCATTTTTTCGAAAAGTAAGTTTTACCTCATGTTTCCATTTTTAAGCCATATTTTTCAGCCTCCAAACTTAGAAGTCCATCAAAATCCTCCAAATTTGCATCGCCTCTCCCAGTTTCAGCTCCCAGAATTCAAATCTTACCAAAATTTTCCTCCATTGCTACGAAGGCATATTTTATCTTTCGCTTCTAAAAACACACTATTCCACTATGCACAATGCTCAAAATTGTGCAATCAAGAAATTCAAATGCACAACGCCGAGCCGGCAAGCCTGATAGTGATCAAAGAGCATTGTGAAAAATGTGGACTTTTGATCGAGATTCAGTATTCTGAAAATGGAAAATTGTTTAGAGTGTTGTTTGTGGAAAATGCAGCGAGTGTCACAGAAAATTCAAGGTTATTTTAACTTTCAAATTTTTTTGACATTCAAATTTTTCAGAAAGTTGTTCAACGAAGTAATTGAAGGTTGTCAAATTCAAGAAGCAAAAATATATATAAATAATAAATTTCGATTGGTGAAAGGTCCCGCAACGAAAAAACTACAAATCGACTGTAAGAAATGGCCAAAAGAGCTTCTGGAATTCCGAAAGTTGCAAAATGTGAAGGAATTTGGTGTCACGATGTATGAGTCCATTTTCGAGGATTTTATGAATTATGTTAATACAATCGGATGCAATATCAGAAGTTTAACAATTACAAGTGGTGATAATTTTCGGCCGGCTCCCGGAGCTTTCAGCACATCATTTTTCAAAAAGCTCCGTCTAATCGAGATGAACGGTCCGATCACAACAAGCATTGCAGATTTTGTGGAAATGGAAGAATCTAATGACGACGACGAACCTATCACCGATGAAATGATCCAAAAGAAGCTAGATATGTGGATTACAAGTCCTACTATTCTTTCTACATTCTTAAAAGTGGCCGGAATGCATCAAAGACGCAATTTGAACGTTATATACAAAAATGTTGGTATATTTGGAAATTACCGCCTACCTTTTCCTGGTCCTTTGCAATATATTTCTCACAGTCTTAGAGATGATGGTTTCCAGCTCGAATATTTGAATTATGGAGAAATCAGCGGGCGCTTCAGTGCACGAACTTTAAGATTCACTATGTTAATATTTCGCTACCACTTCTGGCACCTCGATTGGCGATGAACTTTTTTTTTTGGTTTCGATGAATAAATGATTTGAAATTGGTGCTTTTCAATAGTTTTTTTTTGCGAACATTCAAATGATACGACTGTTTTTGTACCCTAATTGTAAGTATGAAATCCTCTTATTCAATGCGTTTAAAAATGTTTTCAATATTTTGCGGACAATTGGAAGGCTCAAAGTTTGATTTAGCCCGAAAAACTGTCCCAGGCTCAAAACTTGAAGCAAACCAGTTTCGAGCCTACATTTACGCTAAAAAACCGACACTGACGCATCGAGTGCGCATCACGACATTTGGGGCCTTATCGATTTTCTACGCACTCTGATTACAAAACCTACGCAGTCCGTCCTACACCGCACGCACACCGCAACATGGTGCTCTCCGTTCTTCTCTCCTGGTGCTCTTCCCTTATCATCCTATTCTTCTACCCCATCAATTTTTTCTTATCATTTTTTCGAAAAGTAAGTTTTTACTAATCTCCCCGTTTTCAAGTCATAATTTTCAGCCTCCAAACTTAAAATTCCATCAAAATCTTCCCCACTTGCTCCGCAAAGATATACTATCGTTTTGTGACAAGAAGACATTGTACCAATATGCACAATGCTCAAAATTGTGCAGTCAAGAAGTGCAACCTCACAAAATCGAGCCGGCGAGCCTGATTGTGATCAAAGAACTCGAATGTGGAATTTTGGTCGAATTTCAGTATTCTGACAATGGAAAGTCGTCCAGTGTGTTGTTTATGGAATATACCGTCCGTGCTCATCTCACATTTTTGAAGCTCCAATTTCTCGGAAAAATGTGTCAACCAAATGAAATAATTGATGGCGAGCCAATTCAAGAAGCCATAAAATATATAAATAACAAATTTCGATTTGTGGAAGGTCCGGCAACGAAAAGACTGCAAGTCGACTGTAAGAAATGGCCGAAACAACTCCTAGAATTTCGAAAGTTACAAAATGTGAAGGAGTTTAGTGTCACAATGTATAGATCCATTTTTGATGATTTTATGGAATATGTGAATGGAATCGGGTGCAATATCAGAAGTTTAACGATCAAAAGTGGTGACAACTTCATACCAGCTCGGGGCAGTTTCAGCACACCATTTTTCAAGAAGGTACAATTAATCGAATTGATCGGTCGTATATTTATACGTAGAGATGATATCATGGAATTAGAAAAAGACAACGACACAGAGGAACCTATAACTGATGAAATGATTAAGAAGAAGCTAGACACATGGCTTGCATCTTCAACAATAAATTTAGGATTTTTGAATGTTGCCGGAATGCACCAACAACGGGATATGAACTATATTTTCAAGAATGCCAGTATACTTGGCGATCCCTACGTACCTATGCCTGGATTATTTCAATACGTTTATTACATTCCTAGTGATGAATATTTTCAATTGGATTATATTAATTATGGGAAATTCATGAGAATCGATCGGATGCTTCATATGTGTTATCAAACTATCAGACGCCATTTCAGGGACATTGTTTTTTTCGCTTCTCCGCGACTGTACAACTATTTTTTCAATTGAATCGAAATAAAAAAATGTATTTTTTTTAATGTTTCTATATATTATTATAAGTGCCAACCAACGGCTAGGAACAAAGCAAGTGCGCCCCAGGGTCCCGATACGATTTTGCAGTTCGGCTACTGTATTTACGTTCAAAAATAATTTAAAACGCGTCGAGACCCACTTGCTTTATTCCTAGCCGTTAGTTTGTCGCATATAATAATGGTTTTGCTTTAAAAAAGCGTTGTAGATGAAAACAATGATTGTTTTGTTCAAGCATAGTATGTATTTTGGCGATTCATTCGGGTTTTTGTTTTTTTTTGTTGTTGTTGCTGGTAAATGCAAGAAAACCGACACTGACGCATCCAGGGTTCATCATGTCATTTGTGGTCCTATCGATTTTCTACCCAATCAAACCTACGCAGTCAGTCGTCAGTCCCACACCATACGCATACCGCAACATGGTGCTCTCCGTTCTTCTCTCCTATTGCTATTCCCTTATGATACTATTCTTCTACCCCATCCACTTCTTTTTATCATTTTTCAACTTTCGAAAAGTAAGTTGCCGTTCAACTTTTTCATCGAAGTCTTCAATTCCAGCTTCCGAACATCAAATTCCATCAAAATCTTCCACACGTGCTTCGCAAAAATATCCTCAAGTTTGTCGATAAAAAGACACTATTGCAATATGCACAATGCTCCAAATTGTGCAGTCGCGAAATTGGATTCCATCGCATTGATCCGGTATATATGATTGGGATCAAAGAGCTCGATTGGGGAGTTTTGATCGAATTTCAGTATACTGAAAATGGAAAATTTTCCAATGTAATGTTTGTAGAAAACGCATCTAGTCTCACAAGAAAATTAAGGTTAAAAAAATTTCTAAGTTTTTTTTTGAAATTCATATTTTTTCAGAAAAATGTATCAACCAAGTGAAATAATTGAAGGCGAGCCACTTGAAGAAGCAACAGAATATATAATTAGAAAATGCCGATTTGTAAATGGTCCCGTTACGAAAAGACTGCAAGTAGATTGTAAGAAATGGCCAAAAGAGCTCCTGGAATTCGGGAAGTTACAAAATGTGAGGGTGTTCAGTGTCACAATGTATGAGAACGTTTTTGATGATTTTATGGAATATGTAACTGGAATCGGATGCAATATCAGACTTTTAACGATTACAAGTGGTGATTATTTCCTACCACCTGAGGGAAGTTTTACTTCAACATTCTTCAAGAAGCTCCGAGTAATCGAATTGATCGGTCGTATTTCGGTGCGTAGGCACGATTGTGTGGAATCCGAAGAATCCAACGACAACGAGCCAATAACCGATAAAATGATCAAGAAGAAGCTTGACATGTGGATCACATCACCTAAAATCAACGCTGGATTCTTGAAAGTGGCCGGAATGCACCAAAGACGCAATTTGAACGTTATTTTAAATGACGCTAGTCTATTATTTGGTGAACAACGTATACCCATTCCTGGTCCATGGCAATTCATTTTCCACACTCCTAGAAATGATCGTTTCGAGCTGGAATATATAAATTACGGACAAATTTACGGGTTTTTCGATTCTATCAGATTCCATATGTTAACATATCGTTTCCACATTGGAAACCTCGATCGCGATGAAGTGGTTTTGTGATTTTTTTCGATTAATTGATATAAATGATTCAATTTTTGTATTTTTTAAAGGTTTCTGAAAACCGGTCTTTGTACCAAGACGCTGAAAGTTCGTCATGTGCAAAATCCGATGGTGTTGAAATTGCCTAAATTTTGCATCCCTCACTGTTTGAGGGCGATGACATCTGGCGATTGGACTGCGGCCCTCCCAAAATCTCACCACGTCATCTCTGGCCTGCGTACATATCCCACAGAAAGGACACTCTCACCGTTTGTTCATTTGGGCATCGGGTCGTACCATATGCAAATTCTCACTGGCCATATTTAGTCGGTGTCCATCTCTCAGTTGCCAAAAAATCAATCAAACGGGTCATTTTGACGGGAGACATGTACGCGGTGACGTCATCACCTCATGGTTGGGTTAGTGCACCAACATCGTGCGACCCACACCATACGCAAAATCCATCATGGTGTTCACCCCTCTTCTCCATATATATTCCTCCTATCTGAACCATAACAAAGTAGGTTTTTAGCAACTGTCCCGTTCCAAAACCACTAATTTCAGCTCCCAGACTTCAAAATATATCAAACCTTTCCTAAGTTGCTCCGAAGACATGTTCTATCGTTTTCTTCTAAAACTACACTGCTCCAATATGCACAGTGCTCAAAAAAGTGCAGTCAAGAAATCGGAGCTCACAATATTGAGCCAGCGTCACTGATTGGAGTCAAAGATTTCGATGGTGGTATTTTGATCAAATATACGTGGTCACTAAATCGAAAACCGACTAATATAATGTTCATCGAAAATGCGGCTTGTATAACCGAAGCTGAAAGGTACATATCAAATCCCAATTTTCAAAGTTTTGGAATATTTTAATTTTCAGGAAAAAGTTAAATCTAGGAAGAATTATTGAGGGGAACCCGGTTCAAGAAACAATAAAATACTTGGATGATAAAATTCGATTTGTAAATGGTCCCGCCGCGAAAAAACTGCAAGTCGACTGTAAAAAATGGCCGAAAGAGATTCTGGAATTGCGGAAGTTACGAAATGTAAAGGAAGTCAATGTCACGATGTATGAATCCATTTTTGATGATTTTATGGAATATGTTGATGGAATCGGATGCAATATCAGAAGTTTAACTATCAAAAGTGGTGACCACTTCTTACCGCCTACACGTTCTTTTAGCACTCCATTTTTCAAAAAACTACTGGTACTCGAGCTGGTTGGTGTGGTGGCATGGCGCAAGTTTGATTTCAGAGAAATGGAAGAATCTATCTACGAAGAATGTATAAAACATGAAATGGTTCAGAAAACACTTGATAGATGGATTGCTGATCCAGAAATTCATCAAGCATTTCTGAAAGTAGCTGGGAGAAGTGAAAGACGCATCCGATATAACATTCTTTACAATGCTCGATATTTTCACACCTACTTCTTTTCCATTCCTCGATTATTTGATATTGTTCATTGCGATTCTAGAGATAATTCTTGTCGTTGGCACTATATAAGCATCAGTAGACATTTTGGATATTGGCATAAAATGCGATCATATATTTTGATGTTTAAATCTCGTTTCATTCATTTTATTACACCCTTTTTACCATGGCGATGAGTTTTTTTTCATCTGAATAAATTATCTTCTTTTTTTTTTCCTTTTTTACAATATAGTTTTGCAAAAATGAACTGAAGCACTTGCAGCAAGTAAAACAAGATAAAAAAGGGACTTTGAAATTAAATGTTGAAAAAGTTTATTTTATTCATGGAGAAGACAGGGGTCATCCATTTGAAGTAAAGTGAAGATGAGATGCAGTATGTTCAAGCTTGCCCAAGAATAGAACCACCATGCATAAGCGCACCTTCGATTGCTGGGTGGTCCTCCCGTTGTCTCATAATGCAGTTCAACACAATTTTCAGAATGATCGTAATAGATGGTCTCGTTAAGACGAGGGTGGAGTGAAAAGAAGTCGCGAAGACTTTCATAAGAAGCAAGAATAACATTCATATCACGTCGTTGGTTTCTTCCTACTATCTTCAAGTAACTTCGTTTGATACTACGATCCATGAGCCATACGTCCAATTTCTTTTGAATCATCTCATCAGTGATTGGTTCCTCGCTATCGTTGGATTCTTCTGATTCCAGAAAATCAAATTTCCGCGTCGAAATACGACCGATCAATTCGATTACTCGCAGCTTTTTGAAAAATGGAGTGCTGAACGTTTCGTGAGCTGGTAAGAAACGATCACCACTTTTGATCGTTAAACTTCTGATATTGCATCCAATTCCATTCAAATATTCCATAAAATCATCAAAAACGCGTCGATACATCGTGACACTCAACTCCTTCACATTTTGCAACTTTCGAAATTCCAGGAGTTCTTTTGGCCATTTTTTACAGTCAACTTGTAGTCTTTTCGTGGCGGGACCTTTCACAAATCGACTATTATCATCAATGAACTTCATCACATTTTGAATTGGATCCCCTTCAACAACTTCATCAATCTTGTGTAATTTTCTGAAAAAAATCAAATCGTTCAAAAAAATTGGAAACCTATCTACCTAAACTGTTCGGTGATTCGGACTGGATTGTCCACAAACATCAAATTGACAGGTTTTCCATTTTGCGAATATTGAACCTCGAGCAAGATAGCATCATTAAGCCCCAGATCCTTGATTCCTATCAGATATGCCGGATCAATATTGTGAGCTCCAATTTCTTGACTACACTGTTTTGAGCATTGTGCATATTGAAGCAGTGTATTTTTAGATGCAAACGATAGAATATCCTTGCGGAGAAAGTGTGGAAAATTTTGATAGAATTTCAAGTTAGGAAGCTGGAAATATTCGATTTAGAATGGGAAAGCTCGGGAAAAACCTACATTGCTATGATTCAAATAGATAGGATAGAGTTGAAGAAGGAGGGTGAACACCATGATGTGGTGTGGGCAAGGGACTGGCTGCGTTGGTGTACTAACCCCACCATATGGTGATGACGTCACCAGTGTACATTGTTCCCGCCAAAAACACTGCTTTAATTGATTTTCTGGCAACTAAGGGGGGACATAGGCTAGAGATGACGTGGTGACGATTTTCGGCGATTACTGACCTCTGTACACATCGCTTGGGTATATACCACGTAAAGATCCTTTATCTTATCGATCTTCACTACACCGGACCCCTCACATTGATCCCTCACATTGTACCTACCAACGCAGTCCGACCTAACCCACACCATCATCATGGTGTTCACCCTTCTTCTTCATCTCTATCCCGTCCATCTGAACCATAACAAAGTAAGTTTGTGACAATTTTTCCCGTTTTAAAACGACTAGTTTAAGGTCCCAGAATTCAAAATCTATCAAAGTCTTCCACACCTTCTCCGTAAAGATGTCTTATCGTTTTCTGCCAAAAGTACACTGCTCCAATATGCACAATGCTCTAAACAGTGTAGTCAAGAAATCGGAGTTTACAACATTGATCCGGCATATCTGATCGGGATCAAGGATCTGGGAATCAATGATGCTATTTTGATCGAGGTGCAATATTCGCAAAATGGAAACCCTGCCAAGTTGATGTTTGTGGATAATCCAGTACGAATCACCGAACAGTTTAGGTAGACAATTCTTCAATCTATTTTTAAGAACTGAGTTTTTTTTCAGAATGTTACACAAGATAAGTAAAGTAATTAAAGGGGATCCAATTCAAAATGTGATGAAGTACATTGATGAGATTAGTCGATTTGTAAAAGGTCCCGCCACGCAAAGACTACAAGTCGATTGTAAGAAATGGCCGAAAGAGCTTCTGGAATTCACAAAGTTACAAAATGTGAAGGAGTTTAGTGTCACGTTGTATGAGACGGTTTTTGAGGATTTTATGGATTATGTTAATACGATCGGATGCAATATCAGAAGTTTAACGATCAAAACTGGGGAGCATTTTTTACCACCTGCGAGAAGTTTTACCTCGATATTCTTTAAAAAGCTACGAGTAATCGAATTAATCGGTCGTATTTCGATGCATAGAGACGATTTTCTGGAATTAGAAGAATCCAACGACGACGAGGATCTTATTACCGATCAGATGATTCAAAAGAAGCTAGATATGTGGATCAAGTCTAATACAATCAACGAAGGGTTCTTAAAAGTGGCCGGAATGCATCAAAGACGCAATTTGGACGTTATATACAAAAATAGCGGTATATTTGGTAATTACCGCTTACCCTTTCCTGGCCCATTGCAATACATTCTTCACATTCTTAGTGATGATTGTTTCCAGTTGAAATATTGGAATTATGGAGAAATCTGCGGGCGTTTCAGTGCACGAACGTTTAGATTCACTATGTTAATATTTCGTTACCACTTCTGGGAAGTCCATTGGGAATGAACTTCTTTTGGTTTCAATGAATTGAAATAAATGATTCAGATTTGTTTTATTTTTCCAATAGTTTTAAGCAAACAAGGTCTGTCATAAAAGTGTTTGTGTTTGTTTTTTTATTGACAAATGAAAGTCGGAACTAGGATTTATTTTCCAGAAATCCGGGAGTGAATTTTCTCCGGAACTCGGAAGTTGAATGCTAAATTTGTTCACAAAATCGCGAGTAACCCTGGTACAAATTTTTTCCCTCAATATTTGAAAAATGTGACATAATTGGTCGGTGGTCCACTCGAATTCTCACCACGTTTTTGATGATTTTATGGATTATGTAAACGGAATCGGATGCAATATCAGAAGTTTAACAATTAGATGTGGTGACGATTTCATACCATCTTTGGTAGCTTTCAACATACCATTTTTCAAAAAACTACGCGTAATCGAGTTGATCAACGGAATCAGATGGTGGGATATCAAAAGTGAACTTGAAGCTTCGGGCGAGCTCAACTACGACGATGAAGACAACTATATAACTGATGAGATGGTTCGAGAAAAGCTCGACATGTGGATTGCTGATCCTGAAATCAACCATGGATACATAAAAATAGCGGGAAAAAACCAAAACCGCAAATGGAATGTCATTTTTCGAAACGCTTTTTGTTCTCGCGATTTTTTCATTCCCATTCCTCGGTTATTGGACGTTGTTGTCGATAATCCTTCAGATGACTTCACTGCACTTTGTTATGTGAGCTTTAGAAGAATGTATGGAAATCGACGACATAGATTGCGATGTTATATTTTTATAATCAAATTAAAAATCAGAGATTTCTTCTCCTACTTTTTACCACTCTTGTGATTAGTTTTCATTTTACTGACAATAAATAATCGAACACTGTTTTTTTTTCGAGCTTTGATTTAGACAAATAACTTTACATTAAAAGGATCAACACATATTCCTCTCCACGTCATATCTAGCCTGTCTCCCCCTCAGTTGGCAGAAAATCAATGAAACGGGTCTTTTTGGCGGGAGAAATGTACGTTGGTGACGTCATCACCATATGGTTGGGTTAGTACACCAACGCAGTCCGACCCACACCATACCTCACTAGTTTGTTGTTCTTTCTTCTACACCTACCTCACCTCACTCATCATGGTTTTCACCCTCCTTCTTCAACTCTATCCCGTCCATCTGTACCACAATAAAGTAAGTTCTCCCAAACTTTCCCATTTAAAATCCCATATTTTCAGCTCCCAGATTTCAAAAACTATCAAAACCTTCCCCATTTTTTCCGCAAGGATGTTTTATCATTTGCCTCTAAAAATACACTGCTCCAATATGCACAATGCTCAAAACAGTGTAGTCAAGAAATTGGAGCTCACAATATTGATCCGGCATATCTGATTGGGATCAAGGATCTGGGATTCAATTATGCTATTTTGATCGAGGTTCAATATTCGCAAAATGGAAAACCAGTCAATTTGATGTTTGTGGACAATCCGGTTCGAATCACCGAACGATTTAGGTAGATAGGTTTCAAAATTTTTAAGACAAATTTGATTTTTTTCAGAAAGTTACACAAGATAAGTGAAGTTATTGAAGGGGATCCAATTCAAAACCTGATGAAGTACATTGATGACATCAGTCGATTTGTAAAAGGTCCCGTCACGAAAAGACTGCAAGTCGACTGTAAGAAATGGCCAAATGAGCTTCTAGAAATGCCAAAATTACAAAATGTGAAGGAATTGAGTGTCACAATGTATAGGAGCGTTTTTGATAATTTTATGGGATATGTGAATGGAATCGGATGCAATATCAGAAGTTTAACGATTAGAAATGGTGATCGTTTCTTACCAGTTTGCTTTCGCTTTCAACACACCATTTTTCAAAAAGCTACGATTAATCGAATTAATCGGTCGTATTTCGATGAGCAAAGGCGATTTTGAGGAATTAGAAGAATCCAACGACGTCGATCACATAACCGATGAGATGATTCAGAAGAAGTTGGACACATGGATTGCAGATCCGAACATTGAGAATGGATATCTGAAAATAATGGGCAAAAACCAACGACGTAATCGGAGGGTTATTCTTAAAAACACACGTTATTACCGTTTCATACCTTTTCCACTGGCTTTCGACATTATATTATGCGATAATAGAGAAGAATACTTTCAATTAACTTATATGAGCTTTCCAATAATTTTCGGATATAGGCAGAGGATTCAATTATTTGTTTCAAATCTTGTATCAGACACTTTCACATTTCTTTTTTATACCGCTCTTGAACTTTTTTGGTCTTTGGACTTTGAATAAATTATTGAATCATGTGGTTGTTTTATAGTTCCAGACAAATCATTTTCAATAAGAACGCTGAAACTTAGACCTGCCGATTGAAAAACATTTACTTGAACACGAAATCTGGTTGGGATACGATTAAGACATCTGTATCCACCCTGGCAGAACGTTGTGCCCGTCAATCTCGATGCATCACATCTGGCATATACGTCAATCCTTATATAGCAGTTCAGCCAAACCGTAGGAGTACAGAGGTCAGGGCTTGAATGAAATGTGAGTTTTTGGCGGGAGAAACGTACGTTGGTGACGTCATCACCATATGGTGAGGTCAGTGCACCAACTCACTCAGACCTTACGCATACCACCCATTATGGTGCTCACCCTCCTTCTTCATCTCTATCCCGTCAATCTGAACCATGAGAAAGTAATTTTTCCCCAAACTTCCTCATTTCAAAACAGCTACTTGCAGGTCCCAGAATTCAAAAACTATCAAAACCTTCCACACTTTCTCCGCAAGGATGTCTTATCGTTTTTTGCCAAAAGTACACTTCTCCAATATGCACAATGCTCCAAACAGTGTAGTCAAGAAATTCAAGCTCACAATATTGATCCGGCATATCTGATTGGGATCAAGGATCTGGGACTCGATGATGCTATTTTGATCGAGGTTCAATATTCACAAAACGGAAAACCTGTCAATTTGATGTTTGTGGACAATCCAGTCCGAATCACCGAACAATTTAGGTAGATAGGTTTCCAATTTTTTTTTGAACGATTTGATTTTTTTTTCAGAAAGTTGCACAAGATAAGTGAAGTTATTGAAGGGGATACAATTCAAAATGTGATGAAGTACATTGATGAGAACAGTCGATTTGTAAATGGTCCCGTCACGAAAACGTTACAAATCGACTGTAAGAAATGGCCGAAAGAGCTCCTGGAATTTCGAAAGTTGCAAAATGTGACGGAGTTTAGTGTCACGATGTATCGACAAGTTTTTGATGATTTTATGGAATATGTGAATGGAATCGGTTGCAATATCAGAAGTTTAACTATGAAAAGTGGTGAACATTTTTTACCACCTGCAAGAGGTTTTAACTCGATATTCTTTAAAAAGCTACGAGTAATCGAATTAATTGGTCGTATTTCGGTGCGTAGAGACGATTTTGTGGAATTAGAAGGATCCAACGATAACGAGGAATTTGTTACCGATCAGATGATCCAAGAGAAATTGGACATGTGGCTCATGGATCGAAATGTAAATCGTGGATTTCTAAAAATAATGGGAAACAACCAACAACGCGATATGAGTGTCATTCTTAGAACTTGTGAAAGTTATCGTTACTTGCGCTATTTTCCTATTTATGAGTACATTTTCTGCGATCATTTTGAGAATTTTATTGAGTTCAGATATACAACTTTGCGAAGAATGAACCTGCGGTGCTTCGATATGGCGATTGGTTTATATGGTTCGGCGGGCTTCGGTGCGATTCATATCATTTTTATTTTGTCTGAATTACTTTCACGTATGATTTGTATATTCAGCTCCTAATGTTTGAAATGTTTCATTATGATTGTTGTGGTTATTATTTTATGAATTGAAATAAATTTTTTTTCCTAATTTACCTTTTAAAGTCTTAGTATTAGAATATTATTTTACTTTTCAACATAAATTCTCCGTATTTTAGAGAATATCCAAGGTTCTATTCTGAAATCCGCTCGATTTCGAGTTTTCATTAACTTCAGACAAAAGTTCTGAAATTTCCAAAGAGTGAATTTTTTGTTAAGAAAAAGCCTTTCCTTAAAGTTTGAAAAATGAATTTTACATATTTTCTTCACAAAAGGATGCTGTCTAGCTTTGAAAGTCGGAAATGCCAGCCCCAGAAAATCGCTTGGATTAAATTTTTTGTCGAATTTTTGACAAAACTCAAACAAAGTCTGTCTCTATGGAAAACAAGTGTTTAGTTTCTTTCCAAAGGCAAAGTCCCTCAAACTATTGTTTTATTACAATTTCTTACCACGTCATATCTAGCCTGTGCCCCCCCCCCCCCCCTCAATCGCCAGAAAATCAATGAAATTGGTGTTTTTGGCGGGCGAAATGTACACTGATGACGTCATCACCATATGGTTGGGTTAGTACACCAACGCAGTCCGATCCACACATTACGCGCAAGGTATTAGGATGTTTTTCTCGCTTCTTCATCTATATTCTTCCTATCTTAACAATTATAAGGTAAATTTTTTTTCAAGACCTTTTTTTTACTAACCGGCTCAATTTAGCTCCCTAGTTTCCAATTCTACCAATTTAAAAATCTTCCACACTTTCTCCGAAAGGATGTCTTATCGTTTTCTGCCAAAAGTACACTCCTCCAGTATGCACAATGCTCGAAACAGTGTAGTCAAGAAATCGGAGCTCACAATATTGATCCGCTGTATATGATCGGGATCAAAGACTATGATGGTGCAATTTTACTCGAATTCCAATATTCTGCAAATCAAAAACCGATGAATGTGATGTTTGTTAAAAACGCGACTTTTCTCACAAAAGAACTGAGGTGAGAAATTTCAAAAATATTTTGAAAACTCGAGCATTTTCAGAAAAATTGCGAAGGTTCGTGAAGTTATTGAGGGTGATCCGATTCAAGAAGCAGTAAAATATATAAATAATAAATGCCAATTTGTGGAAGGTCCCGCCACGAAAAAACTGCAAGTCGGCTGGAAGAAATGGCCAAAAGAGCTTTTGGAAATGCCGAAATTACAAAATGTGAATGAGTTTAGTGTCACAATGTATAGTAGCGTTTTTGATGATTTTATGGATTATGTGAATGGAATCGGAAGCAATATCAGAAGTTTAACTATCAAAAGTGGTGATAATTTTTTACCAGCTTTTGGAGCTTTCACCACACCATTTTTCAAAAAACTACGACTAATCGAGTTGATTGGCCTTATTTCGGAGCGCAGATTTGACTTCGATGAACCCGAAGAACCCAACGACGACGAGGAGCCTATCACAGATGGAATGATTCAGAAAAAATTGGACATGTGGTTCATGGATCGAAATCTAAACGGTGGCTTCTTGCGAATAATGGGGAGAAACCAAAGACGCAATATGAATGCCATTTTTGAAACTTATGAAAGTATTTTGGACTACCTGCCTTTCAACACTCGTTGTCACGATAACTTTTGTTATGATCACTTTGAGAATTATGTTGAGTTGCGCTATCAGACTTTCGGACCAATCAACCATTGGAGATTCCCTCTTGTATTATGGGTTTATGAATTTACATGTTTTGCAACGCTGCATTTCATTTTTAGTTCATTTGAATTTTTCCTACATAATCAGAAAGAAGTTTATAGCTTTCATCAACCAATCAGTTCGTTCTTTTACTAGGGAATGGAATTTTTCTCCGTAATTTCGCATGAAGAATTTGAAAATGATATTGAAAGTTGCTAAAAATATTTTGCAGTATGTGAAAACTCCAAATTTTCAATGTTTTATCGGAATTTCCCAACTTAAAAAAAATGTTTCTTCAATTTTCGCTTCTTCCTGTGTATATATAAAATTTTTGTATGTTTTAATTTTTTTCCTTTTTTCCATTTTCATTTCGAACGGCAATACATGATTCAAATTTATAAATATATTTTCCTCGATTGTCTATGTCTAAAAATTGCTTGAATTTTCAAGATTATTCCAATGAAATTATATGGACAAACTCTGAAAATCAGGCATATTGCCTGAAGCTCAAAGTTTTCGAAGTTTCTATTTTTACTGGATTACAACGTAGCTAATTTTTTTCATTCTGGCCAATTCGTAGATCGACAAATTGAGAGGACAAAAAACAAATATTCTACAGATTTATGGCCCCTAGTGTGCATATTTGCATATATATGTTCCTCGTTCAAAGGCAATCTTACGCAATCTAGTGCATTTGGAGGTCACCAAGATATTGCGCAACGTCCTCCCTATCTTGTGTAAATACCGGACCCTCTTCACCGGGCCCACCTTTCTCAGTTAGTTCTACACACATCATGGTGTTCTTCCTCCTTTTTCATATATATCCCATCTATCAGGACTGTAAAAAAGTAGGTTTTTCTCAAACTTTTGATTTGTTAAAAACTATTTTTAGCTCCCTAGTTTCAAATTCTATCAAAATCTTCCACACTTGCTCCGGAAGAATGTGATATTGTTTTCTGCCAAAAATACACTACTCCAATATGGACAATGCTCCAAACAGTGTAGTCAAGAAATCGGAGCTCACAATATTGACCCATTTTATATGATTGGCATCAAAGATTTTGATGATGCTATTTTACTCGAGTTCCAATATTCACCGAATCAACAAAAGAATAATGTGATGTTTGTTGAAGATGCGACTGTTGTGACGAAAGAATTCAGGTAAACGACTCTCAAGACATTTTTGAAAAAAAAATTGATTTTTTCAGAAAGTTACACAAGATCAATGAAATAATTGAGGGAAACCCAATCCAAGAAGCATTAAAATATTTAAATAATAAATGCCGATTTGTGAGAGGTACCGCCGCGAAGAAACTACGAGTCGATTGTAAGAAATGGCCAAAGGAGCTTCTGGAATCTCAGAAGTTACAAAATGTGCAGGAGCTCAGTCTCACGATGTATCAAGACATTTTCGAGGATTTTATGGATTATACTAATGGAATCGGATGCAATATCAGAAGTTTAACGATTAAAAGTGGTGACGACTTCATACCACGTCCGGAAGCCTTCAACACACCACTTTTCAAAAAACTTCAAGTAATCGAATTGATCGGTCCTATCATGGTGTGCAAAGACAACTTTGTGGAGTTAGACGAATCCAACGAGGAGCCAATGACCGATGAGATGATTCGGAAAAAATTGGACATGTGGCTCATGGATCGAAAAGTGGAAAAAGGATTTCTGAAAATAATGGGAAAAAATCAGCGACCAAATTTGGACATCATTCTTTCAACCTATGAAAGTTATCGCTACTTACTCAATTTCCGTGTTTATGAATTCATTTCGTACAATCGTACTGAAAATTTTGTTGAATTTGAATATGAAACACGAGAAATTCTCAATCATCGAAGATTCAAGCTTGCTTTTGATTTGTGTTGTTATGGAAGTTTCGGCGCGGTTCATTTCATCAGGAGTTGGTCTACATTATTTTCACATATTCAAAAAGAAGTTTGTTGCTTTGAATTTCCATGTAATTCGTTCTTTTAGCTATAAGCTATTTTTGTCAATTTTTTTCTATGATGTATTTTTATGTATAATCGAAATATTGTTATAATGTCATAAACTTCTCTATTGTGCAGAAATGAATGAGTTTTTTTAAAAGTTAAAAAGAGCATTGGCGGTTTTTTCTCCTCATTTTTCATATAAAAATCGAGTATTCTGACGCTTTTGAGAAATTTATTGGCTGTGCATAAAAAATATAATAACTAAAACTTTTATAGACGATGTAAATTTTACAATCTTTTCTTGTCGGATTTTCAGATTGAAAACTAACATAATTTTCAATTTATAGTCTCCAAATGTTGTTTGGAAAAGTTTTGGTCGACACAAAATTTTTCTTCTCATATAACTACCATGTTTTCAAATTCATGTGATTATTCCCATCTAAAAAACCTTAAATTTCTCAGATGAAACTTTCTTAGAGAAAGTCTCTAATTTTCCACCAGAAAAAAAACTTCTTTTTCAGTAAAAATCTCAAGATCAAGTCTGGAAGTCGCTTGAATTCCAGTTTCTGAAAATTTTCAGCCAAAAAGCCTGTAATACTCACAGATTGAGTTTTTTTGTAAGAAAGTTTGTTCCATTTAAGTTTGGAAAATAAATATTTCAGTTTTTTTCATCAAAATCGCTTTGAAAATGAGACATATATGCTAAAAATAGCATGAACTTCAGTTTTGGTTGAATTTTCGAGAAAACTGGAATAAAGTCAGGCTTTTTTTTAATGGTTATATGGTTTTTTCTAATGTTTAGAATTTGAATATTCTCACTTTTTCTCCCAAGTTGTGTCGTTAAATTCTGGAAATCAGGTGTTCTTAGTTCAAAATTCACTGAAAATGAGTTTTTAAAGGAATTTTCACACAAAAAATGTGAAATTCTCAAAGAAATACACTTCAAAATGTTGCTAAAAAGTATTTTAGTAAAAAAATCCATTTCAAACCGTCGATTTTTCGTTTTTCGTCGATTCGCCCCCCCCCCCCCCCACAAATCAATACGTCGTGGGTGGCCATGGCCGAGGAATTTCCCGCGCTGGCCGAACTCTCGCGCCCTACTTTCGCTGCCCGAAAACACTCGTCACAATATTTTTATCCCAATATTTAGCCTATTTTATTTATTTTTTATGGAATTATCAGGTAAATATAGCTAAAATATAGTCAAAATAATTCCAAAATTTGCAGAAACCGGTAAATTGGTAGAAAAATTGTCGAAAAACGTAGTGGTTGGGCAGCAAAAGTGGAAAATGGCATTGTAACGAAAAAATGGGGGATGTTTGCGTTTTTTCACGCAAAAGACGGTTTCCAGATGAAAAAGTAGGTTTAAAAAAATCATCAAAAGTTACAAAAAAAATTTCAGTTCGAAAAATGGCCAAAATTATTCCCGGAGCTCCGGCTCTACGTGCTCAAATTTTGCTCCAAAAAAACGTTATACTACTACTCACTTTGCTCCAAAGACTGTAACGATGAAGTGCAGACGTTCCATCTAGTCGAGCCGTATTCCATCACGTTGTCCGACTCACAATATGTACCGGGTGTCAAGTTTAAGTTCAATTTTTCGAGGGAATTGTTGCAACATGTTATGGAAGTTCACTTTTTGGATTTGGGGTATAATAAGCATAAGTTCAAGATGTGAGTTGATTTTTTGATTGAAATATTGAAAAAAAAATAGCTTATAAAGCTCAGAAATCGGATATGTAACCTAAAATTCACAAAAAAATGAGCTCGAGTCGTCGAATGACCAAGTGAGACAAAAAATAAGCAATTTTCTACTAAATTTGGTCGTGATGCACCATGTTTTGGACACTGTACAAAATTGTCGGGTAATTTTCACCTTCCATGAAAAATCAGATTTTAGAGAGCTCAAAAATTTTGGTGATTCATAACTAGATTGATTGATCCAAGTTTGAGCTAGGGCTGAACTTATAAGATTCAAATCTAGCTGAAAAACTGGTAACTGAACACCAGCTGCAATTTTTTGGTTAAAAAATTTAAATACACCCATATTATCTGAAACTTAGCAGACGTTTCTAGAAATTTTTTGAATATGGTGCATAATGACCAAATAAGGCAAAAATACCAAGTAAATGTCCTCACATTATTGATTTAGAGCAAAAAGTGACATTTCGATTCACATCTTGTTAGAAAAATATTTGGAAAAAATAGAGATTTTTTGAAAATCGAAAATTTTTAAGCGCTACGCTTTCTTCTCAAAAACTTGAAAAATTGAAGTAATGTAACTTTGTGAAAGAATAAATTCCTAGAATAAATATTTAAAATCATGAAAAAAACGCCCAATTTTGAAACTTTGAAGCTAGAAAAACGATCAGTATAATTTGAGGCAAAAATTTTTCATGAAAAAAATACTTCGAAAACTAAAAAGTTGGGTTCTAATTTTGCTTGTATATCATTTTCTAAAGATGAAAAAGTGGAAAATTCCCTAAACTCTATGTTTTAGAACTAATTCCAAATTTCCAGCTTCAAAAACAACGGCGAACACCATCACATCAATCAAGACCTCATCCACGATGGCAACGCCTTCGAAGTCGCCTGGTCCTACTTCACCAAGCGTCTCGAATCCATGCATTTCGACAAAATCCAACACCTCCATATGAAAATGGCACAGTGGCCTCGAAATGTGATGACTATGGATATTATCAAAAATATACCTGACCTCACTATATTTCTAAGAAAGTCCATGTACAAGGATGCCATGAAGTATATCAGGGACTCCGAATCGATGAAAAGTCTGACAATCGAAGGTGACCAGCTGATAATACCCCATCAAATATTCAAGTTTGCAAGCTTCAAAAACTTGAAAATCTTCCAATCCGAACTTTTGTGTCAAATGAAGGAGCAGGACTTTCTAGAGGCTTCTCACTTAACAAGATTATCACTATATTCAAATCTTATCAGTGATAGTGCTATCAATGCCAAGATTATCCATTGGTATAGTGGATCTAGCAAGGAAATCCTGGAATTTAAAATTTTGGCTTATTACGATGAAAGGCGGCGGATGGATGAGAGAGTTGTTTGCCGAAATTTGCCTATATCCAAATTGGACGGATTTCCGACAACTTTCAAATTGGAACGGAGTGATGGAATGTGTGCTGATATAATTCTAGAATTGAGATCTGTTGATTTCAAATCTTATTTTAAGTCATAATTTAACCTTTTTTTTACTTATCCGGTAGAATTTTTTTCCCGATGCCTTACACAATTTTTATGTACCTGTGACTTTTTTGACTTTTTAGTATAATATTATTATAAGTTATGAATAAAGAAAAGTAAAGTATTTCGTGAAATGAGTAAAGATGGCAGATGTTCGATGAGCGATGAAATATCTTTTATTTGACCGAAAAATGACGAATTTTTTTGTAAAAGTACATTTGGAGCAGGTGCGGTGAATCAATAAAAGCAAGAAAAGTGAGGAGGTGTCTCAGATTTGGTGAAAAGTGCAGAATAGGTGAGACTTTGAATTTTTTACAAAAAATGTTGGACTAAAAGATAGAAAATTTAAAATCAGATAGCTGGAAAAACTCGGACTCTAAAAATTCCGTAAAAACAAATCATTCTGAGTTTTTTTTCGAGTTTTCGCTTCAAAAAATTGTTAGGACATGTATTATAAAAATTTTTCACAAATTGTTGCTGAAATTATTGTAAATTATATTTAAAGTTTCAATGTTATCGAAAAAAATGAGAGCAAAGTGATTCCTCGAAAGGTAAACTTGGTTAGAAATCTATCCAAATTTTATTTATTTTGAAATGATTTCTCCTCAAAAATGTGACACTAATTTTCGATAAAAAAGAGCTTCACGACCGGAAAGTGTGATAAATTTACTCTAAGAAAATTTTCGGAATACTTTATAAGCCTTTTCCGTTCATGAACAGTGCACAGTTTATGAAAATGATCAAGCAGATATCAAAACAAAATATTTTGCATGATTTTCGACTAGTTGTGTTAAAATTTTGCGAAAAATGGTGCATACTGACCAAAAAAATGATTGAAATAAACACACAACGTCTCCACGGCCTGTTGGATGGAACCTTGGCATATTGCCAAGTGACGAGATAGCGCGCTAAACGAGAGAGTCAGAGAAAACATAGGTTCTACTCAGCAGGCCGTGATCTCCATAGTTACCGCTTTCCTCCTCAATATGTGAACTTTTCACTTTCAGTTTGCTGCAAAACAACTTTCATATCAAAAACCTCGTGAGAAAATCAATCATCGTGCAATTTGACAGAAAACGTCTTCAACCAGCCATGCCAGAAGAATACAAGTATCGAGGGGTATTCACTGGAGAGGCGCCGATGAATCCCGTAAGTTCTCTTTAATTGATTTTAAATGTTACAAAATTACAAAATTTTGAATTCCAAAAGCGATCCATAGTCCTTAATTTCAGCAATTTTTGCCTTGAAAGTCGGAAATTTTCAGTTAAAATTATATATATATATATATATATATTCGACGATGTTTCATAAAATTTATAAAAAATTGTTTTCAAAGTACTCTTTACATTTTTTTCAATTGAAAAAAACAAAAAAAGCGTTAGACGGCGGTATATTCTGAAAAAAATCATGGAGAGGCATAAACTTCCGAAAAAAATGAATATTTCGCAATTATTCGGATTTATAAAGTCTAAATAGGTAAAATAGTATGAGAGAACATAAAACCATAGAACCATAAAACAATAGAACCGTAGAACCATAGAACCATAAAACCATAAAACCATAGAACCATAGAACCATAGAACCATAGAACCATAGAACCATAGAACCATAGAACCATAGAACCATAGAACCATAGAACCATAGAACCATAGAACCATAGAACCATAGAACCATAGAACCATAGAACCATAGATTCATAGATTCATAGATTCATAGATTCATAGATTCATAGAACCATAGAACCATAGAACCATAGAACCATGGAACCATAGAACCATAGAACCATAGAACCATAGAACCATAGAACCATAGAACCATAGAACCATAGAACCATAGAACCATAGAACCATAGAACCATAGAACCATAGAACCAAAACCAAGAACAATCATATTTCAGCCGACCACACTGAACCAGTTCGACAAGTTGGTCACTGAGCTTCGCCAGCACATCTTACTGTTCTGTAAGCCCAAGGAGCGATATAATTATGCCTCATGCTCAAGTGATTGTAATCGGGACATTCAAATATTCAAGAAGGTGGCTCCTCAAAAAATCACCATTGAGTGGGATAAGGAAAGCAATGGTACCAAAATCACTTTGTGCTACAAAACGCATTTTCCCGATTTCATCTGTAAGCCGTAAGTTTTTAACTTTTATGAATTTTTTTTTGAAAATTTATAAATCTTCAGGATCGGAAAATCGGATTATGGGTTGGTTGAGGCGGCGGAAATCATGGCAAGAATATTGACTCGTGCCAGATCAATGGAATCAACCCAGCTTCATCTAGATCATAAAATCTGGCCCGTTGAAATTATGAATCATGCAAAAATGGCGGAAATTTTGCTGGCCAAGGTGACTATATTGGAGGCCAATTTCACGAGTTTTGTGGAATATTTGAACAAAAGTCGAGTGAAAAAGTTGGTATTGGAGCCTGTACAACCTCGATCCAGATTCTCGAAATTTGTGATTCCAAATTCTTTCTTCAAATCTGAGGGATTCAAGCGACTTGACCAATTTACGATCAAATTGAATGCGGATATCGATGAAGCCGATTTTTTGAGCTGTACCGCTCGAACAATGACCATCAAAAGCACAAAACTAAACAGTGAGATGGTGAACAAAAAACTTCGACAGTGGAATGAAGGAAGGTCGCCAATTGGTCACACCTATCATATATACAAGATGAATGGCAAATTTAAGGGAGAAACGGTTAGAAATGGGTTTACGATGACTAGACCCGTAGAAGTTCGACGAGCTGATGATAAAAGAGCACTTCTTTCTGTAGATGGCAATTATGTTCAATTTCGTAGCGGTGAGCTTGAAGACTTTGATTTTATGTGAGGAAATTTTTGTCCAAATCTTGTCATAATTTATTTCGATTTAAATTTTAGCTTTTTCTGTTCTTCACCTCCTTTAATTTTATTGACATGTATCTCATTCAGTATTATTTAATTATATTGATTTTATTTGCGAAAGTTTTTCATAAAATCACGTGTTTACTTTTATGTCCAAATTAGCTCATAATTTTTAGATTTTGCTTTAAATGTTAGCTTTTTATGTTTTTCACCTTATTTAATTTTATTTACATGTATCTCATTCAGTGTTATTTTTGGAATATATATCATTGTTGAGAATAAATAATCTGGAAACCTGAAAATTACAGTAATTTTTTATTTGACAATTGTTCTTTGGACATTGAAATATCTTGAACTTATGAAAAACCAGGATTTGTATAAAAGTTGATTTTGAGCAGATTGCTGTGGGAATCGAAGAAAATTTTGAAGTGAGGCTCATAGATACAGATCTGGAAAGTTGGGTGAGTTCTTGAAATTTTGATAGGTACAAAAAATATCGAGGAAAAAATTTGAAGACAGATATTTAGAATATAGTCAGAAATTCAATTTTTTTTCTCTGAAATTGGTACACACCGACCAAGCATGGTGTATATTGGCCAAAAACTTCTGACAGCTATTTGAAAAATAATACATCATTTCCGAACTTTCCTCAATTGGGATATTGGGATATTTTTCAGTTTGCTCCAAAGTATCTTCCCATCGACAAAAAACGCCGCCAATCAACCATGACAGAATACAAATATCGAGGAATATTCACAGGAGAAGCTCCGATGAACCCGGTAAGTTCACTTTAATTGATTGAAAATAATAGAAACCCTCAAATGCAAAATTATGAAATTGTGAAAGCAAAAAGTAGTTTTAAATTTTAAGCGATTTTTTCCTTCGATAATTTTTAGTAAAAAAATTAATTTCTGACGTTTTCTCGTAAAGTTGCTTCCAAAGTAATTTTTGCTCTATTTTTGAATTAGAAAAAAAAGAAAAAGCGTTTGGCGGCGGTATTTTCTGAATACAAAATCATGAAGAGGCATGAAAAAAAAAAGAATATGTCGCAATTATTCGGAGTTTTTAAATCTAAATGGGTAGAATAGAGTTGAACCAGTGAACCATTGTACCATAGAGTCATAGAACCATAGAAAAGATTAGCCTCAACTTTATTTCAAAGAAAAACCGAAAAAAAACTTTCAGCCGGTAACACTCAATCAGTTCGATAAGCTTGCTACCGAGCTTCGCCAGCACATCATATTGTTCTGTACGCCTAAGGAGCGGTTCAATTATGGCCTGTGCTCATCAGACTGCAATCGGGACATTCAAAAGTTCAAAAAAACGGCTCCTCAAAAAATTACCATTGAGTGGGATCGAGAGAGCAATGGTACAAAAATCACTTTGAGCTATAAAACGCACTTTCCGGAGTTCATTTGTAAACCGTAAGTTTTTCATAGATGCATAGATTCATAGATTCATAGATTCATAGATTCATAGATTCATAGATTCATAGATTCATAGATTCATAGATTCATAGATTCATAGATTCATAGATTCATAGATTCATAGATTCATAGATTCATAGATTCATAGATTCATAGATTCATAGATTCATAGATTCATAGATTCATAGATTCATAGATTCATAGATTCATAGATTCATAGATTCATAGATTCATAGATTCATAGATTCATAGATTCATAGATGCATAGATTCATAGATTCATAGATTCATAGATTCATAGATTCATAGATTCATAGATTCATAGATTCATAGATTCATAGATTCATAGATTCATAGATTCATAGATTCATAGATTCATAGATTCATAGATTCATAGATTCATAGATTCATAGATTCATAGATTCATAGATTCATAGATTCATAGATTCATAGATTCATAGATTCATAGATTCATAGATTCATAGATTCATAGATTCATAGATTCATAGATTCATAGATTCATAGATTCATAGATTCATAGATTCATAGATTCATAGATTCATAGATTCATAGATTCATAGATTCATAGATTCATAGATTCATAGATTCATAGATTCATAGATTCATAGATTCATAGATTCATAGATTCATAGATTCATAGATTCATAGATTCATAGATTCATAGATTCATAGATTCATAGATTCATAGATTCATAGATTCATAGATTCATAGATTCATAGATTCATAGATTCATAGATTCATAGATTCATAGATTCATAGATTCATAGATTCATAGATTCATAGATTCATAGATTCATAGATTCATAGATTCATAGATTCATAGATTCATAGATTCATAGATTCATAGATTCATAGATTCATAGATTCATAGATTCATAGATTCATAGATTCATAGATTCATAGATTCATAGATTCATAGATTCATAGATTCATAGATTCATAGATTCATAGATTCATAGATTCATAGATTCATAGATTCATAGATTCATAGATTCATAGATTCATAGATTCATAGATTCATAGATTCATAGATTCATAGATTCATAGATTCATAGATTCATAGATTCATAGATTCATAGATTCATAGATTCATAGATTCATAGATTCATAGATTCATAGATTCATAGATTCATAGATTCATAGATTCATAGATTCATAGATTCATAGATTCATAGATTCATAGATTCATAGATTCATAGATTCATAGATTCATAGATTCATAGATTCATAGATTCATAGATTCATAGATTCATAGATTCATAGATTCATAGATTCATAGATTCATAGATTCATAGATTCATAGATTCATAGATTCATAGATTCATAGATTCATAGATTCATAGATTCATAGATTCATAGATTCATAGATTCATAGATTCATAGATTCATAGATTCATAGATTCATAGATTCATAGATTCATAGATTCATAGATTCATAGATTCATAGATTCATAGATTCATCGATTCAAATTTTCAGGGTCGGAACATCGGATTATGGATTGGTTGATGCGGCAGAACTTATGAAAAGAATATTGACTCGTGCCAGATCAATGGAATCAACCCAGCTTCATCTAGATCACAAAATCTGGCCGACCGAAATCATGAATCATCAGAAAATGGGGGAAATACCTCTGGCCAAGGTGACTATATTCGAAGCGAATTTCACCAGTTTTATGGAATATTTCAACAAGAGTCGAGTGAAAAAGTTGGTATTGGAGGAGCTTGAAGATTCTCGAATCATATTTTCAAGATTTGTGATCCCAAATTCCTTCTTCAAATCTGAGGGATTCAAGCGACTTGACCAGTTTACGATCAAAATGAACGCGGATATCGATGAGGACGATTTTTCGAGCTGTACCGCTCGAACGATAACCATCAAGACCGCCAAAATTGACAGTGAAATGGTGAACAAGAAGCTTCGAGAATGGGTGAATGGAACTTCTACGATTAGCTATACCTATAAAATATGGAACCTTAATGGTAACTTCGATGTAGACACGGTCACAAACGGGTTACCGATTACTGACCGTACTAGAGATATGCATGTTCGACGAGCTGATCGCCAATACGCAATTCTTGTTGTTCATGACAATCATGTTTATTTTCACAGTTGTACTCATAGTGGAATTGATCAATTTGATTTGATGTGAGGAAATTTATGTCACAATCGGGTCCTAATTTATTTTGTTTTAAATTATAGCTTTTTCTGTTCTTCCTTTTCCTTTAATTTTGTTTAACGTATTTCCTCGAATAGAGCGGCACTTCAAACGCCGCCGTATAATGATCATATCTCGAATTCTAGAAGAGCTATCAAAAAGTGGTCAACTGCAAATTTGTAGATCATAACTTCAGCTACAAGTTTGCTGTTGACAACGTTTTGATAACTGTATTAGATTTCGAGATATGATCATTCTCCGACAGAGTTTGCAGTGCCGCTCTATTCGTGGAAACACGGTACATGTATTTCATCCAGTATTATTTTAATGATTATTGTTGAGAGCACACATGTCATGATATTGATTTTATTTGAGAAAGTTTTTCATAAAATCAGGTGTTTACTTTTATGTCCAAATTAGCTCATAATTTTATGATTTTGCTTTAATTTTTAGCTTTTTATGTTCTTCACCTTCTTAAATTTTATATACATGTATCTCATTCAGTGTTATTTTTAGAATATATATATTAATTTTGTGAATAAAAGTTTGGAAATCTGGAAATTGCAGCATTTTTCTATTTGACAAATGTTCTTCGAACATTAAAATATTTTTGTCTTATAAAATT